>WPIO01000007.1:3600000-4275000 GCA_009760855.2 Cristatella mucedo
TACAAGAATGCACTTCAGCAAACTTCAAGTATGTATCGCGATCTACCAAGGTTCAACAAGTTGGGATACAAGTCATTGGTGTAGATTTGTTGCTTCCGGTTTACGTTCTGGTTAGACGTGGTTTGCATAACCATTTTTTCTTTCATGCGGAAGTCGTCAGAACTTCTGATGCCAAAGTTCTAACACATTTGTCTTTCACACAGTACCCTAAACACATACTCGTTTGTCGGAAAAACTTTACAAGTATTTTCTTGCCATTCACCGTTAAAGTGAAGGGATGTGACGTCAGCCGGGAGTGAGTTCAAGGCTTTCGGAGCATACGAACTGAAGTCGTCGTTGCGACGGTCACGAGTTAAAAGCCTAGCTGCAGATTTAAGCATTAGCTGTATACAAAGGCAGTAAGACCTCAAATTAGTAATTTTAAAAAGTCACGACGGGATATCGTAAATACACGGATCAGCTTTGCTGCCACATCCACTATCAAAGCATGCTCCCATAATTTGCAGCGATGCGTAGCTGAGTAGAGAAAATCAACAGTCGAGCTGGTGTTGGCATCTAGCGAAACGCCATTTTGGAGTAGAACACCCAGATTATTCGCAGACGCTGCAGGAGATATTTTGGCCGAGACTACGTATACGGTAAGGGTTACCAATTTATGAGTAAAGCCATTTTTTCCAAAGGCGTGTTAACCTGGAGCAATGCAGTTAGCGCCGGACCTGCAAGAAACATCGATGCCTAACGAGATGGCGGCTCCAAAACCGATTTCGCGAACAGGCGTCGATGCTCTTAAGGTACGAAAGAAAGAAACGGACGTCGGCGGCGCCTTCCTGGGACGTCGCGGGGGCTTTGGAGAGCTCCAACGATGGCGCACTCCTCGCCGACCACTTTTCGCGAAGCAAACGGACGAATCCGACCGACAGAGATCGCTTCATCGAGCCGCCTCGGTGGCTGCGCCGGTCGAAATTTCGCGGCCGCACCGCCCGGTCGGACGGCGCTGAGCCGCGGCGCGCGCCGAGCGTCAGACGACGTTTCTACCGTCAATGACCCACGACGACCCCGAGGCCGACTCGCAGGCGCGCCAGTTCGGCGCAGTGCGAAACTGGCGCGCGAGCTCTGCTCGACAACATGCATCAGCCGGAAGGCTTGAAGGCGAGAAGCACCGGAAGCAGCAGGGTTTCGTCAGAAGCGGCTGCGCTCGCTCGCTCGCGCTCGGCGGCAGCGATGAGCTCGAGCGGCGGGCCTTTCGATGCGGCAGCTTTCGCCCCTTCAGCAAACGGCGGCCGCGCCGCTCGACGCCTGTCGGTACTCGAGAGATGGCGCCAAAGAGAGGCTGCGCAAGCGCGGACCGCAGGCTGTCATCTTATCTCGGACCGTCGAGGGAGGGAGAATAGCAGCTCCACATCGCGAGCGCCGCTTCAGGAGCAGCAAGATGCAGTGCCGCTTCGAGCGGCAGCGCGCTCGCCCGTCTGACTCAAGCGTGGCCGCCGGACGAGACCAAACGACGCCCGCCAATCCTCTCCTTTAAGGCTTGGGTGATGAGGTTCCACTGGCGGCAATGCGTGACCAGCTGAGCGTAAAAGTCCGACCGAGTGGGAAAATTGGTATGGCGTCGTCTCTTGGCCGAACACTCGAGCACTCCGAGACTGGGTGAGACGAGCCGCGAGGAGGCGCGCAATGAACTTCTCCGGCCGGCACCTTCTCGACTTCAGGGCCGTCGCTGGTGACGTAGCAGCCACGAGTTTCGAGCCACAAGCTCGGCAGCTAATGCCTACGATAAAAAGGCTGTGCGCAGAGAGCCGGTTGCGCGTCGGTACATCGAGGCAAGCAAATAGTCCATCGCAAATAGTTTATCTTATTAAATAATATTTAATAGCAGTCCATCATATTAAATAAGCAAATAGTTCATCGTATTAAATTTCCCTAAAAAGAACAAGCATGTGAGTACGTACGCCTACGCGAACCACTAGTTTGTAGCGAAAATAGCTGCCCGGTACCTAGTGGGCCTTCCGAAAGCAGCTTGGACATTAATATTATAATAGGCATTTCCTTCTGCCCTTTCCCTTGAGATGTATGTAGAGCAATTCAAACCTCAAGGCGCGTTACCACTAACCATGTTATGCGCGTTCTATGCACTGTGTACGTTACTACTACCCATGCAGTCATGCTTCTGCCTTTACAGCATTTCACAAGTGTTAAGAGATTAATTTCTCCGAGTGTGCTATGCAAATGTATTAATAGTATTATTTATTAAGGCTGCGATAGATCCGGTTTTTGCCGCGAGAGGCTAAAGCGTCTAAGCTACGGTGAGGGCGTGGCATCGAAGCTTCTTGACTGAGTATACCCATAATTATTATGCTTATAACAATTATAACTCTAATCTTTTGTTCAGCATCCCAAAAGAATTTAACCTATCCTGGTTCTTTAGAGCTTGCTAAAATGAATCCATACGCAAGGATTAACGACATGCACGTAATCATGCTAAGACAAGAGCATACAAAAGTGAACAAGTATCGTACTTAGGCTAGCATGCTAAAGCTCATAAAGAAGACACTGCCGGCCACCGTTTATTAGAACCTAGGGCTAGTAATATGCACTGAATCATGCGCACGCAAGCACGCGAAGCATACATGAACAGCAAAGCATAAGCTCACTGGGGCACAGGGAAAGCTGAGCGGAATAAATCATTCACGCGTGTATCGCTTTTCGGAATCCAACAGTCTACCAATACCTCGTACAAACCTCAAATCCTTTGGAGACCGTGCATTTAGTTCGTACGCTCCCCCAAAGCCTGGAACTCGCTCCCGACTTGCGTCACGACATACCCTGACTTGACCACATTTAAAAAGAACTTGAAAACACATCTATTTAGGACAGCATTCAGTAGGTCCCTGTGATTTGTCCTTCATGGGCTTATGCGTGCTGACACTGTGCATGCTGCCACTAACCACACTTGCATGCTGACCCTGTGCATGTCACCCCTAAACATGTTATTCATGTTGTTTATCAAGCACCATATTACTCACCATTCAATCGCGCTTCCCTTTGCAGCAAATGTAAAGCGCGTAGAAAGAGATTGAGTTATCTGAGGGCGCTTTATCAATTGCATTATTATTATTATTATTATTATTATTACTTGTGTGCGTGCTTTGCTTATTGGCACTGACGAAGGTTTAATATATATATATAATATTGCAACGCCAGTAAGATATTGGTCGCTTGCACTACCGTGTTTATTGGCCCACATACTTATTTCACGGTCTTACGTAATTTTCGTTCACAGGCCTTGGCCATGTGCTCTACGAAGCTGCCGTCCCGTATGGGCCTTCCCTAAGAGGGCCACCAGGGTGGTAGCGAGACTTTCCATGTCATCTGGTGACTCGACAGAATGCCTCCTGAGTACAAATACATCTGTTTTGGTTAAACTGGAAGAAACATTCGTCTCGTGATATATATAGCGTCCCGTTGACGCTGCACGCGAGGCTCCTGTACCTGTGGAGAGCTTGCTCGCGCAGCGTTCTGCCGCCGCCTCGACGGATGCTGCAGACGGTACCGCTAAACCACCGTTGCTACGCGGGTGGATTGGGAGGGTAAATCCTGCTGTGCGCTTGTTCTCGCTGACGCTGTATTAGCAGCGCTTGACCAGATTATCATAGCATAGCGGACGACCAGATTATCACTCGCGCACGGATTACCGCAGCGTTTCACCGACTGCTGCGGGCTATTCTTGTGCTTTGGGTTTTAGCCCGACGGCGGCGGCGGCGGCGGCGAGGGGCGGCGGCGGGGGCGGGGAGGGGGAGGTGCTCGCTCGCACTTCACTACATTGATAGTGGGTTCGAGGCAGCGATGAAAGTTGCTAGGATTCCTCTATCGCTGGGTGTATGGAATGAAGCCGTTGCTGCTGAATCAACTGCTCTTGCTCGCTTCCTTGTGCGTGTGTGTCTCTCCGTCTGTAATTCCACAAAGCCGCGAGGACAAAGTGGATGAAATGCTGGAGAGTTTTTGTATAGCTCGCAAAGAGCCTATGCCTCTTTCGGTGCATGTACCGTAGCCAACGGACCTCAGCTCAAGCAACAAAGAGAAAGTGAGAAGTTTATCTGAGTGGCGAGGGCAGTCGAGGAAGTGCGTCGAATGGAAGCAGCACTTCAGAATGGCTCGAAAGGATGTGCCACAGTCGACAGAAGAGAGCGCGTGTCTTTGCGTAAGGTTAATTAGCAGATCAGAGGTTTTTTATCTTCAACTAGATGACCACGTATGAGGAGTTCTATGTTGACATTCCCTGCGATTGATATCGCTTAAAGAGTTGGGCCGGTCGAAATTTTAGACTCGTAGCGAAAGATGAAGGCAGCCTTCATAGTTTGTGGAGAAGTCCCTCTTGCGGAGCGACAGAGCACGTCGCTCTCTGATGAGTATCGGCCCGCTACGAATGACTCGTAGCTAACGAATCTTTGCCACAGGACTCCTTTATTCGTTCCAGGCGTTCATACTGCTTGGCCACTTCTAGCTTCAATTTCTTAAAGGAAAAAGCCCCTCGTCGTCGGATGGCTGCTTAAAGCCGCTCATTACGGTTCTTTCTCTTCGCAGGCTGTCCTCCTCTTCGGGCCAGCAGCCCTTTCGAAAAGCAGCCGACTGACTTGCACTTCCGGCGTCGCGAGCCGAGTACTCGAGAAAGCGGGAGCGACGTGCGAAGAGCTGCTTTAATCGGTCTCCTTTCGCATACGACTCCCAGCTAACGAGCTTGAATCAGCGTACACGCGCGGCCTTGACCTTCCTTCACCAAACAGCACGCAGACGCCTCACCACACCGCCCGCGCTCGATGCGCAGCCGCAACGGATGAGGGAATCGGGCGAGGGCAGCGGCGGCGCGGCGGTGTCGAGTGCGCTGATTGGCCGGCTCCCTCGGCTGATCCTCCGCGCCGTCTCTTGAATGGGCGACGCTTGACAGTTGCGTCTAGCTCGTCTGTACCGGTTAGATGCCCGGGCTTTCGCTAATGTCGCGAGCGCGGACGCGCGAGCGCAAGAGAGAGAGAGAGAGAGAGAGAGAGAGAGGCCGATGGCGCGCAGTTATCGGATATGCCCCTTCGGTTTCTCCAGTCTTCGTCCTTCCGAGTGCGTACAGTAGGGAATATGCTAGGTGGGCGCTAGCGAGCCACGCACAGCAGTCGTCGCGCCTTGCTGCGGTCGGAGAGTCGCCCACTCAACTCACAAGCGACGTCGCAGGCGCGGCGTACGAGGCACCCCAGTTCACCGCGTGCGCTCGCGCGCGCGGGCCGGTAATTGCGTATGCGAAAATAATGCGGTTCGCGGTGAGCCAGAGCTGCGCGTGGCGTCAGCACGAGTCGGTGCGGCGGGACCGAGCAAACCGTTCATTTCGACCGCAGCGACGCGCATTAGGGGTAGATAATGAGCGACCGCTCGCTGCTGCTCCATCTGAATTATTAGATATTCCCTAGCGTGGTCGGCCACAGCTTAGCGAACTGGCCGCTCGATCCCGCGTGCGAGCGAGCGTTGCGTCGCGTGCGCGAGCCTCTAGAGATGAATATCGGTAGGACGAAGAACCTCGAGGGGCCATCAGCAGTTTTGAGAGCAGCTGCTGCAACACAAAATGGTAACCTCCCTCATGCCCAGCCGAGCGGAAGGCAATGGCAGCAGCAACAACAGCTGCAAGCAGCAGCAACAGAGGCGACGGCGGGAGCAGTGTGTAGTAAACAGCGTTAGTCCTGGTCATTATGCGGCTGGCGCCTATCCTTCGTTTTTACTAGGTACGCACGACACCGACATCGCGTTTGCTTACAATAATAATCACAATGCATTTGATATAGCACCCTCGGAGAACTCGAATCTCTTTTAGGGACTTTAAATTTGCTGCAAAAGGAGCGCGATCGAATGGTTAGTGGTAGCATGCTCAATAAACAAAAAGAACAACATGGTTAGGGGCGACATGCTCAGGGTCAGCATGCAAATTTCGTAAGCAGCAGCACGCACAGTGTCAGCACACATAAGCACATAAAAGACGAATCACTGGAACCCACTAAATGCTGTGATAAATAGGTGCATTTTAGTTTCTTTTTTATCGCGGTCAAGTCAGGAGATGTCACGACGCTGGTCGAGAGTGAGTTCCAGTGTCTTTATAGGAGCGGTAGAAGGGAGACTGGGCTGAAGTTGCTAAAGTTCTCTTGGTCTATTGTGGCTTTTTTGGGTAGTGGTCTTACTACAGCCTTTTTGAAAGGTGCTGGGACATGACCTGAAGCTAATGACATATTTTTTCTGTTAGTTATGCATGGCAGCAGCAGATCAATGCATCGTAGAAGCAAGACAGTTTGAAGAGGGCCCAGAGGACTAGTTGTCTTCTTTGAATGGGATATGAACTTGAAAATACAGGACGAGCTCACTAGTGACCTCCTCGAATGAAGACATTGAGGTGTTGCAAGGAATTGAGGGACGGGATCCCAGGGAGTATGCTGCCATCTTAGGGATTATCTCCCTGATCTTGTCTCTCTTGTTGACAAAGAGGCTAGAGAAGCAATCAGCTAGATCATCACATGGATCACTAGGTAAGGAGCTAATATGGGGAGCGGTTGAGGAAATGGTTGATCGTCGATATCAAGATTTTTGGATTTTGCAGTTGTCATTCAACAGTGTTTTTATAGAAGCTAAACTTGGTCTTTGCTAGGATCGATTGGTACGATCTAATGTAAGATATCTCCGTCTGTAACTCCACAAAGCCATAAGACTATGTGGGCGTTACGCAGGAGAGTTTTGTATAGCGCACTCACAGCCTAAGCGACTTTCGGTACGCATTCTGTAACCAACAGACTTCGATCTAAAGTAGTCCTCGCATGCCTGTCGATGGGCAGTCCTGATCTTGTGTATGTTTTTTCAAGCTTGCACGTAGTAGACCTAGCTAGTTTAGTGTCTCTGGTAAACCGTACGCCGTCTAGGTGAGGGAGCACAGTGCGCTTAGTCAGAGGTGCAAACTCGTCGAGCATGTCAGCTAGTGTCCTGTTGAGGCAATCTATCAATGATGACAGGTCGGAAGGAGGACTGAGCAGCCGAGGCGAAGCAGATATTCTCGCACGGACAGCATTGATGTCAAGGGTCTTGAGGTTTCGCGATTTACAGGTGATTTTAGATGAAGAGAAAGAGGGCACACGTTGTAGACTAAATTAGATTTGCATGTGGTCAGATAAGCAGGATTTGGTAGTAATTGGTGATGACAACGTGCAGTTGTATGAGAAAATTTGGTCGAGTGTGTGACCCTCGATGTGAGTAGGGCCACGCACATGAGCCACAAGAGACGATGAGTTAGTCAGTGCACGAAATTCAGTGCTAAAGGCGTCAGATGAGTTATCAAAATGAATGTTGAAATCACCCATAATGAGGAAAGATCGATTTCTGGCTCACAGAATTGAAATGAGATCAGTGAAATCTGAGATAAAAGAGGACTTTGAACCTGGTAGGCGATAGACTACCGCCACCATCATGAGCTTGTTGTCGGGAAAATTCAAGACAATAGGTTCGAAAGACTGCTTCGAGGGTACTTCAAATGGCTTGAAGTCAAATTTCGAGAACGTAATAATAGCAACTCCACCTCCAGTTTTGATTAATCTAAGGATTTGAAAGAATGAGAAACCAGCAAGAAAAGTGTCTTTAATTGTCAGTCATTTTACGGATTGTAGCCAAATTTCAGTCAAGGCGAGCAGGTCGTGACCTTTTTCAGAAGTAAGGTCGCTTATTACTAGGAGTTTATTGCACATCGAGCGAGGATTCCAGAGAAAAGCGTTAAATTGGGTCGCCGGAGTTAAAACAATATTAGCTGATTTACCAGCCTCATTTGTATGGCGGCCGAAATACAAAATAATGATATTAATATTTGTATATGTAATATATATAATATAATATATATATATAATAATTGTATAACATTTGTATAGCGCCACAGCAAACTTAATCTCTTTCTAGGCACTTTACACATGCTGTACAGAAATTATTACCAAACGGTTGGTGGTAGTCGTACGCTCAGTCCGAAGGCGTTGACCTTGGCGGTAAATTTAGGCGTACGGCGGGAGGACAGTTTCGTCATCTGCGTACTTTCTGAAGTCATTAGATGCCGTCCTGAAATTCACTTCGAAAAGCCAGCGCACCGGGCGAATGGAGGCACAGCGGCAAGTACGAGCGGCCGCTGGGCGCTCGCAACGGATGACCCGAGGTGAAAAGGGTAAAAAGAGAACGCGAGTGGTCGTCTGTTCAGGTCAATGATCCTATTGTTCGGCATCGATGAGTCCTATTGTTCGGCATCGATTGAGTAGCCTTCTGTCCGACGACGCAACACCGGGACGGGTCGGGTCGTCGGGCTGTGGGCTCGCATTTGCCGCATACGCTCTATTCTGTTTGCCGCATACGTTTCGGGGCAGGCTTGAGAAGGTCGATGTACCTATACACACTGTGCGTCGAGTCAACTAGCAGGTCGTAGCAGCCGGGCCAACGTCAAACTGCGTGGGTGAGGCGAGTCGTCTTAACTGATGCTATATTAGCTCTTCACAGTCTCACAAATATTTGAGTTCTTTGAAGCGTTTCGCGAGGCCTCGACGTTCGACCTTCGACCTCGACGTTGGAGCCAGCCAGCACGGCTTCTCGAGAATGCTCCCAAACTGAAGCTAGCACGAAGCGGCGCTGATTTGCACGCTTCATTTACAGCTTGCGTAAAGCGCCGACGAAGAGACTTAGCTCTCTCTCTCTCTCTCTCTCTCTCTCTCTCTCTCTCTCTCTCTCTCTCTCTCTCTCTCTCTCTCTCTCTCTCTCTCTCTCTCTGAGAGCGCTATACAAATGTACTACTGCTATTATTACTAGAGCGTTCGCACGACTTCGTCGCGAAGACGGGGCGCGCGCCCGCGCTCCGGCGCGTGCAGTTTTTGCGAACCAATGGGAAAGCAGCTACTGGCTGCTCAGAGATTTTACAAGCGGCCGATTCGATCATCTGCGCTCGGCGAGCCGCCCGCGCGCGAACGCCCTCTGCAGTTGCGACGCCGCACATTGTCGACTCGGAAAGCTGGCCTAGTGCCCTTTCTTTCCTCCGATTTTCCCGCGATGGCCGCCTGCCGGACGTCCGCCGCGCGAAGATCCTAGCGATTCGATTGGCTCGAGCGAGTCCGGCGCGGATTCGATCTGCCCCGCAGCGTGCCGGCCGCCCGCGGCGCCGCCAAGCCTCGCAGAGCTGCCGCGGCTAGCGCTCGTCGCCTAGGTCGGCAGAGGGGCCGCCGGGGCGGCGGCGGCGGCCATTTGGTAGGAAGACGAGCGAGTGGACCAGACCGGGGCGTCGCCGTCGGGCCGAGCCGTCAGCGTTCGGCAGCCGCGGCGTCAAGGTGCACATGCCTACCGGCTAGCGCCGTGTGTCACAGCAGCACTTGTCAGCTTTGTAGGCTAGGCGAGCCTTCGGGCGGTGCCATCTGGCTGCGAGCGAGCGAATTAAGCCAATTATTGGGGAACCTCGCGGTCGCAGCCGTGCCAATGAGCGGGAACCGGACGAAGGTCGCGAGCTAATGGAATTAGTAGGAGCGGCGGTGGCGGCGCGTCGAGCTGCTGTCGCGGTTGCGGCGCTAACCGGCGACCGCCACTCGGGAGTGCGACCGGAAGGGGAGCGATAGTCCGCAGGTGGCTATCGACGCGCGCGCGCCCGCCCGCGCGCGCCCGCAAGTCGCGGCGATAAAGATCGGAGCGAGCGAGGCGAAGCGGCGACGAACAATTGCGGCGTCCGTCCGCGAGGCCCGCGCGAGCCGGCGCCCCGCTCTAAAATGGGCGGTGCTTCACACTTTTCCCGAAACCCTTTCCCGGCCGGATGGGGCGACAGAGTGCAGCGGTAGAGCTCGCGCCGGTCGGGCGCGTCGGCGGCGGAGGCGCGGTCTGCGGCCGGACGGATTCGCTTCGGCCGGCCGGCCGGCCGGCCGGCAGCAGTCGGCCCGTGCGACGGATACGTCGACGTACGTCCCACCCACCACGTCCTGGCGGAACTGCGGCTCCGGCGAACTGGGCCACTTCGCCCGTAGGAAGAAGAGCGACTCTTGCGGCAGGCGCGCGCGCACGGAGCGTCAGCTGCACGAACGCGCCGCTTCGGCGGCTCCTGCCTGCACTGCTGACATCCGTTGGCCGCAAACGCCGCCGCGCACGGAGCGCCCGCTGCGCCAGTGCGTCCTAGCGACGCACTGGCGCAGCTGGCGCCACGGAGCTGCGGCCGACAGGGTGGGGTAGGCGCGGCAGAAATGCGCGACGGCATGCCAACAGTAGTATATAGAGTGCGGCAGCGATGCGCGATCCCCGTAAATCGATACACAGGCACCGCGTTCATAGCGTAGAGCGGTCCATTAGACCAGCGGTTCTCAACCTATGGGTAGCGACCCTTTTGGGAGTCGAATGACCCTTTCACAGGGGTCGCCTAAGACCATCGGTAAACGCGTATTTCCACTTGTACACAATAATTTTAGGGTTGGGGGTCGCCACAGCACGAGGAACTGTGTTAAAAGGTCGCGAGCATTAGGAAGGTTGAGAACCTCTGCATTAGACAGCCACAGATAGCTACGAGTGTACTGCACCGACCTCGTACGACTCATTTCGAAATTGCGAAGCACGTCTGACTATAGATTGTATGAGCTGGGCTGTGCATGTCGCCTAACCGTAGATTTGTAAATAGCCAGTTCCTAATTAATATACTTCGGAGACCGGGAATACAGTCAGCCCCCGACTTACGACGGTTCGACTTAAGAATTTCGGAGGTACAAGCTCACGCAAAAAATTGAAATTCCAAATATACCCAAGAAGACTTTCAAAATTCGTACTGGTCAGTAGTTTGACACTGCCGCAAAAAGTATGGTGGAAATGCCGTCTGAAAGCTCTGTATTGTGGGTACTGAGGGCTATCTCTGAATTATTCGTTTAAGGTGCTCGCCCCGACCAAGGTCTGGCAGATGTCGTGGGCTCGAGCCCCGTAGCATATATGAAGCACCTGAAAAGAGATTAAGTCCTCTTAAGACGATATACAAATCAATAATATATATATATCGAATATATATATATATATATCGAATATATATATATATATTCTCGAATTACGAAAAATTGACTTACGACGGGTTTTCCGATCTCTATCTATTTCGTAAGTCGGGGCTGACCGTAATCACTTAGGCTGCCCTAGTCGAGCTGATAAAGACTTCCGACAGTTCCATATGCATAGTAAAACATGCTTTTAAACTTGTATACATTCATATATATATATATATATATATATATATATCTGTTATATAGAACGCTTTATTGAAAGTTTTTAACTTGTATGTATACATTAGCAGGCGGTGCCCTGTCCTGCAGGGGTCCCAGGTGCTACCCGGGCCTCCCGGTTCAGGAACAGGGACCACACGGCTTCCGAGCCGGCAATAGCGTCGGAGACGCAGTGCCGCCTCTAAGCCATCCTCTCCGACCGTGAGATGCCAAGGTCGACCAGGCAAGATTCATAGTTTGGCCTTGAGCTGCCGAGAGCCCCGACCACGAAGGTCCTCACCACTGCCGACCGGAAGCCAGGGGTAAGAAAAGACCGGGTAATTGCAGCATATTTATCGGTCTTGTTCCAGGCTGCCATAATCAGAGCATTCTCGCTGCCGTCGAACGGCACCGTCACATCAACGATTACCATATCGATGCCGTTGTCGATGACCAGGTCCAGCTTGAGACCCAGACCACCGGCAAGCGGGAGTGCGCGGCCTGCCGACATGCAGTTGAGCGTGGTACCCGGAAGAGCTCCGATCAGGCGGCCCAGAACTAGGTTGTGTCGGGCCGTAATTGCATGCAGCATCGGTCGGCAGTGGCTCAGCACGTGGCAAGCGGTCTCTGCCTCCTTGCGGCATAGGCAGCAGCTGGTAACCGTGCCTGGGCATGCCCGACGTCTGGCAGCAGCCACGGGCAGAACGTCCAGGTTCGTGCTCGGTGCACAAACCACCAAGCCGCAACGACAGGCCAATACCCGAGATCAAGAAGTGACTGTGGGCGGCGAATCTGTGCATGGCCAGGCAGCGGCTGACCCTGCTCTGTGCAGGCTGGTCCACCTAAGCACGGCCTTCCGCGGCCCTGGCGAACTCTCAAAGCTTCCGGGTGACCACTCGTGGCACGGTCCAGTGCTCGATGCCGTCATGGTCTGTGGACACAGCCAGCACGTCAGGGCCGGTCAGCGAGAGGCGACAGAAGAGCCGCTTGAGGCACTTACGCTCGTCCGACCACAGCGAGATCGGGTCAACCCGGATGCCAGAGCCGAAGGCTGCTGGGCTCAGGTATCGCGAACGCTCCTCATCAGACTGCGAGTGACATCCAAGTTGGCGACGGCGACGGCTCAGTCGAGTCTGTGACGGGCGACTCGGCGGACGCACGCGTCCGGCGAGCACAGCATGCGACAGGCTTACGCAGTACGTAGGATGGAGGCGTTTGTCCCGAAACGGATCAAGCCAAGCCCACCCGCAGAGGGCGAGGCGCAAACTGAAAATGCGCCGATGCAAAGTTCGGCAGACTGCACGCGAAGCGACATAGCTCCATCGGAGCCTTTTCGGCTGGCTCCAGAGCGGCCTTAGGCACAAGCCGCGAGCGACAAAGATAGTCGACCCGTGGCAGGAGGAAAGTCCGATAGGCGTCAAGGTTTTGCCAAGGGGCGAGAAAGCTGGCCTGAAGCAGGTTAATGTCTCTTGCAAGAGAAGAGCAGGCCTGCTCTATTTCAGCCCTAGGCTGCCCGAGACCCTGCGGGGCTCAAAGGTTGGCCACGGACTCGGTCTCGGACAGCTCGGGGATCCGCCTGTCGTGTAAGATGATTGAGGCGGGCAGGGCCTTCGCACCCTTGTGGGCGACGACACAGCACTTCGCTGGCCGGCCGGAACTGCATTCCCAGCGTCGACGCAGCCTGTTCAGCTGCAGACACGAGGGCCTAAAGACTGGGAGACAGTGGAGAACAGACAGCCTGAGAACAGAGCTTTGTCAGCTGCCAAGACAAAGAACAATAGGGAGGTTCCGCCAATCCGGAAGCAGGACTCGTGCGTGCTGGCAGCGAGTCTGAAAACCGGTTACATCGCCAGATCAAAGAGAAACGGCGATAGAGGGTCGCCCTGCCGGACGCCGGCAGTCGTATGAAATGCCACCAGCGTATACATATAACAGGTATTTAGAATATAAAACCTTGATAAATACATATATTTCTTATATGCAGATTGATATAGATGCATATGCATAGATTTTTGTGCAAGTTTTAGGACTTGGGATTTTAGGTTTGCGAATTAAGGTTCATTGTGTAGGATTTCTCGGGTTTCTAGGGTTTACGATTCGATAGGGTTTACAGCTTATGGCCGTTGGCTACCATGTTCTGCTGTATTGTTGTTCCCGTGTGCTTGCATGCTAGTCTTTACTCGATTCAATGCATAGTCCTAAGCAGGACTTCTACTAACAAGAAGCCCTGAGCGCTTTCGTGTGTGCTTTTGTAAGCTTGTCGAGCATTAACTCTTAGCTAACGCTTCACTGGCTGCTGCGAGTTGTGAAGCGCGCGTGGATAGACAAAAGACATATTATTGCGGTTATTTGCATTGCTATCATGGTCCCTATTCTCGTTAGAGAAACCGCACTCTTCGTACAAGTACGTCGGCACATTAGTCTGTGGCACGATAGTCAGCAGCAACCTGTCGACCCGCAGCGCTTCGCTATGGTTATCTGCCACTGTACACTGTCTGAGATCTGTCCGCCACGAGAGGCATTGCCAAAAGCGGCGGGCACTCTCGGCGCGATAAGTCTACGTACTGGCCGCCGTCGATTGCTGCTGTGCAGTCTGACGCTTGGCATCACTCTCCGACCTGTCTCAGGCGACATGTCCGCCGCTACTCGTGCGCCCCCTGGTCAGACAGATGAGCAGTGCGTGGCGGTCCGTCCGTTGACGCCATTGCCATCAGGTAGGAATGGAGCTACACGGCTTTAGAAGCCAACGACTGCACCAGGGCAAGCTGACCTTTCTCTACCGCGGGGCACATTCATTCCTGGTTAGCCAGCGGGAAAGGCGGTGGGTGGTCCTAGCGACGGCGACGCCTGCTAGGCCTTGCTAGCCTTAGCGGATTTCGCATCCGGGCTTAACTTCTGCAGCTGCCTCTCCACGACCGGGTCTTCATTCGTGACTAACGGAGCTGGGCTGCCCCGACAGCGGTTCGCAAGAGAGACGAGACAGGCAGAGAGAGAGAGAGAGAGAGAGAGAGAGAGAGAGAGAGAGAGAGAGAGAGAGAGAGAGAGAGAGAGAGAGAGAGAGAGAGAGAGAGAGAGAGAGAGAGAGAGAGAGAGAGAGAGAGAGAGAGAGAGAGAGAGAGAGAGACAGAGAGACAGAGAGACAGAGAGACAGAGAGACAGAGAGAGTTAGCTTTAGAGACTTCCGACCGACAGCTTTGTGCCTTGGGCTGGCTGGCCGGCACCGGATGGCGCGCAGTCAAGTGGAGAATGAGCTCAGAGCTCATTTTAGCTGCAAATGGTGATTATCAGCAGCAAATTGGAGCAACGTTAATTCTCTCTTCAAGTAATTGTGCTGCTTTAAGCAGCTCCCTCCGTAATTTGCCGGCGACTCCGACTATTTTGTACTGACGGGCCTCCGGTCAAGCGATGCCCCGGCAGCGGCGGCTGATAGAGCACTTCTCCTGGCAGCTGCATAAGAACCGCGTCAGACCTTTTTCTCTGCTGTGGGGGTGTTCACATGTACACACATGTCCACATGTAAATACACACACACACCTACACACACACACACACACACACACACACGCGCGCGCGCGCGCGCGCACACGCACACACACACACACACACACATCAGCACGGCCGAAATGTATGTGGTATTGTTTTAATACAGGTGCGAGTGTAAAATAGTATTAATATAATATAATTCATTGGCATAGCGCCCTAAGAGACTTAATCTCTACTCGGGCACTTCACATGTGCCACGGGGCTCGAGCCTACGACCTTGATCCTCAAATAAATTCAGCTTGCCCTTGGTTCGAGCCAAGCACGTTAACCATTCGGCCAAGCCAGCGCGGCTTGATGCACCTCCCGATGAACATTGACCTTTCACGATGGCGTTTATAACCTGCAGCCCCACTATCTGATTGTTGTATGGCGAGCTCTTAGTTTCTCAAAAACAGCGACTCTCGTGTAATGCTTCGATAATGTGGATGGTCCGGACGTCCGAGATGCTATTTAAAGCAATAAAGACGCGTACCCTGATGTTGTGCACACCCATACGCATACGCGCATGGAAGTTCTGCGGCATGGCAGTGTCAGAGTTCAAGGATTTTAGTGCTTTGCAAATGATTTCCCACACAAAATTCAAACAGCAACGTCATGCTACACAGTTATTTTGAAAATGCAGTCCGGCCGGAGGTGGCTGGACTGAGAGCTGGAAACTTCCGCTTCGAGCGGCGGCGGCGGCGGGGGGGGGGGGGGGGGGGGGGGGGGGGGGGGGTGGTGAGTGAGGGGGGACGATCGAGCAATCTTCGGTTACTGAGTCTGTGGTAAGAATATGAAATACCCGCTCGTTCATCAGAGCCCGTCACTCCGTCCTTTGGGGATCGTCCTTTGCATGTCTTATGCGTGCTGACATTTCGCACGTTACAGCCAAGCAATTGATATACTCACTTTGCAGCATATGTAAAGTGCCTGGATCCGGATTTCGTTGACTTGAGAACTAAGCGAATGTCTTACAAATACGGTTACTATTATTGCCTATTGATCTACTGAGACCGACGTTCTCGGTTCAGTCCACAGGACCTAAATCGTTTCATATGAATGAACATTTACACGCTCAAGTCGAATCCCTCAGTACAACCCGAAGGCATGCGTACGTTTGCTAAGTGCAACTGGGTGCCGAGCTTTATGCATAATGTCTGCAGTGGTCAGCTACCACAGAGTAGCAGATAATAATAATAATAATAATGCTTTATCAAGTGCATTATTATTATTATAATTATGATTAGTATCTGCTGGTCAACTTACGGAGATATAGGGATGATTAACTCACACGCGAGCGGTCCACTGCAGATTGGTTCTTATATAGAGGGGGTTAGTGCATTCAAAACAGGTGCAGTTTCTAGAGCAATGAATAAGAGCTTCGTATTGGAACATGAGGCACGTCTGACACCCGAACTTTTAGACGCGCGATCGCAGACTCATGAGCACCCAAAAAATAGCGTGGTCGACACGCTGCCACTTAGCATGATCTCGCTAGGCGACGTAATCACGTGTACCTACTCATGTGCACTTTATAGGAATGGAAAATATAGTGGCATCCTTATTACAGCAATGCGTTACTTCACAATTTCTCTCAGAGTCGGTGGGTTTTACATAGCGCCGCGCTGGGAGAAATTAATCTCTTTGTAGACACTTTAAATACGCTTTAAGGAAGCGTGTTAACCGCTACGAACACGGCGTCAGCACGAAAGAAGTCTGGCTAGGCCTGGGATTATGGCAACGCCGAGAGCTGGTTTGGTCCAGCGGTTAAGGTGCTCGCCCAGACCAAGGTCTGACTGAGGTCGCGGGCTCGAGCTCCGATGCATATTTGAAGCGCCTGAATAGAGATTAAGTTCTCTTGGGGCGCTATGTAAATGAATTATTATTATTATTATTATTATTATTAACGACAATAATGAAATTCGCTGCCCAAACCAGGTGATGCGCCGAGCCGAGGAGTCGCTGACAAGCCACCCGCCTGCCATTGAGACAGACAGACAGGGTGGCAGCAAACCAAGGATGTTTAAACAAAACATGAGCTGAGCTCCTCGAATCCTAAAGATGCTGCCGCCCTATGGGAGACTACGTTAGCAGACACCAGGCCAGCACAGAAGTAATAGAAATGCTAGCTAAGGACCGTCGTAAGTCTGCCCTCAAGCAGGTCGAATTCTCCCAACTCCCTTGCTGCATGCGTTGATGACATCCGCACATGGATGGCAGCAGGCTTTCTTAAATTAAATGATGATAAGACCAACTTACTACTAGTTATGGGAAAAATAAGTGCGATTCAGACGTTGGAAAGGCTAGTGCTCAAAATCGGCCTTGCCAGCATATCTCCAATTGAATCTGCACGAAACCTAGGTGTCATGTTCCGAAGTGACCTTTCATTACACGACCACATCAGCTCCACAGTCAAGTCTGCCTACTTTCAGCTGCATAGCATTGCTAAAATTCTGGCTTGTTTAGACAGGGATACCACATCAAAATTGGTCCATGGATTGTTGACATCCCGTCTTGACTTCTGTAACTCACGTTTTCTGGTCTACCGGCCTGTGTACTCGGGCGCTTACAGCTGGTGCAAAACTCTGCAGCTAGGCTTGTCTGTCATGAGCATCGCAGTTGCCAAATCACACCACTTCTCGCCGACCTATACTGGCTCCCAGTCAAGCAACGCATCGACTTCAAGATTGTGTCACTCCTTTTAGGTTCCATCATTCTTCGGCTCCAGCCTACCTATCAGATCTACTGTTCCACCAGGCTAAGCATCGTACCACCCGCTTTTTGGAATCTGTAGCACGTGCAAACCTCAAATCCTTTGAAGACCGTGCCTTCGGTTCGTATGCTCCGAAAGCCTGGAACTTACTCCCGACTTGCGTCACGACATCGCCTGATTTGTCCACATTTAAAAAGAAGCTAAAAACGTATCTATTTATGACAGCATTTAGTATGTTCTTGTTATTCGTCCTTTATGTGCTTATGCGTGATGACACTGTGCATACTGCCACTAACCGTACTTGCATGCCGACCCTGTGCATGTTACCCCTAACCATGTTATTGATGTTTTTATTCAGCATACTACCCCTAAATATTCGATCGAGCTTCCTTTGCATCAAATGTAAAGTGCGTAGAAAGAGATTGAGTTCTCTGCTATATCACGTGTATTATTGCTAGTATTGTTATGAGTGACTCATCCAAAGGAAACACTCTGGTCCGCTATACAAGGCTAGCGAAGGCAACAGTGATTTCAGTTAAGTGCTAGAACGCAGTTCGTGCCTGGCACGATCGCTGAAAGTAGTAGCTGAAACGACTCTGACGTCTCTTAGAAATCTACATCCATCTATCTATCTATCTATCTATCTATCTACATCTATCTAGAAATCTTAGACATCTCTTAGAAGTTTAGGCGCTTCCACTGCCAGCAGAACGTACCTGCGACGACGGCGAGAAAGAAGATAAGCAGGTAGACAAATTTGGGAAGAAATACTTTTTTCTCCGCTGCTGTTGGCATTTGGTGCATTTATTTCAAGCCGCACTCTCTTCATAGCCGACAGGCGGCGTGGTCCTTTACTGCACGCTCTGAGCTGCAGTAGCCCAGGTGGGTGGATTAGGCGCCGGGTGAAGAGAGAGGGGGCGTGCATCGAGCATTCCTTTAAAGCACTGCCAGTAATGCCGGACGCTTCCGACATGTTCTCTAGCAGCCAGGCAAGAAGGAGATGCAGGATAGGCAGCTCTGTGTATAAACTCTCGGCCATGTGCGCACTCATACACCGGCGGGTGTCGTAATGCACTGCTGCTAAGTGAATTCAGTCTCACGGCTGCTGCTAATCGTGGCGTGCACGAATGAAACAAAGATCTTTTAGTACTGCACTTGCTATCCTATGCTATTGTAAGCTGCAGCCAAAGTCTTCCATACGTTGAGCATTCTTTCGTGTCACTCGGCTTGAAAGTAATTGGTGGAGTTCGTACGCTTGCACGGCATTGCATCTGTAAATGCCTAGATTCAGGTTGAGGGCTGATGATGGCAGGCAGGGGCGGAGCGAGAGGGCGTAGTCGGTTGCAGCTGCTCCGTAGGGGCGTGCCGCCTGCTCTAATTGCCTGGTTGGGTAAGTTCAGGATGCTGCTCCGTAAGAGATCTAATCCCCAATCCCGAAGTCTGTTCAAAACCGCCGAGGGCTGGCCATCGGAGGAGCCGTGGATTTCCGATTGACTATACTTTTCGCAGGCCAGATCAGACAGCTGAAGCAACCTAGAGCAGGATCGATCCCCTGGAGCCACATTTTGGAAGCCACATTCTCGGCCAATAACTCTGCCCTAACCAGGTTAATGACTCTAACCTTACTGCTTAGAGCGTAGCAGCCAGTAGATTCGTTAGCCGTTCAACTGCGAAAGTTTTGCACGTGACCGAGCCCTCTTAAGCCCAGTTAAGGTCAGTCAGTGAGCTCATGCAAGTGTCTCGTGCAAATACTGCAGCCTTTGGAGCTTATCGCAACAGATCTTCCCAAGTTCTATAGAACGTGGGGGCCGAGGCAAGGTTTTCCTTGACAGAGGTCAAGCAGCAAGTACGGGCCTCTTATTGCTTTAGACGCTCATATAGCAATGACAAAACATTTACACTACAAAGCGCTTAAGAGAGCTAAATTTCTTACTGGCTAAATCTCTTACTGGGTACTCTTAAGTACAGTCGTCGCTCGCCACTTCGCGCTTCGACTTTAGCGGCTTCAATCAATCACGGTTTTTTCAATTATCTTCGTTAAAAAGTCGATCGAGACGGTGAAAATGATACAACGCACGCTCGTTTGTCTGAGTCAATTACACGCCCCTGCATCACAATTAAAACTAAAATTGCTGTACGTACGGGCTGTTGGTCTATGTATTCGAGCACCCCTACAAATCCTTCAGCGTCAGGTGCAGCCTCATTGAGAGTCGTAACCTTGCTCTTCTTTGCCGTGCAGTACACCTCATCATCATCATCAAACAAATTGCACTATTTCACAAGTAAGTGGTTGTATGTAAAAACTGCGTGTGTTTAATTAAGTGTACACTAATAACAATACGATGTCTGTAACGTCTAATACGTCTTATCATCCCTTACTTTGTCTAATATATTGAGTTATACTGGTTTAATGGTGACTAAAAGGGTGTTATTTCATATTTAGAGAGCTTTAATAATGTTAAAACCGAATTATCTGATCGTGAACAGGTTTTCTATACTCTAGTTACGAAAATGTTCGATTTATACATAAAGAATCGTACTTCACGGAAATTCGCCTATCGCGGCAGAGTCTGGAACAGATTACCCGCAGTAAATGAGTGACGAATTTATGCTGTAATGGAAGCACATTTATTTTTTAGTTATTTAACATACGTCCACAATAAAATTTCAGTATTCATAACTAAAGAAAGAGCAAGTCGTACGGACCAAACAAAGGCTGTGAGGAACAGGTTAGACTTTTAGCATCTTTTTAAATGTCGAATAGTCAGGAAATGACCAGATGTCGGTGGTTAGTGAGCTCCAGGCTTAGGAAGCATACGAAAGGAAGGCTTTGTTTCCAAGAGATTTCAGATTCACTTGAGGCATAAGAAAAATACCAAGAGTTAAGAAAGAGTTAAAGAGTTAAAGTAACCCTTCAGATACCTGGAGGCAGGCTGGAGTACGAAAATGAAGAGACCTAAAGGTAGGTGACATCACCTGCAATTCGATTAGCTGGTTGATGAGACTCCGAATGTCGGTGATAAGTGGTGCACTGTTACAGAAGCCAAGTTCACGACAGACAAGCCTTGCTGTCGAGTATTGAACCCAATGTAACGGTCATATTGCTCAGGAAAACCTAAAAGCAGCTGCGTCTAGATGGGATGTCATGAATATATGGACCAGCTTAGTTGCTGTATTCGTATCTAGGCAAATCAAAAATAAATTGCAGAAAGTATGCACACTGGACTATATCCTTTAGAATCTAAATAGAACCAAGGGGCCAGTCACTCAAAAGCGTATGGCTAAAGGATACCAACAGTAGTAGTTTTCTGATTTTCTCCACGGTAGCAACGCACTGGGTAAGTTAAGCTTATATTACTTAAAGCGCCTAGGAATAGCTCTGGTTGTTCCGCAGGGACGAGCCTTAACTATTTTGAATCACCTGCTATGGTTTTCTATTGCTGCGGTCAATCTCAATGTCATAGTCTTAATAAAATAATAATAAGATATTACTGTAGCCCAGTGATAAAGCTAAATCTCTTTCTAGCCATTCTATATATGCTGGAAAAGCATTGACCTCATCCTTCTTGGACATGTGAATCAAATGGGTTGGCCAAACTGCTCTATTAGGGTGAAATTTTTAAGAAACATCACAGCTTTAATATGCACCACTTTCTGAAAATTAGAACACGTATAATTACCATAATAGTTTTCTTAGTACTCTGATAGAGCCAAATCTGCATCAAGGCGCTTTATGACCATATATAAGCAGAGTATCATCCTTATACGAGAATGTAAAAGCAGGCATCATGCTTAGAAAGAAACGCACACGAACACACTATAGACCTCGATGGTTATTAGAAGCTTTAGTTAGTAAGTATACACTGAATCGTGCACAAGTAAGCAAGCAAAGCATACAGGAAGAAAGATAAGTTCACTGGTGCGCATGGAAACGTTAACTGAATAAGTGTATCCTTAGTTGCTACTTAAATCATACGGGTAGCAATTGAATCCAGAAGCAATTTCCACGTTTCCAGTCCAGGAGAACTGAATGCCTGAACACCCAACTATTTCAATTTAGTGCTTGGCTGCAAGAGGCTAGCAGCCGAGGTGCTTGTGGTTTCCACAGCACCTCGGAGGAGCAAGGAGGTCGGATGAACAGCAAGAGTGCAAGTAAGTGAAGCGACCAACGAAGTAGGCCAAAGAGAGGCTTTGGACATAAATATTGCGATGTGTAGATATGCCGTTGAAGACAGACATAAAAAGCTGATTTTGCACTAGTTATGTGCAGTTATGGGCTCATGCCATGAGGTCCTGAACAAATGTACCTGCAAATGTAGATCTCACAAACGTCTGAACTAGTTTGACTATCGTACTCTTGTCTAAGCAGGACCTGATTTTGTCGATGTTACTCTGCTGAAAGTTAGCCGACTTGACAGTGAAGGCAGTGTGCTTATCAAGTGACAAGACGTTTTACTGCATCAAGCCCAGATTACGGACAGACGTCACTGGAGTGGTGCATGATAAACTATTTTTTGAGAATGATGTCTTCCAACTTAAGCGTGAAACTAGGCTTGCCCATAACCACTAGGCAGGTCTCATCGTCATTACGATTCAGAAAACTTTGTGTTCGGCGATGAGGTTGATCATAGAGCATCATCACCGATCGATAGCGAAAAGAAGGAGCCTTTGACCGAACTCTGACGTACCCTATACTTTAAGCGCTCCCTCTCTCTCTCTCTCTCTCTCTCTCTCTCTCTCTCTCTCTCTCTCTCTCTCTCTCTCTCTGATGATAGGCAGCCATTTTAATTTGCACCCGTCATCTCTCACTGAGCTAAGACTTAACGTAGTTAACAGCAGTGGCGGCGATCTCGAGGCGTGCCGACAGCCACTCCAGAAGGATCTTGAGGTTAATTTTGTACCATGCTTTTGAGAGATCTAGCAGAACTGGAAGTGAAGCCCTAACCAGGTCAGCCTTGATCAGAAGGTTATTATAAACCCAAACAGAGCAGCTTCCGAGGAGTATTTAGCTCCAAATTCCGATTCCAACTTGCTGCAAACAAGATATCGTGAACTGGTGTCATCGATTGGCTGCTGGGCCATGACTCGTCTGAGTGTTTTGGATTATAATTGTAGAGGTGAGACTGAACAAAACTTAACAAGGCTCTCGTGATCTGGGGTCAGCTTTATATTAAGTGGCCTGGTAACCGCTGTTTGTAGAGAAGCGTGGACTTTACCTGTAAGCGCGGACATTTTAAATATTGTTTATGCTGAGCACCAACAAGTCGACCTCTAGAAAATTTGGACTTGGATTAAATGAATCAATATGACCTACATTAGTTCTCGAATGCGAAGCGCTGGATATTGATTCCCGACTTTTTGGTGACTTTTTTCCAACCAATTTTTATAATTGCTATTTATTATTTATTTATTGCTTACTCTCTTTCAATAAGCCTTAAGCTAAAGAGCGCTTTGGCCAGGACGGGCCTGTCATTTAGCCAGAGATGCGAACTCATCGCTGGACGCTGGCTGCTATCGCCTTGTTGTAGCATTCCATTAAATAGGAGATTACGATGGGAGGGTCAAGTAGAAGGGCAGAGGATACAAGTTTGCTTAACACAGCAATAATGTCAAAAGATTAGGTTCCTTTAGTGACGTAGTCACCCTGCAATTGTGGATGCCGAAGCGTAAACACGTTCCAGTGATAATGAAATTCTCATACGATCAAATGTGCAGAATTTTAAGACAATACGAGCAGTCATTTAATTGCGGGAGGGGTTTTGACTAAGACAGTTCAAGCATGTTATAATATGAGCTCGAAGACAGTGACCCGGGTTACCATGGTAACCCGTGTTCACGGACTATTGCAATAACTACCCGAGTATTGGTCCAACTGATGTGCAAATAGGCTAAAAATTTCAGGCTCGTCGAGTTCTATTCGTCAGCAGAAAGACAGCAATTTCGAAAACGATTATTTTTATTGTGCAAGTTCGCAGCGGCTGACCGGATCCAGAGCAATGATCCAGGGCTCGATCGCGAGAATTGAGCCTATTTTTTCCAGAAATAGCTCAAGATTGGTGGCTGATTTGGGACCACCGCTAGTGCCTTCTTCGGGCGCCCCACAGAGCGTATCTGCCAGCCCGGAGCAGCCTTCTGCGCCGATGGTCTTTTCTCCCGCCACAAGTCTTCGCCATGCCGGATGCCGCGCCGACGGCGTGCCAATGTTGCGAGGCGAGCACTGGCGCCGCTATTCCGGACCTCCTGCATAATCTTTACAGACCAGTGGGTGGCAATAAAATTCCCGGGAAATGCTTCCAAGAACATGCACACCAGATCCATTGCGTTTTAAAGAACATCATTGTTAACATCCTGTATATCATCATTATAGTCAACCATAGCGTGCATCCTTTCATTGAGCTCTTGCGCACATAGTTCTTCAGATTGCTTCGACATGATTGTGACGGTGCTGCTCCTGAATCAGGTCAATGGCGTTTTTGACTTCAAAACGCTATATTTTTAGAGCAGCTATCAGCAAAATAAATAATTAATTGCAATTTACTTGCGGAAATTTGGTAACCCGGGTTACCGCCACCGGGCTCATATATCAGATCAGATGGGCTATCAAATTGGATATTGAAATCACCCAGAATAAGATGGTGGAAATTCCTTGTACAAAGAACTGGTATAAAATAATAAAATTCAGAGATGAAGCTATGATTGCTACCTGGTGGGTGATAAATTACCCCCCATCGGTAACTTACCACTAGCTGGACATAAAATATATGATTCAAAAGGTTGTCATCAGCAGCCTTGAAAGGCACGTGTGCATGTGAATGAGATTCGGGTGAAAATGGCTTCTCAACCAGCAGATTTCAGTGATTTCGGAGTACAAAAAAGGAAGAACCACCTGGGGCAGCAGCGTCAATAGCTTACTATTTAGTTGACTTCAGTCAAGTCTCTGTAACAGCGAAAATGTCAAGAGCTTCGTCTTACTAACAAATTCGTATCACCTTGCTAACAACTAGCAGTCTATGGCACAAATAGTACGCATTCCAGAGGCACAAGTTCAAAGTGGTCGCCGAGGTTAGCGTCGTCTGCGTCACTACTATATTAGCAATAGTAGTAGCAGTTCTGACGGGAGAACGTAGCTAGTGGTTTTCTGCACCGGTTTCAGTCTCCTCGTACCCTCAGGTTAGTCAATATGGTCAATACGGTCAATAAATTCGTTTTTCCATTCCTTTTCTTAGAGGCATCTAACGACAAAAGCTTTTGCTCAGCAAGTCATTGACTTCGTTAATCATTTTCGCAATCCCTACGCAACGACATTTTCTCTCCTGCTGCGGGTTCTGCCACATCTTTTCAGCCGTCCTGCACTGCTATTTCCATTCTATTCATTTTCTCTACTGCCCTCCTGACTCGATGCTTCTCACTTTCTCTTTGTTTCGTGAGATGAAGTCGGTTGGCTACCGTATTCACACAGAAAGCCTCTTAGACTTTGAGTTCGCGGAAGAAAACTCTGTTATACCCGCTCAGCCCTTGTGGCTTTGTGGATTTGAAGACAAAGATACATTAAATTACATTGTTTTTGGCCGCTCTGTAAATCGCGCGCATTTTATTGACCGCCCTGTTTTGTCCTAGGGGATAATGCGCTTGCTTGTAATGACCAAACTGAGGGGCATTCTTATATCTAAAGTGCCGCTGGATTGAGACCAAGTTCGCTTAGGATGCTATAAAAACTACATCTGCCATATACATACATATATATATTTATTTATTTATTTATTTATATTTGCACAGCAGTAATTATACTAATATTTGTCTTGTCTTGGTTGGCTGTGGCTTAGCTCATTCATAAGCAATTAGATAGTTAACTACTATTGAAAATCGGATAAGACGACTCAGCATTCTTACAGCTGTACGACTGGAGCGAATCGGTCACAAGAAATGAAACAAGTTTGCCGCTGGCCTCCTCCGCTCGGACGTCAATTTTATCAGTAGGTGCTCGTGTGAACAGATGTGTGTTTAGCGATAACTTGTATGCACAAACGGGCAAGGGTGAATAAGAAGGCCCTTGAGTCACGGGACGAGGTGATCCTTTGAAGAGACGATGCAGCGTCGTGCATTTCATAGGTGAGACACTTGTCGCTAGGTCTTAGCCTCGAGGTTAGGAGCTCGAGTTTCACAGAATGTGGGTTCAAGTCCCAATGCAGGCATTTCTTCATTGGCTGCAGCAAGAGAAGCCAAAGCGTAGACGACTGTTCTGTAGCAGTTCGAGCGTGGCTGCTAAATCTGCTTAAGGATTTCCGCCTTTTTGTTTTGAAGGAACGTGTACTTTGCAGAAACTTGAGTATTAAGAAAATAATATACTTGTCCGACGATATCGTCGAAAGCAGAACAACATACCACTTCAAAAAGAGCTATTTTAGGAGCAGCCATGACCTGTCAAAAGCTGCAGCCATTGAGATGTTTCTGCCGCTTCTCGGCGATGGCCAGCAGCTGATCAGCATGGGAGCTCAACCTTTAGCATTCTGACGGGGCGTTCAGCTGGCCCAGACCCTGACCTCCTTGGACCTACTTATCAGACCTTCAATCAATGACCATTCGGAGCAAGGTCGTGCTTCAAACCCTTTCTTGGCTTAATCCTAAGTTACACTCTCGAATCTGCCTTTGAAATGTGTGACTGGCAGTTGCCGATGGCAATTAAAAACTGGTCTTGCATAAAACTGAAACAGCGCCACGGCTGTGATTCGAAGAAAACACGTGGATAGGTTTCTGCCGAAAAATGCGTGAAATAAATGCTTAATGAGAACAATCGCGGCACGTCTCTCACAAATTGAGCTCAAATGACGCTTATTGTAGCAGCCATAGTTGTATCTTTGGTTGGCTGCATCTATATGTTAGCGTTATCCACACAACTGTCGTGCTTGCGGGTTCTTTTGTTCAATCGCATTGCTAGAGTAAGCACAGTTCAAGGACAGCATTTACCAGTAGAGTAACCGACAGAGATCAAGCGACTGGTAAGGCACCAATAGTAAGCGTCACATTAAGACTTTAAGGACAAGCTTTTGGCGGGGTAGGTATCACATACCTATACGTGCTTCCAGCATGGCAAACAATGCATGAACCGATTATCGGCTGACTAAAGAAGGCGCTGATTGCTGACACGGCACATAATGCGCACGTCAGTCCAAATATTTAGTGTCAGGCCAGGGACAGACATGTACTTGCGACAAGTGACAACAAAGTTGTGAAAGATAAGACACGGACGACGCATGCCGCTGGCATCCGGCTGCAGTTGCACAGATACTGTCCGCCCTCGGACGCCAGCTTCAAAGTAGAGAAGGAAGGAGACGGCGCTACCTTCACTTGGTGTCACTGTTTGAATTCTTCAGAGTGCGCGCATAGCGACAAGTGCATGCAGTCTGCATTTTGGTGACCCCAGCGCCAGCATAGGTGAAACTAGACCACAATGCAACAGTCGTTTGTGAATCACGCTGCGACTATTTCCTTCTCTTCTCGTGTGTATCGGTTGGACTCACCGCTTTTAACCAGCAGAGAATGCTCCGCGAGTCAGAAGCACTCCAATCCGGCTTATGATGGCCACTTGATTGTTGCCATTTCCATCGCTATCGACCACATTGGCAGAAATCTTCAAGCTTACGAAGACAATAAGTCACCAAACGAGCCCAAGTACCCCTAATTGGCATCTCGAACTGTCGTATTGACTCGGCTGGGAGGAAACGGGGTGGGCGCCGTCGACGTGGCATAAGGCTCCACGTCAATGAGCTTCACTGAGAACGAGGCAAAATATTCTGCGGCAAAGTTGAGAACGTCTTCGGGCTTTCGCAGTAGCAGGAACTGCATGAAGTCACTTAGCAGCGCTTTCAGCTCCGGATGGTGTCTTACGTACAGGGCATGGTCATCCTTCAGCTCATCCTAAAAGCAATAAGAGACAGTGTCGGGAACGCAATTACAATCCAAGAAAAACGGAGCGCATTGTCCGTTCTTTGAAAACCGATTCATAACACAGGCCGCCATGTATGCAGAGTACCTCAGTTATTGGCAGGCATAGCTATGTTGCCATTAAGAGTACATGCCCGGTGGCATTTAATTAATGAGTGCATAAAATGTTACGTCGTTTGCATAGCACCCTAAGAGAACCAAATCGCTATGCATGCACATTACAACTCGCTGCAAGAGAAGCAATAGCCAAGGGATTAATGGGTGCACAGTAATAATAGATAATTATAACAAGTATTAAATGGTGATGATAATAACAATAAGTCGCACATATAGCATCTTAAGTGAAATTGACCTCGATCAGGTGTTTTACAACTCGCTGCAAGAGAAGCAATACCCAAGAGTTTATGAAATGCACAAAATATCAGGCTTAGACAAGAATACAAAAGCACACAAATGCCCTACTTAAATCAGCATGCAAAAAAAAACGCAGCTACACAGATCCACCCGCTAGTGGGATTCCTGGTTAGAGGTAACATGCACTTAATCATGCATAAATAAGTAGAAAAGCACGCAGGAACAAAGGCATCGGTTCACCAGATCGTATGGTAAGGTGAGCATCGTATCGTATCGTGAGGTAAGGTGAGCAGAACAGATACGTCATTAGCTGAGACTTAAATGGTGCAAATTGATTGCAAGGTGCAGGTTTTGGCAGAAGCCACCAGCGAGTTCCACACTTTCGCTGCATACGAAATAAAGACCCGATTCACAAAAGATTTCGACTTAGTGCAAATGTACGGTGAGACGAATGGCAGCAGTGGAGCGATGAGGTCGGATGCGCGATGATAGTGCACAGGCAGGCTGTGCTGCAAGCGAGTGAAGTGACCTGTACACCAGAGGGATAATCTTGAAGTCAATTCGATGCTTGATAGGGAACCATTGAAGCTCAGACAACAATGGTGCGACTTGGCCCTTAGCCCATTGACGACAGACAGGACGAGCTGCTGAGTTTTGCACCAACTGCAGACGATCTAGGTTAATGGGGGAGTCCTGAATAAATCGGACTGCAGTAATATAGACGCTGTGTCATAAACGCGTCAACTAGTTTGGCTGTCGTACTCTCTTTTAAGCAGGCTCTGATTTTGGTAGTGTTCTATAGCTAAATGACGAGTAGTTTTGGAAACGCACTCCCAGATTACGGACGTACTTCAATTGACATCACGTTAGGTAATCGCATGCGATTCGCAAAAAGGGGACTCTCTCTGTCTCTGTCTCTGTCTCTCTCTCTCTCTCTCTCTCTCTCTCTCTCTCTCTCTCTCTCTCTCTCTCTCTCTCTCTCTCTCTCTCTCTGTCTTTCTCTCTCCTCTTTCTGTCTCTCCCTCTCTCTCTCTCTCTCCCTCTCTCCCTCTCTCTCTCTCTCTCTCTGCTCACCGTCGAGCTCTTAAATCCGTAGTTTGTCAAGATCACGAGCTTACTCACCGTGTTTGCGATAGAAGTGTCACGGCCCGCTATGATTAGCCAGCCTGAAGTTGCTTAGCCGACTAGCGAGTAGCAAGCCAGAGGAGGCATATACCGATGGCTTGCACAACAGAGACAATATGCTTCGATGAACCTATCTGCTGCAACGAGCGCCTAGGCTTCGGTGTTTCTCCATGCCTATGTTAGTATAGCAAGTCCACTGGACCCTATTCCCACTGTCCTGCTCCTACGTTGCATTGATCTGCTGCTGCCATGCATAACCAACATCATTAATATGTCATTAGCCTCAGGTCAGGTCCCAGCACCTTTCAAAAAAGCTGTAGTCAGGCCACTTCTCAAGAAAGCGACACTAGACCAAGAGAACTTAAGCAACTACCGCCCAGTCTCGCTTCTACCATTCCTATCAAAGACACTGGAACGGGTCGTGGCAGACCAGCTGAACTCGTATATCGAAACCTCACACCTTGCTAGTAAGTTCCAGTCTGGCTTTAGAGCTAATCACTCCACAGAGTCAGCATTGCTTCGGGTATACAACGACCTACTTAGGAATGCAGACATGGGTAGAGTGTCTCCTTGTTTTGCTCGATCTTTCGGCAGCTTTTGATACCATCGATCACAAAGTACTTCTAGAGCGCCTCTCATCTCGCCTGGGCATCACTGGCACTGCTCTGCAGTGGTTCAGGTCCTATCTCAGTGGGAGACTCCAGAGTGTTGACGTGAATGGACAAAGATCATCTGAAGTACCTCTAAAATATGGAGTACCTCAGGGCTCTGTGCTAGGTCCGGTCCTTTTCACCGTTTATACTCTCCCTCTCGCTGATGTGATTGCCAAGCACAATCTAGGCTTTCACTTCTATGCGGATGACACTCAGTTGTACCTTTGCTTTGATCCCTCCCAGCCTTCGAGCACCTCAAATTCTCTCAACTCACTTGCTGCATGCATTGATGACATCCGATCATGGATGGCAGCAAATTTTCTAAAACTAAACGATGATAAAACTAACTTACTAGTTATGGGCAAACCTAGTGTTATTCAGAAATTGGAAAGGCTGACTTTCAAAATTGGCTCTGCCAGCATATCTCCAGTTGCATCAGCTCGAAATCTAGGTGTCATTTTCCAAAGCGACCTCTCGTTAGACGACCACATCAGCTCCACAGTCAAATCAGCCTATTTTCAGCTTCATAACATTGCTAAAATTAGGGCTTGTTTAGATAAGGATACCACGTCCAAGTTGGTCCATGCATTCGTGACATCTCGTCTCGACTTCTGCAACTCACTGCTTACTGGCCTACCAGCATGTGCGATCGGGCGATTGCAGCTGGTGCAAAACTCTGCAGCTAGGCTTGTCTGTCGTGAGCGTCGCAGTTGCCACATTACTCCACTTCTCCCCGACCTGCACTGGTTACCAGTCAAGCAACGGATTGATTTCAAGGTTTTGTCGCTCACTTTTAGGTCTCTTCATTCTATGGCTCCAGCCTATCTTTCAGATATACTACCCCATCAGGCAAAGCATCGTACCACTCGCTTTTCGGAATCCAACAGTCTAGAAATACCTCGTACAAACCTTAAATCCTTTGGAGACCGTGCATTCAGCTCGTATGCTCCCACAGCCTGGAACTCCCTCCCGACCTGCATCAGAACATCCCCTGACCTGACCACATTTAAAAGAAACTTAAAAACATACCTATTTAGGACAGCATTTAGTGGGTCCTTGTGATTCGTCCTCGATGTGCTTATGCGTGCTGACACTGTTCATGCTGCCACTAACCACATTTGCATGCTGACCCAGTGCATGTAACCCCTAACCATGTTATTCATTTTGTTTGTTTTTCAAGCATGATTTTACTTACTATTCTATTGCGTATCACTTTGCAGCAAATGTAAAGCGCCTAGAAAGAGATTAAGTTCTCTGAGGGCGCTTTATCAAGTGCAATATTATTATTAATATAGCGACCTGCTTACGACAAAGAGCTAATTGACATGGCCAACTCTAGCTAGCCAATTGACACGCTTTCTTTCCAGTAAATGAGAAGCCTATGACGAGCCAAAAAGACACTTAGTTATTTTAGCGTGCTACATAGTGTTTTATTAGTAATATGACTGCTTTAAAAATTACCCGGTGGCTGCCCATTTCAATGGCCTGAGAAACATGCTCAGCCTTGAGTGCTCTGCATATCCGAAGAGTGCTTCAATTCACATGTCCGATGACGTCGCGTGCCTTGAAAGCATACCGCTTAGTAGTAGATTGAGACTGCACGATTGCAGTAGTAAAGCTTCAAGTGACTTGTTCATACAAAGTGCTTGAATTTACGATGCAAAATGCGACTGAACTCTCAGCCAGACTTAGGGGGACAGTGAAAGGAAGAAAGAGTTTAATCTCTATTCAGGCGCTTCACATACGCCACGGGGCTTGAGCCCACGACCTCGGTCATCAAAGACATTCACTTGACCTTGCTTGAGGCAAGCACCTTAAGCAATGGGCCAAACCAACACTGCATCGGATCTGGATAAATAACTAACAGAAGTAGAGGACAAGTAGCAGCCAGGTGCAGGACTTGTGCTAGCAGCACATGTGCTAGCCAATAGTGCTTCCAGGTACCGCAGTAGCCGAGGTAAGATAACCCTATGCTCTTTGGACTGGAGAAAGTATAAGCCTGCGAATTCCCCCCTAGTCTTTTTCTCGGTCATGGCTGTCTGTTTTATTGTTCAGAGCGTATCCCTTGGACAGTCATTTAGGGCCGAGAAAGTGCCCAACTGTAGACCAGATGGGCCAGCTATCTATCGCAGCGCAGAGCCGACAGCCGGCACCTGTACAGATCGCCGACCAGTGCCTGAACGATCGCGCACGAGAAAAACATGTGGAAAACAAGAAACTCTCACGAAACAGATCGAAAACAAGAAAGTATCGGGTCAGGCAGAGCAGGAAAAATTTTACAACAGAAGCGAAAGAGCATCGTCGATTCAGGTCAGCAGTAAATCTGACTGAGAAAGAGCATTCAATGCGGGATTTATTGTCATGGAGGCACAGTTGGAGCGCCTGCCAATGCCATAATGTCACTTGCCTTCCGGTCAAGAAATTTGGAGAACAGCTGGACATCGTCTTGCCAGTCAAGGGGAACCTTTGAAAACGTTGGTTTTGGAGGTTCCTCTTCTGCAACGGAAGGCGACAGTGTGTTCGAGGTAGCGCATAGCTTTTGGTCGGGCTGCAATCAGTGAGTCTGTCGCGAGAGCTTTGGCACCACAAAATACGAGATGCACTGCCGTCAGACTACCTAGGGCAAGTGGCACACTACGGTCCGGCTAACAAAAACCCGGGCTGCCTAGCTGTTAGTTAAAATCGCCTCAGTCGGCCGTAACCAGTGTAGGGCGTGGTCCGGCTTCGAGGCATCTAGCAAAAACCAATGGGTAGCCGAGCTTAATTAGAGCTGCGGGACACCAAGTCCTACGTTTGATGCATTCTAGGTTCGCCCTCGTCGGAGCCTCAACGGAATGGGCTGCACGTCTCGGGCCGGCAGGTTTTATTATACTCTATATAACGGAAGCCTCAAGCCGATCGCTCTGGCAGTGCACATCGAAAGCAAGGAAACTGGGAAAATCGACGCTGTCTAATCTTTTAAAAACTTCAATGCAGCCCAGCACCCGGGCACAACTGTTCGCCGGATCCTACGCCTCAGGTTTAGTGATAACGTAGCCAATATTTGCCACGACTCAAATTGCCAGGCCATCACATTCGCCCGAACGTTTGGGCTAAGCGCGTATATTTTCTCCACGAGACTTTCTCTGAGAGGCGGCGCTATGCCTATCTAGAATGATAAACAGTATTCCTCTTCGGCGTGCTGATTTCAATGCAGTGCTTCAAAAAAGGTATTCTTACTTTCTGAAGCACTTATACCTTTTGATCTATCACTGGGGTAAAACTTGTAGCGAACCACTTTGAAGCCTGGCAGACCTGCATTGCATCACCTGCTGCTGCTTACGATTAACCTCTTATTTGACCTGTCTACTATGTCACCTGGAGCTGTTGTTTCACCTGGTAGCTATTGTTAGAGGGCAAATATCAAGCCCCTAGCGGGCATCGAACCCGGAGCGGGAGACATTTCCCACGTTGCTGACAGTGCGATGCTGAACTTGACATTAGGATCGCTCTGGCGGTAAATCATATTCCACCGTAGAGTTTAAAGCTAGTGCGTAAGAAAAAAAGATTAATGCGGGTACAACAACCGCCGGGGGAATGTAGCACGGTCAGTGCTCAAGACAAGAAATGAATAAAAGGCTGCGCATGATCGGCTGAAGAGGTTGAACCCTGGCTTCTGACGTCGAAAGTGCATGACTTAGCCACTCGCTAAGCGAATGTCGCTAATGATAAAAAGCGAATAAGAATTCGTTTATCCGGCTGTCAGGCTGGCATCAGTTAAAATTCCTCGCCGCCTAAGCGCTCAGATGCCACCTGTGCGCTAAGCCGAGGCAGAGCACGAGCAGCCGGTGGCGGTTGCAAGGCAGAGTCAAAGCTAAGCAGGACGAATTGACCGAGGCGGCTTCGTGGCCAGCGGCTCATTCAACTGACCAGATGGCGCCGGCTTGGAAAGCAGCCCGGCGATCGATCGGCGGGAATCGAGGCCGATCTGAGGATTATTCCTTTACAGCCGATTCGGTTCGAGGCAGCGAATGGTCGCCGGTCACGCAAGCCGCGGTTTTCCTCCATTTCGACGGGCGGGTGTTTTCCTCCATTTCGATGGGCTCGGACTCGAGCCGGCTGACCGCGCCAGTTAACCAATTATTTCAACACTTAGCTATGGTAATTTAAGCAAGTAGCTCGGACCACGACTCCTGATTAGACAGCAATAACACGAATTTATCCACGTAATTAGTAATTAAGACTTGACATCTCCGGCTCGTAACTCGAGTGCTCTCGTCCAGCGGTTAACTCTTTTTTTCTTCAGCTGCCGAGGAACCGTAAGCATATTACTGCGTGCCTGCGTAGTGTCAGCTCCCTCCGGTCAGTACCCCGGGGAATATTATAAGATGTGTCAGTAAACGGCGGCTGCAGCTAGAATAGTAGCCGGCGGTGTCAGCTTCTTTTCGCACTCGAGACAGCTGTGATTACGAAACAGCGTACAGAATATTTTCTTTCTCTGCTGCTCAAGAACGCTCAAGTGTCCAACAGGGCAGCTGTGGCGGCAAAGACGTACGTGCAGCCAGCGCTGATCTGGATTGCTTCATGCTATCGAGTATGCCAAGGGTCTGCTAAGCATTGACTAATTAACTCGGACTTACTTTCCACGAACTCCCCCCGGAAAAGTCATTAACAGACTCTAACAGACTATTGCATCTCGGCTTCTCACGCGGCTGCGAGTGCATCAACAGAAGTGGTTTTAGGAAAGCATCACCCGGCAGAGAATACATTTGCAAGCGAAAAATTCACCCAGCGACGCTTTGCAGAAAGAAGTCAGTTCGGCGGGTGTGCGAAAGCAAAGTGCACTGCTCAAGTTTCCGACCGAGCCAGCTAAAACGCTCCGAGTTTGTTACAATACCGTTAGGATTGGGGTCAATTGTCGTGTGCAGCTATTGTGCAGTTCATTACCTACAAACACTTCCACGAGAGCCCCATTCGAGACGGCAGCGGCCGCGAAGCCTGTGACTTTCACCGGCGGCCAGTCTAGGCAATCGGCCGAGCTTCGGTTGCCTGCCGCTCCCCCTCGCCGCCGCCAATTGGTCAATCGGGCTTTTCTAGCAACGCGATACCGACCCTGCATAGAAGCTCGCCAGGACACAATCGTCGCCCAGACCTGAGCTAAAGCTCAATCTCTGAGTGCGGCTGCATTGTTTATGCGTGCTTGCACGGATTACACGTCGCCCGCCTGTCTGGTACCTCTGCTTCTAGTATACGCCGGCTGGTAATCTGGGATGCTCTCTAAGCTTCTTAAGTTTTTAACTCGTTTAGCAAATTAGAACCACCAGCGGTGAAAGTACTCCTAAATTGCCTTGCGAGAGAGTACTAGTTTCGCCACACGGAATCCAATTTCTTTCAAGAGCAACAAAAAGGCAGAGCATGCGTGTGTCAGACGTCTCGCTTAACCGTAGTTGCAACTCAATATGCAAAAGCTAGGAGAGTTAGGATCGGCTTCGCTGGGGTTTCCGATGCTTGAGAAAGCAGCCCAGAAATATTGCAGCCAGCCACTACTGAGCAACAAGTCTACACAATCGATTAAAACGATGCTTCCATCTTAATACCGCCTAACTTCCGACGGTTGTCACTTATCCAACAATAGACGTCTGCCAGCTTTTTTTCACCGGATCCCTAAGACTCAAACAAAGACTTTGAGAGTGCAAGGAAAGTGACGACAGCATGCATTAAGCACCTACACGATGAATTCTGCCCAAGTGGAGTCACGAAAAAAAAACAGGAGAAAACTCGTCGGCGTTTAATGAAGCCATCGCGGGTATCCGCATCTGATATCTAATAGTCAAGCTGTCACAAGAACCGGTTTTTATTGTGTCTCCTTAACTCCCATTAAAAAGCTCATCTCGCTTCCTTTATAGCGTGTCGGCGGATAAACAATGAGAGAGCAGGTGAAATCTCGCCAGGTAGAAAATGATTTTGAATCAACCAGAGAAGGAACTCTGGCCACCCTTAATGTTGATTACATCTATTAATTTGGTGGACTTGGTGGATGATACGCTGCATGGTACAAATGCGTATTCAATTTTTAAGTAGCTTTTTGGACAAGGAATTTGGCCAAAAACATACTTCCCTTTGCGAACAAGAAAGTTTGGAGAGCACAGCTCAAGAATAAAAATTTTAAATGAACGCAATTCGCAAAAGTAGCACCGAGAAGCACTCTGGAAAATTTTGCCAAAATCGAAAACAAACTGAGTGGTGACAGGTAAGCAAAAACTTTTAAAAATAATTCTACAGTCTATTTCCCGTAATAAAGCGTCTCCGACAGCCTTGGTGACGTTTTCTGTACGAACAAAAAAGAAGCTGGAAGCCTTCAAGAGAACCTAAACTAGACAAAAGGAGTACTGTCTTTGAAGAGTTAACAAATGTCTTTTAAAAGTTAACAAAGACATTGAGACTACTACAGCATGTCAGCTAGGTACAACTGAATGCGTGCAGGTTAACAAATGTCTTTGAAGAGTTAACAAAGACAGTGATATTAATGTCTTTGAAGAGTTAACAAAGACAGTGATACTACTACAACAGGTCAGCTAGGTACAACTGGATGCATGGAGGTACGGGGATATGGTCAGATATCTGCCTTTATGTGTCTCCAAAAAGCCACGAGGACTGATTAGTTGTCACACATGAAGAGCGCTGCACAGAACACCTAAAGCCGAAATGTCTTTCAGAGCGCATTCAATAGCCATCAGCGCTCATTCAATGCAACAAAGTAACAGTCAGATATATAGAAGAAGCATGGTATCAGTAAGCTTCGTAGTCCAGGAACGATAGAGCATCAACCCCTACCACGAACAGTCTTTAAGCGGATCAAAGGGCTGCTAATTAGAAATGGCGATGCCAAGCGATGCAAATCCAATCAATCATCAGCATGAGATGTCTGGCTTGTATCAGCTCGTACGAGCGCGAGCAGCTGAGATCTCTTTATCTGCCGCTACAATCTTGAGAAGTAGTATGGACGCCCAGAATTTCGTATGCTGGGCAGATGCAAGCAAGGCAAAAATAGCAGCTAGCAGCCAATCGACAGACATCCAAGCACGGCAAATGTTGGCTACGACTACTGCCTGTACAAGTTATATTCTAAATAAATCTTCGACACGGTACACCGAAAAGAGGGCGGCCGGGGCGGCTGTTGAGCGGAAGTTGAGCTCACTCGGCCTTCCTTGACGAATGGTCGTGTAGGTGATTAGATTGACGAGCAAAACTTACTTTCACGCGAGTGAACAAACTGTTGATAGCACACAACAAGCACGTGAACTGCTGAACGAGGCATAAAATCAAATTAGGACTACTGCAGTCCTTTTAGTGATGCTATCGGGCAACGGCAACGATGTGGAAACCACGGCTTGATATTAGCCGTAGCATATTTATGACTTTGCCCGATAGCAGAGGCTGATCAATCCCTTGCATTTATAGAAATATGAAACAAAGGCACTCTAACAGCAAGAATTCATTGATTGTTAAACGACGCGTATCAAAAGTAGCATAAAAGAGGCAGCGCCGGAAACCGAAGGGAGGTGCAGATCACAGTTTTGCAGGTGAGAGTGCTTAATATTGACAATGCGAATATCCCTTTAATTGGAAGTAAAAAAGTGTTCAAGGTTTATATAGACGTTTTGCGAGAACGGCTGTGTTAATCGTATCGGTTTACAAGTGGCTTGAAGGACGGGGATGTGTGGATTAATGGATCTAACGGCTTTTTAACGAGAGTCGTCTGAAGCGCATCCACTGTCAACGTGGTTTGATTGGAGAGACATGAACAGATTGACTAATAGGCGCATGCATAGACATGGGCGGATAGAAAACCCTAAACCCAAACCCAAAATAAACAGGACAGACGTTGGACATATGGATGGAGGTGGGGAAGCAGTTAAGCAGTTAGCAATTAAAATCAATATCCGAGGTCAGCTGCAAAGGGAGACTACGGAGAATTTCAAGAAGTTTTCAACTTCCGACGCCTCAGAGGACATGTACTCATGTGAACAAATTCATGGTCTAGCCTGTCCATTAAATCTCGAGAGCTCATCATTATACACCTGTATTTGTAATTGTGTGTGTTTACATATACTGTTCAAGCTAATATTCTGTCTAAATGGATAGAAAAGACGTATGAGCATAACTTATTATTTTGCAATAAAGCAAGCTTGAGAAATTTTATTCATGACCAAAATATACAGTAAAGATATTCTTTTAAGTGTTTCACAATGAGTCTCGGAGGCAAGTAGCTGCCCTCGATTGTTAGCGAACATATTACAGCAGGTTCTATATTTGCAGCAGCTATGCAATAAAGCCTAATGGTCAAGTCAAAAGCAACCCGCAACAAGCTTGAAGTAGAGAAACAGCTAGTGCAGTGAGTTATGCTCTAAAACGTGGGTCATCTTTTTAAATAAAGCATATACTTATACTTGCAAATGTAATCGCTTAAAAGGTATTATACATTTCTTCAAAACACAAAAATAGATGCTAGTAACCATCTATACTACCCCATCCTGCTCCTGTGGGTGTATTTCTAGCGAAGCTAAAATTCTTTAAATCGTCGATATCTGAGGAGCCATCATAAAATTATATTGTAACTTTTACATTTAGAAAGCTTTGATGTTTGTTGATTTATTGCCCCAAAGTATAAGCTTTCACTGCTTATCAATGTTTAGAGCTAAATTAGGCTCAGTTCCTAGGCTCCACCTAGCTTTACTGGCAGACACGGGAGTTCACTAAAAAAAAGTCACGTAGCATCAGGCCACTCTCCAATGAACATTCTGTCTCAATGAATACATGTCAGGTTTACTCTATTTTAACGGTATCAAACGCATATAAATACACTACCTATGTATATAGGCAGGTATAGTTTACAGTATTTATACTACTACTAGCAAAGTCAACACCTCAAGATTAATGTAAATAACGACCAAATCTTACAAACCTGTGATGAGTGGCTCTGGAACTGTAGTTATCCTCATTGTCACCGGCGATCCAACTTGTACACGGCTCGTAAGACGGCTGAATTGTAAGAAAAAATGCTGGACCAATGCAAGACTGCTTCATGCACAATTTCCAGGATTTGCAATTGTATAGTGTCAATGGCCTAGCGAGGTAGATCGCATTTTGTTGAGGCTATATCAGGTTGACACAAAACTTATCATTCGTTTACCAGAGCTCTCATAATAACGTACCCGAACTGATCAAAGTAAGATTGCCAAGTCGTGGGCAGGTCGTTGGGAGAGTGGATCACCCTCTCAATGCCGGATACAAGAATGAATATATCATCAATTCCTTGACTTCGTTCCGCAAGTGGCTTCTACAGAAAGCAAACACGCACGGTCAAATGAAATAATCGCGGGAAATCATCCCTGAAAGTATATCGCCGAACGGCAGGAAAGGCAAGTGATTGTTTGTGGAAAACCATAAACGTGATATTGCTCAATACCAGGTCAATCTGCTTCACACTAGAAGGCCATTGTCTCGCATGCAGCGCCGTGCACCATTTGAGGTTCTCAAATTTTCCAGTTTAATTCTATGGAGGAGCAGTTTAATGTACACAGGTACAGGTATGTATATATCCTTCGGATGCTGCTAAGTGCTTACAGTTATCCGGAACCAGCTTCCGAGAAAAATGTCCTATTATCGCATCATTCTTTTTTCAAGCGATCAATGTTTCCCGACCAGTGTCTTCTAGTACAGAATAACCAATTACATTCTTTCTTGATTCATTTAAAATGCATGTCTGGAAGATAGCAAGGTACCAGTTACAAGGCTACTATGAAAAGTTACATTAAAAACGTCACAGCAACGGTTTTTCAGAATAAATGCACATCAGCGAGCAATAGCTGTGATATTTACGTATTGCGACACAATATCAATCCAATGATAATAATAATAATAATAATAATAACAATAGTAATAATACACTCGATAAAGCGCCCTCAGAGAACTCAATCTCTTTCTAGGCGCTTTACATTTGCTGCAAAGGAAACATGATCGAGTGGTGAGTGGTATCATGCTTGATAAATAACATGCATAACATGGTTGGGGTGACATGCACAGGATCAGCATGTAAGTGTAGTTAGTGGCAGCATGCAACAGTCAGCACGCATAAGCACATAAAGGACGAATCGCAGAGACGCAGTATTTAGTGGGTCCCTGTGATTCGTGCTCTCCTGTGCTCTCCTGACTCTGCTATGCTTCCTACTTTCTCTTTGTTGTGTGAGACGAAGTCTGTTGGCTACAGAATATGTGCCGAAAGTCGCTTAGGCTGAGAGTGCTCTATACAAAACTCTCCTGCATAGCACCCACATAGTCTTTGTGGCTTTGTGGAGATACTGACGGAGATGCAAGGGATGTCACGATGCCAGTCGGTAGCAAGTGCTAAGCTTTGGGAGTATCAGTATTGAAGTCACGATCTCTAATAAAATTACATTGTTTTCCCTGACTACAGCACAGCTAAAAGACGAATCGGAGGAGCGGGTAGTACTGTGGAAACCCTGAGAAGTCAGTGTCTCCGAATGCTAAGTCAGAGTAAAGGAATGTTTTGGTCTAAAAGTAACAGATCCTCGATGACGATCTGCTCTTTGAAGGGGAGTCAATGCAGGTCTGTTCAAGTGCTTTAATTGCAGTTGCCACGCTCACGCTAGACAAGCTTAGCCACTAAGTTTTGCGCCAACTGTGTCATAACACATAGGAAGAAGATATGCAGGTGGGTAATTAGTTGCGAATGTCACAAATGCATTGACTCACTGGCTGTGGTATCTTTATATAAGCAAGCCCAAATGTTTGCAATGGTGTGAAGCTGAAACTAGGCGGTCTTAGCTGCAGAACTAACGTGGCCATCTAGTAAAAGGTCATTTTGGAATGGGATATCCAGATTCCATGCAGAGGGTAAAGGAGATTACCAGCTGAGACCATTAAGTTTATGCAATCCATTTTTTGAGTGACACTGGATGTGTTCTAAACTATTAAGTTGGTTTATTTCATTCAACTTGAGAAAGATTGTTGCCATATGTTTTAATTTCAAAAAGACAAGCTGCAAGGGAGCTGAAGAGCTTGAGACGCTGAAAGGCAGAGACAAGTCATAGCACAAGTACAGCTGTTAAGTATCATCTACAACGAAATAAAAGCCTAGATTTCGCTTGGCGATTACATCGCCACAAGGGAGGGTATAGATGGTGAACAGAATTGGATCAAAAATGAATCCCTTGGGTGTTCCCTACTTTAGAAGTTTACTGCTTGACCAGCTACCGTTCAAACCTGCATTCTAAAGTCTCCCACTGCCACAGGACCTGAACCGTTTCAGTGCAGTGTCAATTACGTCTAGGCAAGATGATAAGGCGCGCAAGAAGGACACGATCAATGGTATTTAAAGCTGCAGAGAACTACTAGTTGCAGAAGCTCTTTAGTGATTCAGGATTCCAGGGAAGGACACTATACACGCGCATAGTGCCAACTAGCTATTTGCTCGAAAACGCGAATAGAACTTGCAAAGTCTGAAACTTGGATGTAAGAGTTTGTCCGATCCTTGTAGCTCCTTTGATAGAAGCAGCAGAATGGCGTTTGAGTGAAAATTTCCTAAGTTCTCCTTGTCTGGTATCGACTCCTTAATGAGCGTCCTGACAAAGCTCTCTTTGAAGGACGCAGTAAAACAAAAGTCTTAGGCTAAGGAAATATGTATTATGTTAATTATGCAGGGCAGCGGTCAATCTAGCCATTTCGGACTGAAGGTGAGCTTGAGTTCCAGAGGGTTAGCAGTCTTCCTAGACAGATAGGTGAACTTTGAAATGAGTTCAGCAGGGGCAAGTTTGTAGGTGAACAATGAGGTAGAGCAAGGACCGGATGCCGTAGGGTCCAGCAGGAATGAGCTAATCCTTGATGATTGGCTCCGATCTTGTATATTTTAGTAGTAGCAAGCTGTAAAAGATCAGCTAGATAGCCGCACGGACCGTTTGGTATTGGGCTGACCTGGGAGTAGCTAAAAAGACGGCCAACAGTCGACATCAGCAATTTTTAATCGTTTATAGGAGATTCAACTACGTTCTTACTGAACCTACATTTGGCTATAATCACTAACATGTGATATGCTTCATTTTCAACTTACAGTATGCAAAGTGTTTAAGATTAGATTAAGACTATTAATATTAAGATTAAGATTTGTTTAAGATTAGATTATTAGATTGGTTTTCTTATGGCGCTATAAAACTGCTATATTATTATGATAATAGTGGCTCCTTGCCTCAGATGTCTGAGGTAGGTAGCTCTCTGGTACTGTGACCAACTAATACGGCATCGTTAGTATATTGAGACAGCCAACTTTCTGGTAAATACATGTGTGCCCATACCAGGAAGTCCAACACGGTAGCCAACGTATATTTTATATTTAAATTAAATAAACACATCTTGAGATATTTTGTTATAGATTTTAGGATTTAGGTTCAAGATTTGGGGTATAGGATTAAGAGTTTGGGCGTAGGTTTTTTTATTTAATGTTTACAGATGCTGGCACCAAATTGAACTTCCAGCTATGGATAAAGTCCCCGTAGCTGCCCTCGTTTGGCCTAGGGGTTAAGGTGCTCGCCTTGATGACCGAGGTCAAGGTAAATGCATTTGATTACCTAGGTCATGGGCTCGAGCCCTGCGGCATATTGAAGCACCTGGATAGAGATTAGGTTCTTTTAGGCGCTATACAAATGATTTTTAATTATTTATTTATAGCAGAAAGTTGGCATTCTTTGTGCAAAATGGCACCGTAAGAACTGCTGGGATATCACTGTGGATAATTTTTTGTATCTCTCCGCCACTCATACATTGTATGTTCATATCGCATTTACGTATAAGGCACAGAGGCTGACTTTCTTACCTGTGTGTGCAGGTGTAACTTTGATCCATCTTTGGATCTTTATGAGGGAAGAGAAAATCAAAAATCATTAGTTTATTGAAAGAACTCTCACTATGCTTTGAACTTGCAGACGTGCGTGGAAGTAACTATTTTATTGTTTGTATGTGCATTCATCAGACCAGAAGCTATGACAGTGCTGCCGGCCTCTTGGATAAATCCTCGAAAAGCAGCCCACACAAATACCTTCCTTCTTTTACGCAGAGAGCTGAAAACAGAAAAATCCCCAAGTCTACTCGTACTTACGTATGTGGTAGCACATAGGTTAGCATCGGCATCAAACGAAATCAGCTGACAGTCATCCGGCACACCTTTCTTTACAAGCAGCCTCAGCAGGAGGAGGTTGGATCCTAGCATTAACCAGAAAACTTCATCATCAGCGAGCGAGAATTGCATCACAAGCAGAAATTATGGCAGTTTCTCACTTGGCGCCAAATTTTTGGACAAAAGAAGTCGAGAGGAAATTGCATATTGCCATTGTATATTTTTCTTCAACGTAGCACACACAAAATGAAAAACCACAAACCAAGGACTTCGTGTATGGTCAGGCATGATGGCTCATTCTTCATGAAAGCAGTGTAGCGAGGCGCTCCTTATACCCGGCATTTTGCATACAATGGAGTAATTTAAAAATTACCTGCAGCGTTAAAATTAAGTGCGCTCTTGCGATCACGATTACTGTGCTGCATCTCTTTCACCGACACCGACTGCCCACGGAAACGTAGATGGGGCACCTGGTAAGGGGGTCGGGATTTTCATGTACGGGCAACATCCGAAAATGAAGAAAGGTAATAGCAAACAGTCCTACCGTTTATTCGACACGCATTCGGTGGCTGCTAAACGACTTGAAGTAGGACATAATTTCATCGTTGCTGACGATTCCAGCTAGATCTTTCTCGATATACATAAAATCGCATCGTTGAGGTAATCGGCCCTCAGGGTCGTGCTCAAGCGAGTCTTTATAAACTGTAAAGCTTGGCAGACGGACTCGGCTGGAGCAGTCGACACTGACGGTGTCAGAATCAGGTGCACCAGTCAGAAGCCGGCCTTGCTTCGTCCGGACTGCACCAGCACAATGGAGAGTTGGGCAATGTGTTGAAACTTATCAATGTCTTAGCCATCTTCATTTCAATGAACATTTTAGGCAGCTGCTTCTTCAATAGGATTAGCTCCACTTCGGGAAAGTCCATGGAGTATAACCTTCCGGCGAGTTCTGAGAGTTGATAAAGGTAAGGGCAGCTATTTTATTCAGCGGCGATATGCACCAGTGGCCGCACCCAGACGGAGCATCTCCATTGACTCGTCGCCGGATCGGAAACTGAATTCCATGTGGACTGAGTGAGGGCTTGCATTAAAAAAAGTAACAAGAAGCTCTCCGTGCCTTCGACAGAACGGCGTGAGTGGGTGACGACTTCCAGCTGTGCTTTTGACTGCCACTGAGGGTTCTATCGATGAAAGCGGCACCAAAGTCGGTGTGCTTAAAGGATGGTCACGGAGAACTGTGCCATTGCACCCTAGGAACCTATCTATCATTTAGGGACGCCTCACCTCGATTGCTGAGCCGTGATGGCACACTAGGCAAGGTGGTTGCTTTTCACGACCTCGATCCCGAAGTCGTGGCTTCGAATCCTGCGGTTGGCGATCCTTTATTACCACTGCAAGCGGTGGTAATAGCGTACAGTTTCTTATGTTGCTACACAAAAGAGGCTGTTAAATCACCTAATATCTACTTATTGCCGCAGATGAATTTAAATATACTAGCCCCATGTACACGTGGTCCTGTGTGCCTACTTGCTGAAGTCATTTCTCAAAATGCCTCTTCCAACGAATGCAAGCAGACCTGTGGAGTACATGGTAGCCGTACGGTACTCGGCCCACTGGTCCTCGATAGTGCCATGTATCCTGCACCCGACGCACGCGGAGATGAAGCACAACGGCCCACCTGCAGGTACGAATGACGGGTGTCGCCTACAATTTTAAGGCTGCGTGTCGACATTGGAGATCTTGATCCAGTATCTCGGTCAATGTCGCAACGAACTCCTGAAGGCGATTGCCCTGGAGGAAGTCTAATCCTTAATTGTACAGCTAGCATTTCATCAGCTCGTTGTTGGTGATGTTGTCGTACCATAATGACAGGAGTAACATCATCATCTTTCGAGCAGAATTATGTCAGCCCAATCTGAACGTTAGTTCTTTGCAACGATCGTTTTGAGATCGATGATGGCACGGCCGCTCCCGGCGGTGATACTGTTAATCTAGGCGACGATAGCGCAGCAGTAACCTCGGCACATTTGTCGTCACTCCACTTCAACTCCGTGGGAGAATCACGGTAGACAAATCTTATTATTTAGCTGCTGTCTTGTTTCAGTCCAGCAGTAAGTTTATTTTATTATGTTAACAATCGGTCTGTGGTGCCACTTGCCCCCAACCATTACCTCATCAGCAATTAGGTTCCCAAGGGGGTAAGGCAGTTAGCGATTCCGGGAATCTGTAGCTGCATTTATTCGAGCGTAGCGAGGCTTATAAAAACTAAGTGGTCCTATAAAATACCCAAGCCCGTGCCCCTACCAGACTTCCCCTGTTCCCCAGTTCCTGCCCTGTCCTGATATAGGAGCGCCGGGGTCGCAGCCTCCCGCCCGCTTTAGGGAGAGAGGGGAGATTGCCTCATTGCTCACTACCTGGCTCGGCCACTGCTCGGCACTACGCCGGAAAGTCAAATGAGCCTGCCTTGACACCTTCTGCGCTCCTCCCAGACCCAATGAAATGCGGTTACCCTGAAAGTGATTGTTAGCATGGCTATGATTAGTTAAGCGAAGCAAATGCACCTAGAGCTGGATTACAGCAAGAATGGAATCTTAACAGCAGAACTCTCTGAAGAATCTGAAAGAGGCGATATCGGTGAGCCGTGATGGCACACTAGGTAAGGCGGTTGCTTTCACGACCTCGGTCCCGAGGTCGTGGGTTCGATTCCTGCAGTGGGCGATTCTATATCGCCACTGCAAGCGGTGGTGACAGCCGTAAAGGCTCTTCTGTCGCTATACAAAAAGACGCTGTTTAATCAGCTAGGAATTATAATTATAATAAAATTATATGAGGAACAAGCCTAGATCAATCTACATACAACCTTTGGTTGACAGGGCTGCATGCCTCAGGGATATATCCCCGTAAAGCAAAAGCTGTGTGTGTCCTTTAAGCCATCGGAATCTGCTGCAGCGAGTGATAAACTGGATGTTTTTCATGCAGTCATTCGACTCAAATGGTCAATTTTCTTAAACTAAATGATGATAAAACAAAACTCCTAGCTATAGGCCACCCCAAGCGAGCAGCTTGATTAGCAGACTTAGCTCTTCTAATTGGTGATGCAGTAGTACGACTTTTGGCATGTGCTTGGAATGCAGGAGTCCTATCTGATAAGTGCTTAAAGTTTGAAAACTTTATTAGGAGGACCGTTTCCGCAGCTAGTCATCACATTCGATCCCTTTTAAGATTTGGGACTGTCTATCATTGTGGCTTCCTAAAAATCGTACTTGCTCGCTGGTTATGTTTAGATTGGACTAATCTAATTCAGTTTTGGCTGAGTTACAGAAAACAGCAATTAAGTCTCTGCAGATGGTGAAGAATAAGGCTGCAAGGCTAGTCAAAAATCCCCGAGGGTTCAGATGTGTCTCCTTTGCTGCAGGAGCTGCAATGGCTCCCGGCTGATCAAGGATATAGAGCAAAATTCTCACCTAGACCCACAAGGGCAACCGTGGCTAGGCGGCTTCATATTTAGCTGACCGGCTGCAACATTCGCAGCCTCCCCCTGCCCTCAGGGCCTCTATGGACAATAAATCAGCTTTTTCATCCCAACGCTTAAAAGCCATGGCGACTGAAGCTGTTGCTTTACAGGTGAGCCGTGATGGCACACTAGATAAGGCGGTTGCTTTCACGACCTCGGTCCCGAGGTCGTGGGTTCGATTCCTGCGGTGGACGATCCTTTATCGCCACTGGCGGTGATAGCCGTAAAGGCTCTTCCGTTGCTATACAAAAGGAGGCTGTTTAATCAGCTAGGATTTATTTTATTTATTTATTTATTTATTTACAGGTCCTAGACTGTGTAAATCAGTTCCACAATTCTTACGCAACGACATTTACTCTCCTACTGCCGACTATGGCACATATCTTTCAGTCGTCCTGATCTACTACTTCCAGGATACTCACTACCTCAACTTCTTTCCTGTCTCAGCTATGCTTCTCACTTTGTCTCTGTTGTTGTTAGATGAAGTTTCTCGGCTAACGTATGTATACCGAAAGCTGCGTAGGCTTTGAGTGCGGTGTAGAAAACACCCACTTAGCCATTGTCGCATTTCGGAGATACGGATGAAGATACCTTACTTTAAATTACACGTAAATATCTTGCGCCACCTAGGTGTGCCGATTGGGTGGCTTTGTGCGGCTCTTGTTTCGTAGGGGCGGCTCATTTGCGTAATCGAAACTTTGAAGTACCTTCGGATATGAAACCCTTCATGTTCTCTTTTGGAAATCCCGTAACGGTTCTCTGTGCTTGCTACAACAAAATAAAATGGATTTACATGAGTGAAATACTCATGTATCATTGTAACGCAAGCACGCACGTACAGGCTCCTGCACGCCCGTACAGGCCCCGTGCGTAAAGGCAGGCGATCCTGAACTCGGTTAGCAGATAAAGGATATAAATGGCACTTACCTCTCCTTGAGTTACCACTCTGGTTACAACATACTCGTTTCCTTGCATGACGATAAACGTCTTCTTATCAAGGGGATGGTTCTCCAGCTAAAAAATTTGTTTAATAGCATTAGTCATGCATTAATAAGCCTGAGATGTCAAATACAATCCAACGACCAACGGTGCAGAAAAATAGTAAATAAACTATCCGACGTTTAGCGGCTAAAATAGAAAATAGTTGGTAAATATAACGGGGTTTGGCAGAAAAGTATCACGGGAATAGCCAGAAGGCGCTACTGAGCCGCAGAACTTTAATGCCATCACGAACCTATGCGCCTGGCAGCATACTACATCAGCCTCAGCTAAAAATGGCTGGTCCGGCAGGAAGACGGTTCAGCTTTCCTTTCCTTAAAAGATTCTTCCCTTAAAATAAGTCTACAAGTGTATTGACTGCCACTCGGCTAAAATTCTTCCACCGTCTCGCGTTAGGTACGCTGATTTGCAGGAATGACATGAAAACGCATCTGTCTTATAATAATAGTAGTATAATAACAGTGCACTTGATAAAACGCCCTCAGAGAACTCAATCTCTTTCTAGGTGCTTTACATTTGCTCCAAAGGGAAACGCGATTGAATGGTGAGTAATATCATGCTTGATAAACAACATGAATAACATGATTAGGGGTGGCATGCACAGGGTCAGCATGCAAGTGTGGTTAGTGGCAGCATGCACAGTGTCAGCACGCATAAGCACATCAAGGACGAATCGCAGAGACCCACTTAATACCGTCCTAAATAGATGTGTTTTTAGGTTCTTTTTAAATGTGGTCAAGTCAGGGGAAGTTCTGACGCAAGCCGGGACTTGAAGGCAACTTTACTCAACAGCACACCTATCCGACCTCATTGCTCCTCCAGTGTGCTCTCGAGCCATCTTCTCCCCAGTATTTTGTCATCTCGCACCTCCTAGCATTAAATTGAAATCTTCTGCTGATAAAATCTTCAGTGAGTATTCACCGAAAGTCTTAAACTTGCTTCTCGCTACGATCACTATCTGCGATAATTTGCATTTATGTCTTAGCTAAAGACTCACATGTTCTCGTCAGCTTTCCCTTTGCCCACTAAATCAGACTTTTTCGTTCCTGTGTGTTTTTCACACTAACTATGCATTACTCAGCGCAGGCTACTAGCCAGAGGTCCTACTAACCGGTGGCCATGAGTGTCTTCATGGCCAAAGCCTGATATTTTTTGGCTACTGCAAGCTTGATAACGTGAATATTACTAGCCCTTGGTTATTGATTCTCTTGAGGCGAACAGCAAAGCACCTGGGTAGAAATATACCTCTCTTAGGGCACTATACAAACGACACATTATTATTAATATGTGTATCGTGGCAATATTTTAAGCATCTCTCACAAGCACAAGCAAGCGACCAGTAACATGCAGCATTGAGATCCCATTACTCACAGCTGATAGAAATTGCCGAAAGTAGTACATGATATTTAACTACCATGCTCTCACAGCTAAATAAGCTGAAAGCTGACATACTTCTTTCCAAAGGCAACAAAATTAATTTTCTATTCCTGAATGATTGGGTGCAAGAGATCGTATGGAGTCAGACTCACTTTTTAGCAAGGCAATAAATGTTAAAATAATAATACAATGGGCTGGCAATGTGCAGTATTCTCAATTGATTTTCATAATAACAAGCGGTGTTCAACTGAAAAATCGGATGTGACTGCTTAACGTGGGACTTATGTAGTTCATTGAAAATATATTGGTAATTTAGCCAAGCAGTATTTCTGGACTTGAGCGAGGAGCCATGACAAGACTGATTGTTAAGATCTTAGCTCAAGTGTAAGGTGCTCGCACTTCACAACCCAGGCTGTGCGGTCAAGTCCCAAAGCATGAAAGCCTTTATTGCTCACTGAAAGCAGTGATGGCTGTGATATTCTTCTGCAGCTACATAACGGAGGCCGGTTGATCAATCGACCTTTACTTTAGATCCTTGAGTAACTTTCAAGCAGAGTATAGAAAACCCTTAGCCCTCAAGAGCAAGTCGTAAGCTAAGCTAACAACCACTGATTAACCCTTCCCTCAAAGCCTTCGTACAGTAGTCTATACGCGAAATTCTGGTTATCTCTCTGCTTCCAAGGAGGGTTGAGGACGGCTAAAGAGGCATGTTAGCAGCAGATAAATAAATAAATAAATCCTAGCTGATTAAACAGCCTCTTTTGTATAGCGACAGAAGAGCCTTTACGGCTATCACCACCGCTTGCAGTGGCGATAAAGGATCGCCCCACCGCAGGAATCGAACCCACGACCTCGGGACCGAGGCCGTGAAAGCAACTGCCTTACCTAGTGTGCCATCACGGCTCACCAAATTCTAGCTGCTTAAACAGCCTCTTTTTGTATAGCGACAGAAGAGCCTTGACGGCTATCACCACCGCTCGCAATGGCGATAAAGGATCGCCCACCGCAGGAATCGAACCCACGACCTCGGGACCGAGGTCATGAAAGCAACCGCCTTACCTAGTGTGCCATCCGTTAGTCACAAATCCCTTCCGACAGGCCAAGTGTGTAATAACAGCATATACTCATAAGGACTCACACGACAAGCGATGACAGCAGCATTTAAATGTGTCATGTAAAATAAGATGTACTCGGGCCGGTCTAATATTGAAAATGCAAGAAAGAGTATACATCGTCTTTTTAAAGATTGTATGAAGTGCTTAGGTGTAGGCAGAGTCATACTATAGATCTTGTCTTTGTTGCTTTCGCTTATATCTGTTGCGTGCTGGCAAAGTAGAACCTTGGGCAGCCATTGTATATCTGTGCACGAGCTTCGTGTGCAGCGTGTGTTTCTGAGCGCATGAGCGATTAGGCTTGGCTTCGCGTATAGGCGTCATTCGCATGTGTGGGTGTGTCCATGCTTCCGTGCATGCATGTGCGCACAGTGTTGTGCATTTGTTTAGGCCTTCGCGAAAATGCATTCGCTTCGGTGCATTCTGCAGTGTCTGTTCGTGAGTTTGTGTGCGTGCCTGTGTGCATGCAAGCTTTGAGAAACAGTTTGTGGGGTTTCTTCAGTTTCAATCGAGTACCCGTATTGAACAACAAAAGGATAAAGGTGAGCTCTAAGAAAGTTCTAGCTTCTTGATGTAGTATCTTGACCGCTCGTGCGTTGGTCCAAACCTAGCGCTGTAGTGCCTGTTGGCATTTGTCTAGACGCTGGTTCACACATTTTGATTTACTACTCAATACTGCAAACTTGGCTGTAACTGAAAGTCGTTCTGATGACTGCAGCGGCTTGGCGGCATTTTAAGAAAATTCTCTTCACTCGTAGAATTTATAAATGGTTACAGCTATGATAAAGACCTCAGGACTGCTCTATCAAATGGGCGGGCATCACTCTTGCTCGAAGAAGATATCTTAAATCGAGAATAGAACAAAAGTAAGCCAAAATAGGTTAACAGGGCAGGCCATGTATTATCTCGGGGAACAACTTCGTGCAATGACCTTGTTGTTATGGGCCTCACCATGTGTTAACACTTATTCTGACCCTTAATGTTTCGCCTGGTTTGAATTGTTTTTGTGCTCGCTTGGCAATATTTCAAAATGAAGCTTAGCCGTTTCATTCATTCATTTTAGTCATTCTTAGACTTTGACTAGTAACAAATTATGGAAACTGATATCAACTTCCGGCGCTTACTATTGTAGTACAGCAAAGGTCAATCGTGTAGGCTGAGGTCACAAGAAACGGTATGTAGTCAGAAACTTGCTCTGTAGACGGCTTAGCTGTATTTTAAATCTTGGCAGGTGCGGGTGGCATCTAACACGGTGATCTTTTAAGGTTCTCTTACGCCCTACAAGCTATGAAGTCATAATATCCATTTTAGAGAGAACCGAAGTTGGTCTAGTAGTTTCTTGCAAGGCCTTGGCATGTAATAATAGTGGCGATGGACAAGTGAAGTCTGTCTCTCGTCAGAAAAAAGAGCAAGAGAGTCTTACAATTTAATGAGGCATCGTGTATTTTAGCGAAATCAAATGAAATGGACGTCGCCAAATGAAAGAACGTCAGCGGTAGCTTACTGGCTAGTGTGACGGATTCTAACCGTGGCGCATAAGAAATTACGTGCCTATGGACATCTAAACGCTTATTGCTTCGGGCTGCTGGGTCTCCCACGCCGGTGGCTGCCTTAGCTACGCCGGCGGCTAGTAACCTGCTTGTTAGTTATGATCGTCAGCAGCTGTTATCGCTTCGTCATCACAGATGAAATGCATTCCTAGATATTAATGTGGTTGTTAAGATTCATGAACTATGCATTAACAAAAGAAAAGCACCCTGTAGCCGCCGCGGTGGCCGGAACCGCCAGCTAAGATGCCGCTCGTTGGGCAGGAACTGCGAGCTGAGTACCCGCTCGTTTGGTATTCCTAGCATTGTCTCGAACCGCTCAGCACGCTCCCCCACATGCATCACTGTAAATCTCTCTAACTTAGTGGTCATCAGGCCTGTTGTAACTCCATCGGCCAGACTTAACGCTTGCCTTTGGAATCCTCGCTCAATGTGCAATAAACCTCTAGTAATAAGCGACCTTATTTCTGAAAATGGTATCGACCTGCTCGCCCTAACAGAAACTTGGCTGAAATCGATCAATCAAAACTGGAGGTGGAGTTGCTATTATCGTGCGCTCGAAATTCAACTTCAAGCCATTTGCGGTACCCTCGAAGCAGTCTTTTGAATCAATTGTCTTGGTCTCACCCGAAAACAAGCTACCGATAGTGACAGTAGTCTATCGCCCACCAGGTACCAAATCCTCCTTTATCTCAGATTTCTCCGATCTCATTTCGATTCTGTGTGCAAGAAATCGATCCTTCCTCGTTATGGGTGATTTCAACGTTCACTTTGATAACTTATCTGACGCTTTCAGCGCCGAATTTCGTGCATTGACTGACTCATTGTCTCTTGTGGCTCATGTGCATGGCCCTACCCACATCAAGGGTCACACACTCGACCAGATTTTCTCATGCAACTGCACTTTGTCATCACATATTATTCCCAAATCCTGCTTATCTGACCACATGCAGATCTCATTCAAACTACAGTGTGTACCCACATCCTCTTCTAAAATAACCTGTGAATCGCGAAACCTCAAGACCCTTGACATCGATGCTGTCCGTGCGAGAATATCTACTTCACCTCTGCTGCTCAGTCCTCCCTCCGATCTGTCATCATTGGTAGATAGCTACAACACGACACTAGCTGACACGCTCGACGAGTTTGCACCTTTGACAAAGCGCACTGTGCGCCCCCGCCCAGACGGCCTATGGTTTACCACAGACATTAAACTAGCAAAGTCTACTAAACGAAAGATATCTGGACTAACTGTCCATCGACAGGCATATGAAGACTACTGTAGGTCGTACCAATCGATCCTGGCAAAGGCCAAGTCTAGCTTCAATAGAAACATTGTTGAATCACAGATGCACAATCCAAAAATGCTGATGTCAACAATAAACCATCTCCTCAACCGTTCCCGGATTAGCTCCTTACCTGATATTCCTTGTGATGATCTAGCCGATCGCTTCTCTCGATTCTTTGTGCAGAAAATAGACAAGATCAGGGAATCCATCCCTGCGATGACAACCTCCCCACTAGAATGCTGTTCCTCGGTTCCTGGCTGCACCTCAATGTCTGCATTTAAGCAGGTCACTAGTGATCTAGTCCTAAAGTTCGTATCTCAATCAAAGAAGACAACAAGTCCTCTGGACCCTGTTCCCACTGTCCTGCTCCTACGTTGCATTGATCTGCTGCTGCCGTGCATAACTTACATCATTAATATGTCATTAGCCCCAGGTCATGTCCCAGCACCTTTCAAAAAAGCTGTAGTCAGGCCACTTCTCAAGAAAGCCACACTAGACCAAGAGAACTTTAGCAACTACCGCCCAGTCTCCCTTCTACCATTCCTGTCAAAGACACTGGAACGGGTCGTGGCAGACCAGCTGAACTCATATATCGAAACCTCACACCTTGCAAGTAAGTTCCAGTCTGGCTGTAGAGCTAATCACTCCACAGAGTCAGCATTGCTTAGGGTATACAGCGACCTACTTAGGAATGCAGACATGGGTAGAGTGTCTCTGCTTGTTTTGCTCGATCTTTCGGCAGCTTTTGATACCATCGATCACAAAGTTCTTCTAGAGTGCCTCTCATCCCGTCTGGGCATCACTGGCATTGCTCTGCAGTGGTTCAGGTCCTATCTCAGTGGGAGACTCCAGAGTATTGACGTGAATGGACAGAGATCATCTGAAGTACCTCTGAAATATGGAGTACCTCAGGGCTCCGTGCTAGGTCCGGTTCTTTTCACGGTTTATACTCCCCCAAATTTTCTAAAACTAAACGATGATAAAACTAACTTACTAGTTATGGGCAAACCCAGTGTGATTCAGAGATTGGAAAGGCGGACTCTCAAAATTGGCTCTGCCAGCATATCTCCTGTTGAATCAGCTCAAAATCTAGGTGTCATATTCCAAAGCGACCTCTCGTTAAACGACCATATCAGCTCCACAGTCAAATTGCCTATTTTCAGCTTCATAACATTGCTAAAATTCGGGCCCTTTTAGAGAAGGATACTACGTCAGAGTTGGTCCATGCATTCGTGACATCCCGTCTCGACTTCTGCAACTCACTGCTTACTGCCAAACCAGCATGTGCCATCAGGCGATTGCAGCTGGTGCAAAATTCCGCAGCTAGGCTAGTCTGTCGTGAACGTTGCAGTTGCCACATTACTGCACTTCTCGCCGACCTGCACTGGCTACCAGTCAAGCAACGGATTGACTTCAAGGTTTTGTCGCTCACTTTTAGGTCCCTTCATTCTATGGCTCCAGCCTATCTGTCAGATATACTACCCCATCAGGCCAAGCATCGTACTATCCGCTTTTCGGAATCCAGTAGTCTAGAAATACGTCGTACAAACCTTAAATCCTTTGGAGACCGTGCATTTAGTTCGTATGCTCCCAAAGCCTGGAACTCCCTCCCGACCTGAGTCAGAACATCCCCTGACCTGACCACATTTAAAAGGGACTTAAAAACACTTATTTAGGACAGTATTTAGTGGGTCCCTGTGATTCGTCCTTGATGAGCTTATGCGTGCTGACACTGTGCATGCTGCCACTAACCACATTTGCATGCTGACCCTGTGCATGGCACCCCTAACCATATTATTCATTTTGTTTGTTTTTCAAGCATGATTTTACTTACCATTCAATTGCATTTCCCTTTGCAGCAAATGTAAAGCACCTAGAAAGAGATTAAGTTCTCTGAGGGCGCTTTATCAAGTGCATTATTATTATTATTTACTATTGAATAGCGATGTCCTGGGCCCGAACTCAGCTGGTGTCATAATATTTTGCCGGTGAGATAACCTCGGCATAGCCCCATTTAATGCAGTGATTTCACGGAGTAAGGATGACAGCAAACTGCAAGGATTCAGGCTCATTTTAGACGCCTAAAAGCTATTCCATGTCTGCCCGCTTACTCTTTGCTTGTTATGGTCACCCTGTGGCTGCTTAGCAGTTCAATACCATATTTACCTGTAGCAACGCCAGATTGACGGAGCGATATGCTGAGTAACTCATGACATAGTCTATGCGTGATTAATTCAAAGGCTTACTACCCTTGATAACTTTAATATACTAATTAGTCGTGCGACAATATCCGTCATTCGGTCCTATGTTGGTCAAGTAGCTGGGACAATAATGGCCGGTTTAGACGTACAGAGAGTAGTTCTGTCCCATAGTGTCGTGCATATACAATCGACCCTCGTTTATCGTGGTTAATCCGTTCCAGACTCTGCCTCGATAGCTGAATTTCCGCGAAGTAGGATTTTTTTAAATCAAATATTTTCGTAGTTAGAGCATAGAAGACCTGTTTACTACACTCTAAATCCCGTTTTTAACATTATTAGAGCCCTCTGGACATGAAATAACACCCCTTTATTCACCATTACACTCGTATTACCAAATATATTAGACAAAATACGAGAAAATAAGACATATTTAACGTTACAAACATCGTATTGTTATTATTGTATATTTTTAATTGCACACACAATTATTACGCACAAACACCAAGCTATGAAAATAGTGTGTTTGGTGATGAAGCGATTAAGATGAAGAGATGCACAGCACAGCAAAGAAGAGCAAGGTTACTGCTCCTCTGAAGGCCCGACTTCAGTAGGAGAGTCTTCAGGTGGTGCAGTATCTTCAACGGGTGCGTCGTCGTCTTCTTCCGTGTTCCAAACGTACAGTAATTTTATTTTAAAAACGTACAGTAATTTTAATTTTGTACTACAGGGGTGTATAATTAACTCAGACAAACGAGCGTGTGCTGTATCATTTTTACTGTCTCGATCAACTTTTTAATGAATATACACGTATTTCAAAAAACCGCAGTAGAGTGAAGCCGCGAAAGTCGAAGCGCGAAGTGGCGAGGGACGACTGTACATTGGTTTCTTACACAACCTTAGCCTGCATTATTAAAGCAAGTAAAACCTTTTACTGTGTTTTGGGGAAGATAAGAATAATAGCTCATAAAAGAACAATACTAATAATATTATCCAAATCTGAACTCATTAATTAATCAGTTCCGTAAATGGTTGGTATGTTAATGGGTAGGATCCAATTTTATATGCAACGATCAATCGTAGATAAGGTGCAATCCAGCAGTGTGCACATTGTTGATTCATCACAGGCAGACCTACATCTGTGACAGGATTTTCACTCACCTTCACATATTCGTGATGCTGCTGTTCGATTGTCTCTAGAGTTTTCGAAATGTACGCTATTATGGACGTTCCGCAAGGCACTCCATCAATAGAGCCGTGACTGTTAGCATGTACCAGGAAACAATCTTGGTCCTGTCGCTTTGCTAACGAAATCGTCACGCTGAACTCGCCTAACTCCTTGCCTGTGTCTGAGACAGTTACCAATTTGTCGTCAAATAATATATTCTGAAAGTCGCTTTCGCCTAAAGCAAAATGGATATGCAAGTAACCCATACGTTACTAATAAAACTGTCAACCATCGTGACCAAAATGAGACTCATTGTAAGAAATATACGCAGTTTCCTTAGCCACTGTCTTGTTTAAGTAAATCCTGTGATAGACAGAGTTAATTGCCACAAGACCGAACTGTAACTATCTACCTTTTACCCTTACGATTGACCCTATTGAAGTAACGATAGTAAGAGGAAACAAGGCACACATCCTGAGGTCGAACACGCCCTTTTCAATAGTTAGATTTACTAGCAAACGGTGGTGCCGCTAAGCTCTGAATCTGGGCATTGATAAATCCGAACTTATGCTGGCAAAGATTTGCTTATGCAACACCTATGGTAGGTGGTATGTTTGGCAATTATTATATAATCAAAAATATCATTCATGTATATAGCGCCCTGAGAGTGCCAACTTAATCTAATGACATCTGCTAGACCGTTTTATTAGTATTGCATATCTTGAAATCAAGAAAAGAGATGAGAAAAACGTTACATCTAGAGTCGTGATACGACTTTTAAAGACACTAAAAGCTCAGTGATGGGACAGATATCGCTTGAATATGAATATCCATTGGAAAGCCTGGGTTAATAATAATAATGATAATAATAATTCACTTGATAAAGCGCCCTCAGAGAACTTAATCTCTCTCTAGGCGCTTTACATTTGCTGTAAAGTGAAATGCCATTGAATGGTAAGTAAAATCATGCTTGAAAAAAATAAACGAAATGAATAATATGGTTAGGGGTGACATGCACAGGGTCAGCATGCAAATGTGGTTAGTGGCAGCATACACAGTTACAATACAATCAGAAGAATGAAGCAGCTGCTAAAATTGTATGCCGTTAGCTTTTAGCTAAGATTTATAAACCTCGCGAAACATTTCATAAATAAAAATCCCATAAAAAGTGCACACATTAAAACTACATATCTTGAATCAGCCGTTTCTTATTAAAGGTAATCAAAATAATCAAATTTTTTACAGTGGCCTAAGGGAATTAAATCTCCTAATAGGAACTGTAAATGCGCTGGTAAGAACGTGTGTCAAATTAATAGTGATAATATGCACAATTTGAGCACGCATATGTACGTATGTATATATTTATGTATCTCCGTCTGTAACTTCACAAAGCCATAAAGACCGTGTGTGTATGTGTTACTCGGCCGAGTTTTGTCTATAGATCACTCAAAGTAAAAGAAGCTGTCGATATGCATTCGGTCGCCAAAATACTTCATTTCAGTTTAGGATCTGCGGAGCAAAAGCTTCATTTCACGACAGACTTCACAAGCACACAAAGGGTTGTTCAAATGGATGGAGTAAATGCGGGAGCACACTGACTGAAGGCACCACCCCTAAGGATTTCAAATATGGGTGCAACTAAGCAAACGGAGTGACAGGAGCAAAGAGTGGTACGATGCAAAAGTCCAATGAGGAAGCGTTTCCCATAGGTTGACCGGAGCATGATTTTTATCACTGTTATTTAATTACGTATTCAGACGCTGTGATCATTATTTTTCAGTGGAACGGATAAAAATGAGGAGAATGTGGCAGACGGTATAAACTGCAGTCTGCAAGGCGTTGAGTCATTGCGGCTGCGCCTTTTCGCAGGTATACCCTTAGATGCATTAGATGCATGGTCTTTAGTTCTGGTCTTTAGTTTAGGTCTTCAGTTCTTGGTTCTCCTTAGATGCATGGTCTTTCACTTTTAAATTAAATATCGTGTACCCACAATTTTGGGTGATTTTTCTAAGCGCATAACAATAAAAAATGTTTGCATAGCACCCTAAGAGAACTAAATCACTTTCTAGGCACTTTGCGTATGCTATTTGGGAAGCACGTGAATTGCTTAGTGATAACACGCAAAGTGTCAGAGTACTTATACGCATAAAGAACAATTGAAAAAGACAATAAATTCTGTAAGGAATGTGTGAGTTTTCAGCTTCAACCTTGATGTCGTTAAGTTAGGATGTGTCGCGATGTCATTAGGGAGTGAGTTTCAGGCTGTGGGAACATATGAAGTTATGGCGCGGTCCCGAAAGGATGGTTAAAGGCACATATAAACGACTTGAGTCAAGAGAGCTGGAGGTACGATGCTTGATTACGTACACTCCGGGTAGGTATTCCAGAGCAAGAAATGTAGAGACCTAAAAGTGAGGGAGAGAACTTAAAGTCAATATCCTACTTGATAAGGATCAGGGTAAGGTAGGTGAGACGTTGTGCTATATGGGAGTCGCCATGCCACGTTCACGACAAACTACGACAGCTGCTAGTGTTGCACCAACTGTAAGCTTCTTTATGCACAGGCAGGAAAACCTGCGAGTAGTGAATTATAAAAGTTAGAACCAGATACCACGAATGCATAGACCAGCTTAATACGGTATCCTTGTCTAAGAAGGCCCGAATTATTTTAAAGATAGGCAGACTTGACAGTGAAGCTGATATAGTTAACTAGTAAATCAATTTTAAAAGGACAAACAGATTGCGTTCAGAAGATATAGGAGGTAGACAGGCAGCACCCATTTTGACGGACAGGTTTTCCTATTTCTGAGTAATCCTCTGTTTGCCCATAACTGATAAGTTGGCTTTATCGTCATTATATTTGAGAAAGCTTGATGCCGTCCTTAAAGTGTTCATTTCAGCAATATATGCTGTAAGAGAGTTGGGGGAGTTCGACGTGTTGAAAGGCAGGGATCCATCAAAGATGAGATACCATGTGTGTGTTTCATTTGCATAAAGATGAAAGCCTCGATGTCGTTAGGCGATTGCATCTGTAAGAGGAAAAATATAGATAGTGAAAAGAAATGGACCGGGGGTCAATCATACTCTAAAGGCTCCCGGATGACATTTGCCCTTTGATATCAATACTCTGAATTATTCGACTGAGATATGACCTAGACAATTGCAGTTCAGAGAAGGTCGTTGTGGACATGTAGTTCTTTTAGGATGCGATCCAAATGTCTCAGTATCATCCTTATTATAAAACTGCTATATTCTGAGGAGTGATTTGCTCTAAACCCTAATTGGAACTTACTGTCAAGGCTTAAGTTTTGTTATAAGATCTGGTCTGCCCATCACATTGCAGTGTCTGATAGGAATGGCATTAGGGGGAGTAGGCAGAAGTTGCCAAATTTTTCCTGGTTTATTGTTGCCTTCTTAATGAATGGCCTAACAACAGCCTTTTTGAATAATCAGGGGCAAGACCGGAGGCTGAGGACATAGCTATTACGCTAATTATGCAGGAAATCTATGCACTCAGAAATAGAACATTAGGCAAGAGGTCATGAGGTCTAGGAGTCTTCTTAGACTAGGAGATGAGCTTCAAGATGAGGACACTAGTGGCAGGCTAGAAAGTATATTTTGAAGTCTGGTGGGATGCTACCCTGTAAAGGACTCGGTGATCACGCCGAGGTGGTTTGGCCCAGTGGTTTAAGTGCTCGCCTTTACCGACCGATGTCAAGGTGAATGTATTGTATGACCGTGGTGGTGGGCTTGACCTTCTTGGCATACGTGAAGCGCCTGAATAGAGCTTAAATTCTCTTTGGGCACTAAACACTGGAATTGTATTAATTTATTTATCTTGTTGGAAAAGAAACTGGAAAAATGGCCTTCTGACTACATGAATCGATAGGTCCTTCGGATGAAAATACGCAGGAGAACTACATCTTTACCCGGAGGCTTTATAACAAGCAGCAAGAGAATCAATAGCCAAAGGCTAATGACATGCACAGCATCATGTTTAGAAAAACATACATAAGCATACAAGTGTCACGCTTAGGCCAGCAACAATAGCACACAAATTGACACTCAGGCTACCGATTAGTAGGACCTCTGTTAGTAGCATGCACTAATCATGCACAGGTATGCACCCAAAGCAGACAGATACAAAAATGATAAGTTCAGAGGGGTGAAGTGAAAGCGAAACTGAACAGGCGCATCTTTAGCTGGGACTAAATTATATAAAGTCAATGCTGGTGAAGTCGGAAGCAAGTTCCAGACTGTCTTTGGAGCTCACTTCCACAAATGTTATGCCACGACATCTTTTCTTCTACTGCTGCCTGTAGCATATGTTGTGTAGCTGCTTATCTTGTCTAGCTGCTTTTCTCGTCCTTAGCTGCTATTTCCACGCTAATCACTTCCTCGGCTGCTCTGATCACTGCCTCAGCTCTGATTCTCACTTTCTCTTTGTTGCATGAGATGACGTTTGTTGGCTATCGCATGCATACCGAAAGCCGCTTAGGCTTTGAGTGAACTATAGAAAACTCTCCTGCGTAACACCCACTTAGTCCTTTTGATTTTGTGGAGTTTCAGACGTAAATACATTACATCACGAACCGAAATCCAGATATCCCAATATTGTTTTCAGCGATAACATTGGGCCAGAGGGAAAGTGTAGACAGTGAACAGAAAGAAAGAAACCCTGGGGTACACCTTACTTTAAGGGCTCCCGTATGACTAACCGCCATATTCATCTACAGTCTGACATCTCTCACTAAGAATGGACCTAAAACTATTTTGCATTGTGCCAGTGATAGATACCTACGAGTGTTGAGAAGTGCTCTAAAAGGATCTTGTGGTAAATCGTGTGTAGTGCAGTTGAGAGATCTGTGAGCTACCAAAGAGAGCCTGCTGTGATGAGAACTGTTCAGAAAATCACTTCTACCCCGAAGCAGAGCAATTTCTGGGGCATGATAGCTCCAAATCCCGATTTGAACTTGTAACTAAGATCTGATGAACAGATGTACTCGTTTACCTACAGAGGGTCACTAAACGCATAAGTGTCTAAGATTATAATGGTAGAACGCAATTCAGGACAAAATTTACTTGGGCTCTCAAGATCTTGGGTTGGCTCTTTAAAGATTGACCTGAAAGCAGCTGTCTTAGAGGGGCAGGGACTTCACCGGAAACGAGCTACACATTTACGATATTTGTTATATTGGGCATCAGCAGGTTTACGCATCTTATAAGGAAAACTGTTGGGACAGGGTGAAGAAGACTAGTAGTCTTTTTAGCGTGGAAAAAATGTACCATGAGTTCACTGGAGACAGGCTTTTGAAAAATAATATGCATGCATGCATGCATGTACGTATGTGAGCATTCTTACACGCACGCATAAATGCATGCATACATGTATGTGTTTAGGCATTACATGTATGTACTTCTGCCTGCAACGTATAAAACTACAAACGATAAGTGTGCTTAATTCTGGAGAATACATTCCTTAATGCCCCTTATTAGCAATTCAAATTTTCACAAAACGGTCACGATAGAGCTTCAAGTCACAGAAATTGCATATTATTTCATCCATATGAAATGCTGCATGGTTTGAGGCATAAGTATTCGCAAATACTTTCACTTAAGAATTTAGAGCTAGATCGCCAGTAGCCTGGGGCAAAGCCTATGAGGGATTTAGCATTTCTTAGACGGTTCATCACAATATGTAAAATTGTATATGATAAGTGGTGACTCCATTATTATTATTCCGTCAATCGTATCACTGCACCGCACTGACTGAAGTAGAGAACTCACACTACAACACACTTGGTGTGCGGACTCCACGTCCGGTCAGAACTAGGTAGTAAACACAGCGCTCGTAACTGTACTAGTCTCAGCTGACGCGAGCCGAATACTGGTGACGTCTGAACCTTGTAGCACGGCTTGTGACGAAGAGCGCTCATAACTTAACGTATCAAGTCCGTATCCATAATTTGGACTAGTATATTTGGCAGCAGCGGACGATTACTGATGATCCTTGTGATGATCTAGCCGATCGCTTCTCTCGATTCTTTGTGCAGAAGATAGACAAGATCAGGGAATCCATCCCTGCGATGATAACATCCCTACTAGAATGCTGATCCCCGATTCCAGACTGCACCTCAATGTCTGCATATAAGCAGGTCACTAGTGACCTAGTCCTGAATTTCGTATCCCAATCAAAGAAGACAACAAGTCCTCTGGACCCTATTCCCACTGTCCTGCTCCTACGTTGCATTGATCTGCTGCTGCCGTGCATAACCAACATCATAATTATGTCATTAGCCCCAGGTCATGTCCCAGAACCTTTCAAAAAAGCTGTAGTCAAGCCACTTCTCAAAAAAGCTACACTAGACCAAGAGAACTTTAGCAACTACCGCCCAGTCTCCCTTCTACCATTCCTGTCAAAGACACTGGAACGGGTCGTGGCAGACCAGCTGAACTCGTATATCGAAACCTCACACCTTGCTAGTAAGTTCCAGTCTGGCTTTAGAGCTAATCACTCCACAGAGTCAGCATTGCTTAGGGTATACAACGACCTACTTAGGAATGCAGACATGGGTAGAGTGTCTCTGCTTGTTTTGCTCGATCTTTCGGCAGCTTTTGACACCATCGATCACAAAGTTCTTCTAGAGCGCCTCTCATCTCGCCTGGGCATCACTGGCCCTGCTCTGCAGTGGTTCAGGTCCTATCTCAGTGGGAGACTCCGGAGTATTGACGTGAATGGACAGAGATCATCTGAAGTACCTCTGAAATATGGAGTACCTCAGGGCTCCGTGCTAGGTCCGGTTCTTTTCACGGTTTATACTCCCCCTCTTGCTGATGTGATTGCCAAGCACAATCTAGGCTTTCACTTCTATGCGGATGACACTCAGTTGTACCTTTGCTTTGATCCCTCCCAGCCTTCGAGCACCTCAAATTCTCTCAACTCACTTGCTGCATGCATTGATGACATCCGCACATGGATGGCTAAAACTAAACGATGATAAAACTAACTTACTAGTTATGGGCAAACCCAGTGTTATTCAGAAATTGAAAAGGCTGACGCTCAAAATTGGCTCTGCCAGCATATCTCAAGTTGAATCAGCTCAAAATCTAGGTGTCATATTCCAAAGCGACCTCTCGTTAGACGATCATATCAGCTCCACAGTCAAATCTGCCTATTTTCAGCTTCATAACATTGCTAAAATTCGGGCTTGTTTAGATAAGGATACCACGTCCAAGTTGGTCCATGCATTCGTGACATCTCGTCTCGACTTCTGCAACTCACTGCTTACTGGCCTACCAGCATGTGCCATCAGGCGATTGCAGCTGGTGCAAAATTCCGCAGCTAGGCTAGTCTGTCGTGAGCGTCGCAGTTGCCACATTACTGCACTTCTCGCCGACCTGCACTGGCTACCAGTCAAGCAACGGATTGACTTCAAGGTTTTGTCGCTCACTTTTATGTCCCTTCATTCTATTGCTCCAGCCTATCTGTCAGATATACTACCCCATCAGGCCAAGCATCGTACTACCCGCTTTTCGGAATCCAACAGTCTATAAATACCTCATAAAAACCTTAAATCCTTTGGAGACCGTGCATTTAGTTCGTATGCTCCCAAAGCCTGGAACTCCCTCCCGACCTGCGTCAGAACATCCCTTGACCTGACCACATTTAAAAAGAACTTAAAAACACATTTACTTAGGACAGCCTTTAGTGGGTCCCTGTGATTCGTCCTTCATTTGCTTGTTCGTGCTGAGACTGTGCATGCTGCCACTAACCACATTTGCACGCTGACCCTGTGCATGGCACCCCTATCCATGTTTTTTCATTTTGTTTGTTTATCAAGCATGATTTTACTCACCATTCAATTGCATTTCCCTTTGCAGAAAATGTAAAGTGCCTAGAGAGAGATTGAGTTATCTGAGGGCGCTTTATCAAGTGCATTATTATTATATTATTATTATTACAGGCATTTAACGGCGGCCATGACGTACATCAAAAACTCTGCGGACTTAACCTCAAACCAGCTCCAATGCCAACGCTGAGTCTGGAATCCCAACTGCCACCCTATCTCAGGGACCCGGCTGTTTATAAGGCCTCTGCCATAAACTATCTCGTAATTTCATAATCGCTAATAATGATTAGCCGCTATAATCTAGCTGGTTTAGCTGGCACCGCCGTTTTAACACGCGGCGCAGACGGTTTCAACTGTACTCGGTTAAAACAACTCCGTGCTCTTGGAAAATTATTTAATTCCCCATAGCCTTCTTACCTGTACACTCAAGAAAGTCAGTTGCTGTCGCCGAAGGCTTAGGATACGTAAGAAGTCGGCTCGGAAGCGGCTGGTGTTCGGCAGTCACGTTGCTGGACCAACTGCAACCAAACCCTTGAATTGCACTCACCGTGACAGAGAAAGTTGCGTCAAAATTATAAAGCTAGCTCATTTTCTTTACCTGGCGGTGGTCTTGGCACTCTGTTCCATTATGTCTGACCACGATCCTCCACGAAATTAGCTATCCTGGGTACCGGATGCGTTAAGAGGCCGCCATCGCAATGCGTCTTGCTACCAGGGAGATCGTCATCAAACATGCTATCGCCGTTAAAGTCAATATTAACCATTTATATTATCTACTTTTGAAATTTAAATATTTTATTCGAGTTTAAATTTGTTTTTACCTATTAAAATAATTCGTCGCTAGGTGTAGTATTCGCAGGTGATAGTTGCGGAGTACCGCGGAAATCGAAGCGGTAGATGTTTGGCCGCCTGTAGTTCGTCGGAACTACTGACAGCCGTCTCCTAAATCTAATGGTAAAAATTCATCACTACTAATTTAGCAATCGAATTTAAATCTGCTGCTGATTTCAGCTTACTTGCACTGGCCGCATGCTTTGTTAGTCTCCTGGATGCTCCTATAATCTTCCTTGGATACGCATCCTCAATTTGAGGTAAGCTTAGATAGCATTGCATTGAACCCGACGTTACTGTACGGCCTTTTGGTGTCTTTTTTAAAGGGGAGCTAAAAACTGGAGGCCAATCCTCAGTACTTGCTCTCATTCTTAGTTATCGCCAGTTCCTTGGCTGCCCTACTGAGTTGCCGGCTGGTATTGCTTGCTGTTGGTGAGTTCCTATTCCTCTCGCCTCTGGTTAACGAGGTCGTGAGTTCAATTTGCTACGCCGACGTAGTACATTCTTCTTCCTATCGCTATGAGATCACTCTCGAGTATTTAGGAGTATATTAATCCGGCTGCTGGTTGGGCGACATATATCATATGATTGCGGAAACCGAAGTCGCCCTGAGTGCTGCTGGTGCGCTCGGCTCTATGGGTTTTGCTCGGCGAAACTGAGTACTGGTGGCTGGAGTTCAGGTCACTTTCAAATATAGCGGAGACGAGTTTGCGAATTATATCTCTTTGATGGGGCAGCGCATTGCCTTTCAATGTCGATCGAGAGTTCGCATTTTAGGGCCGTAATAGCTTAGGAGGTAAGGTGCTCGCTCTTCACCACGGAGTTCGTAAGCTCGAATCCAGCAGTGGGCGATCCATCATTGCCAACTGCAAGCGGTGGTATAAGCCGTTAAGGCTCTTCTGCCGCTATACAGATGAGGCTGTTAAACCAGCTAATATTTTTCTTCTTTTGTCCCACACTGTAAACACATATTTTCTTCTATCGTGCATCAAGTGATACAAGCCGACTGCAGCTGCCTAGTTGCTTGCGCTGCTCCGAGCCACTGGTATGATTAGTTGGTTGCACATTTTTTTGGGTTTTTAATTGCACATTTTTTGGGCTTTAAATTGCACATTTTTTAGGTTTCAAATAGGTTTACCTCGATTGCTTGCAATCGGTCTTTCCAGCACCCCGGCAAAGATCGGTCGATGGCTGCACGTTCCAGCTGTCAGCTGTGTGTTCTGTGTGTGTATGCGATATGTTTCGGTGATAGTGCTGAGGCCCATTCAGTCTTACGGCACTAATCATGTCGGCACACATTCGCTGTGTCGTATTTGCTGCTTGGCCTCATTATACTAATTTGATGGAACTTTCACCATTTCGGGAACAACACCTCAGGTTGAGTCACCCGAAAAACTCCAAGAGCTTGATTGTCACATCGTTTGTGTTTTAAGCAGCATCGGGGAACATTCAACATGCCACTCCATCTGTGTATTGAAAAGTAAACCAAAGTCAGAGTTTGGAGCCCAATGGCTAGACTGCTATGCACAATTGTTATTACTCGACCTTTTTTACCTGTGTGGGCCTTCATTTGTAAGCATAGTATGATCTTATGCATCCCCTTGCGATGCTATTCTCTTTGCAGTGCATCTGTTCCAATTCATGTTTTGCCTGCTCTATTCTGGTACTCGTACGTGTATATATAACCTTATTCCTCATACTAATTATCTTTATGCTTATGTTGGTTTGTTATTGTTGAGCAAAATCATTCTACCTAATAATGTGCCATCAGAGCATCACCATTCGTTAGACGATCATATCAGCTCCACAGTCAAATCTGCCTATTTTCAGCTTCATAACATTGCTAAAATTCGGGCTTGTTTAGATAAGGATACCACGTCCAAGTTGGTCCATGCATTCGTGACATCTCGTCTCGACTTATGCAACTCACTGCTTACTGGCCTACCAGCATGTGCCATCAGGCGATTGCAGCTGGTGCAAAACTCTGCAGCTAGGCTTGTCTGTCGTGAACGTCGCAGTTGCCACATTACTGCACTTCTCGCCGACCTGCACTGGCTACCAGTCAAGCAACGGATTGACTTCAAGGTTTTGTCGCTCACTTTTAGGTCCCTTCATTCTATGGCTCCAGCCTATCTCTCCGACATACTCCCCCATCAGTCCAAGCATCGTACAACCTGCTTTTCGGAATCCAACAGTCTAAATATACGTCGTACAAACCTTAAATCCTTTGGAGACCGTGCATTTAGTTCGTATGCTCCCAAAGCCTGGAACTCCCTCCCGACCTGCGTCAGAACATCCCTTGACCTGACCACATTTAAAAAGAACTTAAAAATACACCTATTTAGGACAGCATTTAGTGGGTCCTTGTGATTCGTCCTTGATGTGCTTATGCGTGCTGACACTGTGCATGCTGCCACTAACCACATTTGCATGCTGACCCTGTGCATGTCACCCCTAACCATGTTATTTATTTTGTTTGTTTTTGAAGCATGATTTTACTTACCAATCAATTGCATATCCCTTTGCAGCAAATGTAAAGCGCCTAGAAAGAGATTAAGTACTCTGAGGGCGCTTTATCAAGTACATTATTATTATTATTATTATTATTATTATTACCATTCAACCTAATCTAGCTTTTATTTTCTTCAATGTCATTTTAATGGTATATCTATTCCATATGAGCAGATATTCGTTATATTTAATCTCTTAAAGTGGTTCCCTTGCAGCTTTTCATGACTTTTTTCTCCTATTTGTCTTATTATGTAGAAATAAGTCTTTTAGGCACTATTTCCCATTTTCAAGTGCTTGGTAATTTTCTGTATTTGCCTTCAAAGCACTACATTAATCGGCTATGTCCCATTTGATATGATGATAAAACCAACTTACTAGTTTTGGGCAAACCAAGTGTGATTCAGAAATTGGAAAAAATAATGCTCAAAATTGGTTCTACCAGCATACCTTCTGTTGAATCTGCACGAAACCCAGGTGTCATTTTCCAAAGTGACCTTTCACTAGACGATCACATCAGCACCACAGTCAAGTCTGCCTATAATAATAATAATACGCTTGATAAAGTGCCCTCAGGGAACTCAATCTCTGTCTAGGTGCTTTACATTTGCTGCAAATGAAACACAAGCCTACTTTCAGCTACATAATACTGCTAAAATTTGTGCCCTTTTAGATAGAGATACCACATCTAAATTGGTCAATACATTTGTGAGATTTCGTCTAGACTTCTGTAACTCACTGCTTGCTGGTCTACCGACCTGTGCACTCAGGCGCTTAGGCTTGTCTGTCGTGAGTGTCTCAGTTGTCACATCACACCACTTCTCACCGACCTGCACTGGTTCTCACTCAAGCAGCGCATCGACTTCTAGGTTCTGGCATTCACTTTTAGGTCCTTTCATTCTTTGGCTCCAGCCTACCTATCAGATGTACTCCCTCACCAGGCTAAGCATTGAGTAATAATTTGTTTGTCCATAATGAGTAAGTTAGTTTTGTCAATCAATTTGATCAAGTTTGTTGTTGGCCTAGTGGTTAAGGTGCTTACCTCGAATCAAGGTCAAGATGAATGTATTTGATGGCCAAGGTCGTGGGCTCGAGCCCTGTGGCAAGTGGAAGCACCTGAATAGAGATTAAATTCTCTTTGGGCACTGTAAAAATAAATAATATTTATCTCCAAGTGTGAATGTCAGCAATACATGGAACTGAGAGAGTTTGACGTTGTATGTATGTATCTCCGTCTGTAACTCCACAAAGTCATAAAGACCATGTGGGTGTTACGCAGGAGAGTTTTGTATAGCGCACTCACAACCTAAGCGGCTTTCGGTACGCATTCGGTAGCCAACAGACTTCGTCTCACACAACAAAGAGAAAGTGGGAAGCATAGCAGAGTCAGGAGAGCAGTTGAGGTAGTGAGTAGCATAGAAGTAGCAGCTCAGGACCGCTGAAAAGGATGTGCCATAGTCAGCAGTAGGAGAGTGGTTGTCGTTGCATAAGAATTGTGGAAGCGAGTTTCAAAGTCTAGGACCTGCAGAGCTAAAGCTTCTGTCGCCAACTATCTTTAAGCGGAGGAATGGGACAGCTAATTTATTGTCCACACAGGACCTGAGGGTGCGAAGAGGCTGAAACTGATGCAGCAGTTCAGCTAGGTATGAAGGAGCCAAGCCGTGGCAAGCCTTGTGGGTCAGCGTAAGAACTTTGCTCTCTATCCTTTGCTCAACCGGCAACCATCCTAGCTCTTTCAGCAAAGGAGACACGTTCTGGAAGGCATGGAGGGATCAGAGCACAGGTACAGCTGGGTGTCATCCGCATAAAAGTGAAAGCCTTGATTATGCTAGGCTGTTATATTTACTAGAGGGAGAGCATAAATTTTGAAATGAAGTGGACCAAGCACAGATGCCTGTGGTAACCCTTGCTGTAGTGGCTCCTTGGATTATTGTTGCCCATTGACATCGATTCTCTGAAGTCTCCCATTGAGACAGTACTAAACCGTTGAAATGCAGTGCCCGAGATGCCTGTGCGAGACAAGAGGAACTTAAGAAGGACTTGTAGATCAATAGTATCAAATGCTGCCGAAAAATCGATCAAAACAAACAGAGAGATCTATAAGTCTGAATTCCTGACAAGGTCGTTATAAACTTGTAGCTGTGCTGACTGCATGGATTGATTAGCTCTAAATTTTGACTGGAGTTTACTTGCAATTTGGCAAGTTGTTAACTTGCAATGTTGAAGTTTTGATGTAAGAGTTTAACTGGTGTGCTAGGTGTCATCAATAAGAACCCCGATGGAAGGACTGGCCGGAAGTTGCAAAGTTCTGCTTGTCTGATGTTGCCTTCTTAACGAGTTTCCTAACCACTGCTTTTGAAGGACCTGGAGTTAAGATAGGGCTGAGACCTGTGGTTAACTATTGCTAACCCGTGCGAATCGTATGTTTTTATAAAACAAAATGTTGGCCATCATTCAACGAAAACCATGAAATAATATATATATATATATATATATAACAATAATATATTCAACGAAAACCATAAAATAATATAAATATTGTATCATTTTTCCAATTTTTTGAGGTTATATCTTTATCACCAGGGTCCGCAAAGTTTTATGCTAGCACCGTATATATGAGTATATACATTTTCATCTAATGCTTTTATTCTAGTACTGCAAATATGTCCCTGATGGAAGAAGAACCCTTGCAAGATCTTGAGGAGTCGACCTATCAAGGTAATAAGCTGCCGACATGTGAGTGCCAAGCTTTGACTTTCGTCTGAAAAATCAAGTGTATCATATGTCTGTGAATGATTCACCATGTTGAAGGGTTTGCATGATCTGTCAGGCTAGAAGACGTTAAGGTGACAGGCAAATATCTACAGGTCTCTTCGCTGGGCACCAGATGAGTAGCCGGGAATTCGCTAAGGGAAGCTGTACCTTTTTTGAGGGATATTTGAACTTTGATCCCTCTCCTTCTAGTTCGTCGAACTCTCTCAACCTCCTTGCAGCATGTATTTTAGATTATCTGCCTGTGACTTGACTATTTTGTCGTAAAATTTGGACATAGCCATAGGTAAAATGGATTGATGCGACCTATAATAATCAAATTCAAAGCAGTAGACTCAGTCAACATAGTCAAAGTAGTCTCAGAGACAAGTCTCAGCTTTTTGGCTGCCTTTTCAAGCCTTTATTTAGTATTCCAAAGCACTTCATTTAGGCCAAGTCTATTGTCGAATCACAGATGTACAATCCGACAATGCTTATGTCTACACTGATCTATCTCCTTAACCACTCCCAGGTTAGCTCCTTACCTAGTGATCCCTACGGTGATCTAGTTGATCGCCTCTCTAGCTTCTTTGTCAGCAAGATAGACAACATCAGAGAGTCCATTCCTAGGTAGCAGCATCCCCTCTGGACCCCTGTCTCTCAATTCTGTGTAGAACCTCAATGTCTTCATTCAAGGAAGCTAGGAGTGACCGCATTCTGAAATCCATCTCCCAATCAAAGAAGACTGCTAGTCCTCTCAATCCTATTCCCACCGTCCTACTTCTATGATGCATAGATCTGCTACTGCCATGCATAACTTACAATAACTGGCATCGATTGAACATATTATTTTTTGTTCCCTGCTTGTGTGACTATCCCTGGTATTGTTGTTAGGTGTCGCCTTATTCAACATTTATTTCACAGAACACGATCTGGGTGCGCATGCAGATCTGTTTGTGGGCAGTCCTGGCAAGGCTGCTCAAAGTGTCATGTTAACCACCGAGGTTGCCAATAAGCTGGATGGTACACGAGCAAGCCACATCAATTCGTTGCTTCATAGCCTCGACATGGATGCTGTACACTCAAAGTATGCCACTGCATTGCTCCAGAGTCAAGGTAACGAGCTGCTGCAACATCAGCGTCTATAACTAGCTGGACACAGTACTGCCCTGGCAGATCCTCTTCATGTCCTCTATCCGACCTGCCCTCACTGTTGAAATATTTTAATTCGATAGAAGCTGATGTTCTGAATGATTTTGCTCCTCTGACTAAGCTCAATGCATGCCCTTGCCCTGGTGGCTTATGGCTTTCTGAAGACGTTAAACTATCTAGAACTATTAAGAGCAAGCTGAAAAATAGTTTAAAGTATCCGGACTAATTTCATCGACTGCCATACAATTACAGTAATCGGCTTTACCAATCCATCCTAGCTAAGATCTAGCATCTATAGAAGCATAATGGAATAACATAGGAACAATGCAAATATATTGATGTCGACCATTCACCATTACATTAGCCTCTCCCTGATCTGCATCATAACTAGCGATCCTTGCCACGATCTAGCAGATCTTCTTCATAAGGAATGTAGACAAGATCACATAGCTCATCTTCAAGGCAGCATTCCATTTGGCCTTTCATCCTTTGTTCGTTTCTCTACTTCAATGTCCACCTTGAACCCTGCTATTACTGACTTTATCTCCAAGTTCTTCTCCTAGTCCAAGAAGACTTCTAGCCCTCTCGACCCCATGTCTACTGTCTTGAGATACCTAGGTTGCTGCTTCCTAGCTTAGGGAACTTAATAAATATGTGCTTAGCCCGGGGTTTTATCCCTGTATCCTTGAAATAGGGTTATAATAATAATCATAATAATTAGAGCTGTTTATATTGCCATAAGAGATCTTTCTAGGCACTTTGCATATGCTATAAAGGAAGCTGTCAATTAGTTAGTGATTACGTGTTCAGCATCAGTAAATATAAGCACAAAAAGACAATTCACACGGACCCAGCAAATGCTGTGAAGAACAGGCTAATTTTTAGCTACTGTTTAAATTTCATCTAGTCAGTGGCATCAGTCGTGAGTGAGTATAGAGCTGTGGGAGCTCACAAACTAATGGCACGGAATCGAAAGGATTTGAGGTTGGTTAGAGGCACAGCTAGACGAGTCAGATGAGCGGTTGGTACGACGCCTAACCTGATTGGGAAGTAGTTCGAATAGATAGGCTGGCTGGCTGGCTGGATCGAGAGAGAGAGAAAGAGAGAGAGAGAGAGAGAGAGAGAGAGAGAGAGAGAGAGAGAGAGAGAGAGAGAGAGAGAGAGAGAGAGCAGTGGTGCAATGTGGCCACTGCAATGTAGTTTTGCACCAAATGTAAGCCCCTTATCGCTCAGTCCGAAAGCCCTATGAGTAGGGAGTTTTAGAAATCTATGCCAGATGTAGAAATTGCATGGAACAACTTATATGTGGTAGCCCTATCTAAGCAGGCCCGAGTTTTTGCAATTTTACAAGGTTGAAAGTTGAAAGACTTGACCGTGGAGCTGACGTGATCGTCTAGTGAAGAACTTTAGAACAGTACGTTCAGATTGTGTGCAGATGCTACAGCAGATATGCTAGGCAAACCCATTTTGAGAGATCAGTTTTCCAATGTATAGGTAATACTCTGTTTGCCCATAACTAGTCAGTTGGTTTTATCGTCAGCCAATTTAAGAAAGTTTGATGTCATCTAAATGCAAATGTTGGCAATACAATCAGCATGGGAGTTGAGAAATTTTGATCTGCTGTAAGTCAGGGAGGGATCAGAGCACAGGTACAGCTGTGTCATATGCATAAAAATGAAATCCCAGATTGTGCTGGGCCATCACATTGGCAAGAGAGAGAATGTAAATTGTGAAAAGAAGTGGACCAAGCACAGAGCCCTGGGGTACCCCCTACTTATGAGGTTCCCCGGATGTCTGCTACCAGTTGACATCAGTGCTTTGAAGTCTCCCACGGAGATAGGACCTAAACCATTGCAGTGCAGTGCCGGTGATCCCTAGTCGGGATGAGAGGCTCTCAAATTATGGTGAGCCGTGATGGCACACTAGGTAAGGCGGTCGCTTTTAACAACCTCAGTCCCGAGGTCGTGGGTTCGATTCTTGCCGTGGGCATCGCCACTGCAAGCAGTGGTGATAGCCGTAAAGGCTCTTCTGTCGCTATAATAAAAGAGGCTGTTTAATCAGCTGGGGTTTATTTATTTATTTCAGAAGGATTAAAAGATATATGGTACCACATGCTTCCGAAAAATTCAGCAAAGCAAGCAGAGAGACTCTACTGTATTCCTGCTAAGCTCGTTATATACTTGCAGCAGTGCTGTATCAATACAGTGATTATCTCTAAAACCTTACTGGAACTTAATAGTTTTGAATTTATTATGTTTGAGTTTAGGTAGCTTCTCACTGTTTGTTCTAGTGTCTTTGATAGGGCCCGCAATGGGAAGGCAATGTGTAAGTTGCTTAAGTTTTCCTGGTCTAGATTTACCTTCTTAATTAGTGGGCCACCAACAGCCTTTTTGAAAGACGCAGGGACAAGACCTAGTGTTAAGAATATATGTATATAGCACACTCAAAGCCTAAACAGCTTTCGACACGCATTTGGTAGCCAACAGACTTCATCTCACGCAGCAAAGAGAGAATGAGAAGCATGTGTAGCTGAGTTAGGAGAGCAGTCGAGGTAGTGAGTAGCATGTAAGTAGCAGCTCAGGACGGCTGAAAAGAATGTGTCATAGTCGGCAGCAGGAGTAGATGTCATTGCATAAGAATTGTGGAAGTGGGCTTTACTGTTTAGATTCTAGCAAAAGCTTCTGTCACCAATGGTCGTTAAGCAAATGACCGGAACAGCTAATGTATTGTCCATAGAGGACCTGAGGGCACGAGGAGGCTGAAACTGGGGGAGCAGTTCAGCTAGGTGTGAAGGAGACAAGCCGTGTCGGGCCTTATGGGTAGTGTAAGACTCTGTATTCGATGATCAACCGGCAGCCATCCAAGCTCTTTCAGCAATGGAGACACACGGTCAAATCTCTTGAGATTTTTCAACTAGCCTTGCTGCCATTCATCACCAGCTGCTGTGGCCTCGAGGCTTTTTTTTGGTAGCCCAGCCTAAATGGAATTGCAACGATCTAGCCGAGACAGAACCAAGGGATAAGTTAAATTTTTGAAAGCCACCGTGGAAGACAGGTCCTAATCTTTGATATGGATCGGACATGATGGCAAGCTGAGGAAGCGGTCTTCTTAACAAAGCTTTCAAAATTTAGGCAGCTGTCGTAGACGATGCCTAAATTGTGCACTGTGCTGCTTGCACAACAGCATCGCGTATTAGAAGAGCAGTCTTCTAGTCCAGCCACGTGCTTGGGGTGTTCTATGAGTAGCAGTTTCGTGTTATCGTCGTTAAGTTTAAGGAAATTGGCCGAAATCTAGGATCGAATGTCTGCAAGGCAAGCATTCAGTTTATCCGTCGCTGCAGCAGATTCGGTTTAAGCAACAAATACTGTTCAGTATCGACAGCATAAAAGGGATAGCCTATTCAATGGGCCCAAACTTGTTTCCCAAAGGTTGAGTGTAAATGGTGAACGGCAAAGAACCGAGGACGGACCCTTGTGGAACTCCACAGGTGATTGGTCTGGGGAACAAAACCTAATTCCCACACGACATGGATTGAACATGACCGGACAAGTATGATTCGAACCACCCCAGTGCCTCGTCTGTCAGACCGATCGTTGTTCTCAATCGTTCAAGCAGGATATCGGGATCAATAGATTACGTTAGATATGTTATTGTTATGTTAAATTATATTATGTTAGTTATGTTGGGCAGCAACAAATGTATGCATCTCAGAAGGAGAATGGTGGTTATCTGGTCTAGAGGCTTGTAGTCTTCTTAGACTGGGACATGGACTTCGAGATTATGTCACTAATGGCCGGCTTGAAGGTAGATATTGAGATACTGTAGTGAATTATCGGAGAGGAGATCAGTAGGGGTGATACTGACAGAGAGCAGCCTAGTGGGAATGTTACCTTGGGGTGGACTACCTGATTATTTCTGTCTTGCTGACAAAGGCACTGGAAAAGAGATTTGCAAGATCGCCACAATGATGATACAATGATCACTATATAAGATGATGACCTCGTAGTGGTTAGCAATATCGTCCATGGTCGACATCAGTTTTTTTAGACTGTGCAACTGTAAGTCGGCTAGAATGGATTGGTAAAATAACAATAGTCCTTGTATGCCATGTATTCAATTGCATTTCACTTTACAGCAAATGTAAAGCGCCTAGAGAGAGATTAAGTTCTCTGAGGGCGCTTTATCAAGTGAATTATTATTATTATTATTATTATGCCTGTTGATGGACGGTTAGTCTTGATATTGAGCATATTTTCTCAAGCTTGCGCCTTGTCATCCTAGCTAATTTATTGTCTTTAGTAAACCATAGGCAATCCGGGCGATGTTGTCAGGCCTCTCGTTAGGAAGTCTTTACTAGACTTCAATGGAAGCAAATGTTCTCAAATTGAATGACGATAAAATTGACTTTGTGGCTGTGGGCAAACTTTTTGTGCCCCTCAGAAACTGGAAACCTTACCCTAAAAATGGCCGTGCCCAGCATCTATATAATCTCTCTCTCTCTCTCTCTCTCTCTCTCTCTCTCTCTCTCTCTCTCTCTCTCTCTCTCTCTCTCTCTCTCTATATATATATATATATATATATATATATATATATATATATATATATATATATATATATATATATATTATACACTTTGTATAGCACCTTCAGAGACCTTAGTTATTTCTAGGGACTTTACATTTGCTGTAAGGGAAGCATGATCGAAATGGTTATCGGTACCATGCTCAATGAATAGCAAGCATAACATGGTTAGCAGTAGCATGCACAGGACCAGCATGCAAATAAGGTTAGTGGCAGCATGAACAGTGTCAGCATGCATAAGCCACATCTTCACGGTGTCTCGGTGTCCTGTTCTAAACTGACTCTTCAATAGATGATTACATCAGCATTGTCAGATCTACCTACTTCCAGTCATGTAACTTTGCAAAAAGTTGGGCTTGTTTAGATAATGATGCCGAAGCCAAGTTGGTCAATGCATTTGTTAAATCCCATCTATATTTGTTATAGTTAACTACTTTTATGTCATCCTGCTTGTGTAAAATTCCCTTGCATTTAGTGCAAAACTGTGCAGTTAGGCTTGTCTGTCGTAGCCGTTGCAATGCACTTCTTTACACCACTCCTCACCGGCCTGAACTGGATTTTCATCGAGCAGGATATTGACTTCAAGTCTCTATTATTCACTTTTAGCTCCCTTCATTCTCTTGCTTCTGCCTACCTGTTGGAAATGCGTACTCCTCATGCTTCTCATTGTAGCACCCTGACTCGGAGTCTCTTAGGTGTGCCTCTAACCAACCTCCAACCTTTTACCTTTAGGAGATCGTGACTTAAGTTCATGTGTTCCCAGAGCTTGGAACTTGCTACCGAGTAGCATCCCGACATATCTCGCATCTTGGCAGCATTGAAAATGATGCTGGAAACCTAACTTTTTTTCAGAGAATTTCCCCTTCCTTGAGAATTGTCCTTGCTTATCTGTGCAGAAATTTGTTTTTGTTATCGCTAACAGATGATATGCTCCTAGTCCGGCACATGCCGAGTATTATACAAGTGTTTTTATTGTTATTATTATTCCTATTATCTTGTGTGCTTGTGAGCAGCACTTGCAGCTTTAGAGGATCTGCCCATGTGGCTTTGGCACTCGGATGTGCTAACGTCCCGAATTCAACTCTCATTGCCCACAAGACCAAGTGTTTCTGTTTCTTTCTATCTTATCCAACACTATAGCTACCATCGAGCCTTACGGTCGGTTCAGCCACATTTGAATTGTTGATGCAGTATTTTAAGAGCTTTGCTTAAACTTGGCAGTGTCGCATCGTACCACCTGTCATCTTGCTGCTAGAGAATAATGTGAAGGTAGCATACCTTCCGTGACCATCCGAACAAACTGATGTTCTGCATGCAATGAAGGTGACTTAGTCGGCAGTGACTGACTGGCAGGCTATCGTAGCTCCTCGAAGCACGTGCTAGCATGTGCGGCTGTGGGTTTGTCATCGTGCTCTCCTGCCTGCCTGTTGGGCTGTGTTGTAGAAGCCGTCAAGCACCTTGCTGCTAGCCTCAGCGAATACAAGCAGCAAGCCGAACTCAACAGAAAAAGTAAGTGGCAACACTCAGATCCATCGTCAGTTGCTCAAGGGCTCCATGCTTATGAAAATAATAATAATAAGGCATTAAGAGGAGCACCCTAGGAGGCCTTAATCTCTTTCCAGGCTTATAACATATGCTGCAAAAGAAGCATATGAATCGGTTAGTGATAGCAGGCACGGTGTCAGCGCGACTAAGCCCACAAACGAGAATACACACGGACCCAGCAAATGCTGCAACGAATAGGTTGTTTTTCGCTTATCTTTGAAATTCATCAAGTCAGAGGCTGTCGTGACGTCAGTCGGTAGTGAGTTCCAGGCTTTGGGAGCATAACAACTGAATGCATAGTCTCAAAAGAATTTAAGGTTGCTCAGACGTACAATTAATGTGATGTATCTCCGTCTGTAACTCCACAAAGTCATAAAGACCATGTGGGTGTTAAGCAGGAGAGTTTTGTATAGCGCACTCACAGCCTAAGCGGCTTTCGGTACGCATTCGGTAGCCGACAGACTTCGTCTCACGCAACAAAGAGAAAGTGGGAAGCATAGCAGAGTCAGGAGAACAGTTGAGGTAGTGAGTAGCATAGAAGTAGCAGCTCAGGACTGCTGAAAAGGATGTGCCATAGTCGTCAGTAGGAGAGTAGTTGTCGTTTCGTAAGAAAATTAGAAGACTTGAGCAAGATAGCTGGTGGTTTGTTGCATAGCCTGATTGGGAAGTATTTCGGATAGGTAAGCCGGAGCAAGAGAGTGGGGGGACCTATTGGTGAGTAACAAAGTCTTGAAATCGATGAGCTGCTTGATGGGGAGCCAGCAAAGAAAGATGAGGTGTTGTAATGTAGGAGATGCAACGTTCACGACAAACAACCCCAGCTGCTGAGTGTAGCATTAACCTTAAGCATCGTATTTTACATGCTAGAAGACCTGCAAATGGTGATTTACAGAAGTCTATGTCGACAAACAACCCCAGCTGCTGAGTGTAGCATTAATCTTAAGCACCGTATTTTACATGCTAGAAGACCTGCAAATGGTGATTTACAGAAGTCTAGGTGGACCAGCTTGGCTTTTATATCCTTATCTAAGTAAGCCTGTTTGCAATGTTACCAAGCTGAAAAGTGGGCATACTTAAGTGTGGAGCCGATGTGGTCGGCTAGTGAGAGGTCACTTTGGAACATGACAAACAGACAGTATGCAGATGCCACAGCAGATGCACTGGCACAGCTAATTTTGAGCATTAAGCTTTCCAATTTCTGAGTCATTTAATTAGAGGAAGTTTGCTGCCATCCACGTGCAGATGTCAATCATACATGCAGCAAGGAGTTAAGAGAGTTAGGTATGCTAGAGGGCAGAAAGGGATCAAAGCACAGGTATAGCTGTGTGTCATCTCCATATAAATGAGAGCTTAGATTGTACTTGGCGATTACATCGCCAAAAGCAAGAGTGTTAATTGTGAAAAAAGTGGACCAAGCATAGAGCCTGGGGTACCTTGTCTTTTAGAGGCTCCTTGAATGATTGTTGCTAATTGACATCAATGCACTAGAGTCTTCCACTGAGATGGATATAAACCAGTGCAGTGCCAGTGATAACCAGGTGAGAAGAGAGGTGCTCAAGAAGGACTTAGAGATCAGTAGTATCCGATGCTTCTGAGAGATCCAGCAGGACTAGCAGAAGACTCTACCTAAGTCAGCATGCTTGAGAAGGTCGTTGTACACTTGCAACAGTGCGACTCTGTGTAATGATTAGCTCTAAAATTTTGGTTAACTTACTTCCTAGGCTTGAAGTTTTGACAGAGTAGTGTAGCTGGTCGGCCACTACTCGTTCCAGTGTCTTTGATTGGATTGGCAGTATATAGAGACTGGGCAGAAGTTGCTAAAGCTCTCTTGATCTAGCCTTGGCTTTTTAATAAGTGGCTTTAACAATAGCCTCTTTTGAATTATGCATGGACAAGACCTAGGGCTATGGGCATACGTGTAATGTTAATCGTGTAGAGCAAGAGCTAATCTGTACATATCCGAATGAAGACGTCTAGAGGGCTAGTAGTCTCCTAAACTTAAAAATGAACTTCGAGATGTCAGTAGTGGCTGGCTTGAAGGTGGGCATTGAGGTAAAGCAAAGACCTGAAAGTGATGGATCTTGTGGGGAGGCTACCTTGGGGATGAGCACTTCAATCTTATCTATCATGCTGGTAAAAAATCTAAGAAAACTCTCTGCTAAATCGACACAAGGATTAATGGATAAGTTGTGACCTGTGAGTGGTTAAGATGATTGATAGTCGACATCAACATTCACAGGATATGCATTTGTGACTCCACTGTGTTTTTCAAGAAGTTAGATTTCGCCTTAGCTAGAAGGGATTTGTCCGACCTATTATAGCCCTCGTATGCCAGTCGATAGTCGATAGGCAGCCAATCCTGATCTTGTGTATACTGTCTCTAGCTTGCAATTACTAGTCTGACACAGTGCAAGTTATTACTAACTGACTGGTACGCTTTCTGTGCCGTTTATATTAAGTGCCTACAATGAGATTTAGGCCGCTTAAGGCACTATACAAATGCTTTATTATTGTTATTATTTGCTGCAGTCTGAATGAGATCATCTTATGATCAGCTCGCAGAATTTGGTAATTAAGGAGTTGACAGAATACGATCACAGGGGAATATCTGATCAAGCATATGACCTTTGTTTTAAGTGAGGCCATTCACATGAGCTACAAGAGAAAGTGAGTTTGCTAATGTACGAAATTGGGCTCATATGGTAAAGGGGTCATCGAAGTGGACTTTAAAAATTCTAGGAGTGCAAGACTTGCCTTGTAAATGGACAGTCTCTGCAGCTTAAAACCATCGTCTTGCCCTGCTATGCATTTGTATCCTTTGCTTTGAAATCCCAATCGTTACAGTCGTCAGTAACCGGATCGAGCGTCTGCGTTCAGCAAGGCAGGAGATGGACTCAGTGCTTGCCGAAGCCGAGAGCTTGGAGGGTGAAATAACCGAAGTGAATAGCATAATCAAGTCAAGCGAGAACATTATTAGCGAGTACAAACAGCGTAAGCTCCCGTGTGGTGCATTCCTTATTACCCAGCAGATATCGAATGCTTTCGATATAAGATGGCATGCCACCTTCCCCCACCCATGTGAGATGAGCTCCCATGTTTCGCTGGCCGTATGTACCTGCAGGTGTTGAATCACAGGAGTTGGCTACATCTCAGCGATCCGAAGAGCTATCGGCTGCCATTTCACGATACCAGGAGACCCTTGGCATCTCATTCAGGCAGGATGCTGGCAGTAAGTATCCAGCTGGTTGCTCTTCAATTTAAATTGACGTCACTCCTTTGCTGAAATTCGATCTCTTTAATTTTTGGTGCTCGTACCTGGCGAAGCTTCTAAATGTCATATAGTTTGTCAATGTATTCCTGCCTTTGTGATTTGCTTTCCTTCCAAGTCAGTAGGTCAAAAGCAATGCATAATCTTGTTGACATAAATGAAGAAGAAATACCGAGTGACAATCGTAGTTGCCATCAACAATTTGGTAGGAATATAACCGACTGAGAATGCAGTATCTCCTGACTAGATGGCATTTAAAGTGTAGCTAGAAGTCCACATGTTTCTTACAGCATTTTCTACGTCCATGCGAATCGTCCTGTATGATTATTTCGTCTCATAAATGCTTCACTTGTGCATGTCACTAATCAATCAAATCACTAATCATTGATGGGTTTCTTTTCCAGGCCATGTGAAGGGCCTAGAACAAGATTTAGTTCTCCAATAGTACACTAAACTAAACGCCTGGTTTTCAGACATTCCATGTGGTTCTTCATGTTAGCAAACTTCCTCAAACTAACCGAGGATAAAAACGAACTCCCGACTTGCGTCAGAACATCCCCTGACTTGACTACATTTAAAAAGAACTTAAAAACACACCTATTTAAGACAGCATTTAGTTGCTCCCTGTGATTCGTCCTTGATGTGCTTATGCGTGCTGACACTGTGCATGCTGCCACTAACCACATTTGCATGCTTACCCTGTGCATGTCACCCCCAACCATGTTATTCATGTTGTTTATCAAGCATGATAGTACTCACCATTCAATCGTGTTTCCCTTTGCAGCAAATGTAAAGCACCAAGAAAGAGATTGAGTGCTCTGAGGGCGCTTTATCAGGTGCATTATTATTATTATTATCAACTCCTCATAGGAAACCTGATCCATATGCCCAGAATAGGTGAATTTACTCTCCTAATTGGAGGTACTGTAGTGTGACATTGTCGAGTACTGTCGTTTAAAAGCTTGTATTCAGAAGATTGCATTCAAAACTAATCACAATGTTAAGTCGTTGTCCAGGATTAAAGACTACGGCAATTAGCTTTTTGCACAGGCAGAAAGACCTAGAAGGAGAACGTTACTGGAGTATTGACGTGATGTCACAAATGCATGACTAACTTTGCTGCTGCCTCTTTATCTAAGCCCGATTATTGGAATATTAGGTCACCTGAACGTTTGGAAGATAGCTCTGCTCACAGCCTCATGTTTGGTCTTCTAATAGGCTCCTAGTCTACTTTTCCGAGATCAGGTTCTCCATGAAAGCTAGATGCATTTCTGATTATCAAGACGTTGATGACACCCTGCTCTGGTGGCTGGGTGTCTTGAGACCACCCCACCTGGGTTCTCATTCTTTCACTCCATTCGGTCTGAAGAAGAGGGTGATGGGGTTCGCATGGGCCATCTTTTGAATTGGTTTCTATCATGTCTCCATCAATATACAATGCCTCTCACAGTTGTGATCTACCGACCTCTTTCTGGCTGTCTAACCTTGTGAGTTCCTCACTAAAATATTCGTTTGTGACAGACCGTTTGCAGGAGACTTCAACATTCATGTTCGCAATCTTAGCAACATTTAGGTCCACTCATTTCCTGTGCATGCTACTTCTTACCATATTATGCTTGTTGACATTGTGCAAGTTACCACTGACCATTTGAACATGCCTCTTCTACAGCATTTGTAACGTGCCTGGATTTTATTAGTTATTGCTTGCCTGTCTGGAGAACTTCTGTTTGGTCCAACATATTAACTATTCCATTCACATCAGTGGCCATATCCTGGATCTCGTTATCACCAAGGATGCTTGCCCTACCTTGTTGGTGGCTCAGTGACCATCTCGGATCGTTGCTCAGTCTTGTTTGCTGTTCCTATTCTGTTTTACGTGCAGAGTATGTCGGGTGTGTCCGGCGACGCAACTTAAAAACTATTGATTGGGGGGGGGATTTTTTTTCTGTTTGTGATGCAGGTCTATTTGATCTGCACCCATACTCGGCCGAAAGCCTCGATACCTTCACTGATGCAGTGAACATGAAATTCAGGATTGCCCTCGACGTGCATACTCCCACACATTCTGTTCATGTACAGAGTCGTGGAGACTCCTTTCAATTTACCAAAATACTTCAAATTATGCACAGTGTTAAGTGCAGGCTCGAATGCTGCTTTAAGAAGTCTGGGTTTTTAAAAAATCTAGCCAAGATTTTTTTCTTATCTACACCTGGAAGCTTATAAAGTCGGTGCTTCTTTTTTTTAGTCGAAAACAGAAGTCTTGCCAGTCAGACCAAAAAAAATTGTAAAACGGTGAACAATTTGCTTGCCAACTCGGAGAGGTCTCAATACCCGGATGCTAGTGGCTCAGCCGACAAGTTTTCAGCCTTCTTTGAAGAAACTGTGCATATTCATACCGCCATAACGCCCCCACTGACTAAAGCAGTGGTTGAGTTGCAGCATGTGAGCTTCCTCAAGAGACTTTTCGAGATTCTGCGCATGAAGTGGCTACGTGGAAGTAAAGTGGCTATATATTTAGTAAAAGGAGCTTGTCTCCTGAAGACCCTATAACATCCCCTCTGTGGCCTTTACTGGCAGACAAACTTAATCCAGCCATAGCTGAGATTTCTAGTGCTTCTCTGGAAAACGGAATTCTACCCAAGTCCTTCAAATCGGCCATCAGTAGACCGATACTTGAAAAGCCTGGATTGAATTCAGAGATCCTAGCAAACTGTCGCCCAGTTTCCCTTCTTTCTTTTTTGTCAGAGATTCTTGAAAAGATTGCCGAAAAGCAGCTCGTAGAACACATTGAAAAGAGTGAATTTCAGAAGATTTTCAGATTCGGCATTCAAGCGACTCTACTCCACTCTGCTCTCCTCCGTGTGACCAACGACATCCTAAATAGCAACGATGATCGCAATGTTACTGCCCTGGGTCTGCTTGATCTGTCAGTTGCGCTAGACACTATATGACGATCACACCATATCATACTTAATCGATTGAGAAAAACGATTGATCTGATAGACTAGGTGCTGGCATGGTTCAACTCGTGCTTGTCTTATCGTATTCAATCCCTGTCGTGTGGTGGTTGAGTCTCATCCACCTGACCAGTCACCTGTGAAGTCCCACAAGTCTGCTCTCGGGCCTTTGCTTTTCTCCATTTATTGAACCTCTGGGAAAAGTGATTGGGGCCCATGGGATCGGCTATCACTTTTATGCTGTCGATACTGAGCAGTATTGGTCACTTAAACCGAATCTGCTTCAGCGGCTGATTAACTGAATGCTTGCCTTGCAGACATTTGATCATGGATGTCGGCCAGTTTCCTTAAACTAAACGGTAATAAAACGTAATTCCTACTCATATGCTACCTCGAGTGTGCAGCTGGACTGGAGACTTGGCTTTTCTAATTGGCATTGCTGTAGTGAGACCTTTGTCACGTGCTTGAAATTAAGGTGTCCTATTTGATAACTGCTTAAAGTTTAAAAACTTCATTAAGGAAACCGCTTTCACAGCTAGCCATCACGTTCGATTCCTATTTAAGATTAGGGACTGTGTACCAGGGCAGCTTGATAAACATCTAATTTAGCTCCCTGGTTCTGTCTAGGCTAGACTACTGTTATTCAGTTTTGGTTGGGCTTCCGAAAAAAAGCCATTAAGCCTCTGCAGCTGGTGATGAATAAGGCTGAAAAGCTAGTCAACAAATTCCAGAGGTTCAGCCATGTGTCTCCTTTGCTGGAGAAGCATTGATGGCTCCCGATTGATCAACAGATATAGAGGAAAATTCTTGCCCAGACCCACCAGGCCCGCTATGGCTAGATGTTGAACTGCTCAAGCATTTCAGCCTCCTCGGGTCCTCTATGGACAGTAAATTAGCTGTTCCATTCCTATGTTTAAAGGCCGTTGCCGACAGAAGCTTTTGCTTTGCACGTCCTAGACTGTGGAACTCACTGCCGTATTTCTCATGCATCGACATCTACTTTCCTACTGCCGACTGGGGCATAACATTTTTTCCAGCCGTCCTGAGCTGCTACTTTCATGCTACTTACTTCTTCGATTGCCCTACAGACTCAGCCATGTTTTTTGGTTTCTCTTTGTTGAGTGAGATTAAGTCTGTTGGGATAGCGAAAGCCACTTCGACTTTAAATGCGCTATAGAAAACTCTCCAGTTTAACATGCACTTATTTTGTGTGGTTATGTGGAGTTACAGACGGTGATATACTACATTACAAATAAATATCACAGAGGTGGCTGCATTTGATAGCTGGAAAATAAATGCTATAGTCGGCAGTAGGAGAGATTTGCTGTCATTAGAAGTGAGCTTCTTTCTATGACCGGCAGAGCTAGAGCTTCTATCACCACTTTTATGTAACTGAAAGAAATACAAGCTTATATAGTGCTTGGCATATCACCCACTTCTTTTCGCCTCCTGTGTTTTTTCTTTTCCGTATTTTGATTCTATGTAATATGTCACTGACCATGTCGCATCATTGTTATTTGTTATGCTTGGTTGTCTTGTGTTATACGTTTCAGGCGATCATGTGAGGGTCGTTTTCACTGGAATTGACAATAAAGCACCCGAGAATGAATACAGCTTCAAGCTTAAACTGAATGACAGGCGAAACTATGAAGGTAATCAAGAGTCACTTTCTCATGATCAGGCAGCCAGCTTTGCTCTCTACAAACGATTGCTGTGATTCACGGATCCTCACGGTCGTTTTGATACACTGCTGAGACACTGCAGCTGCAAACAAAGCAGCTTATGTTGCTACTCTTCAGCATTATCTAGAGCACATCGCATGAGCTCTTCAGCTGCGTCATATACACATGTACGAACTTCTCTGGCGTCAGCCTCGAAAGCAGTGAAATAGTCAATTGCATCACTATCCACGCAAACCCCACTTGGAGCTTGTACTCATCATTGTGTGTATTTGCTTCTTGTTCGAAACTTGCTCTGTAAGTTAACGGATTGTCGATCCTTCTACCATCAAAACTTCCATTTCTAGTTGGTACATTGAAATATGTTATGCACTTACCCCCCCCCCACTCACCGTCTACACCTTGCCTATACATGCCATCTGTCCGGTTCCTATGAATATTACCACTTCTCGTTTGAGTACAATGAAAACTAGACCTGGTAGTACTGCTTATCTTGTACGTGTATTTTGTCTCTTCAGTTTCGGATTGCGAACCACCAGTTATCATCGACGAGCTGGTAGACAAACTTGTAGCAACCAACAATTTGCGCAAGTTCATCATGGAAGTGCGAAAGCAGTTTATTGCCTCTACTGCTGTATAGCAACAGCTAGCAGCTACTACAACCGTCTAAACATACGCTGTTGGCTTCCAATGTTGTTGGCCTGCGTTACCTTGCATACCGGAGGTATTAGATCTGAAAACCTATGGCCTTGCAAGCTGCAGTTAGTTGCAGCTGCTTATGACCTTGTGAGATATAAGTAAAGACAGCGGACGAAACAGACACATGGGTCTCCTTCCCAGTAGAGTCTACGCTATCGGGATGCCGCGGAAAGTTCACCAGCGGTGCCACGGCTTTGATTAAATTCAGCATTTGCTGAATACTTACTCTGCTGCCGTGTTTGCATGTGCATGTGGATTCCTAGCTTCCTACAAGATTTAGATGTATAAGATTACATCAGACGATTTTTTATCTTCTTGATTCGTTTATATACAATAATGGGCATCATATCATTTTAACGGCTTATAATCGAACTGAGCGTTCTGATTAACGCTCTCTTTATCCGATTATTGACAGAACTGCTCGTTTACTCAAGCACTAGATTGTTTCTTCCTAATCTGCGTTTGTCTGATTAAACTTGTGGTTGACTGCTTGCTACCAAATCCTCTCTGATTGTAATCATAGCTGCCATGTTCTTGCTCAACTCTCTTTGATGATTGCTTGTTTTTTATTCGGTGAAAGCTACCATCAGACCAGACGGACTTGAATATGTTTATTTATCTTGCCAAATGTGTGTGTTGACACGTAGTCAGAATCTGCTGAAAAGTGTTTCACAATTCTCTCTTAATTTCATTATAACTGGATTTAGTTAGCTGTCATGACTGGCTGTTTCTAATCGCTGCCTGTTTGCATGCTTAATATGTGCATGATTTCCTTCTTCCATTCATCAGCTCTCCTTAAAGCTGCATTATGTAAAGGCAGTAGCACAAGCACACCAACCCATTAGTGGGCAGAAGATGACGGAACACAAAGGCTAGATTGACTCGGTGTACTTTGTACATCGTCCATCAGTAGTCGGTGAAACCACCAGGCATCGCACTGCATCTCGCATATAAGATTGTGGGATCATAATCATATCTCTTCATTTATGTTCTGAACGTCCTTCAGACCATACTTTCTAACCTTCCATCAAACGCCTTCTCAGCCGTTTCGCTACCTTCCTCTATTATGTAGTGATAATAGAATTCAGATTTTTTTTTTAATTCACCAGACGGAACAAATCGAGCGCCGAAGAAGCTACCAAGTCGCTGTGCAACGGTAAATTCCTCTCGATCCAGAGTAGTAAATGGGGTGAGCCAGGGGTCCTTGAAGAGCGATGTCAAAACTTCCGGAAAAAAACGTAGCCCTCCACAATGTATATCATTTACATGGTATTTGCTTCAAACTTGTCATGCACCACATGTACATAGAACCCGCAAACAAAAAACCATGAATTGTTACAGTATGTACTCTGCTCATTCCAAACCATCACTTTGATCAGAGGTCGGCAAAACTTGTCGTACTACTAGGCCATCTCAGGAGGTCAAGAAGGCACACTGGGCCAGCAGAAACCGCGCCCACTCCGCTGGAGTGGGCGCGGCCAGACGAACCAACAAACAAGCCACAATTGACGCACAGACACGCACGGCAACTATAGGGGTAGATATTGATCACACCAACCCGGCCATGTGCTTCTGTTCTTACATGCACCAAACATCAGCTCTAAAAATAATCATGGGCAACAGTTTGAACTGCAACCAGCAGTAATGAAGGGGAACCAAACTGCGAAAATTCAGTAACTAACCATTCGACCGTGCTTCTTTTGCTGCAAATGTAAAGTGCCTAGAAAGAGTTTGGGTTCCCTCCAGGGCGCTGTATCAAATGTATTATTAATTTTATAATTATTAATTTGGCCGGATCCAATTATAAATAACAAGGGTGGCATTAGGCCGGACTGGACTGCTAGCTGAGCCTATCTGGCATAAAGGCCGGATTTTGCCAACCTCTGCGTTAACACTTTCTGGCGCCAATCCGTCACGGCTAAGGGCTGCCGACGCTAGCCGTGCGAAAAGCGAAGTCGCAGTTCTAAAATCATACTGCGAAATGCTTGGAGCAAAATTAAGCACAATAACAGTTAGCTCTCAACTCAAAGCAAAAAGCGGCCGAGAGACGGCTCGTTCGAAAACTCGTTAGTTGGGATACTCATAAGCCAAAGTACCTCTATAGTGATGGAGAAGAAAACCGCGACAACTCAATTAGGCCGGATCCATCAATAAATAATTTGGGGGCCGCTAGGCCGGACTGGAGCACTAGCTAGGCCAGATCTGGCCTAAAGGTCGGAGTTCGCCGACCTTTGATTTAGATGCTAGAAACCTCCCACGAATTTCAGTCGCGAGCAGTTTATCTTTAAGGCCTCGTAGTTCGCCTTAAGTTTGAAGCTCAAGTCACACTTAAAGTCTCCCCGACGTGTGTTTCGTTTTATTTATGAACTAACTAGCGTAGTATCCATGCGGTTGGCAGCAATAGTGGGTGTAAAGTCGATGTGTGCATGAAAGATAGACACGGCGTGAGAAATCGTCTCGTGGCTGTGTTTCAGGAAGTACAAACCCAGCCAAGTAAGATCTACACACAAGAATAGAGATCCGACAATCAGGGAAGGGTGGCACTTTGCGTATGCTGGAAAGGAATCGTGGCAAATGGTTTGTAGCGACTTGCATAGCATCCGCAAGTTTGAGCTAACGAAGGACACGTGGACTCGGAAAACCCACACACCCGGACCTATTAATGCTATAAGGAGCAGATAAAATTAAAGCTCCTTTCTAAATGCATGGAATCAGGGGATGTCGTGACGTCAGTCGGGAGTGACTTTCAGTCTTTTGGAGCATACCAACTATAGACAGGAAATCTCTAAAGCAGTTATGTTGGTCAGAGACCATCCAAACTCTCTGAGTCACAAGAGCCGGTGATAGGATTCCTAGCCTGATAGGAAAGTAAATGGGACAGATTGGTAAGAGCAAAAGAATGAAGGGACCTAAAAGTCACTGACCTTGAAGCTGACATGCTGCTTGATAAGGAAATTGCATGTAGGTGAGATGCTGTGCAATGTGCAAGTTGTGACACTCACGACAGGCAAGTCTAGCTGCATATTGCTGTGTAGCAACTGTATGCCTCTTACGGCGTAGGCAGCACGACTTTCGAGTAGTGAGATGCCGGAATTCATGCAGGATGTCTTAAGTACTTTGATTAGTTTAGCTGAGGTATTTGTAGTTTGAGTGTATGCCGGCTCCTCTGATCAGCCTGTGATGTGGCACGGACAACCGCTGGTGGCCAGATTGTGGATTCACCATCACGGTAGGCCGCTGCACAGTTGTGGTCCTCGATGAATCATCGGGGTCAACCAGAGGAGTGGAGGAGAAGGGGGCGAAGGCAGTCGTGCGTCTTGCTGCTCCGTGCCCTGTGCAATAAACCGTTGGCGTTGTTCTGGGCCAGCGTTCTGTATGCCAAACAACAGTATTCTTATGTAATCGAGACTTACTTTTGCAATTTTGCTTTACTGAAAATATGCAAACTTATCTTCGGAGCTGATGCTGCCAACTAGCGAAAAGTCGTTATGGAAGAGGACACCTACAGAGGCTGCAGGGGATTTGCTATATCTCAATCAAAGAAGACAACAAGTCCTCTGGACCCTATTTCCACTGTCCTGCTCCTACGTTGCATTGATGTGCTGCTGCCATGCATAACTAACATAAGTAATATGTCATTAGCCTCAGGTCATGTCCCAGCACCTTTCGAAAAATCTCTAGTCAGGCCACTTCTCAAGAAAGCTACACTTGACCAAGAGAACTTGAGCAACTACCGCCCAGTTTCCCTTTACCATTCCTATCAAAGACACTCGAACGGGTCGTGGCGGACCAGCTGAACTCGTATATCGAAACCTCACACCTTGCTAGTAAGTTCCAGTCTGGCTGTAGAGCTAATCACTCCACAGAGTCAGCATTGCTTCGGGTATACAACGACCTACTTAGGAATGCAGACATGGGTAGAGTGTGTCTGCTTGTTTTGCTCGATCTTTCGGCAGCTTTTGATACCATCGATCACAAAGTTCTTCTAGAGCGCCTCTCATCTCGCCTGGGCATCACTGGCACTGCTCTGCAGTGGTTCAGGTCCTATCTCAGTGGGAGACTCCAGAGTATTGACGTGAATGGACAAAGATCATCTGAAGTACCTCTGAAATATGGAGTACCTCAGGGCTCCGTGCTAGGTCCGGTTCTTTTCGCGGTTTATACTCTGCCTCTTGCTGATGAGATTGCCAAGCATAATCTAGGCTTTCACTTCTATGCGGATGACACTCAGTTGTACCTTTGCTTTGATCCCTCCCAGCCTTCGAGCACCTCAAATTCTCTAAACTCACTAGCTGCATGCATTGATGACATCCGTACATGGATGGCAGCAAATTTTCTAAAACTTAACGATGATAAAACTAACTTACTAGTTATGGGCAAACCCAGTGTGATCCAGAGATTGGAAAGGCGGACTCTCAAAATTGGCTCTGCCAGCATATCTCCAGTTGAATCAGCTCGAAATCTAGGTGTCATATTCCAAAGCGACCTCTCGTTAAACGACCATATCAGCTCCACAGTCAAATCCGCCTATTTTCAGCTTCATAACATTGCTAAAATTCGGACTTGTTTAGATAAAGATACCACGTCCAAGTTGGTCCATGCATCCGTGACATCTCGTCTCGACTTCTGCAACTCACTGCTTACTGGCCTACCAGCATGTGCCATCAGGCGATTGCAGCTGGTACAAAACTCTGCAGCTAGGCTTGTCTGTCGTGAGCGTCGCAGTTGCCACATTACTCCACTTCTCGCCGACCTGCACTGGCTACCAGTCAAGCAACGGATTGACTTCAAGGTCTTGTCGCTCACTTTTGGGTCCCTTCATTCTTTCGCTCCAGCCTATCTCTCAGATCTACTCCCCCACCAGGCCAAGCATCGTACCACTCGCTTTTCGGAATCCAACAGTCTAGAAATACGTCATACAAACCTTAAATCCTTAGGAGACCGTGCATTTAGTTCATATGCTCCCAAAGCCTGGAACTCCCTCCCGACCTGCGTCAGAACATCCCATGACCTGACCACATTTAAAAGGAACCTAAAAACACCTATTTAGGACAGCATTTAGTGGGTCCTTGTGATTCGTCCTTGATGAGCTTATGCGTGCTGACACTGTGCATGCTGCCACTAACCACATTTGCATGCTGACCCTGTGCATGTCACCCCTAACCATATTATTCATTTCGTTTGTTTTTCAAGCATGATTTTACTTACCATTCAATTGCATTTCACTTTATAGCAAATGTAAACCGCCTAGAGAGAGATTAAGTTCTCTGAGGGCATTTATCAAGTGAATTATTATTATTATTATTATATAAGCCCTTTTTGAGGTTCAGGATTTTCGATTTCTGAATGACACCGATGATTCGCACCTAACCACTAAGTCGGTTGTATCTTAATTAAATGCGAGAATCTTGCCGAAATCCAATTGCGAATGTCTGATATACAACCTGGAAGGTTCGTTTTGAGAGAGCTTGAGGTTTTGCAAGGAAGAGGGGGTCAAAGCACGGGTACAACTTGTCGTCTGCATAAAAAGGAAAGATTGAGAAGGCTAGGGAAGTATTGGCGCATCGCCGGAGCTCATATAAGCCAGAACGTGCAGAAGCGTTTGAGAAAGATGCGTTGTATCTGTTACCGCTGATATTAAGCAGAAGGTTTCTGCCGCTGAGGCTCTACGTGGGGTTTCGCATAGAAAAGGCTGCTCCAAACTCGACAGGATTTGAAATTGCCATTGCTATCCTTTTCACGCGAGCTGTCTTGCTGTTCCACATGTAACACATCGGGCTAGCAGCTAGGTGAGGGCAGAGCCTCTGGTCTGCCAATAGCCCCGCCCCTCCTGCTCAGCCGCTCGTCTGGCTGCTGTCGGGCCAATTCGTAGACACCCGTCGGAATGTAGATCGCTCAGGTTAGAGAGAACTGCGAAATTTGATACGGTGGTAGCTATTTTTGCAATGCAATCTCGATGAAAAAATCGTGTCCCCTTTGTCCTGGTCGCATGAAAGAAGGATGGCGATGGAATATTTTTGCTCTGCAGGTCCTAGACAGTGGAACTCACTTCCTCAATTCGTACGCAACGACAACTACTCTCCTGATGTCAACTGTGCCACATCCCTTCCAGCAGTCCTGAGCTGTAGAAAACTCTCGTGCATAACACCCACTAACTCATGCTGAGTTGCAGTTGGAGGTACATTTACATTAAGAAGAGGCAAACTGAAGGGCAGGTACAAATCTGGAGAGTAGCGACAACTTTCTTTGACTGACCAAAATGCCAGTTAGAGCAGAGAGCCTTAGGTGCCGACGCGTTAAGGGTCGTTTTCGGAGGGAGAGCGATATTAGTTTTAAGGAGAGATCTCATTGTTCGTTGCGCTACAGAGTTAATTCTCTCTCTCTCTCTCTCTCTCTCTCTCTCTATATATATATATATATATATATATATATATATATATATATATATATATATATATATATATATATATATATATATATATATATATATATATATATATATATATATATATATATATATTATATATATATATATATATATATATATATATATATATATATATATATATATATATATATGTCCCAAGAGGGCTACTACTATCATAAAAACTCGGTGGTTAGTTTCCATGAGGAGGGGAGTTGCCTTTTTTAAAGAAGCGATCACGTTTTGGGAGTTGCTAAAGAGGTGATTTTTTTCTATAGACAGGTCTAAAGAGACCTGCAGATCGGCACCCCTTCACCTCACGACTGCGGCCCGCCCCCAATTTTAGTGTAACCGTCATTCTAGACAGGTAGCTCTAAAGAAGGGCTTTTTACTTCCCAGCAGCTCTACGTGCTTGCGTAGGAGCTTGAGGCTCTCGTAAAATAGGGAAATGGCGATTTCTCGGATGAGCTTTCTTCAAGAGTTGAATTCCGTGTGGCTCGCCGGTCTTTCTCCAGAGTAAGTCAGCGAAGGGTCTTCCACCCGCCTCCCTTCCTCCTACAGCGAGACTGTGACCTGGGCTACCCTCTATTCTTACGCGCCGACCGTCGCTAACGACGGAAGTGTGTCCTAATTTCAGTCGACGATCAACTGCCGAGCGCGCGTCAAATAACCGCCATCAGTTTGTACTATACCGTTTCATTAATTGCGGGTCTAGCTCCACCTACACCGAAATCTTGCGGGTCTTGCCGCCCAACGAAAATCCGGGCTCCGCTTCTGAGCCAGCCGACTTTCTTTGCTGGAACAATGATAGCCTGCCGCGGGCGGGGGGGGGGGGCAGCGACTCTCCTGGGCGCAGCATCGAGCTCTCTAAACGGGCCCATCCAGTCGGCTAAAATTCATCAATGTGGCCCAATCAATGGGCCAAATCACTCTTAGGCGTCTTTTCTTAGGGGTCTTCTCTTAGGTCTTCGGCTGCGTCTTTTCTTCTTTTAGAGACGGCGTCCGCAGATGCTCTTTGGCGGGCACAATTCTTCGGCGCTGAAATTCAACCCTCCCAAAATGAGGTATGACAACTTCGGCAGGGGCGCTGAAACGCCTTTCCGGAAGGCGCTGCTCCGGCGCACCGATTTAGACTCTCGAAAAAAGAGGCTGTCATTTGCTTCTGAAAGAAGCAAGCCTATTTTGTGAGAATGGAGCTAACGAGGCGCGCCACCGGTGGGCGGCCTTTGACGTGCAGCTCGGTGGTCTGTCTCCTCCAAGGGGGGGGGGGGACGCGAGCTCTGGAGGGATAGGAGAGGGCCTTCCGTGCAGGGCCCTTCAAAGTTCCCAGTTGGTCTGCCGGGTGCCTTTTTAGATTAGCCCTGCAGCGTGCTAAGCAGCAAAGGTCTACGTATATTAACGATCGCCAATTTCCTAAGGATGTCAATTGACAATCGTTTCTTTAGCCCAGGACTGAGTATGACCAAATTGGAAACATCTAATGACCGATGGTGTCGAAAGCTACCTAGAGAATCAGTCGAAAACGACGTATGATCCTACGAATGATGTTTGATGCAGGCTTGATGTTTTCTAATACACGTTCGTGAGCCCTTGGTAGAAATGGCAGCAGGGAGACTGCGGATGTTGTTCAATTCTCCGGGTCCACTGTGCCAATTGTCTTGCTGTCTCCCCTCTTCCTTTGTATCCAAGATTCTCGAAAATATTGTAGCTTAGCAGTTAGTGAAGCACATTGGGAACACCTCAGTCGGAATTTAAGCGATCCCGTTCCATTGAAGCTACTCTCCTCCGTTTGAGACTCTTGGTAGGGGTAGCATTGATGACGTTACCGTCGCCGCCCTGGTACTATTCTAACAATTGGCGTTCCTTTACGTTCTTTTAGGCTCCGCTCTTGGTCTTTTGCGGTTCTCCTTTTATAAAGGATATCTCTCGGAATAGTGATTCGGGCCCAAGCGATCGGCTACCAGTTCTATGCATACGACATCAAAATTGAATCCTTGTCTTACAAACATTCGATCCTGGATGTCGGCTGATTTCATTAAGGTAAATGACGATAATGCCGAACTTTAACTCAGAGGATACCGTAAACGTGCGACCGCCCTTCGAGATTGATCTCTTCTAATAGGTGATGCTACGGTGCAAGCATATTTAGGTGTCCTCTTTGTCGACTGCTTGACGCTTAAAACTTGAAACAAAAGACCGCTACCGCAGCTGCCCAAGATGCGATGGTCCCTGGTCAATCGCCGGATATGGAGCAGAATTCTTACTCTGATCCCACGGCTTGGTTCCTTCATACCTAGCTGAACTGCTGTAATAGCTTCAGCATACTCGTACCCTCAGGTTCTCTCTGGATAACAAATTAGTGACTCCATCCGTTCACTTAAAGCCTGTTATTTAAAGAAGCCTTTGCTGTGTATGCCCTACACGGTTGAACTCAATTCCACAATTCCTACTCTTAGCGATATCTCTCCATGTGCCAGCCCTGGCAGATTCTATCTAACCTTCCTGCTGCAACTCGCATGCTACTGCTACGAACTCGCTGTAGAGGCTCCTGACCTAACGCCTTTCGGCACAAAAACAGTGCAACGGGTGAAACGAGTGCTAGTACATGCAGATGAGTGGCAGATACTGGTGAAGCCCACACATCGAAGAAATGCTTGACGTTTCACGTCGCGGATGCAGCACCAAAGCCTGTACGTGTGCCGGCTGAAGCAGAGCTCGGTGGTAATCAATTACATCCACACTTAATAAAATCTATTTATTAGCCATAGCCTAAACTCACCAGTTCAAAGCCCTAAGTACAACTGAATTAACCATTTCTTCAGATGGCCTTGGATACTTTGTAAACCATAGATTAAGACCTTTCCGGATGCTAATTATTATAAGTCGGGAGTTGCTAGTAATTTCAAGCACTGTCACAAGCTGACAGTGCCTGAGCACGAGCAAAACTCTTACTCTGATCCCACGGCTTGGTTCCTTCATACCTAGCAGTTTCACTACGTACTTTCTCGGCTGAGTTCCGGAATAGGCTGTCCTCACTTTCTCTTTGCTGCGTGAGATCGAGTCTGCTAACAGCAGAATGGGCACCGAAGACGTGTTTGGCCCTGCGCGTATCCATATTATCATGTACTTTACCACCAGATTCTCCTGGCACGGCTATACACATGCTTGGATTTCACTGGCATAGTGCTAAATTAGGTTAGGTCCTATCAGTGTGTAGATGTGAAAGGTTGTCGGTCATCTAGGGATCTCTTAAAGTACGGGGTACCTCAAGGATCCGTTCTACATATATTTCTTCGCACAATGTATACTCGTAACTCTCTTGCCAATGCGACGGCAAGCACAAATTAATGTTATCCTGATGACAAATGGATGTACTTGTATTTGATCTATCCCACGTTTCCAACGTCTTAACGTTTTCAGTTCCTTTCTATGATGTATTGCACATTCGCACTTGGATGGCAGCATTTTTTTTTTAAATTGATGACTGGAAGGTCAACTTCATAGTTGTTTGCTGCAAACTCATGCTCTTAACGAAAAGCCTAAACCTCAAAATGGATTCGGACAGTAACAGATGTACAGCTCCAACGTGACCGCATCTGCTTATTACAGCATCCAGTGGGTCTTGGTGAATCGTCTCTAGTGCATTATAATAATAATGCATTTTATAAAGCGCCCTCAAAGAACTCAATCTCTCTAGGCGCATGTACCTGCTTACACTGCCGGCTGATGTAACAGCCAATCGATTTTGAAGGCTTTCTACAGAGCATCTGTAAAGTGCCTTGAAAGTGATCAATTCTGAGGGCGCCATACAAATTTATTCTAATTACTTTAGCTAGCCTCCTTCGACACTTTATTATAACCCGTACTATTGTCAGAATCTGGGCTTGCTTAGACAGTATACCACAACCGAGTTCATTCGTATGTTAATGATTATCTCAACTTATTCAACTTACCATTATGTTTCTGCTTGTGCAATTCAACTAGTGCCTAATTCGCCAGCTAAGCCGTGAACGCCCACGATTTCAAACTCGACATTTCGCGGGCGCCACTTCCTCCTGCCCTACAGATGGCCCCCATAGAGCAGGTTACACTCAGACTTTACATCGTACCACGGTCCGAATTTGTTTTTGAGACGTTTTACTTTACTGAACACGGACCCAACATTCTTAAATTCCAATACGATAAATTCAGTTTGCATGCCCAGAACTGCACGGAAGTCATACCACACTTTCTCATGACATTTACAACTAAGCTACATATTGCGTTTGCTCCCCCCCCCCGTCCCTTTGCATTGTCGTGCTTTAGTCTTCGACATAATTGTTTTCACTAAATGATTTTCTCTAGTCATATCACGTATCAACATTTAGTTTCCAGTATGCTATGCAAATGGTCCTTTATTCGTATGGTCAATGTGACTACTCGCTGAGTCGGTGCTGTAATGGTCTTCCTATTGAGCAGTTAGTATTTCTGAATTCTTGCAACTATTGCAAGCAAATTCTGATTGTCCGGGGCCAACTGTCGGTTTTCAAGATAACCAAAAACTTAAGTATAAGCGATGTGAACGCACATACAAGCTCAGTATACATAAACTTTATAGCACACAAGCTAGAACCTTATCGTCTCATTTTTTCTGGCCACGAGCTTTCTTGGTACGTTTTCTTACCCTGGCATTAATTTACGTCCCAGCTGTGACTAGGGGAGGGGCAACTGTAAATAGCAGCAATATTCTTGATTAAGCATAACAAAATTCTATAAACAGCACAGAAAATGTCAAGCATTGACAATCTATTACAGTATCAACCAACCCAAGCAGTCAACTGTGAATTCTGGAAGCCAGTTTAATAAGCTCATTAAAGTTAGAAACCAATGCTTATCAGTGCTTTTCCCGGTAGTGTTCTTAGGGCCAGCATCAGACGTATATAACAATTAGCATTGAGACACAGGTTTAGTAAGTTGAATAAGTTTATATTGATGACATTAGAACCGCAACTTCTGGAAAAACCATTTGTTTTTGCCAGTCTTGTATCGCTCTTCCAACTTTAACTTGGCTTCCTGCCGTGCTTTCCGCCTCAGACCAGCGTCACGGAAAGCATCTTTGTTTAGCACAACCTTGTCCATAGCAACATCAACCGAGTACCTGCAAAGCAAGTGTTCCGCTTGAGCTAAATTAAGGAGCACGCTCATCAATGAACAAGAATGACATCAGACGATCGTCAGACAGAAGTTATCATCACAAGTAATCAGCGAGATTCCCATTGGTTTTAATCATGCGATCTAGAACTTCACAGAAAAAATACTTAAACAAATTAATACATACCTGGTTGGCATTAGGTGGTTGTAGTTGAACACCTTGACAAAAGCCTTGAGCTTGGACCTCTGGGCAACCTTCTTCTTGCCCATTTTCTTGGTCACCCTTCTCGGATAGCGGTCAACACCAGCTACCAATGCATGACCAAAAGGTCGGTCTTGTGATCCCTCGTCGTAGTTCTACAACAACACGCCTGACCACATCACAGACGTTAACATGAACGCAATTTTGCAGTGAAGCACAACAAAAACACTAATTTAATCAGCTAGCAATGACAGGGTGAGATAAATCACCAGATAACCATTTAAATGGTAATACAACTAGGCTTTCGGGACACTAGGCAGCCTTCTAGAACAAAATTTAACTTCAGATATAGGATAGAAGTAAAAGGATAAAACTTCAACAAATCAAATAAGATTCTATCTACACCAGCCAATGAGTCACGGCTGCTCAAGTGCCCGATTGATTTCACAGCACCGTCTAAACTAGACTATGAACTCATCGATGGAGTTGTCGTGATCTAAATGCTCACACGGAACTTGAGCTAAGAAATATGCAAATCATATTACAGCCTAAACTGATTTAATAAGCGCAAGAGGCTACGACAACAAAGGTAAATCAGGTAGGAGATAGCACTTTTAGTTATGTTTCTAAAGCGGTTAGTCGTGAAGGAACCTAGAGAAGCTTGCATGGACTAACAAGATATTCTTAAGTATTTAAAAAACATCGACACAAGCTAACGAGACCTAATGTTTTATAGCACTGCTTTGTACATTTACGATAGGTGGTAGATACTGTATCACAGGAAACTAAGTTCCTGCAAAGCTTTTAATGTCAGTTTCAAGTTTAAACGAGCCTGCAAGAAATCACGGCCGTATTTAGAAAGCAGCTGAAAACCGCCCTAAAGACGGGGGGGGGGGGGGACTTGCTTAGAGCACTGCCTTGCTCACTGTCTTTACTAGATTGACAAAAAGCTTAGAAATGTTACCTAGCACATGCAAGGAACAGGTATGATTTTGATCGACCATTTTGCTAGGAAGCAAGTTTCTGTTCAACATGCTGTGCAATCTGGAGGTGATAATCTAGCATCAATCTGAAGTATAGCTAGCCATTGGCAAACTGTTGGGCAGATAAGCTAGGTCTAGGCTCTAATCATTGCGTAAAGTACAGGTCAATAGACCTGAACGTATCAAAACCAAATACATAGCCGCAATGCAATTGGCATGGGTAGCTTAAATGACAAATTGAGCATTGGCGTGCATACCGGCTGCCTCGGTTATCACAAAACTCATACACAAGCTTCATGATTACAACTAGCCTCAACTAACAAATGATGTGATGGCATAGGAGTTGTTGGGTTGAGTTAATGCAGCTGCAATAAGACATAGTACAAGTTCAGCTTCACTAGCTTCCCTTTGTTGTAACATACATAATGCATGAATGGTAAGACATCGCTAGCAGTAAGGCTCAGCACTTAACGTACGCAAAAATGTACGGTAGTAATGAATTAATAGTAGTCGAACTTGTAATTACGACGACTCAGGAAGCTTATGCAGAGACCGCTCTGCAGCAGAATACTGCAACGGTCGGCGGTACAAGGAGCCGCGCTCTCTCAGCGTACGATTGCAGGAAATCGGACAAAGAAAAGGCATCGCCGCTACGAAAAGCAATGTAACCCAAGACCAGGCAGTAGACGCAAGTTGGCCGAGACCACAAACTACGCGACGAATAAGAGGTCTCACCTTGATAATGACAGCTTTCCTGCCAGCATAACGTCCACCGAGTACCAGAACGACTTTCCCGGGTTTCATAAACTTCCCCATGTTGTGCGGCCTTCAATATTTAAACCGGTCGTTAGCAAAACGTAAACGCGGCAGGCTCCTCACACAACAGAGATGTTTCAGCTAACCAATGCACGGTATGTACTAAGCAGCACCTCAGCAAAGGGCCGCTTTAAGATTTGGTAAATAAGCGAGCACCACGGTGCTCAAAGTAAGTCCGATGGACGGCGATTTGCACGCCTGCAGCCGCCGAACCATACCAACCTTGTTAGCTATGGCCGATAAAAGGAAGCGGAAATGTACAGATGCTGCGCATGCGCTGAAGGTCAAGGTCCGTAGTTTGCGGACTGGGCTAGTGCTTCACTACATAAAATGTCCTACGCGTACTTGTTCAAATATATAATCATTGGCGACACAGGTTAGTTCCATTGCATGATTTCTGTTTCGTACGGAATTCCCGCGCCATAGTTTTCCGTAATTTCTGTTAGCGAGGTGTTTTGCGCGTAGTCGCTCGCGGACCGTAACGCCGTACTGCAACCGAGCATGTTTTCGTTTCTATGCAGGCGTCGGCAAGTCCTGCCTCCTGCTTCAGTTCACTGATAAGAGGTTCCAGCCTGTTCATGACCTGACCATCGGTATAGTAACACTTGTTTTTGCCTTGCTGGTGGTCGTGCAGCTTCGCTGTCGGACGAAGTCGCACCTTGTTTTGCCTTCGAGCGCACAGATCGCTTCGGCGTTGACGTTGCTCGACGTTCGACCATTGGATTGTCGTCTCTACTGCGTGCGTTTGTTTTGGTCTTTTGTACTTTGACGCTAGGTTTTCTTTTGTATTTGCCTAACTGGCCACGTTGTTCGTGAATTGTAGTTCTACGCTGGGTTTGCTACCAGTGCGAACGCCCGGGTTGGGTGCGTGGTTTTGGCCGAACCCACTAAGCCTGTCGCGCGGGTGCCGCTGCAGTTGCACATCTATTCAATCGCTTTCCTGGCGGTTTTTGCCTTCTGAACAAGGCGGCGAAAAAATACGACTGGCATTCTTGAGAGTCAAGTGGTGTTTGGATTCCGCTAGCAGTCATTGATGTGGGTTTCATCTGGTCGGAGGCTCAGAGAAGATGCTAAGCTCGTAGTTTTCATAGACAAAATCAGAAACTTTACTTATTTGCTGTTTTTGCCCACTAGTTCCTGGAACTAGGTAAGCTATCGTTCGAGCACTGTTTAGTCTCATGGTGTCACCATCTTTTGTTACTGTGCTTTGGATGCGGGTATACGGTTGAGGTCAGAACGAGCCTGTTCGCGACAACCGAGTTGTGTTCAGCAGGTAGTAGTAGCCACCTTATTGGCAAGCAGTCGTGTTCGACACTTCAGCCGTCTAATGGCTGCCAATTACTCTGCTGCTTTTGATTATTGAATCGATTACTGCACAGCAGAAGCGCCTATAGTCAGCAGTATTGATTTTAAATACGAAAAGGTGCTCCATTAGTGTACTCGATCGGCCGAATTACAAGATGTTAAAAGTCATTTACAAGTGACCCTAGCCCTTATTTAGATTTCCACTAGGCTCATCGCTCTGGAATGGTATTCTAACGCTTAACAGACTTTGAGTATATATGTAGTATAGTGGTTCGATCGCTATGACGCTCTATCGTCGGAGTGGGGCTGTCACGTAGACAGGTGCAGTTGAACTCCCACCGAGACTAAAACAGGCGTAGTGAACAAGGTATTATTTTACCGACAAAAGCAGAGTGTGTAATGACGAATCGGGGTGTCGTGATGGTGGCACGTAGCCTCAGGAAATCGTAGATGAGATTTTCTGTGTCTGTCTCGGCATCTACAGCGGCTCCTTGTCTGTTTGTGTTGTGTTGCTGGAATGTGCCTTAAATTTGTTGTACTCACACGACTCGGCCACGATTGCATGGTGCAGTCAGCACGCAAGCTACATGTGATATTGTGGTGGTGTGAGTGGGCAAGTTCAGTGTCAAGTTGCACGCGAGAGACCAGTAGGGAGACCAGTAGGCGTTTCTCGGGTGAGCTGAGCCTTCGAGTCTGGTTTGAGGTGTGGACAGCGAGACGAAGGATGATGCCGAAGGTATAGAATTGGTATGTCAAGATCAAATGTGAATTTCTATAATATCCACCCGAAGTCAGTAGAACTCGGAGGAATCGGTATGTCAAGATCACTCGCGAAGTCGCTGTTGCATCATTCATTCAAGCAGAGTAACTGATATGATCTGATCGAGGCTTTGCATCGATTTGATGTACACATGCTTTCATCCCTTTCAGCTTTTTGTGCTTGGATTGTCGTCGACTTTCGGCCGAAGCATCATAACCGAGAGCCGTAGTTGACAGTAGGGGGAACTTAATAATCTATAGCAGAGGTGCTGATTTAGCACTCGATTGCGCAGATCTATATAAGCTCGCTGGTATGGCAGTTTCTCAAACTGCAACTGGCTTATGTCAGGGTTTGACACGTTTTGCTGTTATAGTGCCCTAATTGGTCCAGGTGAGCTCGGTATTTGCATGTGGCCGGAGCGCCTAACTTGGCTCTTGCCACACTACCATGGCGACATTTGCCTCGTAGCTGTCTATATTTGCTCATTGTATGGCTGCATGCTGAAGCACGACGTGTGTGCCGCTAGCCTCCATTTCAAAGCTTAGAGACTAAAATATAGTGTGTTCAAGTATTGGCTGTGTGGATCTGCATGAATCAGAAATTTTGTTAAACACATTTTGTTTGAATTGTGTTCTACAGATAGTCCCTTTAGCGTTTTCGGCAGTGGAGTGGGTCCGTGCAGTACTCAGCCTAGCGAACAAGGCCAGCGCCTCAGCTGTGTAGCTGCTGAGCAATCTCAGCGTCTTCTCAGAGACCTGCCAACAAATGTAAATTGCTATAAGATTCACCCGAAGTCAGTAGGACTACGGTTTCTAATGTGAGAATTTTGCAAATCTCTGATGTGGCCAACTTTGTGTAGCTGGACAGCATAGACCGTGTGCTCTCTCTTCCATGCTAATGTTGTGAATGCACCTCATGACCCCATTGTCGTTTTACTGGCAATTATTATGAGTATCTGCATCAGTTTATGGCCTCAGTGTTTATTGTTGGCTGTGCTTCGTGCTCTATGCTTCTTATCATTTTGGTGATGCTGCAAGTCGTGCCTTTATCCTCAGGTACCTAACAGCCTCGTTGTGTTGACTAGGGCCTCGTGCCGATACATAACCACTTAATATAAGCTTGAGGCGCTAGCATATTTTCCTACCTAGGTTTGCTATCGTGTATATATTCACGAGCCTTGCTAATCGGTGATATTAGCTGCAACTCGGTATACATTGTATGAATGTGCAAGCCGTGATGGCACACTAGGTAAGGCGGTTGCTTTCATGATCTCGGTCCTGAGGTCGTGGGTTCGATTCCTGCTGTGGGCGATTCTTTATTGCCACTGCAAGCGGTGGTGATAGCCATCAAGGCTCTTCTGTCGCTATACAAAAAGAGGCTGTTTAAGCAGCTAGGATTTTTTTTTTAGGTGTTGAGTTTGGTGCAAGGATGATCAACATAGACAGCAAGCAGATCAAGCTGCAAATATGGGATACGGTGAGCATTTAAGGAATGGCACGCTTATAATTCACTCTGGTCCTTAAATATTTAAGCAAGCCAGCAACATGGTTGTCGGACAACTGGCTCATCATCCTGCTGTCAAATAAAGCTGTCGCCCAGCTGTCGTCGAGTGTGGAATGCCAATGTTTTGCAGTTCGTTGATATATACATGCTGGTCCCTAATGTCAGCAATGTGATGCACTGCACCATTACCTGCACTGGTAAAAGTGGCTCAAACCATTAACCTGTCATCGCTGTACATCATAATGTGCTGAAGGCAGTTGTCGTCTCTGTTACTCCTCACCCTTTCTTTGGCTTACTCGTTTTTTTTAACCGAAGAGCTTAAATGTGTATTCATCTGTCCAATAAACCGAGCGCCAGTCTTCAGGAGCTTGGTAGGCTGGGCATTTGGGCTGTACCGATCCCTATCCAAGATTAGAAGCTGTCTCCCACAGTGGCTTGCAAAAAATTTAACTAGCTCTTTAGTTCTGTCTCGGCTTGATTATTGTAATTCCCTTTTGGCTGGGCTGCCAAAGAAAGCTATTATGCCACTACAGCGGACTATGAATATGGCTGCATGGCTGGTCTTCAAGTCCCAGAAGTTTGAGCACGTGTCTCCTTTGCTGAAAGAGCTAGGATGGTTGCCGGTTGAGCAAAGGATACAGAGCAAAGTTCTTACGCTGACCCACAAGGCCCGCCACGGCTTGGCTCCTTCGTACCTAGCTGAACTGCTGCATCAATTTCAGCTTGTTTGCGCCCTCAGGTCCTGTGTGGACAATAAATTAGCTGTCCCATTCCTCTGCTTAAAGACAGTTGGCGACAGAAGCTTTAGCTCTGCAGGTCCTAGACTTTGGAACTCGCTTCCACAATTCTTATGCAACGACAGCTACTCTCCTACTGCCGACTATGGCACATCCTTTTCAGCGGTCCTGAGCTGCTACTTCTATGCTACTCACTACCTCAACTGTTCTCCTGACCCTGCTATGCTTCCCACTTTCTCTTTGTTGTGTGAGACGAAGTCTGTTGGCTACCGAATGCGTACCGAAAGCCGCTTAGGCTGTGAGTGCGCTATACAAAACTCTCCTGCGTAACACCCACATGGTCTTTATGACTTTGTGGAGTTACTGACGGAGATACATAACAACCTTTCAGCATTATGCTGCTTACTCACCCAAGATGCTCTCTCTGATGCTCAGGAAATTCTCTCATCCATAAGTCAAGGCCGAACCGTTTGCCTGCCAGTTTTAGTCTCTGTGGCTGTTTGTAGTGACTGCAATAGCTTGGCCTAGCTGACCTTCCTATCGCCTAGTGAAGCCATTTTCAGCAGATGATCCTCACGACTCCACGTCTTTTTTCTGGCAGCATATATTGGCTATGGAACCTCTTCCTAGTGTACTTAGCCAGATTATACCTAACTCAATCTTCCCTCGTTCTAATTACACAACCGGTGTTCCTGTTTCTCCAGCGCTGTCTGTGAAGGACTAACGGAATACCTTTAGTGAAGTCGCTTAGCTTCTAGGCCTTTGGCATGCTTCAGCCTCATCGGTTCACACTCGAATAAACGAACCTAAAGGGGAAATAAATGCCAGAAGATTGTTATCTAACTTTCACGATCTCGAACTGGAAAAATGTGCTTGTTAATCTTCTTAAGGCTTGATTCTGAAAAGGTACTGAGATTTTAATAATAGTAAATGTATGCCCACCTTGTACTTATACCTTATCGCAGGTATGCCTATATGACTCCCCAGTGTGCAATCCTTCATTGCTGTTGCTAAGGATGGCACTCGTGAGCCGTTTAGCTGCCTGTAGCTCCGTCAGCATGGGAATATGGCCTCTCCCAGGCAGGTAAAGGCTCACAGCCCTGAGAGTATGCTGGCGTGCTCTTTTTTCTACAAGCTTGACTCATGCGTAGTGCCGTCTGATGAATTTCAATGCTGTTCCATTTCGATGGAGGTTTTCTTGTAGGTCGTGCAGTCAGACTAGAGCATCCTTGGGCACTAGCGTCCCCAGCTGTGCTAACTGCAAAGCACAGACGTTCATCTCTAGGCTCGGCCTCGATAAAACTTGAGCCAGCATGGCGTCTGCCGAGTTATGTGGGGGGAACACGAATGCTGCAGCCAGCGCCACCTAGCTGTGGTCGCACGAGCTGCTGCAGCAGCAGACGAGGGTCAGCATTAAGGAGCTCACCCTGCTCGTGCAGGTTTCTATCGAACTTGTGACTGTGCTAAGTACTTGGCCTTGCACTGGCTAGGGCTTTGGCCTCTCACGTGCACCTGCAATCCTGCGGGACTACCCCGGCCCCTGGTGAGTGTGCAAGTATATCCGGTTTTTTCAGCTATCATTGAGTCTCATTTTTGCTGTGTGTGGGCGCTTGCTCGCGATGTGCAAAACTTGGATGCGGCATGATGTGCCGTCCTGCAGTCGGATCACGTGGATGGGCACTATCTCCATTAATGCACTTGCACGGGCACGCTGTGCAATCTAGCCGTGTGGATGTTATTGTTACTTTGCCAGAAGTTGGTCTTTTTTTATTGCACCGAGATGCTATATCAGTTTTCCTTTTAGGAGGAGAAGGGTGGCATAGGTGCTGTTCTTGGCCTTGGCCGGCGAGAAGGGTTGTGTTGCTGCCACGCTTTTCTGGCCGATGGCCAAGCCCGATGACCTAGGGCGATTCCTCAGCCGGCCTGTAATGCTAGCGAAGAGTGCCCAGGCATCGGTGCCATCCCTCTGGTGCCGTGCCTGTCACTACTCTTGCCGCTGGTGTCCCAGAGGCAGAGTGGCTAACCAAGATGCCTGCCGGCCAAGGCTCATTCTACCTACTATCTTCACTAAGGGTTTGGGCTTTTTGCCTCTCATTCTCGGACCCAGGCCTGGCGCGCCATTCGCCTTTCTCAGAGCGGCGGCCGCTCGGCAGTCTTCACCTGGCCAACCTTGGCACTTTTGTGTGCGTGCTTTCCTTAGTTCGAAATGGCCCTTCGCGTGTTGCCATCTCCGGTGTGCATTTGCCGGTGAGAGGCGAACTTGATCAGTTGAGTGTACGTCGGTGAGCCTGCGATTGCTGTCAGCTTAACAAATCACCCTTATCAAGTGCATCGCACGTCGATGCTTTGGGTCGAGGCACATCGGGCACGTCAAGTGTCTGCATCAGCACTGCACGGGCCTGGGGGCCAACCCAGAAAACGAAACGTCGATCAAGTCCTTCTTTTCGATGGATGAAACTCGAGCTTACCAAGTTGGTGCAAAACTCGGCAGCCATGCTTGTCTGTCGTGAACGTCGAAACTGCCACGTTGCACCACTTTTTGCCCATCTGCACCTGCTCCCCATCAATCGACGTCAAGATTCTGTCACTCAGCTATAGGTCTCTCCATTCTCGTGCTCCAGCTAACGTATCTGAATTGCTTCCTATTCAGGCATCCCATCGTGCCACCCACTCTTCTGTTCTGGGCGTTCTGTTGTGCCTATTATGAACAACGAATCCATTCGAGACCGTGGCTGTGGTTACTCTTCCAAAGTGTGGAACTCACTTACGTCCAACATCGCATCATCATCTGACATTCAAAAAGAATCTAAAAATCTGTACCTCACAGCCTTTGCTCCGTCCAAGTGAATTGTTTTGTGTGCGTGTGCGTGTGCGTGTGCGTGTGTGTGTGTGTGTGTGTGTGTGTGTGTGTGTGTGTGTGTGTGTGTGTGTGTGTGTGTGTGTGCTGCAACTGTGAATGCTATTGCTACCCAATTTATGTGCTTCCTTTTCAGGGTTTGTGAAGTATGACATTATGTTCTCTTGGGCTGCTATGTTGTTGTTATTGCTATCCGCGGCCATTCACTAGACAGTATTCTGGCAGATGCTCTCATGGCTTGTGACGTATCAGTCGGACTGAGCAGACTCTGCAGGTTCAGATCAACCAGCAGTCCAAAGCAGCATCATGCAGCAGCTGCTGTGCAGCATAAACTGCCGTGGCTGACTCTCCTAGCCAGCCATTCAGATTTTTATGCAGCCGTTAATGTAATGTAATGTATCTCCGTCTGTAACGCTCACAAAACTACGTGGGTGTTATGTGGGAGAGTTTTGTATGGCGCACTCACAGCCTACTCATTCGGTAGCTAACAGACTTCATCTCATGCAACAAAGAGAAAGTGGGAAGCATAGCAGAGTCAGGAGAACAGTTGAGGTGTTACCGAGAGGTAGCCATCGAGAGATGCCACTCGGCTATGCAGGGAAGGTGAACACGATCGTTGGCTGCTTGAGAGCCTGTACTCGGCGACTTTATGCTTACCCCTCGATTGGCTGCGATAGAGGTCATCGTGCTTCGTCCTCTGAACGGCTGTGTTGCCAAAAGCTGGTATAGAAAGACGGATGACATGACCTTTGTTGTGTGCCGACAATCAAGTAGGTAGCAGTCGTCATGTATTTAAATAGGGACGAAGTTCATTGTCACGTTACTTGACTTTAGCTGTTGTTGTTGATTGCAGCCGAAAGAATATAGCGACTAGAACCTTGGGGGATATTGCAAATGAGTTATTGTTAATTGATTCCTACCCTTGTTGCATCGGATGCCCCAGATGGGTTTTTGCTTCGGATGCCCCAGATGGGTTTTTTGCTTTTAGGTTGGTTGCCTGCATAGCTGACTGTGTTATTGTATCCGAACGCTGCAGGCAGGCCAAGAATCCTTTCGCTCGATCACGAGGTCGTACTATAGAGGTGCGGCCGGCGCTCTACTCGTCTACGACATAACACGGTACTATATCCTGCTGCCTGCTAGCCAGTACTGCGTCCCAGCAGCTGTGCCAGATCTCTTCACGTGATGTGCTGCCTGTTGCATGGGAGTAGGAGCGGTTTGCTAAGCACGTGATTAATTTTGTTGTTTATCAGGAGAGACACGTTTAGTCATCTAACCACTTGGCTAGAAGATGCCCGCCAGCACTCGAGCTCCAATATGGTCATCATGCTCATTGGCAACAAGAGGTGTGTAAGAGTAAGAGCTGTTCTGTGGTTGCATGGCAACGGTTTGGCATATCAGCCTCGAGCGGCTGCTCCCCCCCCCCTTTAGTATTGCATTACTCTGTTAGAATGGCCGTGTCTTCCTTCGCAGGAACAGGGTGACATGTGGCTGCGTGTGCATAGAGCTCTTCATTGCAGCAATCGTGTTTTGCCTTGCAGTGACCTGGAAGCACGCCGTGACGTGTCTAAAGAAGAAGGAGAGGCCTTTGCGAGGGAGCATGGACTTGTCTTCATGGAGACCAGTGCAAAAACAGCAGCTAATGTTGAGGAGGTGTGTACGTACGTGCACGTGTGATTTGTGTGCTTCACGAAGCCTGTATTTTGGGCTGCTTACTGGTTGTGTCGGTACTGCACAGCTGCACCTGTGTTGTTTGATTTGCTATTTCACGTTATCGTCTGGATAGTTTGTTGCTTGGAAAGAAAAAGGAGAGCCACTGCTGCACCAGCTGCTGCCTTTTGCCATAGAACTCTTTGTTTACCTAGAGATTCTGAAAGGCAACCAGATACCTGTTGTGTGGTGTTGGGATGGACCCGAGTGCCGGTTTTCAAGTGGATGGGTTTTTTACTGCTACACCTATAGCAGCCGTGCTTAGTTCATAAGAGAACTGGGTGTGAAGAACTCAGTGCACTACTATTTTCCTTACTGGTGATTGCCTAACAGGGTTTGGTTGGCCGGTTATCGATTTTTCTTATTTTATCAGAGGCTGTCAACCATCATAATCTCTGGGGGAGTGCTGTTTGCTTAGCCCTTGTCATTTCCTCTGTCCTAGTATGAACGGATATTGCTCAGTTAAAGCTTTTTGCTGCTTGCTCAGGCGTTCGTACATATCTCTCACTCACTCACTTAGTCTGGCTATGTGTCTCTCTCATACACATTCTCTCTCTCTCTCTCTCTCTCTCTCTCTCTCTCTCTCTCTCTCTCTCTCTCTCTCTCTCTCTCTCTCTCTCTCTCTCTCTCTCTCTCTCTCTCTGTCAGGATGAGCATGGGATGTGCTTTCAGGTCTCGGTGTTTTACTTTGTTGCCGATGGTAACTCGGTCTCTAATTTACCAACTGTCTGCCCTTACGATCCTCACACTTCTACTTTCAGGTAATAAGTGATGCCATTTAATTCCTTGTCCGAGAACTTAAATGTGTATGCCTTTCCAACTGATAGTTGGAAATAATTATCCGGAACAGTCTAAAGATGGTATAAAGAATTTCTGTATTCGTGCTTTCTTTTTTCATTTTAGTTTGATTAGCCTTTTTCGAGTTATGGTTACTTAGAACCAGAAATTCCATTCTCACAGTTGATGCTAGTGAATGCTAGGCGCAACGAGAGAATGTTTATTTATGCCCAGAAGTTTACAGTGGCAAATTGAAGTGTTGGTACAGCAAGCATATCGACGCCCCCATCATTAACGGCTAGCATTTTCACGGTGTAGATCAATATCTTGTTATGCACAGCCTTAAATTCGGATGGAATAATCACCTATTTCCTTGTTTGTTAGATAAAATTTAGCACTGGCTGCCGTTTAAGTCTCCTTGCCCAGGCTGCTCATTTTTGGTGGGTTGTATTTCTTATTGTAGGCATTCATAAACACTGCTAAGGAAATCTACCAGAAGATTCAAGATGGTGTATTCGACATTAACAATGAGGTACTGCTTAGTGTTGGTTGTGCTAACTCTTTGACCTTCATGGACTGTTTAGTTCACCTTTTAAAATGATGTTAGTCATTTTTCTTCTGTTGGGATGTTCAGGATATCGTAGGCCAGTTAAAGTAAAGTAAAGATTAGCTGATTCAACAGTTTATTTCCACCTGGATTGAGATCGATAACTTAGATGGCATTTTAAGCCTAGACTCAAAGGTCTGTTCTGCTGAATGCCTAACGAACTTTAGTCTCGATAGCTTTATTTGATCGTGTTTCCTTTGCAGCAAATGTAAAGCGCCTAGAAAGAGATTTATTTCTCTAAGGGCGCTTTATCAAGTGTATTATTATTATTGTTATTATTGGTACTGGACAGGTAACCCAAAGGTTGCGAAATCGGCGAATTTTTTTCGGCATTCTGCGCCACTGCCGACTGCTTTCGATCGACCAACATTTTGGAATTAATGTTTGAATGAATACCAGTCTTGTAATGCAGAATACCAGTCTTGATATCGTCAGCTTCTTTTGCATTCATAAAAATCTTCGTTAAATCAACGGCTGTAAAAATGATGGCTGTTAGAATGTACCCTGCATAGCATTAAGTTGCCAGATGCTCTCCTCACATGGTGTGTCGGTAAGTGCTTGTATTTGACTTTTATGCCTGTGATTCCAGCTGCTGGGTGGACAGCTGGGTTTTCCATTTAAATCCAACGTGTGTATCAAAGAATGGCTTGAGGAAACTCATACCACGAGAGCCCACCTTTTCCTTGAGTACCTGGTAGGTCTGAGCTTTCTTTGGCAGTGCAATCTGACTGACCAAGCAATTATCGAGTATGCTCTGCCATCATCAGCTAGAGATCTTGTCATTCCTAGCCACCTTGGGGCCATCCTTAGATTCCAAACAATGAGATTAAGTTGCTGTGAGATGAAATAGAAAACTTGCCCCTGGCCCATAATAAAAAATGTATATGTTATGACTTGCCGGTGAGTCATGTCGCTTGGGCATTCTGGTTCATCGAACCTATCTGATGAGGTGCCGTGTGGGGGGGGGGCACTTTCCTTGCATGGCATTATCCAACCATGCCGATGTCACTTAGGCGAACTTGGTGACCTGTCGTTGCTGCAACATTCTACCACTTACCATTATAGGCAGTAAGGACTGTGAGGTGCTCAGCCATCAAATCGCTGGAACACGTTTTATCAAGTTGCAAGAAGATATTGGGCGTGTTTACATGGAGGCACAACCAGATGGTGGTTAAAGCATTCAAATCGAGCCAGAAGAAAGAGTTGTAATCCAGCTAAGGGGTGGCAAGGTGGCAGCCGGTGGCCACCCTTTAAAGTTGTCCTAGATAAGCAGGGCAATCATGACAGACTAGTTTGTTGAAGCCAGGGTTTGAATCATTAGCAAATGGCCAATGGTGGCTGACCTTCCCTGGGCGATTTTTCTCTGTTGATGTTCTGCTGATTAAGCTTCGAGTGAATATTTTTGTATGGGCTTTGCCCCTTAATATGATACCACAGGTGGAGAACATGAAAGCGACTTATCAATGGAAGTTTGGGGGCTATAACAGCTCATCTGGGCGGTGCAAGAAATTTGCTGTGGCCGTTGGTGCTAGAGGCTTTGTTCGTAGGTCGATTACCTTATTCCTTGTGTGTGTTGGCATGCGCATGGAGGAAGATTACTGCAACAGGCAATGAATGGGTTGAGAAGTGCGACTGAAACCAGCAGTGCCCGATATACTGGCAACTTCCATCTTCTCCGGATAAAATTCACTTGCTGGATCGCATGCCCTGCTGCTCCATCTGGTTGCCTGTCACTTTTGCCCTCTAACCCGGTAAGTAAAACAAGGGTTTGAGTGCATTAGAACTTTGTGTCGGTAGCTCAATTGATAGGGTGTTGGCCTAGATAACCAGATGTTGTGGGATCGTTCTTCACTCGAAGCAAAATTTGCAGCACCCAGTCACATCCTGGCATTCGGTCTGTCTTTATTTCCAGAATTACTACTCCCAAGTCTCTGTTGTAGTGTGTAGCCCATAGCATGTCACGGTGGCCCCCACCATCAAATCGGCTTATATCTGAAATGCTTGGGTGCACAGCAAGTTGTCTAACGTGTTTGCAAAGGCTTGCAAATGTCGTTCTGAGCAGTGAAGCAAGAGTAGCCAGATATTTGCCATGGAGACGGGAGCTTAAACCTGTTGTTGGACCAAACCTTGGCTTTGCCTGAGCTGACTAGTCGTGAGGCACGCCCCTTCATCGGCTAAAGCCTGGTTTCCACCATCTAGAGCTGGCTCATGCCACCTAGTTGCCAGTTTGAACTTGACACTCAGGAGTACACTTGACAAGCATGCTCCCGTTCGCTCTATCCGTATTCAAAGTCGTCGAGATTCCTTTCAATTTACAAACAACTCCTTACGATGCGTCGGGTTAAGCGTAGGCTAGAACGTCGTTTCAAGAAATCAGGGTCTGAGGCAGATCTAGTCAATTTTAAAGACTTCCTTCGAGTTTACACCCGAAAGCTTAAAAAAACCAGGGCTTCTTTTTTTATTAGAAAGCTGAATTCCTGCCAGTCGGACACTAAACAGATTTATAAGACAGTAAACCATTTACTGGCCAATGCTGTGAGGTCTGACTCCCCAGATATTAAGGGCTCAGCCGAAAAGTTTTCAGCCTTCTTTACTGAAAAAATTGTGCACGTTCGTGCCTCCATTAAGCCCCCTTCGACCAAAGCAATAGCCGTTCCTCAACCTGTGACCTTTCTTAATAGGTTCTCCGATGTTTCTGCCTGTGATGTGGCTGCCTTAATAAGGTCTAGCAAAAAGAGCTCGGCTCCTGAAGACCCTATACCTTCATCTCTGTGGTCTTCACTAGCAGACCAACTTAGCCCTGCCATAACCAAGATTTTTAATGCTTCTTTGGGAAAAGGGGTCGTCCCCAAGTCTTTCAAATCGGCAATCGTTAGACCTATTCTTAAAAAGCCTAGATTAGACACAGAGGTCCTAGCAAACTATCGTCCAGTTTCCCTTCTTCCGTTCTTATCAAAGATTCTTGAAAAAATTGTTGCTAAGCAGCTGGTTGAACATATTGAAAATAATGGAATATCAGAAACATTTCAATCAGGGTTCAAGAGGCAGCACTCTACTGAAACTGCTCTCCTCCGTGTTAACAATGACATTCTACGTGGCAACGACGACGGGAATGTCACTGCCCTAGCTCTGTTAGATCTGTCTGCTGCCATCGACACCATTGATCACGAAGTTCTGCTTGAACGATTGAGAACAACGATCGGTCTGGCAGACGAAGCACTTGCGTGGTTTAAATCCTACTTGTCTGATCGTGTTCAATCCGTGTCGTGTGGGGATCAGGTCTCAGACATGAGAAGGGTCACCTGTGGAGTCCTTCAAGGGTCTGTACTCGGTCCCTTGCTGTTCTCCATTTATACACAACCTCTGGGAAAAGTGATTAAGGCCCATGGAATAGGATATCACTTCTATGCTGACGATACTCAGTTGTATTTGTCATTTAAACCGTCGGAATCTGCTGCAGCAACTGAGAAACTGGATGCTTGCCTTGCCTATATTCGATCCTTTATGTCGGAAAACTTCCTGAAACTAAATGACGATAAAACTGAACTGCTGCTCATAGGACACCCTAAGCGTGTGGCTAGATTAAAAGGCTTTGCTGTTCTAATAGGTGATGCTGTTGTGCGACCATCACCACATGTTCGAAACTTAGGTGTCGTTTTCGACAACTGCCTCAATTTCAAAAGCTTCATTCAGAAGACTGCTTCTGCAGCTAGCCATCACGTCCGATCCCTATTCAAGATTATGAGCTGTCTTCACAGTGGCTTGCAAAAAATTGAATTAGCTCCTTAGTTCTGTCTCGGCTTGATTATTGCATTTCCCTATTGGCTGGGCTGCCAAAAAAAGCGATTAGGCCACTGCAGCTGACTATGACTATGGCTGCAAGGCTGGTCTTCAAGTCCCAGCGGTTTGAGCACGTGTCACCTTTGCTGGAAGAGCTAGGATGGTTGCCGGTTGAGCAAAGGATACAGAGCAAAGTTCTTACGCTGACCCACAAGGCCCGCCACGGCTTGGCTCCTCCATACCTAGCTGAACTGCTGCATCAGTTTCAGCCTGTTCGCACCCTCAGGTCCTGTGTGGACAATAAATTAGCTGTCCCATTCCTTTGTTTAAAGGCAGTTGGCGACTGAAGCTTTAGCTCTGCAGGTCCCAGACTGTGGAACTCGCTTCCACAATTTTTACGCAACGACAACTACTCTCCTACTGCCGACTATGGCACATCCTTTTCAGCGGTCCTGAGCTGCTAGTTCTATGCTACTCACTACCTCAACTGCTCTCCTGACTCTGCTATGCTTCCCACTTTCTCTTTGTTGCGTGAGACGAAGTCTGTTGGCTACCGAATGCGTACAGAAAGCCGCTTAGGCTGTGAGTGCGCTATACAAAACTCTCCTGTGTAACACCCACATGGTCTTTATGACTTTGTGGAGTTACTGACGGAGATACATTACATTAGTTTGTGGACCTGTAGATTACATGGCATTTATTCGAGCCAGTTCCTGACCATTGGGACTCAGGACCATCCAGACGAACGGCTGCCCAATAGATGTGGCAGATGTAGTTAGCACGGCGTAGTCTGAAATCCGGCACTAGCGGAAATGTTCCTTACGCTAATCCATCGTGTCACAGTCTTTCGGTCTGGTAGACCAGCGAGCCATACCCGGCTACTATGAGGGTGATTTAACTGGAAGTAGCCTGTAGGAAGCTTACCACCACCGAAATCGAGCTTGCTCCGGCAGTCATGCCAGATGCTCATTGCAGTGCAAGCATTGAAAGGGTGGTAACAGGTGTAATCAGCTAGAGAGTAGAGTCCATTAATTCAGCTCAGCATGTTGCGGCAGCTTTTCTGGCTGTTTCAGGGCATTTCAATAATAACGAACCAATGGCAGATGTGATTAGTCGGCTGGGCATTTTTTGCCGGCCAGCTTGCAGACTCGGTCGGTTAAGGGAAAGCATGGTTTACTTTATTGGCCAACCGAATGGAATCAGTCGATATAGATACCTCATATAGAGATACCTCATGCCTCGGTTCTAGCCGACCAGTTTGATCAAATAATAATAATACGAATAATAGATGTTGATTCACAAAGGAAGGAAAATCTGTGGTGTAAAATAAGCTCTTGTAGCTTTGAGGAGGGCTGCAACCCCATTTCTGTCCCCTCCCCTCCACCCCTTAGCCGAAGCTTATCAGCAAGGGCTTGGCACAGTTTCAAAGTACCAGGTAAAGCTCGTGAGCCTGTAGCCACAAGCGATGACATCGTACAGTCGGCTACTTCTGGTAATGAAGTGGCTAGGCCTCCCCCCCCCCCGAGGGGTGCCTCCGAGGTCCTGTTCAGAGGCCTCTGTGACTTGGTGGGCTTGCTGCTTTTGCATGCATGCCGTTTCTACACTGCTGTCGCTCCGCTGCTGTCGTGCTTGTCGAAGTAGAGGTTTTGACGGTGGCTGTGTATTATTCAGGCCAACGGTATCAAGTTGGGACCTCAGCATAGTCTGCCTGGCAGCAGCTCCGGAACTGGTGGTGCAGCGGCGCGAGGCGGCTCCGGCGGCTGCTGCTAAGCGCAGCAGCTTCACTCGGGACAAATTTCTTGCCTGCGACTGCAAGGTAATGACTGCATATTCTGGCTGCCGCTGCTGGATAGGCTTTCGCATGCTGACAGCACTGCCTCTTCGATGCATTATGCCAAGCGTCTGCTTGTGAGACCGTATATCAAACCAGTTTATTGTGGGTGGGTACAGTGCAAGCTTTCAATTTTTTATTGTCTCCTGACTGTTCATTTTCTATGCTCTGATTGGTTTCTTGGTGACAAATTGACACTTTATTGCTTACCAGCATGAACCCACGAAAAGTCACTGAAAATATCAATTTGGTTATTAATATACTTCAATGAAAACTTGTTTGAATATTCCTGGAAAATTAATTAAGTACTAAGACTACTAATGCCACTGTACTTAAAACTAAAGCTATTTCGTCGGTAGACGCTTCTCACAAACTTGCGTGCAGGGCAATTCAGTTTGAAAGTTGGATCATGCATATAAGCATATAGCTTCACAAAGACCCACCTACCATAACTCACAAAACTGTAGAGCTCAGGTAACATTGCCTGTCCCGGTCAGGGTCTTAGATTTATTAAGAGAGTTTGCAGCAATAATTATACATTAGTCGGTGGTGCCCTATCCTGCCGGGTCGCATGTGTTACTTGTATCCGTTTGCTCAATTCATTGTTCAGTGAGTGGATGTAAGTACAAAATCAAGTTATCGAATTATCTCCCCTGATATGTTTGACATGGCACTTAGCATAGCTGTACTATTTCAGTAGTACTATCACATTCAAGTTATATTTGTTGACACTGGCACCCATTTTAGTAGTACTATCAAGTTCAAATTATATTTGCTGACACTGGCAAATCTTCTCTGGTTGATGTGCTAATAATCACGGTACTAGATCTGGGAAAAGCTGAAGTTATGTGGATTTTTTTTCCTGGCAGCCTGAACGCTGTACGTTTAGTTGCTGCTTCTTCTTACAGGCTAAAGGCACACAAGGTTTCTGCTCATACGTTTCGGAGAAGTTCTGAAGGGACATAATGAAAGTCTTTTCTAAGTAGCTCTACATACTAAAACTAATAATTGAGGGGAGTTTAGGTAGAGCTCCAGAGCTTGTACAAAGGGATGATGAGCAGCAGAGCATTTGGTACAGCCATTCGCTTGCCAAGCTGCTTTTCAAGAAGAATGACCATCAGTGCTAAGTGTCTTGGCAATACTGTTACTGAATTCCACAATGGAAGCTTTCATATCTAAAAGCACTTATTGTCAGCAGTATTTAATCTGGGAGATTAGATCAATTTGGGAAAAGGGTCCAGCCACCTCAAGCGAACGACTTGATTGAAGAAACTTTTACCAGTTAGCAGAGTTAGCCTAGCAATAAAAAACGACCCTCTGTGACATAAAAACGAAAAGCCGGATCTCGTCGAAAAACGCAAGACACTGGTGATCTTGCTTAAGTCCCAACATTCTAGTGCTGCCCAAGTTATAATCGGTAGGGGGTGTGTGTGTGTGTGTGTGCGTGTGCGTGCGTGTGTGTGTGTGTGTGTGTGTGTGTGTGTGTGTGTGTGTGTGTGTGTGTGTGTGCGCCATGGAGTCGAGTATATCCCTGTTACTCTACAAAGCCGTGAGGATTGAGCTAGTATTACCCTAGAGGGCTTCCTGTGAGGTGTTCAAAGCCTAGATGGCTTATGGTGCGCATGCAGTAACAAACAGCCTTCAGCTCAAGTGGCAAATAAAGAATGCTAAGTGTAGAAGAAGTAGGCAGCTCCTTGGGAAAGCGATTAGTGCAGACGTACCAGCTGCAAGGAACAGCGGGACACTTAATGCTGCCGGGACTAGCGGTAGAAGAAACGGCATCACTGACTACGAGTTTTGCAACAACAAAAAAAGTTTTGGCAGAGCAGCACGAGCAGCTGGTGCCGCCAGCAGCGGCTGCAGGTGTACAAGCAGGTGGTGTGGTGGCACGAAGTCGAGCGATTGATGAAAAACGAGGGAGCTGCTTGGCCATGCAGATTGCCTCTTGAGTCATCGCTCGTCAGCTTCGTGGGCTTTGCCAGCCTCTCATTGCGCTCGCTGTCTGTGTTCGTGCCTACTTCTGCCTCGGTGCTAGGCAGCGCTGCTGCGATTGGCGAGCAGGTCATCGCTCCGGTCGGCCTAGCCTCAGCTGCCGTGGGCTGGGCTTCAGTTTCATTTGGCATGCTATTGTAGTGTCTTTGTAATGTAGTCAGTTATCCATTTTGTTGACCAAAAGCAGGCAACTGGGGTGGCACCTGCCAATCTGCCCAGAAGTGAGCTTGGCCAAGAAAGGCTGCCACCTGTTGCCACCAGCGTCCGAGTCCCTGTAGCTCGGACCGGTCCTCGTTGTAGGTGCTCAAGCTCGTTGGCTGGACACCACCTCTGCTTCCTGTGCAGAAGATGCGCCCATCTGTGCTGTGCTTATCTGTGCTATAGCTAAACTGGCGAGCACCAGGACCAAGGATTACTGTCGTTGAATCCTGTACACTTGAAGGACACGACACGGTGCACCTAACCCGGCAGTGGGCACTATGGAGGCGGCTGCTGCAGCGAACATTGCAAAGTCTAGGTCTAGGTCTCACATCCTCTGCCACTCGGTGTAGTTAGTTCTGACGATTTCGTTCTGCCTCCTTTTCTTCTCAAAGGGTGCTCGTAGACATGTCTATCCATATAAGTCTGAGGTAGCGGACAGATACACGAGAATGATTAATTGGCAACAATTGTCTCGTTAAACTATGGTAATCTTGTGGAACTGTTAACGTGCAATGTGTTTATGGCGTGTGCAAAACGTTGGAGCTTTATTTGGCAATGTACAGGTATTGCTATTTTATATGCCTGCTTATTATTAAGCATGGCCAGTCCCCGTGTTGTCGTCTGGCTGCGTCACCGTCTGTCATTGAGCTGTGCTTTTGTGGTGCCACATCCTTGACACTTATGTTCAGTCTGTTCGTGGCAATAAACACCGCTTGGCAATCGTACGTCTGTTGGCCGGCCGCATGGCATGTGTATGGCTGTCATCGCAAGATCCAGCTGTGGTATGATGGCCATATACTAGACACAGTGCGCATGACACAGGGCCTTTGCCTGTGGTGCTGGCAGGCAGGCTTTACTTCGTTCTTCGTGGGGCGGCTGCCTTGCCTTCACGTCAGCGGTCCTGAGTACCCACTTCACACTGCCGGTCATGCTGCATGCAAATTTCATATGCCTTTTAATCTTTGTGAGATTTGTGTGGTCAAGTAGTGAGATCTTGTCCCTTGTTGAGTTCTTCTACTGCTAAGAAAATGGTGTTTTAACGTGCCGCCACGGTTTGGCCCATTGGTAAGATGCATGCCTTTAACGACGAAGCTCGTGGGCTCGAGCCCTACATTTAAATATAAATCGCCCGGATAGGAATTGTGTTATCTTGTGATGCCATGCAAATGAAGTATATCTACACTGTCTCTTTTTCGTCATTTTTTCCCTACATTTTTGTGTGGCATGAGTCGTGAGCTCTTAGGGGCTGCAGCTTCCCGACAGTTTATGGAATAGAGGATTCTTAGCCAACAGACAGAAGCCAAGACCACTGTGACCAATCAGAATTGCTTCCGAGGCCTCCCACCTCCTTAGCATTGAACCAGGTGGCAGAGAACAGCATGCATGTATCTGTGACAATGCAGTAGGTTTGTTCAGGCTTGCTGTGGGAGTCATTTTTTACTGGGCATGTTAAGCTGCAATTATCGGCACATGTCACTTAGGAGGAGAGCAACCGAAGACATCAGAGTCGAGCATGACCGGCGACTTGTCTTCGTGTGGCACTTACCAGAAGATGGATATACAGTGACATTAATGGTGAGCCGTAATGGCTCACTAGGTAAGGCAGTTGCTTTTCACGACCTCGGCCCCGAGGTCGTGGGTTCGACTCCTGTGGTGGGCGATTCTTTATAGCCACCGGGAGCGGAGGTGATAGTCGTAACAACTTCTGTCGCTATACAAAAAGAGGCTGTCAAATCAGCTAGGTATTTATATTATACTATATAAAGGTCGGCTGGCTCAAACGCCCACTTCACATAGCAGCAGCCTCAGCGGTCCTTTGGCACGAGCCACTGCCAGGGTTTATACCTGTGTGGCCAGCCACTAGTCCGTGGGTGTATCCGCGAATCTCTGATTGGCTGTAGGGTAGCGCTTGGCTTTGCTCTGCTTCTGAGCTGCATCTGCTTGCCTGACGGGCCAGTCTTCCTTGGTAGCCGGTCGATCAGGCTGCTTGCTCGGCCGAGTAGAAGAGCACTACAGTTTATCGGTCCAAAACATGGCTTGTAGCCTCAGGTCTTGTGCTAACGACTGGAATACCAGCTGTAGCCTTTGCAGGAGGTTTCGATATGCCTTTACTTGTAGAATTGCCTGCTGCAGGACTCGAACCTACGACCTGGGTCGTGATTGCAAGCACGTCACCGGTGTCATGTAGATGCAGCTATGCCACCAGTCATACTGACAAATGGAAGCTGACGGACAACAAACGATTAATGTGGCACCATTAGAGTAGCAGTTGGCTTTGAGGGGAATTATAGAAGCTCCTCGAATGTGTGCTTCGTCATGTAAAACTTGTTTCCTCAGCTTTCTAGGTTCACTTCATCTGCTAATAGGGTAGTGAATTCGCTGCAATGTCCCCATTTGAGATGTTATTTGTCCAGCATAGTAGCTTTGAGTTTTCTCCCTTTGAGTATTCTAGTGCCGTACAGTCGCACTACGATTGACCTGCTGTAAACTAGTCATTTTTTCAAATCCACCATGTTTTTGGTGTGGAAGATGCCCAAATTGCAGTGTTACATGAAGTAGTCACTGCAATGGTATCTCCAATGCTATGTCAAAAACTATGCTGTCGGCATACACAGGAGATTGGCATTTGGATGGGATAGTGCAGTCAACGTCACAAATTGTTATTAACCTCATTCTTTTGCAAAGCATATGCTATGCAGTCCCATTGAACTATTGTATATAAGTCTTAAGACTTTAATAAATCAAGATTTCTGAGATTATATATATTTTTAACTTAATAATAATAAATAATAATAATAATATTGCACTTGATAAAGCGCCCTCAGAGAACTTAATCTCTTTCTAGGCGCTTTACATTTGCTGCAAAGTGATACGCAATAGAACTTAAGTAGTTTCTTTTCCTATTGTCTAGCACACACACCCGGTAGTTAGGAATCAGACCTTGTCAACTATCGGCTGACGACTGAAAATGTACTTATCTCGAAAACTTAGTTCTAGGACATAGCTACTGGTAAGTAACTTATATTTGATGAATTATTGTGTAGAAGTACTTTTGAAGACGTTTGGTCAAGTACTTTGTTTATCCATTACCCATAATGAAGCAATACTTTGCCACGGCAGCGTGAGGGGTATTTTTACGTGATCCAAATTCGAAACATGGCTGACCAACTGGAGTTTCAGATCTGTAGTAGATGAACGGTTTTCAAACACTTGTTGCTAAGGGATGACTACACCTGTGGTGCAGCAGTTTAGCTATTTCAGAGCCGACCACGAAAACGGGATTACTGTGCATGACCTCTCACAGACGCAGTTGGGAGATCACTGGATAGGATTCACTGGCCGGAAAATACAGTGCCAGTGAATCAAAGATTTGTATACCGTCCAGCTTTAGCCAGAAAGAGACTTTTGAGGCTACACGTGGTTACATAGGGCCATAGTTACATAGTGCCAGGTTCAAGGAGGGTAGGCTAGAACTTACACCAAAAGTGGCCGGAAACGAGTCATCAGAATCCAGTCACGAGGATTCTCAACCGCGAAGGAGACCTGGCAAAGGTTAGCCACGAACAACAGCTATTGGCTCCTCACCAGTATATCCTGTAACAAAGCCAAGCTACTACTAACACGACAAGGATAGTAATAGGGTAAAGCCGTAACAGCTGAGTAGTTGTTTTGATGGAGAGCGTTCTATAGTGGACGATTGTATAAAAGACGTACGAGTCGAAAACCAGCAGCCCTTGTCTCACAACTAAGAAAAATGAACTGAATACCTAAACTCTGAGTAGTCTGAATAATAATAAAGTCAAGGAAATGAGGAGTAAAGAGGCAGCAGCATGACCACTGGAAGTTAGTGCCGAAGCTGAAAGTCGTAGAAAAGTAAGTAGTCAGTGCAAAAGAATTACACAAATTCATTCTAAAGTGTCAGTCGCAAAGTTTATCTCACTAACAGGCTTTGAGCGAAAAAAATGCATTTGTCTATCACCCTAAGGAAAAGATTTTGCAATCAGGCACTTAACATGAGCCGTAAGGCTTGAGTCCACGACCGTGGCAGCAGTTAAAGGCGAGAGTACTACCTCGGTGCCAAGTCAGAGTGGCGAAAGGTAAATGAAGCGGCGGGGAACAGCACAGTTGCTGCGGCGGTGGGCGGAACTGGGGGGCACGAGAAGGCTGATCTTGCTGAAGCAATGTAGGAGGGCACTAAGCCGTAGGGGCCCAGTAAGTCAACAGTAAGAGTTTTTTCTTTGGCTGCTCGACCTGCACTATGGCAGTTCCTTGAGCAAATGAGAAACTGGGTTGAGCTTATTAAGGCTGATTCATTCATTTGCCTCATTTAGAAAAAGCTGTCGAGATAACACTACATTGCAGTGAAGAGAGGTACGATAGTTGAGCCCAGAGAGAACCGCGAAGGTAATGTTTTAAGACCCCTAGCTTGCTGCCAACGTAAGTTCTCCCCAATTATCAAAAAACTAATGTGGGGATTGCTGGTATTGCCAACATTATAAAAAAATGTTTTATCAAAAGTGAGATGGCCACCGAATATGCTACCCTTGGATCACCAGGCCATGGTATCAACGCATCGCTCCTAAGTTCAAAGCTTCTGATTCTGGCTATACGTTTCTTGTTCAGCAGAGCAGTCGAATTTCATCATTGGTTGGCTTATGAAAGCTACCCAGATAACCAAGAACAAACGCCTGCAAGGTAGGGCTTATTTTTTAATCTATAGCTGGGATGGCTTGGAAAATAAGTTTAATTGAGTGTCATTGGCTTGGAAGTGCTAATCAGTTGCCCTCTATTTTAGCCACTCGAGAGGCAAACAGCAGGAGACCCAGAGCAGACACTCGCAATTATACAACAACAATGGTTCTGCTTATCAGGCTTCTCGCACGATAGTTTCGTAATGGCACAAACGCAGCTCTAATCAAGGCCCAAGCCTCGACGGAAATGCCCATCCAGCACGATGTCCATCCAAAGCCGCTGGTTCGCCCTATAGGTTAGGTGGGATTTTGAGGCCCGTCGAGACACCCTGACGTTCGTAGACAAAGCCCCAGTAACAACGCTAAACTCAATTAGTTAGCTCCATTCTTAGCAGCTAGTAATTAATCGGACAACTAGGGCGCCAGTAAAAAATTGCCAGTATGGAAATGCTGCCGCGGCCTCTCTCCCATTTGATGTCATTTCCCCTCCACGGAACGTTGGAACCGGCTCTCAATTGTGCTCTGCCGAGCACTTTTGCAACGAGACTCGCTGTGTTGAAGCTCTTCATCCTTTCGCATGCCAAAGTGTTAGCCGGCGATGCTAGAAAGAATACCACTTTCCATCGAAAAAAGACGAACAGTCACTCAAATTTATCTGGGTTAATATCAGATGCCTAACCTAAGGAGAACCCATAGAAGATCTGAGTTTATACTGGCTACATTACTCAAATTACGCGACAGATGTATTGTTTGTTGCCTTGCGTCGTTTTGATATGGCTTAGATAGGCTCGCGCTATCCGGAAGTCCCCTGTTACGTAAGCTTCCTTCAATAAAAACTTTATACTTTGGACGCGGGAGTTGGGAAAACTATTTATTCAAATGATAGAAAGCTGATTACAGTCCCCCTATTCTCGATGGGCACGAAGCGCTATTGACCAGTGTATACCTATGTATTGTGAATGCGTTTGGATACTGTCTGCATACATGTCTGTTTTGATGCGACTTTAACACTAACGATCCTCAAATCCTTTGGAGCCGTTGTTAGTTCGTATGCTCCCGAAGCCTGGAACTCATTCCCGATTGACACTACGGGATCCTGGACTTGATACTTGAAAAAGAAGCTAAAAACGCACCTGCTCCTCACAGCCTTTGCTCGGTCCCTGCGAACCGTCGTACGCTCCTCACGATCCACGTCGTGGGTTTTATTGCTCACTGCAAGTGGTAGCGATAGCCGTTAAGGCTCTTCTGCTGCTATTAAATCAGCTAATAGTATTATTGTTATTATGCGTGCTTGTATGTCATTTGCACTCCTCGCTAATTGACATGCTTCCTTTCCACCAAGTGCCTGTACAGAGATTTAGCGCTCTATGTGGTCTCTTATTGTTTCTTTATTATAACACTGCGATCCAACCAGTTTTTCACGAAATCATTTGCGAGTTCACGTGTAAGAGTTCAACGGAAGACAACTCTCTCGCACGAACCTAGAGTACAACTAACTCAATCGAAGCCAAGAGCACAGCACTCTTTTTAATTGGGCTTTACATACCGCCGAAACATGGATCATGATATCTAGTTCCCGACAATTACAATTCAGAAACCGCTAAGAATATCTCGAGTACTGCCGCAAGCTAACTAGATTAGAATTTCCGAGTAAATGCAAGGTACAAGGGCTCACGTGAGAAATCGGTAGCCAACTCATATAAAATCAGCTGCACCCAAGAAAGTAGCGAAAACTTGCCTACTCTAATAATTCAGTGGGGACTGCGGCTAGCTACGCAGAGTGGAGGAGGCGCCTTTGGGTAAGGAGGCGGAAATGGAGAACTCGCTCATTCTAAAGTCATGTATCTCCTCTGTAACTCTGCAAAGTCATAAATAATATGTGGGCGTTACGCAAGAGAGTTTTGTATAGCGCACTCATTCATTCTACCGTGAGAAAGCCGATTAAAAGGTCGTGGCCCTCATTCCAGATGGGCTCAAAACTGCTATGTGCACACCCGCACACACAGACGCACCACACACACAGGCACGCACGCGAACGCACACACACACGCATGTGGATGTACCCTCTATATGTATACACATTATATATTGCTACAAATGCTCTACAATTGTTACTTAAGTGAAAACCTTTGCCACAGACACAGCAAACGTAACGAGTGCTAGTTATCACAGCTCTTGAATAATACTGGTGGAACCGACATCTTGAAGCACGGCTAATGAGTCGCAGTTGCTGCCCAGATAATGGAAATTATTTCGAAGGTTGCCGTCCTGGTTTAGCTAAGGGATAAGGTGCTCGTCTCGAAAGACCAAGGTTATGGGCTTGATTCTTGAAGCACGTGTAAAGCGCCTGCATACAGATCAAGTTCTCATAGGGTACAATACAAACGACACATATTTTCTTAGCAAAGGCGGCAGCAGTCAATAGCACCCATACCGTAACATGCTAAGTCCACGTCTTTTCATACTCTTGCTTTGGCCTATCTAACCGAAATACTTTCCTATCAGGCTATAATAATAATAATAATAACAATAATAATAATGCACTTGATAAATCACCATCAGAGAACTCAATCTCTTTCTAGGCGCTTCACATATGCTGCAAAGGGAAGCGCGATTGAATGGTGAGTAATATCATGCTTGATAAACCTAAATAACATGGTTAATGGTGACATGCAATAGTGGCAGCATGCACAGTGTCAGCACGCATAAGCACATCAATGACGAATCACAGGGACCCACTAAATGCTGTCCTAAATAGGTGTGTTTTTAAGTTCTTTTTAAATGTGGTCAAGTCTGGGGATGTTCTGACGCAAGTTGGGAGAGAGTTCCAGGCTTTGGGAGCATACAAACTAAATGCACGGTCTCCAAAGAATTTGAGGTTTGTACGAGGTATTGGTAAACTGTTGGATTCCGAGAAGCGGGTGGTACGATGCTTGGCCTGGTGGGGGAGTAGATCTGAGAGATAGGCTGGAGCGAAAGAATGAAGGGACCTAAAAGTGAGCGACAAGACCTTGAAGTCAATCCGTTGCTTGACTGGTAGCCAGTGCAGGTCGGCGAGAAGTGGTGTGATGTGGCAACTGCGACGCTCGCGACAGACAAGCCTAGCAGCGGAGTTTTGCACCATGTGTAATCGCCTGATTGCACATGCCGGTAGGCCAGGAAGCGCTAGGCTACGTATCGCCTGCTCTTCTGACTAAATTCATTCACTTGTGCCTCAAACCAACTTCAAATGCATAGGAGACTGTGCCTTTAGTTCGTACGCTCCCTACAGCCCGAAACTCTTTCCAACTGACACGGCGACATCCCCAGACTTGAAGATACTTAAAAAGAAGCTAAAGACGTACCTGCTGCTATGAGCATTTTTAGGCTCCTTGTGAATTGGCCTTTGCGTGCTTACGGATGCTGAAACTCTGCCTGCTATCGCTAACCAATTGGAATGCTTCCTCCAAAGCATATTTAAAGTGCCTAGAAAGAGATTTAGTTTTCTTAGGGCACTATACAAACCTCTCATATTTATTGTAATGTCATTAACTAAGCAGGTCTATTCAATGTCCGAAAGAAGCATGCGTTTTGATCAACAGACATGGCGTGGCGTACAACAGACTTTAAAGCCCCGAGTGCAACTCTATGGCTCGAGCCGTGAGTGTAACTGAGCCGGGATGGCACACCAGGTAAGGCAGTTGCTTTTCACGACCTGGGTCTTGAGGTCGTGTGTTCAATTCCTGCGGTTGGCGATCCTTTATTACAGTTGCAAGCGGTGGTGATAGCCGTAAATGCTCTTCTGTCGCTACACAAAAAGAGGCTGTAATTCAACTGACTGGATCGAAGCCTGTCTTTGGAATTGGGCTTCATGTACGCCGAAACTTTTATTATGACGTTCAGATCCCGACCATTAAACTTCAGGAGCTGCTAGTAATATTTCAAGTACGGTCATAAACGAACTACAGTTTACCGTGCACGCATTTCGCTATATATTGTGGTGAAGTTCAAATACCGTCACTAAAACGTTGGAGTGCTATATCAACCGGATTTTGACAGTCCTAGTGAATAATAACGGTTTCTGACTTACAGCCCATAGGAACTGGATATGTATTGTGATTATTTTGAGATTATGACATTTCGTTGGATTATGGGCTGTTGAGATTTATGTCAGTGTTATATAAGACACGGCCGCAAAGACTCGGGGAGTTAGGTCGAGGACGCCGGGCGGGCGGTCGCGTACTGGCCTGCTGCGGTGTCCGTGTGAATAAACGTCTTTGAGCCCGCTTCGATGTCCTGTGTAGTATCGCGTATCTGCCGCTTAGAGAATGTCAAACTACATGTATTAATTAGCCAGCACTACTTTGGGTTCGAACGAGTCAGCTGTAATCCGGGCTTCGAGCCGATCGAATTGTACGCTGTTGCTGTACACACGTAGCCTTCTGGGGCTGTCGAATAGACTATTCTACGCTAAGGAGTCGACTCGTCTTACTTTAAGGTATGGGCGCTCTTGATTGGCCCGTGCTCAGCTACTGTCGACATACCTGCATGTACCGGTACTACTACGACTCGTTAGCCGCGCCTCATAGCGCCAGCGTTGAATCGTCGGCGAGAACTCGCCAACATTACGAGCGATGCGTTCGTGGCCAAAGCACTGCAATGCACAAGCCGTTGCAGCACGTTCGTAACAGTACCAGCGTTTATTCGATGTGGCTGATAATATTTCCTAGCCGTGCTTCGTAGCGCGGCTTTCCAGCAGTGGGGATCACGTGCATGAGTGCTAGCCCGCATTACTTATGGTGCGGTATGGCGAGCGACATAGACCAGTGTCGTTCCACAATTTTTAATACCATGCTATCACCAATACCACATTCACGTCGTTGCAACACACCAAATATTAGTAATATGTCCGAAAAGCCTGCATTCACAAAGACAGTTTCTTGTTCTTGACAGCCATAGGCGGACAGGCCAGGTATCTACCGTCGCAAAGCCCTCTGGTAGGAGATCCAAACAACGCTCGTCCTGTCAACAGCCTGACTGCTAAATTGGATCTTAAATTTCCTGTACCTGTCTTGTAAGGCTAATTACTAAAGCCGATGGAGTTCAACGGCAGCAGGAGCACTAGTCGAATCTAACTTCATTCCCGCCGCTGGGAGAGCTCTTTAACTGTGAAGGTAAGTAAGCACGTAGCTCCTGCGGTCGCGGTCGACGGGATACAAATCGTTATCCGTTCCCTGAGCTCGCGATGGACGCAGAGGACGAGCTGGAGGAGAATCTGCGAGAACGGTACGAGGAGTTGTGCCAAGATCTGAACTTAGATCCTTCCACGAAGGCCGAAGCATTTCAGACCTACAGCAGAATAAGCGAGAACTATACTCTAGAGGTTTGTGACGCTTCCTCCCCTCAGCAATTCTGCCACCTGCTAGCTCCGGCATCCCTGGCGAATGGCGCTGCGCTTATGTCGCAGCCGTAAGAAGCGATGCTTCGTGGAACTTTTGTGCACGAAGAGCACCCGAAATCTCTCCGATGTCGGATCGGCCTCGGATCGAACGCTCGCCGCTGTTACGAACGTGGTGTGCAGCTTCCACGTCCGGTCAGAACTAGGCCGCAAACGCAGCGCTCGTAGCGGCGCTAGTCTCAGCCGACGCGCTACGAATACACAGTGACGTCTGAAGCTTGTAGCACGGCTAGTTACTCATATGTGCTGCACCGAATTCGCGAAGGTACGCCCGCAGTAGCAGGAACACGGCAGCGACGAAGAGCGCTCATACCTTAACACACGAATCCGTATACATAATGTAGACAAGTCTATTTGACTGCAATGGACGGTTACAGGTGCTCAACACGCGGCCATGACGTACACCAACGGCTCTGTGGCCTAGAGCTAAAATCAGCTCCAATGCCAATGCCGAATCCTGAACACAACGGCCAGCCTATCTTGGGGCGCCGGCTTTTTATGCGGCCTTGGCCATAAACTGTATTATGATCCATGATATCGAATAATGATTATCCGCCTTAATCCGGCCGGTTTAGCTGGTCTGCCGTTTCACTGCTCTAGCTGCCTGCAGCTGAGGCTATTTGCTTTCAGTTCATTTCTTTCTGCAGCGTTTAGAGCAGTCAAGCTAGTGCGGCGGCTAGGCGCTAGTCAGTTCCAAGTCTTAACGCTATCGTTATCGCCGTGGTCTCACCAGTTTCGTTCTTTTTCAGGGCGATCAGCTTCACTGGCTGGCCTGTGCCCTGTACGTGGCCTGCAGGCGTACCATTGTACCGTCCGTCGGTGGTGGTGACGTCGAAGGCAACTGCGTCTCTTTGACCAGGCTCATCCGTTCGGCAAAGTTGAGGTATTTCTTGTGCTGTGCAGCTCTCTTTGGTGTCGATTAGCCCCGTGTGCCAAATTGTTTTCTTTTTCTCTAGACCTGCTTGAAGTGTTTGCTGTTTGAAGTGGTTTTCCAGCGAGCTCATCGGTGGGGCGGGTGGCGGCTGCTGTTTCTCCAACGCCAGCAGCCGTGCCGCACGAGAGGGCCTATTAAAAAGGAGCCGTTTGGTGGTAACCATTGTTTGTTTTTTATAGCCTGCTGTTATTCTTCAGTAAGATTAAGAAATGGTCAGACATGGCCAATTTACCGAAGGAGTTCCGTGATAAGATCGACCGTCTGGAGCGAAACTTTGCTGTTTCGACCGTCATTTTCAAGAAGTTCACACCGATATTCAAGGCGGTCTTCATGGATCCTACAAACGACGACTCCCGACGACAGCCACGAAGCCGCAAGCAGAGGTTGTTTAGCTAGCAGCTGCCTGTATTGGGGGCGTCTTGGCACCTTAAGCAAGGGGGCTTAGTTCTATTCATTCTTGAGTGTTACCGTCGATCCTGCTCGTGGATCCGCTCTCCTTGTCCTCTTGCTGCCGTTGCTCTGCCTTCGCTTTGCTCTGCTCTCGTTTTGGGGGGTTTTCTCCTAGCTCGGCGTCCTGTGCTCGTCTGTGAGCGGAGAGGCTGCTTGGCTACCCCTGTTTCGCTGTACTGGTCCAGAGAGCATTCTCCGGCAGCAGATCGTCTGAGTGGGCTTTGAGTGTTGAGTGCAGGTCAGCGTACTTAGAACGGCACCAGACTTTCTTCTGCAAAGTTGGAGGTTGGATTTTTCAGGTTTGGCAGCCATCTTTACTGAGCACGCCCTGCTAGGTATCATGGCAGGCTGCCTTATGATTGTTGTCATTGCTGTGTGGGAAAGCAAGCTTTGCGTGACCGTCGAATGACGGTCGAATACCGCTGGGCCAATGGTCACGTGGCTAACCGTTTGATCACTGATGTGAACCGAGCAGATGCCTTGAGGCACCTTGCCTCAGGTGTGTTAAAGGCTTGGCATGCCCGGTGCTATGGTGCACAATAATAATAATAATAATATATTTTTCTAGTGCCCTAATAGAACTAAATTTATTTCTGGGCACTTCTGATTGGCTGGAAAGAGAGCATATAAACTGCTTAGCAATAAAAGCATTCACAACTGCAACATTCTCTATGCAAAGTGCCCTGAGAGAGGGACTTGTCTCTGATAGAGGATTTTGGTTTTAGGCAGCCTAACTACCAGTCAGAGGAAGGGTGATGCACGGGGGGGGGGGAGCTCGAGGAGTGGCCGTTAAACCGGAGCAATATAATGAATGGGGTGTGAAGGATGTGTGACTCGTTACCCATCGGGCAGTGACATGAATGCATTACTGCTATGTGTGACTCCTTACCCATCGGGCAGTGACATGAATGCATTACTGCTATGTGTGACTCCTTATCCATCGGGCAGTGACATGAATGCATTACTGCTATGTGTGACTCCTTACCCATCGGGCAGTGACATGATGCATTACTGCTATGTGTGACTCCTTACCCATCGGGCAGTGACATGAATGCATTACTGCTATGTGTGACTCCTTACCCATCGGGCAGTGACATGAATGCATTACTGCTGCAACTGTTGCCCTGTGACGAACTGGTGCATCGTGTTTTGATTGCATCAGAACCTTGGGCACAAGCTGTGGCATGGCATAAGCTGTGGCATCACTCACCTTGGTCAGAATGGTTCGATACTCTACACTTCTATTCTCGTCCTCTATACTTGGCAAAATTGAGATCACACATCACAGGAGCATTAGCGATGGCAATAAGGGTTTTCCTCCACCAGACCTAAAATTCGGTGTTTGGGCCTGCCGAATGCCATGCGGTTTACAGTTTGAGCACACCTTAGCCTAGGTCTGCAGCTCTCTCTACAGCAGAGTCTAATCTGGCTAGTCTGGCCTCTGTGGATTGTGTGGTGACTTTGCAGTGGATTCTAGTGCTCGTGGCTGGCAGACGAATGTGTGATGACTCACTCCTCTTTGAGCTTTTCGGAAAGATGCACATTGCCCTCCAAATTATTACTCATCGGGCCACTCACTCGATTCTTCTGCGAACCTATTGGGAGCTGGAAGCACAAATTCCAGGAGGAGCTCCTTGCGCCCCCTATAAGTGAAGTGCAGTGAGTTTTCTGACTAGAAAGATCCCATGCTCACGTCGAGAGAAGACTGGATGAAGGCAGCAGCACTGTTCCCCCAGGCTCTCAGTGCCTCCTATTCCCCTCCTACCCCTTTCCACATCTCCCGCCTTCTCTTCCCCCGGCAGGCTATCGCTGGTTTGCTGTCCAATGTTCCTCCAGTGGGCTGGCTGCTTCAGACTATGCACACTGCCAGCTTCCCACTTGCCGGGTGGGTGGCAGTGGTGTGCTCGGTCGAGCGCTGTGGATTGTGCAGGGGTGTAGGGGTGCTTGTGCACAGGCATGCCCAGGTGTGTTTTCATGTACGGTGGTGTACGTGCCTGCTGTGCGTGCAGACTAAGCTGGTTTGCAACTTGCCGGGTTATTAGGTGTGTGCTGTGAGGCATTGCTGGTGGTGCTGCTGTGAATGGCACACTTGATTTGGCTCGGTCGGCTGCGTTTAGTTTAGATGATCGCCGGTTGCCTGGTAGGAAACGCCGGTATCAACTCGATGCAGCCCGGTCTCTCCTGTTCCGTCCTTTCATGTTGGTGCTCTTCTCAGCAGAAATGAGCAAGGGCCGAAGTAGTAGCTGACCTTGTTGTAGTAGCTGGCCTTGTATATATATATAATGAAAGAGATCAGGCCTCCCTATTACTTAGTTTTCAAGTAGCTGCTTTAATGGGCTAGACCTGATGCCTGAATGCCTGCCATTTGGAGATTCTTTGTCCAGTTATGTCGTTGCTATTAGCTGTGTCAATGTTGCTTTGGACATGACATGGCATAAACTGTGCATGTTGCTACGATAGCGCTCGCTAGCGGCTTTTGCTGAGCCTTTTTCCGTAGGGGGCTGAATGCCGTAACTAACGCTGACTAATGTAACTAACGTAACGCTGTCTGCATGGATAGCCCGCAGCTACAGCTAACCCACCGAATCGTGTACTTTAGGGCAACTTAATGGAGCCTAGATGGTGGCTCCTACAGTGCTTTGCCTCATGTACTTGATAGCAGCTAAGAGTAGCACGACACATGATTAGCCTTGGGGAGGAAGATAGAGTTAGAGCTCATACCTAAGTAGCTAAGTGTGCCTTGCTTCTTAGTTCCATCTCGACGTCGGTATATACTGTATTTGAGTGACTCAGGCATACTGGTTATTGGTCAGCGAACACAGTGCCCTCTTCTTGCTATACAAAATAATGATAATAATAGGTCACTTATGAACCTACAGAGCTAAAGACTCCATAGAGAACTTAATCTTGATCCGTGCACTTAACAACTCTCTGTAAGAGAATCAATAACTGTGGGTTAGTTACCCGAATGGTATCAAGCATCCATAAGCAATCGCCATGCTTAGGCCAGCATGCAAAAGCAAAGGTTAAGGCACTAATGGTGATCGGTTTCTAAGATCTGTAGCAAGTACTATGCACTGAATCATGCACTGGAAAGCACGTAAATCACACCAGAACAAAAAGCAGACACGTTCACCGGGGAAAGAGCAATCTGACCAGAACAGATGCATCTTTAGCTTACACTTCAATGGTGTATGGTCATTGCAGGTAGTGACCATAGCCGGAAGCCAATTCCAGACTTTTTTGCATGCGAGCTGAAGGCTCGATCACCAGAAGACGCCAGTTTAATGGGAGGGGCTACTGGACAGCTTGCAGCCGCGGAGCTGATCGTGCAAAAACGCACTACAGGAGCAAGCAGTAAGATAGGCTGGCGCAAGCAATTGAAGGGAGCGTAAGCCTGACAAAGGATCTTAAAAGTCAATTTGATGCTTCATAAGGAGCCAGTGAAGCTCAGACAGAATCGGTGTGATGTGGGAGTTACGCCGTTGACGACAGACCAGCCAAGCCGCTCAAGTTTTTTTACCAGTTGCAGGTGGTCAAGGACACAGGCCGGAAGTCCTGAATACAGGGAATTGCAATAGTATAGACAATGTGTCACTACGCATGAATTAGTTGGGCTGTCGTCCTCTTGTCTTAGCAGGCCCAGATTTTGGCAATGTTCTTTTAGCTGAGAATAGGCCAAGTTGACAAAGAATGCAGTAAAGTCTTGCCTCTCTTCAAGCGTGCCTGCTCACATGGACATTTGTGATGCATGTGTAAGACGTGTGCATGCTTAGTAAATGACTGTGTTTCAGGAACAATTGCATTAGCTCCTGTGACAACAACTCGGCCGGGTGGGGAGGGACTCCACCTGGTTTACAGAGGGGGAGGGAATGTAATGTATCTCTGTCTGTAAATCCACAAAGTCATAAAGACTATGTGGGTATTATACAGGAGTTTTGTATAGCGCACTCACAGCCTAAGCGGCTCTCGGTACGCATTCGGTAGCCAACAGACTTTGTCTCATGCAACATAGAGAAAGTGGGAAGCATAGCAGAGTCAGGAGAGCAGTTGAGGTAGTGAGTAGCATGGAAGTAGCAGCTCAGGATCGCTGACAAGGATCAGCCATAGTCGGCAGCAGGAGAGTAGTTGTCGTTGCTTAAGAAATTCCACCTGGTTTGCAAAGGGGGGGCTGTGGTTCAGGCGCTGAGGAGGCCACACTCGGGTGCAGCAATGGCAGGGGGCCATTCGTGCTGTCTGCCCTCCAGCGACTAACTCGGCTTTATCTCTTGTGCAATGGGTAGTCTCGATTAAGAGAAATTGAGCTCCTTTGTCGTACGTTTACGAATACAGTATACCGTTTGCTTGACTTCTCCAGCTGCTGGCATGTGTGCACTTGGCATGTTTTGTACAGTTATCGATCAATTGCAGGCCTCGGCCCTGTCTCCCAAGCGAGGTATACCAACTGACGTGGAAGATTTTCGTCCAAGTCAAGGGTCACTTCCCAGCTATCAGTGACGATCTAGTGAACTCGTATCATTTGCTGCTCTGCGTAATCGACTGGATATACGGAAATGCAGTGCTAGCCAAGCGCGACGATCTTCTCAATCCTGGATTTGAAGGTAGTCTGTTGCTACTGCGACTCCTTTGTCGTGTTTCTGGTTGGGCCGCTGGTGCAATTACGTCGTCGTATCTTATGCATGGGATGCTGCGCTCTTTTCTGCAGCGGCTTCGCAAGCTTGCTCGCTCGCCTCCCGCCTAGGTCTTCCAGGCAGTTTCACTGGCGGCAGCGGCAGCAGCAGCAAAGGTGCTTCCCCGGCCGCCCAGCCGCCACTGAACGCCGGCGATGCTCCGTGCATTGTCGAGCTTCTGTGCGAGCGGCACGAAGGCCTGGTCGTCGAGGCCAAGACCATCAAGGAGCACTACTTTAGACCGCACGTTCGCCGGCTCCTGGAGAAGAAGGTCCGCAGCTGCTGCTGCCTCGCCCAGTCCTGCCCGCCGCCGCTTGATATCTCTGTCCTCGGCTTGCTGGCCGTTGCTTGCTGGCTGGCCGCTGTCTGAGCTCGCGCGATGTCCGAGGGTGCTTGCAGGTGCTGAAGGGGAACAAGAGCGACGTCCTTGCGGGTGTGCTGGATATCAGCAATTTCGAAGACAACTGGTAGGTCGCTGCCCTCTTCCTTCCGCGTTCGGCTCATCGCAGCGGTATGTGCCACAGTAGTAGCTGCGAGTGCCATTTCCCCACACAGATTGGCGGCCTTAAGTGTTATCGCAATTTGAATGACGAAGAAGCCAGATTACTTGTTAGCGGAGAATCTTGTGTTGTGTAGAAATTGGAAAACCCTAAAACTCAAAAAATGTGCTCTGCCAGTATATTTTCTGTAGAGTCTGCTCGAAATTTTGGTGCCCGGTCTGAGCATTGGGTGACCTTTCATCACTGATAAGCTCCATCACTGATGGCTCCACCAAGCTAAGACAAATCTGCTTACTTTCAGCTACATGCCATTGAAAAAAGTTGGGCCTGCGTAGGCAAGGATACCACAGCTAAGCCGGTCTATGCATTTGTGACATCCTGTCTAGACTTTTGTAAATCTAGGCTTGTCGTCTGTGAATGTTGCAATCTACGACTGTGCAAAATGTAGTACTGTGCACAATCTAGGACTGTGCAAAATGTAGGAGTGTGCGAAATGTAGGACTGTGCACAATATAGGACTGTGCAAAATGTAGGATTGTGCGAAATGTAGGACTGTGCACAATCAAGGACTGTACGAAATGTAGGACTGTGCGAAATGTAGGACTGTGCACAATCTAGGACTTAGTGTTTCCTGTTTTCCACATGCTAGTGCGCTGATATATGGCAGCCGCTGACCAAGAATGTACCATGCTTCCTCAGTAGTGACCGAATAAGGGTTTGGCATAATTTTTTAGCTATGCAAGTATGTGTCTCCGGCTGTACCTTCACATAGCCATAATGACGAAGTGGGTGTTACACAGGAGAATTTTGTATAGCGCACTCAAAGCTTAAATGGCTTTCGGTACTCAATTATAGGGCAGAATAGCCAAATTTCCCAGGTTTTTCTTGGATGGAATCAATGCTTTGCCTTTACATTTTGGCATTGGTTTGAGGATTAGTTCTCGATTCCCATGTCATGGTTAGATGCATATGTTTATATTCTGTTTTGAAAAGTTCTGTAGGAAATTGCTAATGCTCCACTGTGATACAACTTATATGGCAGTGCAAGTAAAGTAAACGTGACAGTTTAAGACTGGAGAAAATGCCACAGCACACATGAAGCCAAAATGGCACGAAAATAATGCAACAAGGGGGGTATGTGCTGCATGCCTTTAGTGTCCAGAGTGATGTATTCTGAAGCACCACACTCTTAAGAGCAGCTCGGGTTGAAGCAAACACACGTGATTGTGTGGCAGAAGCAGAATAGCAAGAGCTGGGGTCGAGAGTCGTGAATGAGAGAACGTGTGACTTGAAAATCCAAGGCAGTACTTCGAATTCAAACGGCGCCATGCAAGTTGTATGACCTTAGGCTGCAGGGGTAAGCCCGTCTGATGCCAACCGTCCTTGAGTGTGAGCTGATGGCTCCGAGGAGAGCTGCAAGGTGCAAGAAAGGGTGTAGCCTCTGCTGAGAGCTGTGGGTCTCGAGAGTCCGAGGCAATCGAGCGGTGCTATCTATGTCCACTCACTGACAGCTCGCTGCCGCCTAGCTGTGATCTCTGTCTGTCTCTGTCTGTCTGTCTGTGTCTGTCTGTCTGTCTCTGTCTGTCTGTCTGTCTGTGCCTGCCTGTGTCTGTCTGTGCCTGTCTGTCTCTCTCTGTCGATCTCTCTGGCGCTGTCTCTGTTTGTGTGTCTGTGTGTGTCTCTCCTCTCTCTCTCTCTCTCTCTCTCTCTCTCTCTCTCTCTCTCTCTCTCTCTCTCTCTCTCTCTCTGTCTCTCTCTGTCTGTCTGTCTGTCTGTCTGTCTGTCTGTCTCTCTCTCTCTCTCTCTCTGTGTCTGTCTGTCTGTCTGTCTGTCTGTCTGTCTGTCTGTCTGTCTGTCTGTCTGTCTGTCTGTCTGTCTGTCTGTCTGTCTGTCTCTCTCTCTCTCTCTCTCTCTCTCTCTCTCTCTCTCTCTCTCTCTCTCTCTCTCTCTCTCTCTCTCTCTGTCTCTCCCTGTCTCTGTCTCTGTGTCTCTCTGTCTGTCTGTCTCTCTCTCTCTCTCTCTCTCTCTCTCTCTCTCTCTCTCTCTCTCTCTCTCTCTCTCTCTCTCTCTCTCTCTCTCTCTCTCTGTGTCTTTCTGTCTGTCTGTCTCTCTTTGAGCTTTTATACTGCTACCACATTGGTGGCCAACCGTGTGGTATGCTACCGAATTGCTCTAGCCTTCCCTAGTTAGAATGACACGTAGCTGGTTAAATCTGCGCCCAGTCCCAAAAATTCTTTGCATTTAGCAGGACGTAGCCCCGACAAGATTCTTTATGAACTGCTTTATCTGATCAGGCATAAAAGACTCAAACTTCTGCAGTGTCACTTGTACTGCAGCACATTCCACAGAGCCTGAATTTAACTGTAAAGATCGGCTGTAGATGCCTTCATATTCTGCTTCAGCCATCTGTCGACATTGCTTCTTAGTCGTTCTATGAGGTTCAGATCAGGTGACTAGCTGGGCCACTGCATCAGCACCACAATCGAATTCATCAGAAGGATAATTTACTTGCCTGCTAGTTGCCTAGGGTTGTTATTGTGCTGCCACATATAACGACCCGTCCAAGGAGAGTATTTGAGGTTTGAAATCTAATATGCTTGACCAACAACAACTTGAATAAAGTGCTTTTTTGACGAATCCGGTGTAGTGTTGATGCAGCGGCCCACTCAGTCGCCTAATCCGAACCGATGGAACGTTTATGCGACGATATTGACAGGAGCTGAGGCAGGATGTTAGGTCTACGTCAGTAGCCTGCCTTTTCAGTAAATTTCGGGCTCTGTGGAATATGCTACAGAAGAATAGACAGCGCAGAAGCTTGAGAAGTCTTTGCCTGGCCAGATGAAAGTGGTCGTAAAAAATTGTGTTGGAGCGACGTCCTGCTAAGTGCTTACATGGCAACAGTGTACTTGTTGGTTTTTGGCTGTCGAATAATTTCACATGCTGCTCATAGCTTTAGTAAACCTGGCATTGTAGGAAATTTTCTAACTAGTCGGTCAGAGTAGCAGCCACAGCCGGTGCGCCGTACTGGGAGCAGTTTTTGTGACTGGGTGTATGGATAGCAGTTGGTCCATGCTGCTCCTAGATTGCTATCCTCTGTTCTGGCTGTGAGCCCTGCAAATGCTGCTTCTAGCCCGGTTTCGTCACTTGGCTACGAGCAGGTAAGACTTAGGTATCTCTTCCTTGAACAATCACAGCGGTGGTGGATGATCTGACAAATTTATGCTGTTATACTTTTTAATAGTAAATCTGTTGATAAATCTTACGAGGAATACGTTTTGACCGTCGGAGACTTTGACGAAAGGATCTTCCTGGACAAGGATGCTGACGGGGAGATTGGAACGCCTGCCAAGTCGTGCAGCAGTGTGGCTGCTGACGTCAGCCAGCTGACTAGAGGTGGTGGTATGCAGCTGCCCGTATCGACACACAGGCCGAGCACGCTACAGCAGCACATAGAGAAGGTGTGCCGGCGCCCCTGTCCTTTCTGCTGCTCCTGCTTCTGCTACTGCTGCCGCCGATGTCGCTGGTGATGCCACCTCAAGTGGCCAGCGATTTTTCCTGTCACCATCCACGCCGTCTGCAGTCCACTCACAGCTTCCTGGTCGAGCCGATGTGCTTGCAGTAGCATGTTTGGCCGGGCCAAAGAGCCGCAGCATTTTGCTGTTTTCAGACCCGATCTCTTGCCCCGTCCACACCGCTCACCAATCGGCGTTATCTGCCAGTGCAAGACCCTTGTATTACGCCCGTCTCAACCGCCACGCAAGGAGTCAGCAAGTTGCACACCCTCCTGGCCGGCTGCAGGAACGGCCCCAGCGTTGCACTGATCGATATATTCAGGTGCGCAGATTTACCTTGGTCGCCTTCCAATTCTATCTGTGGCGTGATAACGGCCGGAGAGTGCTTCGTGTCGTAATAGCGGTGCTTTTTTTAGCCTAGCTGTTTTATGTTTCGTTTGAGCACTTTGCAGCTTAGGTTTTAAAGTGGTGGCTCAAGCCTAAAAGGCTGCCATACGAAGCAAAGTAGGACTTTGCATAGCAGTGCATCCCCCGGCTGCATTCCAAGCAGTACCTATGCTTGAGTGTAGGGCGAATGTGTAATCACTTGCCAGTCGACCGGCTTCCTTCCCAGCCTAGATTAAGTAAAGGACGGCCGATTCAACAGCCTCATCTACACTCGAGCGCGGAACTATCGGCAGCCCCTTGTTTATGAGGAGTAATAGTCATTCCATAATTAAATACGAGACCGAATTACAAGGAATGAATGGGTCAAATTAATGTAAATGCCTTTCACGATGGCGTTTTCATAAACCAGTATATGTGACAGAAAAATAACGAGAGGTCTTCGACCCTTAAAATCCAATACAAATGACGGAATCCCTATTTTGCAGTGTCGGAAAAACGACTGCGTTGCTCATTTTTGGAGATACTTAGATATGGATAGTAGTGTAAAAATAACAGTGCTCTGGCAATGTTCATTCCTTAACCTCGTGCTATTGCCAATCGCCACGCTTCAGACCATCTAGTTGATTGCCTTTATGAAGGGCCAAATGTGGGCTTTGCAGCAAACAGGGCGTAGCAACGTTGCAATTGCTGTGCAATTCCAAATTGGCATAGTGTACCCATAACTTCTAGAGCAAGATCGAATGGGACGATAAGAATAGATTCGCCACCTTTGGTAACTGCAAATGTAATGCAGCATGTACGTTGCAGCCCGAGGGGAGGTTTCAATTTTCAGAAGATGGTGGATATTTAGTTGCAACGGGGTCATGGTCTGGGGCTACTTCTGTTGTGGATACCTTGCGGTGGCATGATGCGAGGCGTTTAATGTTGCAATACCTAGTGCAATGGGCATTCGTGGATGTTTTCTTTTTAAATAGGGCTTTCAGCCTAAGCAGGCTTCTAAGCTTATTCAACGTTTTGCGGCTGGCTCAGTTTGTTTTCTCCCTTTTTGTAATTGCCCACCAGTGGCGCTTTACGAGACCGTTCGTGTCTAGTCCTTTGGGGTATTCTCGAAATCAGGCGAAATTAAATGGTATAGAATGTGTGTGTGTGTGTGTGTGTGTGTGTGTGTGTGTGTATGTATGCGTGTGCGAGTGTGTGCATGGTCTGAATTAACTTGCCAGCATGTTTACTTATGTGCAAAATATTTGAAAAGCAGCCGAAGCGGCTATCGGCACAACATACGTGTATTCCTGTTGTGTCTCTACGCTATGGAAGGAATTAGTTTCTTCTACTCTGGATCCTGAGGCTCTCCGGTTTAGAGACTATTTTGGCGGTTGATTGGCATCTACCTTTCACCGCGTGTCTGCTGTGCATTAGAGTCAGTTGGGACAAGAGGGCCTCAAGAGAATCGTCACCAGGTCGCCGGACCGGCTTGATGCATCATCGTCTATCAGTATGGCCACGTAGATTTTGTTCTTATCTGGCAAATGTGAATGCGCTGAGACCTAGTTGTCGTGAATGGCTGCCCGGGATTGGCTCCTGGGAAGCTCACTTACGTTATTTGGCCCGAGCAAGAGGTTGCATAGCATGCATAGCATGTTGTTTCGGATTGTGCTTGCCACACATTTGCCAAAGTAGGCCTGGACGGCGCTTGTTTGTTATTGCCGGCCCGTTGAGGGTTCGAGGTTTATAGCGCATCTTCGTGCGCCTCGGCTCGGTTGCCTATACTGCGCTCACGTCGGCTCTCGGCATCGGCACGCGTGGCTTCGCGGCTGGCTCTGTTCCAGCAGCGAGTGCAGTCGAAACCCGCAAGCGTCCATCGAGGAGCGTGTGCGGCAGATGGGCGAGGCATTCTGTCGCTGCTATGCCAAGCCGACCGACGACCAGCCGGCGCTTCACATTGACTTCGCACGCAAGCGTCTGCAGCTTGGCGAGTGCCTGTACTACAAGGCGCTCGAAAGCATCATGCTGGCTGAAAAGCGGCGGCTGAGCGCCGGCGGCGGCCTGCACAAGACCACGGATCTCTCGGTAGGTGGCGCATCGACAGCGACCTAGCTGGCTGGTCCGGAGGGGCTGCGCCTCTTCCGGCTGGCCCACCTTCCGGCGGTCTTCTACGCAGGCGCTGGCGTGGCTAGCGAGAGAGCGCGTTGTCGCTGAGCCAGTCGTAGAATTGTGTGGTGCCTTCAATGCTTAATTGTATGGTCCTGGTCGCGAGGGCTGCATGATCGGCCTATGTAGCCGGACAGACGGAAAGGAGCAAGAGCCGAGAAAGACGGCGAGGGACGGGAGTGTTGGAATGGTGAAAAGCGCCCGGCCTCTTCCAATCTCTGACCGTAGGCGTTTGAATCACGCGTTTTCAAAATTCACTCTCGTACTGTAGGTACCGTGTGCTGCACAGCACTGCTTATGCTTTCCTTCACGCATCTTTGCTGCCATTCGCTGTGGTTTATGGTATACGCTCGGCTCTTCGGTTAAGCTGCAGTTCATTGTCAGTTGATTTTTTACCATCGTCGAGAGTTGACAAAAGTGAATAGCCCGTGGCTCGATTGAAAAAAAAACAGATATCCACACCGCCGGTGTTGCAGGGTTGCTTCCTGTTGTTTTTTTGCTCTATCCTTTAATAAGGATAAAGATGTGGCAGAATGTTCAAGCCAGAATACATTGGCGCATGTTCAGTCAGGTCATGGCCGTTCTTGGACACGCTTCAGGCACTCTTGGAGCAAGACACCTTTCATCGGGGACTTTTCGCCTGCTGCCTCGAAGTGGTCCTCTTTTCGTATAACTCGCAGAGGTGAGGATCTTTTGTTTGTGTGCATTCTTCTTCTGCTTCTTTGCCCAGGGTGCGACGTGGCAGAGTACAGCCGCTGGCTCTGTGTCATTGCCTGACTTGATTTGTATGCAGATGACACTCAGCTATACCCGTGCTTTCATCTCTAGCAGCCTTCAAGCACGGCAGGCAACCTCTCTTAACTCCTTGCTGCACATCTTGCTGATATTTGCACTTGGATGACAGCAAAGTTTTTCGAACTGAATGACGATAAGACCAACTTACTAGTTATGGGCAAACGTACTGATACCCAGAAACCGTAGAAGCTAACTCTCAAAGCGGCTCGGCCTACATATCTTCTCCAGCGTCTGCACGAAATCTGAGTGCTCTGTTCTTAAGTGACCTTTCACCAGACGACTGCCTCAAGTCCGCAGTCAAGTCTGCCTACTTTCAGCTACACAACATTGCGAAAATACAAACCTGCTTAGACAGGGAGACCACTATGCGAGGGAATGTGACTTGGGAGCCTGTAAGCATTGGGTGGAGGTGGCTAGAAGAGGCATTAGACTACCTAAGCAGCAGTAGGCTCTTGACCGGTTGGGGGTTAGGACAATGGCTCTAGGCAGTTGACTCGGCAGTCTGGCGCAAATCCATGCATTAGCAGCATTTGTGCGGACACCATCTACTACAAACTGCCCCAAGCTGTCGGGCGTGTTTGGAACGAACGATGGGTCGGCAGTGCAAAAACAGTGCATGCATGGAATATAAGGGCTGCCGGAAGAGTACAGGGAATAGGTAGAGGGTTGCATCACTCTGGTACTGGACCCAGGAGACTTGTTCGGTCGTACTACCCAGCCTGTCTCGACTTCTATAACTCACTATTTGCGGGTCTCCCGGCCTGTGCAATAAGGCATTTATAGTTTGTATGCAAATCTGCAGCTAGACTTGTGTGTTGTGACCTATGCAATTTTCACATTACATCTCTTCTCACCTACCTGCACTGGCTCACCATCAAGCAACGTATCGACTTCAAGGCCTTGGTCATCCAGTTTTAGGTTCCTTCATTCTCTTGCTTCAGTCTACCTATCCGAACTACTTCCCAATCAGGCTAGGCATCATACCACCCACTCTTCTGACTCAAGTCGTTTACTTGTGCCTTGAACCAACCTCAAATCCTTTAGAGATAGTGCCTTAGTTCGTATGCTCCCGAAGCCCAAAGCTAACTCCCGACTGACGTCACGACCTCCCCTGACTTAGCAACATTTACAAAGAAGCAAAAAATACACCACCTTACAGCATTTGCTGGGCGTATATGAATTGTGCATTGTGTTCTTACACGTGCTGACACTGTCCATGTTATCAGTGAGCAACTGACATGCTTCTTTTGTAACACATAGAAAGTGCCCAGAAAGAGATTTAGTTATTCTAGGGCACTAACCATATGTCTAATTGCTAGTGTCATTGGTGATGGTGTCCTTCGTGTGATTGCATGCTAACATTACATCGTCACACTGGTGGCCGGAGCTCCCATATTGTTTTGGTAAGCTGTCACTGTTCCCGTGTGCTGATCTAGGCCAATATATTTGCAGGACCTTCCCGTGGATTACAGAAGTCTTTGAAATACCCGCATATCAGCTGTACAAAGTGATAGAGCTTATCCTTCGCTGTGAAGAAAGATTCAGCAGGGATGTTGTCAAGCATCTTAACAGTGTAAGAGTGGCACAGATGAATGTTGCTGGCGTTCTCACGTGTGCTGTTTACAGCATGGTAGCAGGAGATGCTAGCAAGCCATGCTGTGTTTGCTGCAGACTTGTGTACATGGTATTGTGGCAGTTGGTCATGTCCATATGAAATCCATCATCATTCATGTAAAAGCTGCAGTGATTGGAATCGACTAGAGTGACTAGAGGTACTGCCATTGTCAGGAGGCACCTCTCACACACATACGTCCGGTCCAGCCTTGTTCCTTCCACCTAGGATGTTTGGCATCCATATGCATGGAAATGACAGCTCTCTCTCTGCTCTGGCATTGCCTGAGGACGTCGGCCTGGCAGTGCTCTGCCAGGCTTTCAAATAATACATGTGCTGCCAGGCCTTCAAATAATACATGTGAAGCTTAACCGCACGAATCATTTTTTCTTCTTTTCAGTGTTGGCAGCGTAAACAACAGATGAATTGCAGGATTTTGCTAGCACCATTGATTCGTTTGGTGTTGCTATGGTTCAGTTGCCCTTAGCTATGCTTTCTAGCCCCTTTTGCCTAGCCATCGTCCTTCCTGTGGTGTGCCTAGCTTTGCAGCTTTCGAGCCAATCTTCATCGAAGCTGTCTCATTTGTGCTGCCAAAATCTGATTGCCAGTTGCGTGCAATCGCGAGGCTTTCCCACTCTCACCCTGTAATTGTGAGGAAGGACAAACTTTTGCCAATGCTGATCGTTGATTTTTCATTTTCACTTTTGCTAGCAGATGTCTACATGCCCATTTGTCTTTCTGAAGGGACAAGTTACATCCTCACGACCCACATTGCCATTTCCTACTGTGTTCTGATTGAGATATGCACTTGCTTTCAGGGGTGTGGTCAGTATTAAGTGAGAAGGGGCCAGATATTTGACCTTACAAAGGCAGCCAATCATAAGAAGGCTGAAGTGGCTTGCCTGTATAGGCAAGGCATTCATCAAGCTCTTTCGAGATTGATGCAAGGGGGTGGCAGGGCCTGTTTAATCATCTCCACGGCAAGTATGCTCGACACTAATGTTGCTTGTTTTTATTGCTTCTTCATAGTTACTGTGCCTGAGCTCCAAGCAGGGGTCTGCCATCGTGCGATCCAACCTAGTTTTACACCCGATCATCTGCTTGGATTGTCTCACGTGTGCTGCAATCAGTTAGCTGGTGCAGACAATACTTCCTACCTATTTAAAGTCAAGAGGATGCTTGTGTTGATATATCTTCTTACGCAACGACAACTACTCTCCAACTGCCGACTATGGCACATCTTTTTCAGCGGTCCTGAACTGCTACTTCTATGCTACTCACTACCTGAACTGCTCTCCTGACTCTGCTATGCTTCCCACTTTCTCTTTGTTGTGTGAGACGAAGTCTGTTGGCTACCGAATGCATACCGAAAGCCGCTTAGGCTGTGAGTGCGCTATACAAAACTCTCCTGCTTAACACCCACATGGTCTTTATGACTTTTTGGAGTTACTGACGGAGATACATTACATCTGCCGAACCAGGTACCTCTAAATCACTGGTGCCAAAGCCTGCCTTTATGGAACGGTTTTTCCGATGGGGGAAAGCTTTATTCAAACTGTTCTTTATGGTTTGCTTACCAGACTGCTCCACAGAGAGCATTACCTGTTGGCTATAATCTGCTAAACTAAGCTTGGTCTGATTACGATGCCTCACTTAAAGGGATGCGGTTTGCCTTCACTTAGCAAAGCGACATACTTTTGTTTGAGGACTAGCTGTCAGCAAAGCATGCTGCTGGGGTCGTGCAGCCAAGCAGCAAAGCTCGCGTGACACTGCTGCAGTTTTTTCTTTGTGGTGTGGCTCGGATGTCGCATTTAGTTTGCTTGTGCAACAACTCTGCCGTTCTGTGCCGTAGAAGCAAGCCAAGTTTTGATGCTGTGACCAGTGTTGCTGAAGTGGTGATGAAGACGAGTGCTAGTGCATTCTACGGATGCTTCAGCCGTCGTGTAGTGGCATTCCTTAACGGGTCGTGCCGTGCAGCTGTCTCAATCCTCTAGATACAGCAGCGTACTGTTCGGTCAGAGGTGTCCTTGATTTCGTGCCACGCTCGGTTTGATCTCTTGCGTATCACTCCTGCTTGTGCTGAGCGAAATCTGCGATCTATTACTACACATGCACTTGATTGCTGACCCTGAACTCGCCATGCCTGCAGGTTGAAGAGACCATTCTGGACAGCCTGGCGTGGAAATTCGGATCTCCTCTATGGGACGTCATTGCTGAGCTGAAGGATCAAGAGCAGGCCGTGCCGACGTGTGAAGAGGTGTCCCTGCCGTCTACTCCAGCAGTACAGCACGCAGCTGCAGAAGAGCCCCGCTTGGCTCCTTCACAGCAGCTGCTTTCACCGCTGGCGCACCCTGCTGTACGTCGATTGGCTCAATCAGATGGAAAGATAGTCATAAGGAGAGGTACGTTAACACGTTCTCCGCTGGCGAATAAGTCGTGCTGACAGTGTTGGAAATAGGCTCTGGCTTCTTGATTATTGATTTTACGTGGCTGCATCTAGTAAGCATAAATATTGTGTAGGCACTGAATTCATTTAGGAGAAGACAAGTAACTGCAATGGCCCACCTAAAACTGCAAGCCTTTCTCTAGACTTGAGTGAGCGCAGTTTTCATCATCTTGCGTATGCGTGCTGACGCTATGTGTGCTGCCACTAACCATATTTGCATGCTGACCCTGTGCATGTCACCCTTAACCATATTATGCTTGTTGTCATTGAGCTTGATACCACTAACCATTCGAGCATGATTCCTTTGCAGCAAATGTAAAGTGCTAGAAAGAGATTGAGTTCTCCGAGGGCACTATATATAATATAATATATACTAGCTAATTCAACAGCTTTTTTTGTATAGCAACAGGAGAGCCTTGCGGCGATCACCCACCGCTTGCAGCGGCAATAAAAGGTCGCCCACAGCAGGATTCGAATCCACGACCTCGGGACCGGATCAAATGTATTATTATTATTATTAACACCTGAAGCATGCTTGCAGGAGGATGAACCGGTCAAGTAGCACTTTCGTGGCTGCCAACATCTCTGTCTACCCCAGGGTCATGTGTTATGGGACCACTCGAGAGTTACGATGCACACAAAAATTGAATTAATCACACACGCCTTGCAATAAAGGTAGATCCGTCAGGCTACCTTGAAGGGCCACAGCATTAGGGATGTTTTCGGTGTTTGTCCTAAATTGAAGTTTTACAGTTCATGTTTGAGCCCAATCCTTAGGTCATGAGTATAGAATCTTCACAGTCACCCCAAGTTATGTGTTGAGCAAAAAATATGCTGCTTGTTCACTTGTGATCTATGGAGTCATGGCACATGCTATCACCACTTTCATGACCGGATGCTACAATAGCGATCATACCGGTCTTTGTTATGACTATCAGTAGGCCCGGTTCTTGCTTTTGCAAGGGTCGCTTGATCTTCATTTTGCATGGCTTAGCCTTGAGGAACTTTTCCCTGGCTTTTTCATACTCGTGATAGTGCAGCTGCACTGCAAGATCTGTACTCACATACCTTCTCGGTCTTCTCGCATGCCCGATATTTGATAGGTCGTTCAATCGTGCTCGTCCTTAGGCTCTCTCGTTGGGGCAAGGTATCTCTGAAGGCCAGAACCTGTTGTTACCTCGTAAAGGAATGTAAATGTGCACTAGTAGTTGCTCTGACAAACCTTTAACAGGCATGTCTGTTAACGTCAGCTGTTGTGCATCTTGGTCTGTATAGCTACGTTTGCTTTATTGTCATGTACCTACACCCCTTGTTGGGAAGTTCTTTGTCACCTTCCCAAAAGATTATTCGAAACCTTTGCTCTAAAGTAGTCCTGCTCTCACCTTCAACTGACAGTAATTGAGAGACTGTTATTATCAGAAGGTAAAAACATAGCGATAATCTGCTTGATTGTCCGAGCCAGAACCTATGTGTGCCTCTGGCCCAATCATGGCTGTTGCTATTTATGTTACTAGTAATGTAATGTAATGTATCTCTGTCTGTAACTCCACAAAGTCATAAAGACCACGTGGGTGTTACGCAGGAGAGTTTTGTATAGCGCACTCACAGCCTAAGCGGCTTTCGGTACGCATTCGGTAGCCAACAGACTTTGTCTCACGCTACAAAGAGAAAGTGGGAAGCATAGCAGAGTCAGGAGAGCAGTTGAGGTAGTGAGTAGCATAGAAGTAGCAGCTCAGGACCGCTGAAAAGGATACATGCGCTCATGGCATTGCGTCTAGATTACTGCAATTCCCTTTCTTCAGGGCTAGCCAACACTCTTAATCGTCTGCAACTGGGGCATAACTCAGCAGCTGGTCTGGTCCGTTGTCAACGGTATAGCTGCCACATTCCACCTTCTGTCTGAGCTTCACCGGGTCCTTATCAAGCATCCAATGGACTCTTAATATTCTTTCTCTGGCTGACTGGTCTCTACACTCGCTTGCTCAGGCTACATTCCCGACCTTGCTCCCCCAATGTGCCCTTTTAGCCCTGCTCATCGGCTTCCAGTCGTCTGGCTGTTCCACACGCTACATTGAAATGTTTTGATGATCAGGCCTTCGGTTCGTCTACATCTAAAGCCGGGTACTTGCTCTCGGCTTCTGTCACCACCTGGAACGACTTTTCATCCTTTTAATGTTGGCTAATGACGCATCTGTTCTACTTTCGCCCCAGTGAACTCGCGTTTTTTGTTCCGTTGTGCTTAGCATGTTTACCTGCGGATGGCTCAGTACTTGTTACTAACCAAGGATCCTACTAATCGGTGGCCCTCAGTGTCTTTTTGTGCACTTTAGCATGCTGGCCTGAGCGTGATACTTGCTTGCTTGTGAATACTTGTTTAAGCATGATACCGTGCAAGTCATCAACCCTTGGTTATTGATTCACTTGCAGCGAGTTGTAAAGCATCTTGATTGACCTGTAGTTCTTTTAGGATGCCGTACCAACGACTTGATATTTTTTATTATTGTTATTGCTTGTCCCACCAGCATAGCAAGCAGTAGAACGATTTACACCAACAGCTCAGGAATGTATATAACTGATCATTTTGTTCATAAAAATGTCCCAGGCATCTTGTAGTTTTATAGCGTATCTTTTTCTCTGCAGATACTAGTCCAGGCTTGATGTCACCTCTGTCTCCACTTCGTCCGTCGGCCACAGACCGCTTTTCATCTCCCATTGCGGGTTCTGCCAAGAGACGACTCTTTGTGGCAAACCTTCCAAGCCAGGGCTCATCGACTGATGCTTCATCTAGCAGTGAACTAGCTGTTCCAGTGACAGCACAGCAGCCTGCTCAGATGTCATTTGTTCAACGATACATAACATACCACCAGGCTCACATGGATGATAGGCACCATGTAAGCTCTGCTTGCCACCAAATTGACCACCCCCTGCGTCTTTTTGTCATTTAGGCCGATGTTCTAGTCCTTTGTAAGTCTAAATAGTGTGTGCACACCCTGCCCTCACCAGGCCTTATTTCTGAACTGTTTCTTAGTCTATGATCGTTCTGTGCTGTAGGTTTTGATCCCAGTAAACTTGTTGCCGAACTTGTCTGCCCAGCCTGCCATTGATCAAGGCAAAGTTGCTAGTGCAACAACTTCTGCACCGACAGCCCCTCTTGCATCATGTGTAACACCAACAGCTGGTGCAATGCCTGCAGCAGATTCTGCCAAGTCAACTGCTAATGCTTCCCGACGGAGGAAGACAGGATCGCTGGTATTGTTCTTCAGGAAGGTAAAGCTTGTTAGCAGCGGTGCATGGAAATGGCAGAATTTTAATGTACACATGCCACGTACATGAGCATTTTATCTGTTGCTGACATACTGGTTGCAGGTCTACCACCTTGCAAATGTGCGACTGCACGACCTATGTGAGCGTCTAGACATTGACGATATGCTGAGGCAGAAGATTTGGACGTGCTTTGAACATTGCCTAGTCAACGAAACCGAACTGATGATGGATCGGCATCTTGACCAGTTTATAGTTTGTGCCATCTATGTCATGTCAAAGGTGAGTCGTTTGAAGCCTTTCTTTGACCAGTCAGTGGCTTATGAATGATATCACTGATGGCATGCCGGTAATGAAATGCTCTGTCATTCATTGTCTTATTTAGTGAAAATATTGATGTGAGCTGGTGCCTCTGAATGAGGCCTGGAGCACTTGATGTTTTGGCTCACTCCTCGAAGTGCCAGCGATCGAGCATTTGTATTTTTTGCTACACCGAGCAATTTATTGACTTTAAAAAATTACATCCTCTTGCTTAATTTTTAGAATTAAGGCTTAGGAAAGCAAGTGTAACTAGGACACATGCTGTTTTTAGATTAATGGTATGCCTGCTGTCCACTGCTGCAACACTTCTATAACTGACGCTCAGTTGTATGGCTTGCACGAATGATTAGTGGTCACGAGTGTTGTTTCCTATTAATAGATACAGTGCGAACTGTTTTTATGTGTAAGAAAGAAAGTAGTAGCATGTGAAATCTTACCTAGCACTTTTTAATTGATATAGATTTGGTGTGAAATTAATTTTAATTTGAAATAAATGGCATTTATGCTATTTATTTGTATGTTTGGCACTATGGGATTTCACTTAAGCGGAATCTCTTCTGCTTATATGTTGACTATTTTTTCTCGGCCTTGGAAATGTTATCACACTTGCACAAATTTGTAAGTCTGCCACATAAGTATGTGACTATATAATAAGGGTAGTTATTGGTGTGCACATGGTTATTATGTACCCAGGTCATGCTGTTCTTTACAAATTACAAAAAAGTATGTGTTGAATGTCATGTAGGATGCAAGAAGGGAGTTATGAAGCTCTTCGAAGCTAGGGAAGTCAGGTGAGCCAGACTAATCTACCAGTCTATTGGCTGCAATATTTGTTCACAAGCAATAGGCTCGAAGTTGTCTCTAGGGGCTGTATGGCAGCACATCCTGTGCTGCCTATTGTGGGAATGGTGTAGATCAAATTTTTGACATAAGAGTATCAGTGTGTTTGATTTGCATGCCATGGTATTGCATTAGTCTACTTCCACCTAGCTAGTTTGGTCCAGCGGTTAAGGTGCTCGCCCCGACCAAGGACTGGCTGAGGTCGCGGGCTCGAGCCCCGAGGCATATGTGAAGTGCCTGAATAAAGATTAAGTTCTCTTGGGGTGCTATACAAATGAATTATATATATTCCGGTTTTATCGCCAGCATGTGGAAGATCAGAGGTTGAACCCAAATGTTCTCGTTTTATGAATTATGCTAGTGTTTTCACATGGGAATTTTGCCATCTCGACCGACAGGATCATTTGCCGCACTGGTTTGGCCCAGTGGTCAAGGTGCTCGCCCAAACCAAGGTCTGGCCGAGGTCGTGGGCTCGAGCCCCGTGGCATATGTGAAGCATAGAGATTAAGTTTTCTTAGGGCGCAATGCAAATGAATTATGTATTTGCTTCGTTTGGGCTGGTTTCAGTCAAAAGGTAGTTACAACAGTGTGGATTCGTCAAAAAGTACTTAATCAAATTATTGTTGATCAAGCAAGTTTGATTTCAAAGCTCAAAACTCTTCTTGGAGGTCGGTACATTTGGCAGCAAGATAACGACCCCATTCACAGTGCCAGTTGCCAGTGAAGTACTTTTTGACGAATCGATCTCGATAAAGTATATTTGGTATATCGATATATTTGGTATATCGATCGATATCGATATTTGGTGCTGGTGAAGCAGCCCCTTCAGTCGCTTGATTTGAACACCATAGAACGACTGTGGAGGATATCGACAGGCGGCTGAGGTGGGATGTTTTACCTGAACGAGTAGCCGATCTTTTCTGTCAGGCTTAGTTAAATGTGCTACAGCAGAAGTGAGAGAGGCAATCCAGAAGCTTGTGGCCTTGATGCCTGGCCAGGCTAAGACTAGGTAGGTCGTAAAGAGTCGTGATGGGACGACTTCACACTAAACGGTTTCATACCAGCAGCATGTGTTTGTTTTGAGGCTGTCAACATAATTTAGCATGCTTTGCATAACTTTAGCATACCTGACATCATAGTAAACCTTCTTATTTCCCGAACAGATTTACAGCCCCAGAAGCAGAGGCCACACTTCGAGGATTTTTTTGTGCCTCCGATTGTAGTTACATGAGTTGTGGCTCGCCATTGTTAAGGATTTATTTGCCTGCTGATATTCATATGGTTGCTTGATCGACGTGAGTGCAGGCCTGCCATGAAGCCAGTAAGCGCTACTACTCTCAGCCGTTTCTAGCTATGGTGTATATTTTGTATGTTTTAGGTTGTTCGCAGAGATGTCTCTTTTCAAGACATAATGAGGTGCTATCGCATGCAGCCACAGGCTCAGAGCCATGTGAGTGTAGTGCCATAGTGGACTCTGCAATCAGCCAATAGCTTGCTTTGCCAGGGCACTGCTATGTTAATGGAGGGGGTGGTCTACATCGATCTCGACTTGCAGGTGTACAGAAGTGTTCTCTTGGAGACAAGAAAGCGCAGACATTCTGGAAATAGCGAGAACAGCAAGAACGGGTCGGCCAGCCGACCGTCGTCACCGGCCAGTGCAGAGAAAGATGAAAAAAGTAATGTTACTTGTAGTGTCACTTCTGCTGCTGCTGCTGCTGCCGCTGCCACCCGTGCTTCAACCGCCCCCATCCCTCGGCTGGATTGAGATGTTTACCTCTGTGAGAGGGCAGACAGTGTAGAGACGGGAGAGCCTTGCTCGTTGTGGATGTTGTACTAGCGCTCGTGAGCACGGCACTGGCTTCCGATGTAGTAGTCTAGTGCAGGCACCAGGTCTCAGTAGCTCAGTAGCCCAGTGATTGCCTCAGCCACCGTGTTCTTCTAAATACTGCTAATAGAGCTTACTCGAAGACGGTTAATCTTTGGTGAGGCTCCATCTCGGTGCTGATAAAACAGTCAGAGGAATTTGGCTGTTAGCTTTTTCAGTCTTAAAAAGGCTAGCTGATTTAACAGCCTCATTTGTGTAGCGGAAGAAGAGCCTTAACGGCTATCACCACCACTTGCAGTTGGCAATAAAGGATCACCCACTTCAGGACTCGATCCCACGACCTGGGTCATGAAGAGCAAGCACCTTACCTCCTGGGTGAAACCGTGGTAGCAAACAGCCGGGTCGGTGGACAAGCAAAGGAACATATGTGGAACATTTGCTGGCACCGCCACAGTTGCTCTAGAAACACAGGACATACACTTCGTTGTCATATTGTCACCAGCTTATGAATAGCATCCACAAACTTGATATTACAGTTGAACTGGTATCCTGTTTGTGTTACACACCTTATGTGAGCCGTGATGGCACACTAGGTAAGGCAATTGCTTTCACTACCTCGGTTCTGAGGTCGTGGGTTCGATTCCTGCGGTGGGCGATTCATTATCGCCACTGCAAGCGGTGGTGATAGCCGTAAAGGGTCTTCTGTCGCTATACAAAAAGAGGCTGTTTAATCAGCTAGGATTTATTTATTTATTTATGTGTGCTTGTCACTTGTTAATTGTCATTTAGAATGTGCTCACCCTGCTGACTGATGATTACGCATGTAGAGACGGTAACAGGGAACGGGAGCCACTTTGCATCAAGGTAGCATAGGACGGTTTTCTATTCATGCTACATGTCAGTTCTGTATAATGTGCTCTGTTTAAAGCCTGTGCTGGCATCCGGCATACACCAACCACTGTTGATGGAGCCAATCCCAGCACATCACTGCTCACATTTGTTTGCAAGGCAAAGCACTAAGTGCTGCTGCCTGAGCAAATGTATATATATACATACACACATACACACACACGTTTTAGAAGAATAGTGGAAAGCCTAAATCCATTTGCCCATTTTTCCCCAAATTGCACCGCGATACAGTGCCATTCATTATACAGCTCCACATGTTGCTAGCAATATACTGTAAACACTGCTGTTAAGTTGATTTAAGATGGTTACGTTATGAAAGCAAATTGATTTTCTGCTACAATAAACTGCGATTTTGTTTCAGCTATATTTGCATGGATGAGGAGTGTGTCTGCATGTGCAGGTCAGAAGGGTTTTTACGTTTTGTTGTCCTCTGGAGACAGCGGTTGGATTCAAGAGGACTGGATTTTGAGTATTGAGTTGTTTGCTATACCCGTGCTATGTTTAGTGTTATCCTTATGCTTTATAGAACGCCTTGAGCGACTGAGCACAATTCGATCGTCGAGCACCATGCCAGTGCCGCACCCCAGCAGCCAGCCGCCTACGCCCACCAAGGTCACTGGTGCAGCCGGGAGCTGCTTCCAGTTTGAAGACAGCAGCCGCAACACTGAAGAACGTGGTGACCTAATACGATTTTACAATCAGGTGCAGCAGATATTTTTTTTAGTGGCGTTGTGATTGCATCTTATTTTTGTGTGTGACGAGCTCTGCCGATGTGGATTAGTACGATTTATTGTTTCTTTTACGTTTTTTGCAATGATGACCTGTAACCGCTTTGCTAAGTTTGTAGGAACCGAATGTATGACTTTTATGTATCATTTCCGTTTTTGTTCTAGTTGAATGTTGCTTCGGTAGCAGCAACAGGCTGATGATGCTGCTTGTCTGTTTGATGTTAGTATTGCATTATTTGCATGTATTAAGCTCCAATAATAATAATAAGCTGTAGTAATGTGCAGCTGCTAGAAAAGGGAGATAATAGTAGACTTGACTGGTAGAATTACTACTGAAACGGTCTCTATGCAAGTTGCCATGTACGATGCAACCCTGCTTTGTAGAAGTTGATCTTATTCGTATATCAAAATGGTTTAGTGGTCAAGATGTGAGTTTCCAGCATCGACTCAATCTTCTGATCAAACCATGCAGATTTTCTTTCTTCTTGATATAGCATCATAAGATGCAAGTACAGCCTCTCTATAAGAATCACACGGGGATCTGGTCAAAAGTGACTATTATGGTCAATAAGTGCTCATGTAGACGTTAGATAAAGAAGCGAAGAGCCGGTGATGCTTCTGTAAAGTAGGTGCTTTGACTAAGTTTGACCGTACTGGCATGTAACAATGTACAGGCAACCATACATATTTGCAGTATATCTGACGGACTGTGTGTGAAGACATAGGCAGAATAGAGCTATCTCTGGCGATTCGAAACCGTTATCCGTTTGTCTCTGTGTGCATGCACATTTGCCAGTTTTTGTCTTAGGTGCCCAAAGGCATGCTGATTGCATGCTTCATGCTGTTTTCACTATAAAGCTACCCGTGACCGATGTGAGTTACTATGTAGCATAGATCAAACATTGTACAACTTCGGTCTTTTTACATAAGGCCTTCAGCTATAGACCACACAGATGGCTCAATCAACTTTTCCTACTATGTTGCTTTCTGCTAGGTTAGGTATCCTGCATAAAATTAACCAACCCTGAACTGTTGGTCGTGGCTAGCCTCATGCAAATTATATTATGTTTCAAAGAAAATGAAACATTTAATAAAGGATGACACAAAGATCCAAGCAACATGCAGGTTGGGTAGGCTCACACAAATTTACCATAAATTGGAATTCTGAGGCTGATTTTTATTTTATTTTTTAGTTATCTGTTAATTGACACAAATTCTATCCTCATATGACCCATTTTAAGTTATCTCAATCGGTTAGCATGACTGTCACATATGACATCTGGCAACGATAAAACACAGAGAAGGGATCACTAATTCGGGCTATGTGTTTAAAGACGGCATTAGTTCAGCAGAAATGGCCACTGTGTTGTGTTTTCAAGACTAAATAGCAGGCTATGGACAAAACGGCTGGCCTGTCAAAAAGCCAGCTTTCAGAGCATGCGACTCGATATATGCTACGGTCCTGTAAGCACTGGAGACAGTTCAAAAGGTATACAAGTGCAAACCAAGCCACATTTAAATTTCTCTTTTATCGGATGTTCCATGGAATTTATCTTTTATCGGATTAGTCGAGCTGCAACATCGGCAAGGCACATGGGTAATCTTTTAAGAAATCGGACTAAGAATATTGACTCGAGTACTTGAAGCTTTTAGTGCTCACGATAATGGTTGTATCAGGGCAAGCTAGCCAGCACTTATAAACCACAAAACTAAAGCATTTTATTTTATTTACCTGTATGTACACAATCTTAGGACTTGTAAAACCTTACAAGATCCTTGAGACTTCCCTCCGACTTCCATCCCTTCGATTCGTGTGTTACCGATCCAGTACTCTGCCGATTGAGCTATCGAGACTACTTTCCGTATGACGTTAAATACAGGGCTTTACAATTATGTTGATAATTATGGCTTGGGAGTTTTTTGTTTGTTTATTGGTGAGCCGTTAATCACCACTGTTGTGTATTTTTGTAAGCTATCTGTTTTGCTTCTTGGTGAAGCTGCTCTATTTAATAACTGTCATGGGTATGTGAGCACGACAACTGTGTGGTGACATTAATAGTGCTGTTGTATTCTGATTTTTTTCAATTGTATCCTGAAAACTAGCGGAGATAACCACCCGCATATCTTTTGCTATTGCAGGTGTATGTCAAGAGTGTTAAAGATTTTGTTTCTAGGTTCTCATCAGAGGTGAGTTCTTTCCCCAAATTTTGTAGCCCCATTATATACCTTTTTTTGTACTGAAATAAGAACTGCCATTACTTCTTTGCAATGCATGCAGATTGCATGGTCGGGGCATGTTACAATGGAAAATCGTGTACACTAGATACTTTTGATTGTAACATCAACTTGGATTGTGCAACATTCAAGTCATCATGACTGGCCATAACGTATTAAAGCTCGTCGGCCAAGAAGAGTGTAAGCACCCATCTAGAGCATGGCGAGAGACCCGGATGCATGCAGGCGTATAAGACATTTGATCGCTCGGATGCAGTCCGGGCTGGGCTGTCGCCCTGCAGCTTCGGCTTCATTTGTGTGTTCGGAGTGCGCACTGTTCGGAGCGCGCAGCGACTCGACCAGGTGCACACGGGAGGGAGGGAATCCATAAGCCAGTGTGTGCTCAGGGAGCCATCGCCAGGTGTGCACCGGCCGTGCGTGCAACCGTTGCCAACAACGGGCGGCGCATGAGCAGTCAGGGCGGCGCATGCTAGAAAGGCATGCCGACGGAGGGCCTTGCTTGCTAAAGCGATGATGTTGCAGAAAAATCGGATGATCAATCATGTGCTTTAGCCTCTGGCTGGCCAGTCAATCGATCGATTGTCCCGTGGTGCTGCCGCCTGCTTGTCTTTCGAAGCTTGACCTTGCTTGGCCGGCTCTGCTCCAGCTGCAGCCATTGGTCGCAGAATGAGTTGGTGCACCATAGGTTTTTTTTTTTTTTGAGTGGACGGGATACTTTTTGATGGGCATCAAAAGTTGGCCGGCATGCAGTTAGTTGGCTGGCAGTTGATTGTGGCTGCGAGCGTCCAGCAGTGCCGGTGCTCGAGAGATGCGTGCGACGTTTGCGTTGCGGAGGAAGTCACTCTGTCATCAGTGTGGAAGCACCTCGGCATGTGTGTGTGCAACGGTGAATCGGTCTTTTAGAACAACTGCGCCCCTCCGATGAGCCCCCTGCCGGTGGTGAGGCAGACTCCGATATCGCCTCGTCAAGTCTCGCGTAATCACAGTGTCTTCGTCTTGCCTCACACCACGGCGGACATGCTGACACCGACCAGCCGTATGTTGTACTGCTTCAATAAGAGCCCGTCGAAGGTAAGCTGCCGCTGCCCTCGATTGACTGCCCCAAGCGTTGTTGAAGCTTGCACAGTCCGGGTTTTACGTGTAGAGCTTCTCCATTGCATTCCCATATAGGCCTTGGCGGCAGTGTGGCTGCCACTAGTGGTAATATGCAGTGCTGGCGAAAAAATCTACTCACCCCGGGGATCAAGATATAACCTCAAATATTTTAAGACTTTCTTTGACTCTGCTGGCCAAACAAATTTTACTAGAACTCAGGCTTCACTAGAGTTAGCAACATTATTATCAGATTGTGTTTGCTACCACCTTGATTTGCTTTCTATGTGCAAAAATATTCAAAATAACCATTTTTTGCAGTATCTGGTGCTATTTCTGGCTTCTGACAGGGTTGCCATTTTCAAAAGGTATTTTTCAGCACCGTGTGATCACTGGGAAATTAGATTTAGTGGATGCACCCAAGTATTTTCCTCTCTCTGACAATGTATCTTATCAACCATGTCAGAAATGTTGTCAGCAATGATCAAGAGTTTTAAGCATGCAATTTTGAGTGCACAACCAAACGCCTGGCATGGTTCGAAAACACTGCAAGAAATCGATGGCACCATACTAAGAAACAACCGCCAGTGTTTTCCGATGAACGAGGAATTAAAGAATTCTTTTGGGCAGTTTCTTAGGTCGTAACTCTCATGGTTAGCCACTCAATGCGTGTACTCAATCTTCTCAGGATCTTAATGAAAACTGCGTAAGACATGCCGATCAACAAGTTTTATTCAGGTATTTGCATAGAAAAAATTGTTGCTAAGCAGCTAGTTGAACATATTGAAAATAATGGAATGTCAGAAACATTTCAATCAGGGTTCAAGAGGCAGCACTCTACTGAAACTGCTCTCCTCCGTGTTAACAATGACATTCTACGTGGCAACGACGACGGGAATGTCACTGCCCTAGCTCTGTTAGATCTGTCTGCTGCCTTCGACACCATTGATCACGAAGTTCTGCTTGAACGATTGAGAACAACGATCGGTCTGGCAGACGAAGCACTGGCGTGGTTTAAATCCTACTTGTCTGATCGTGTTCAATCCGTGTCGTGTGGGGGTCAGGTCTCAGACATGAGAAGGGTCACCTGTGGAGTCCCTCAAGGGTCTGTACTTGGTCCCTTGCTGTTCTCCATTTATACGCAACCTCTGGGAAAAGTGATTAAGGCCCATGGAATAGGATATCACTTCTATGCTGACGATACTCAGTTGTATTTGTCATTTAAACCGTCGGAATCTGCTGCAGCAACTGAGAAACTGAATGCTTGCCTTGCCGATATTCGATCCTTTATGTCGGAAAACTTCCTGAAATTAAATGACGATAAAACCGAACTACTTCTCATAGGACGCCCTAAGCGTGTGGCTGGATTAAAAGGCTTTGCTGTTCTAATAGGTGATGCTATTGTGCGACCTTCACCACGTGCTCGTAATCTAGGTGTCGTGTTCGACAGCTGCCTCAATTTCAAAAGCTTCATTCAGAAGACTGCCTCTACAGCTAGCCATCACATCCGATCCCTATCCAAGATTAGAAGCTGTCTCCCACAGTGGCTTGTAAAAAATTTAACTAGCTCTTTAGTTCTGTCCCGGCTTGATTATTGTAATTCCCTTTTGGCTGGGCTACCAAAGAAAGCTATTATGCCACTTCAGTGGACTATGAATATGGCTGCAAGGCTGGTCTTCAAGTCCCAGCGGTTTGAGCACGTGTCACCTTTGCTGGAAGAGCTAGGATGGTTGCCGGTTGAGCAAAGGATACAGAGCAAAGTTCTTACGCTGACCCACAAGGCCCGCCACGGCTTGGCTCATTCGTACCTAGCTGAAGTGCTGCATCAGTTTCAGCCTGTTCGCACCCTCAGGTCCTGTGTGGACAATAAATTAGCTGTCCCATTCCTCCGCTTAAAGACAGTTGGCGACAGAAGCTTTAGCTCTGCAGGTCCTAGACTTTGGAACTCGCTTCCACAATTCTTACGTAACGACAACTACTCTCCTGCTGCCGACTATGGCACATCCTTTTCAGCGGTCCTGAGCTGCTACTTCCATGCCATTCACTACCTCAACTGCTCTCCTGACTATGCTATGCTTCCCACTTTCTCTTTGTTGCGTGAGACGAAGTCTGTTGGCTACCGAATGCATACCGAAAGCCGCTTAGGCTGTGAGTGCGCTATATAAAACTCTCCTGCGTAACACCCACATGTCTTTATGACTTTGTGGAGTTACTGACGGAGATACATTGTAGTAGCTGTATACGGTCCCACAGCTCTTTTTTCATCAGGCAACAGTTGGTGGTTTCTTGCTCTAATTGCACAATTGATTTCTTCCATGGTCACAAACCAGGTCCGGTACACATCTAAGCATGCGAAAAACCAGATGTCTTCAAACCTTAATCATTCTTGAAGAAGTGCCCGGCACTCTCCTGCTGCTGACTGAGGCACATCCTTTCCTGCCGTCCTGAGCCACTGGTGGAGGCCAAACATCCTGCCTCAGTGTGTGTTTCAGCCGTCCTGAGCTACTTCCATGTTACTCACTACCTCAACTGCTCTCCTGACTCTGCTATGCTTCCCACTTTCTCTTTGTAGCGTGAGACAAAGTCTATTGGCTATCAAATGCTTAGTGGTTGTGCTATAATAATATATAATAATGCACTTGATAAAGCGCCCTCAGAGAACTTAATCTAGGCGCTTTACATTTGCTGCAAAGGAAATGCAATTGAATGGTGAGTAATATCATGTTTGATAAACATGAATAACATGGTTAGGGGTGACATGCACAGGGTCAGCATGCAAATGTGGTTAGTGTCAGCACGCATAAGCACATCAAGGACGATTCACAGGGATTCACTAAATGCTGTCCTAAATAGGCACGTTTTAAGTTCTTTTTAAATGTGGTCAGGTCAGGGGATGTTCTGACGCTTGTCGGGAGGGAGTTCCAGGCTTTGGGAGCATACGAACTAAATGCACGGTCTCCCAAGGATTTGAGGTTTGTACGAGGTGTTGGTAAACTGCTGGATTCCGAGAAGCGGGTGGTACGGTGCTTGGCCCGTGGGGGAGTAGATCTAAGAGATAGGCTGGAGCGAAAGAATGGAGTGACCTAAAAGTGAGCGACAAAACCTTGAAGTCAATCCGTTGCCTCACTGGTAGCCAGTGCAGGTCGGTGAGAAGTGGAGTTATGTGGCAACTGCGACGCTCACGACAGACAAGCCTAGCTGCGGAGTTTTGCACCAGCTGCAATCGCCTGATCGCACATGCTGGTAGGCCAGCAAGCAGTAAGTTACAGGAGTCAAGACGGGATAGGAAACTTTCCTTCGTAACACCAACACAGTCATCGTGGCTTTGTGGAGTTACAGATGGAGAAACATGACATAAGGCTGTTATTTCGGTGCCAAATATTACGAGCTTCTAAGCAGAGTATTGAATCTTTAAAATTGAGCTTGCTTGACCCACAACGACTTGTGGTAGGTACTTCTTGACGAATCCTGTGTGGTGCTGATGCAATTGCCCACCCAGTCGCATTATCAGAACCCATAGAACGTTTATGGGAAGGTATCTGCAGGTGACCGAGGCAGGGTTTGTACGAGGGGCTTGCTCTACGCCCAACTTTCGTTCAATCCCGCCTAGAGAGCCCATACCGCCACTGTGCCAGTCATTCATGCAGCAGTTGGTTTACGGGGTGGAGGGGGGGGTGCTTGGCGCAGCAGCTGAAAGCTGCTGCTCTGTACCCATATGTACTCTGGTGAGCATTCCTTCGCTGCACTCGTGTGCAACAAGCAAACGGTGCATTTCTAGATAGATGGGCGTTTTAGTCCGGCTGTTTCCGGGCGTCCTATTTGCCTCTTTCATTCTTGGCCAGACTGAGACTTACGAAGTGTCTGTCCAGAACTCGCAGACCGCTGCTGGTTTGACTTGCACCTGGGTCGCAGATACCCTTCTTTGCAAGAGTCTCGGAGAATTGGCTTTTGGCCTCTCTGTGTAGTGCACGGTAGCGACAACGTTTTGTTTTACGCAATTTTTGCAAGTAGCAATCGTCTGTCGGGGGGGGGGGAGAAGGGGTGAAGTTGAGGAAAGCAAAGGGCAGCTTGCGCCCTTTGCCTCGATGGCTGTGTGAGATAGATTCGCCCACTCTCACTTTATCAAGTGGCTGCTAGTGGCAAGTCCCTGCTGCCACTCAACCCCCCCCCCCTTCCCCTGGGGGGGGGGTGTGGGCTCAAGTGGCTACAGAACTTTGGCTACAGCACACAGTCACTTTGCGTTGGCACTGCCTGCTTCGGCAAGCGTTGCGCAATTTTGCTGCTCCCCCCTCTCTCTCTCTCTCTCTTTCTCTCTCTCTCACACACACACGACACGTGTAGGACCTTCGTGCCATCAACAACATGCTGCGCATGGGAGAGAAAAAGGCACTCCTATCAGGAATCTCGCCGCTGGCTGCGTCATCTGCCACGCAACAATCACTGCTGCTTCAAGGCAAGGGAGGCGGCAGCGGTGTCGTCCGCGACGACGCGGCCGGCGGAGGCCACACGGCCACGAAACGCATACATCTCGAGGAGTCGCCCGCCACTGGATCGAGCGGCAGCCGCTTTGCATCGTGCGGCGACAGCGCCGTCATTAACAACAAGCTGCTTCAGCTGCAGCAGGAGCAGCAGCAGCAGGCTGCCGCCGCTGCGGCCGCATCGACGCCGAGCTCGTAGAGAGAGAGAGAGAGAGAGAGAGAGAGAGAGAGAGAGAGAGAGAGAGAGAGAGAGAGAGAGAGAGAGAGAGAGAGAGAGAGAGAGAGAGAGAGAGAGAGAGAGAGAGAGAGAGAGAGAGAGAGAGAGAGAGAGAGAGCGTCGCCACTACGGAGAGGCTCTGTAGCCGCCACTGCCGCTACTGCTGACATTGTCGCAGAGAGAGCTCAAGACACGGGCACGTGCCCACGGCGGGTGCGCATGCCTGCTGCTTGAATGTGGTGTGGTGAAGCAGCAGCGCAGACTCGGCGGAGATGGTGGCTCGGCGTGTACCGCTGCAGTGGCAGCCATGCTGTGGCGGCAGCAGCGTCGTACCGCAATGCATGCGCAGCTGCTGCTGCCGTGTGTGCTGGGCGGCTTCGACGTCATTCAGCCATGTCGTGGCTGCGCTCTCGATTGGCCTTGTGTGTTGGCTGCACCCGAAGGCGGCAGCAGTAGCAGCGTCGATTTTTCTCGAGATGGCGTCGTTGTTGCGTCATGCTCGTCGTTTTTGTGGGCCGTCCTGTTCACCCGCCACCCCTCTCCCACGGATGACCGTGCTGGCTGGGGGCACGCCCGTCCTCTTGTTTCCCATGCCACCGTCGTTGCCTTTATATTGCGGCCTTAGGTGGAGCTGGCTTTAGCAGCTACTGCCGCTGGCCACTCGGATTTTAGCCTGCGCTTGTATTTTTTTTGCGCACTTTCTATGCCTTCTTCGGGTGCGATTTTAAAATCGGACATTATTTGGGCGAGTCGTCAGGCTGTGGCTCTGGATCTAGGCGTGGTGTGTATGAATGATGCCATGCGCGGACCTGTCTCTTGGCAGATGCATGCCTGGGGGGGAGCATGGCGCTGTGGCTCCTCACCTCTACGTGGTGAACCTAGTGAAAGAACTACGGATGAGGGGAGCAGGCCAGTAGCGGGTCGCGTGAGTGCAGTGCTGTGCTGACCTCTGCCTCGTGGCACCTCATGATCTGTGACTGACCGCTCACGACACTAAGCAGTCTGTAGGTGTGCAGACCATTGTGCATTGAGAAAATACAATGGAAAAGCCATTCCGTGGCTCGCTGCCGTGCTTCCATGCAAACCCCAGCAAGGTTCGTCGCTGTAGATCCAGTGGCTTGCAGTTATTTCCTGCAGCATCACAGACCTCGTGATCACGACACTGAACTGCATGACCTTACGAATGAGGTTATTCTTCAGGAATTTTAAAACAACGACCGAAGGCCGTATGTCGTAAGACTGCGAGTAGGGGTATTTCAATGGAAAGCTTCAGTGCATGTCGGAGGGTTTACTAAGAGAGCAGCTGCCGGTCGGAAGCAAGGTGGTACCTGTACCGAATGCATGGTGCTAGATCAACAGCCAGCCCAAAACGGCACGATTGCTTCCACTAGTTTCATGCTCGTCATCGTGGCTTTTCGTTTATATTAAGCAGATATTTTCTTATTGCCGAGTGTCATTGTTTGCTATTACCCCGAATTATTTACCAACTTCTAGCCATTTCTGCCGGTCTTCACGAGACGTGCATTCTGCCTATTCTTTCCGGCCCCTCCACCTATCATTGGTCCATAAACCGCTTGAAATGGAGCTCAAACTACCTCACCTTCAACCTAAAGCGCTTTATGCAATGCAACAAATCCAGCAAAGCATGTAATAACCCAAAGAAGCAGTAATAGTGATGCTAGTTTGAACGGTGCCTGCCATTGGCAAATGCAAGGCCAATGCGAAACACTGAAAGCTTCTTGCATCTGCTGCTCACACAGTCTGTGTGACAAAGTCAGCAGTATAATGTCTATTTGTTATCCATTGGCAAAGCACCAATCATCTGGGTTGTATTGTCTGCTTACCCGACGGCCTGTGTGGTGTGGAGTAATAATTATTTGTACAGGCTGTTGCTGCATAGCCTCTTGTACATGACCAAAATACTCAGTTCGAAATGTTAGGTGTGAGGTCAACCAGCCTTAGTATAAGGATAATGATAATACCTATTTTGTTTAGTGCCCTAAGAGAACCAAATCTCGGCAGGCACTTAGCAACTTGCTGTAAGAGAAACAATAACCACGAGTTAACGAAAAGCAATGTATAATGCTTGTACAAGCATGCAAAAGCGTACAAACATGCTTTGACAAAAGCACCAAAGAAGATGGTTAGTAGAACCCGTGGTTAATAGCAAGCACTGAATGCACAGGTAAGCACTCATAGCACACGGGAAAAGACTAGTTCACTGGGGCGTCTAATAGTAAGCTGAAGTCGTAAGAATACCTACAATTCAACGAAAGGAGTTTCGCTAGGATCTGGTAATGACTGCCAATTATGTACACTGTGTGGGTGTGCACCTTCCAAATCTAGCAGCTTCCGTATTGCGCTCCTCTGATATGCTGCAGAATGACAAAAGCAGCAGCAGCAAGTTTCGGCTCGGTCCACATTCCTCACTTCGATCCACTTGAGGTCAAAGAACCAAAGGCCGGGACTTTGGATAACTTTTGCTGTGGAAGGCGCAAGCAGAGTGCTTTTACATTCTGGAAGCTTGAGATATATTGAGCTATCGAATCCAAACGTTATGTGAGCGGCAGCTTATTTGTGATGAATCGATTTAATAATAATACGCTTGTTATAGCGCCTCCAGAGAACTCAACCTCTTTCAAGGCACCTAACATTTGCTGCAAAGGAAGCATGATCTGGTGGTTAGTGGTAGCATGCAGATGACACTCAGTTGTACCTTTGCTTTGATCCCTCCCAGCCTTCGAGCACCTCAAATCCTCTAAACTCACTAGCTGCATGCATTGATGACATCCGCACATGAATGGCAGCAAATTTTCTAAAACTTAACGATGATAAAACTAACTTACTAGTTATGGGCAAACCCAGTGTGATCCAGAGATTGGAAAGGCTGACTCTCAAAATTGGCTCTGCCAGCATATCTCCAGTTGAATCAGCTCGAAATCTAGGTGTCATATTCCAAAGCGACCTCTCGTTAGACGAACATATCAGCTCCACAGTCAAATCTGCCTATTTTCAGCTTCATTACATTGCTAAAATTCGGGCTTGTTTAGATAAAGATACCACGTCTAAGTTGGTCCATGCATTCGTGACATCCCGTCTCGACTTCTGCAACTCACTGCTTACTGGCTTACCGGCATGTGCAATCAGGTGATTGCAGCTGGTGCAAAACTCTGCTGCTAGGCTTGTCTGTCGTGAGCGTCGCAGTTGCCACATTACTCCACTTCTCGCCGACCTGCACTGGCTACCAGTGAGGCAACGGATTGACTTCAAGGTTTTGTCGCTCACTTTTAGGTCTCTTCATTCTATCGCTCCAGCCTATCTGTCAGATATACTACCCCATCAGGCCAAGCACCGTACCACCCGCTTCTCGGAATCCAACAGTCTGGAAATACCTCGTAAAACCTTACATCCTTTGGAGACCGTGCATTTAGCTCGTATGCTCCCAAAGCCTGGAACTCCCTCCCGACCTGCGTCAGAACATCCCATGACCTGACCACATTTAAAAGAAACTTAAAAACACCTATTTAGGACAGCATTTAGTGGGTCCCTGTGATTCGTCCTTGATGTGCTTATGCGTGCTGACACTGTGCATGCTGCCACTAACCACATTTGCATGCTGACCCTGTGCATGTCACCCCTAACCATATTATTCATTTTGTTTGTTTTTCAAGCATGATTTTACTTACTATTCTATTGCATATCACTTTGCAGCAAATGTAAAGCGCCTAGAGAGAGATTAAGTTCTCTGAGGGCGCTTTATCAAGTGCAATATTATTATTATTATTATTATTATAAAACTCTGCAGCTAGGCTTGTCTGTCGTGAGCGTCGCAGTTGCCACATTACTGCACTTCTCGCCGACCTGCACTGGCTACCAGTCAAGCAACGGATTGACTTCAAGGTTTTGTCGCTCACTTTTAGGTCCCTTCATTCTATGGCTCCAGTCTATCTCTCAGATATACTACCCCATCAGGCTAAGCATCGTACCACCCGCTTCTCGGAATCCAACAGTCTAGAAATACCTCATACAAACCTTAAATCCTTTGGAGACCGTGCATTTAGTTCATATGCTCCCAAAGCCTGGAACTCCCTCCCGACCTGCGTCAGAACATCCCCTGACCTGACCACATTTAAAAGGAACCTAAAAACACACCTATTTAGGACAGCATTTAGTGGGTCCCTGTGATTCGTCCTTGATTTGCTAATGCGTGCTGACACTGTGCATGCTGCCACTAACCACATTTGCATGCTGACCCTGTGCATGTCACCCCTAACCATATTATTCATTTCGTTTGTTTTTCAAGCATGATTTTACTTACCATTCAATTGCATTTCACTTTGCAGCAAATGTAAAGCGCCTAGAGAGAGATTAAGTTCTCTGAGGGTGCTTTATCAAGTGACATTATTATTATTATTATTATGCTCAATGACAACAAGAACATGGTTAGAGGTGTCATGCACAGGGTCATCATGCAAATATGGTTAGTGGCAACGTGCACAGTGTCAGCACGCATAAACACACAAAGGACGAATCGTAAGGACCCACTAAATGCTGTGATAAATAGATGCGTTTTTAGCTTCTTTTCAAATGTCGTCAAGTCAGGGATGTAACGCCAATTGGAAGTGAGTTCCAGGCTTTGGGACCATACGAACTATAGGCATGGTCTCCGAGGTTTGTGTGAGGTATAGGTCAACGATTAGATACCGAAAAGCCGGCAGTACGATGATTAGCCTGGTGGGGCAGTAGATCTTATAGGTAGGCTGGAGCCAAAGGATAAAGAGACCCAAAAATGAGTGACACAACTTTGAAGTCGGTGCATTGCTTGACTGGGAGCCAGTGCAGGTCGGCGAGAAGTGGTGTGATGTGGCAACTACTACGCTTACGACTGATAAGCTTAACTTCTGAGTTTTGCACCAGCTGTTTTGCACCTAGATTTCGTACGGATTCAACAGCAAATTTTCTGGCAGAGCCGATTTTGAGCGTATAATTTTCCAATTTACGAATCACACCTGGTTTGCCCTAACTAGTAAGTTGGTTTTTATCATCATTCGATTTCAGAAAGTCTGTTGCCATTAATGTTCGGATGCCATCAATCCATGCAGCAAGAGAGTTGAAAGAATTCGAAGTGCTAGAGGGTTGGGAGGGATCAAAGCAAAGGTACAACATCTGTGAAAGGTGATTAAAGCCCACGGAATAGAATATCATTGTTATGCTATCAATTTTGTCATTCAAACTGTCGGAATCTGCTGCGGGAACTGATTAAATGAATGCTCGCCTTGCCGACATTTGATCATGGATGTCGGAAAATTTCTTGAAACTAAAAGACGATACAACAGAACTGCTACTCATTAGACACCCTAAGCATGTGGTTGGACTAGAAGGCTTTTGTCTTCGAATAGGTGATGCTGTCGTGCGAACATCTACATGAGCTCGGAGTTTACGTGTCGTCTTCGACAATTACCAAAATGTTCACAGCTTCTTTAAGAAGACTGCTTCCACAGCTAGCCACCACGTCCGATCCCTATCTAAGATTAGGAACTGTCTTTCACTTTGGCTTGCAAAAAATTTAACTAGCTCCTTAATTAACCAGCTAGGTCTCCTAAGCGAAAGCTTGAAAAATGTACAAAAGATCTGGACTAACTGTCAATCGACAGTCTTAAGAGGACTACAGTAGATCATACCAATCGATTCTTGCAAAGGCCAAATCTACCTTCTATAAAAATATTGTTGAATCATAGGTGCACTATCCAAAAATGCTGATGTCGACGAACAACTATCTCCTTAAAACCTCGATGGTTAGGTCCTTACCAAACGATCCCTGTCATGATTTGGCTAGTCGTTTCTCTAGCTTCTTTGTCAAGGGGCTAGACAAGATCGGGAAGTCCATCCCTATGATGGCAGCATCCCCTGGAATGATGTCTCAATTCCAAGTAACACCTCAATGTCTAGATTCAAGCAGGTCATCAGTGACATCATAAGTGACCTCGTCCTGAAGTTCATATCCTTATCAAACAAGACTAGTCCTTTGGACCCTATTCCCACCGTACTACTTCTACGATGCATTGACGTGCTGTTGCCATGCATAACTAACATCGTAAATATGTCATTAGCCTCAGGTCATGTCCCAGCAGCTTTAAAAAAGGCTGTAGTCAGGCCACTACTCAATAAAGTGGCACCCGACCAAGAGAGCTTGATCAACTTCCACCCAGTCTCCCTGTCACCGTTCCTATCAGACTATGGAGCGAGTCGTGACAGATCAGCTGAACTCACATATTGAAACTTCTAACCTTGCATGTAAGTTCCAGTCCGGTTTTAGAGCTTATCACTCAACTGGGTCACCACTGCTTCGGGCGTACAACGACGTACTTAGGAATGCAGGAATAGGTAGAGTATTTCTGCTTGTTTTGCTCGATCTTTCAGCAGCTTTTAATAATAATAATAATAATAATAATATTGCACTTGATAAAGCGCCCTCAGAGAACTTAATCTCTTTCTAGGCGCTTTACATTTGCTGCAAAGTGATACGCAATAGAATAGTAAGTAAAATCATGCTTGAAAAACAAACAAAATGAATAACATGGTTAGGGGTTACATGCACTGGGTCAGCATACAAATGTGGTTACTTTTGATACTATCGACCACCAAGTCCTTCTTGAGAGTTTCATTTTGCCAGGGCATCACTGACACTGCTCTGCCATGGTTCGGGACCTATCTCAGTGGGATACTGATACTCCATAGTATTGATGTGAATGGACAAAGATCATGCCGAGCTGGTTTGGCCCAGTGGTTAAGGCCCCGACCAAGTCTGGCTGAGGTCGTAGACTGGAGCCCCGTGGCATATGTGAAGCGCCTGAATAGAGATTAGGTTCTCTTTGGGCGACATACAAATGAATTATATTTATTTTATAAATATCCGAGGAACCCCTGAAATATGGTGTACCTCAGGGCAGCCACTACAGCTACTATCCTACTGTCGGAGCTGAGCATCGGCCATCGTGGCACAATGAGTTGAATCGTTGCATTGCGTTAGCGTTGCGAAAAATTAGGCCAACGTATGCACAACGCTCACCGTCGGTCGTGGGACCTGTAGAACCTTACCTTCGCAAGAAGAGAAAAGCATGTGATAGCAAAGCTGGTTACATTTTTTTTATTGCGACTACGACGAGTATTGACCGATCGTCGGCACGTGCCACTAGAACGGCAAAAGTGTGACTGCCTTAACATAAAAACAAGTTCTAATCAAAATACTAAACTAAATGTGCAGCTTAAATAAAGCTTTAGCTATCGTCACCAAGCAAAGATAAGACACCGATTTTCGTTGTCAGAAGTTTACTAATCGATAGAAAAGGCATCGATTTTTGATAACTAAAAGCTCAACAAGTTAATGGCTTAGTGCTAGGCTGTCACATGACTGATGAATCCCACCAATTCAGCATACCTGAGCCGTAAAAGTATCAGCAAAAATGCTGGCGAGTAACTACAAGACAACAGAGATCTTTCATGAGCAAGATCAATGCAACGATGGTCAAGCCAGAGTGAGACCAAGTGTTGAAGTATTGTATTTCACAACTTAAGCTTGAGGCCAATGGCTGAGTTTGCTCGTAATGTAAATGATCTCAGCATTCTCGTTTCTGACACCTGTCATCTGCAGCAGCTACCTTGTCTCGAAATGCTTGCTTACTGACAAGCCAATCGAACTACTTAAGAGCTGTTTGCCCCGACCGTAATCCAGATTTAGGAGGCCGTGGGACAATTTCTCCTCCGTAAGAGCATGCTGAGCATGGCCCAGCTGATTGAAATTGGAAAAGCTGACTGCCTGGTTGTTTTGGTCCCAGAAATGGTAACCAGTGACTGCAGCTTGGCCTGCATATCTCGTAGTGCAGCCTTCTTCAGCACATGGTCCTGGCTGCTCGGTGTCCTGCGTGCGCTGGTAGCTGCTGTTGGCCGTGGAGCCCTTCATGGAGTATTTAACCAGATTTTACCGGACGAAACCATCCCCTATTCCAAGTACGTTTTCCGCTTTAGCCCAGCGGTAAAGGTGCTCGCCCGACCAAGGTTTGGCCGAGTTCGTGGCTCGAGTCCCGTGGCATATGTCAAGCGCCTGAATGGAGATGAAGCTCTCGTGTGGCGCTATACAAACGAATTATATTGATATTTATTGCACCTTCTCTGTCTGTGCTTAGACTCGTGATTCTCAAAAAAGCACGGGAGTGTTACCAGATGGCTAACTTATGTCCTTAAAATGACTGATCTTGCCTGTTTCTGTACTTATATCTTACCATGACCATGCTGATACGTCTCCACATTGTAGGTCCACTTTTTCTGTTGCATCAAAATTCATGATCATGTCAAGCTGCCTGTGTAGCCTCGAAAGCATCGGCCGATATCGGAGCCTCTCCAGATAGGGTTAAATATTTTTGGCTCAAGAGTGTAAGTCTCCCAACGAAAGTGTCTCGGATGGTACGAGCAGCAGACTCGAGGAGCGAGCACTTTAGCAACGAGTTCAGAGACATCTAGGTGACATCGTGATTCGAGTCACGACTCGAGGGTCAGTTCGAGTCCCACTGGTGGTAGGATTTTCACCAGCTAATTTGACAACTCACGATAGCCGGGCAGTCAGTGCAAGCACCTTGAGGCACCACAAGAGACGAGATGGAAACCCGAAGGGGATCCAAAAGAATTGCTCCGGGTCACCTGGTTGGTGTAATGCTTCGAGGTCACAAACAACGGCACGAAAATCGTTGCATGCTTATCCGATCCGGCATTCGGCGGCCGATTCATTATATTGCCAAAGAAGGCTGAGCACCGGCGGAGAGGCGTGCAGTGCTTGCAAGCCTAGCACAAGTCGCAGAGCAAGCATTTACTCCCTGGGCTAGGATCAGCTCAGGGCGCTATGCATTTCCGGCCACTTCGACAACTGTGCAGTACAAAGCGCAGTCACAGAACGCCTGCTGAGCACGAGCCATGCGGGGCATCAAAGCCGGCACGTCCATGCTCGAGGGGCCACCAGAGCCCCCTCCTCCCCCCCACTGTGCACTGACGCCTGCCCGGCTATTGGGGCTACTTCGCTACTCGTGACAGTTGCCACAATTATGCATTGCATTGCAGGTACATCAGTGTCTCCAATCGTATCGCGGCCATGGCGGACCACTGGCAGACGTGGCACCATCGAACAGACGTGCACCGGTGGCGAGGGACAGCGTAAGCTACAGAACGCCGCAGCCCGGTTTGTTCGAACGCGATTGCGCGCAGCAGCGGAGCCACGGGCCACGGGAGCCGTGGCTCCGCTGCTGCAGCAGCAGGCGCCTCTTCTGCCTGCAGCAAGTGAGCATGAGCGAGTAGTGAGCCGGCGCCTCGCCAGTCGCGGCGAAGGCACTGCTGCGCGCTCTCAGTCTACAGCGAGAGCTGCCTCAGCGCTGTGGCGGCGACATCGGCGAGGTCCGACTGTCGATCTGAGTAGAGCTCGGCCCAGGTGGGGCAGTGGTCGCTCACGACGCCGCCCCACGACCAGCCGTTGGGTATCCACGGGCTCGTGAGGCCGGCCCGAACCACACCGTGCGACCCTGCCGACGGCACAGAGCAAAGGCTAGAGGTCTCAAGGGGCCAGCCCGAGCATGCCCGAACACGACTGCGCTCACACAAGCACGGTAATCGACCGACCGAGGTTGCCGCTGCTGGGACCCGACTCCTGTGCTGAGCCCACCACCGCCACTCGGTGCATCTATGCGAAGCCGCGAAGCAATGGCTGCCGGGGAGCAATGGCTGCAGGAAAGCAATAGCTGCTGCAATGCCGGAAGCATGGGAATAATGGCAGACCCAACATAGGCTGAAGTGGGGTGGGCAGCAGCACATGCGTGTCTGTGTGCGTATTTGCAGCAGCTCGTCCATCTCCGCTTGCTGCCAATCTATATCACAGTCGGGGATCAATGGCTGCAGGGAAGCAATGACCACTGCAAAGCCGGAACCACGGGGAACGGTGGCCGACACTATGCAGGCTGAGGTGGGATGGGCGGAAGCACGTGTGCTCAATCACCTGTGTGAGCCGGATGCAGAGCCTTGCTCGCCCACAGGTTGTCGTACGACTGCGTTCCGGCAGGGTTCTTCGAACTGACGTTGGTGGGCAGGTTAGCAGGAACGAGGTTCACGTAGCCCATCTTGCGGAAGGCGTCGAACTCTGTACAGCAGCGGCGGCAACAAGAGCTCAAGGCGTCAAAAGTAGGCGCCTGGTAGAGAGCCAGAGCACCGAGGCAGCGCTCCTCAGCAAGCGCTCCTCTACTCACCCGCTTTGTCAGCCGACAGGTTGAAATCGCCGACCACGAGGACGGCGCCACCGCCGCTCCTCTGCTTGGCAAGCAGCAGCCTCGCGACGGCAGCGACCTCTTCTCTCGTGACGTCAGCGGCGGCGCCACTGGCCGACGACGCGAGACCGGCCGACTTGAGGTGGACGGACATCAGGCTGAAGTTAATCTTGCCCACCTGAGAGAAGAGAGAGAGAGAGAGATGGGCGCCAGGCAGGCGTTCGCAGGTCTACTACTCGTCGTACCACGTCGCAGCAGAGAAATGGAGGGAGGCGCTGGCACCGTGAGCTGCTGGCACCGCGCGAGGCTCGCTGTGGCGCCAGCGGCTCGAGACTCGCGGGGATTCGCGGGCACACGAGCACTGAGCGGATGGGAGCGAGAGCTGCGCTCCGCCGTGCCGCTTGGCGGAGCGGCAGTGAGCTGCACTGCAGCACCGGCTCGCGATGCACACTGCACAGTGGCGCACACTACCTCGAAGACACCGCAGAACGGTCGCCTGACGAGCAGTACCGTGTGGTCGCCGTGAGCGCCCGGCGCAGCGGCAGCAGATGCTGCAGGCGCGCTGGCGTCGCCCGGCGATGGCTCCAGCAGTCCGCTCTCGCCGAGAGTGACGCCCTGCTGCACGTCATACAGGAAGCCGTTGTACTCGACCGACTGGAACATGCGGCCGACGGCTTTCGACGTGACGGCCTCCCAGCGGCCGCGGCGGTGGCCCCAGGCGGCCGTGGTAGGCAGAGTGGGACAGTTGAGTTCATCTCGCACACGTTCCAGAACCGCCGCGCTGCCCAGCTCCTGGAAGGCCACTATGCCGAAGCTACAGAGAAAAGCCAGGAGTAGACGGTTGCCAAGGCGGTTGCCAAGGACAGGCGCACTGCAGAGCACAAAAAGCAGGTAAGGCAAAGGAGGTAACTTATGCTGCATCCACGAGACATCAAGACACGCACTGCACTGCAGACAGCGGGCAGACGGTCTGCTGTCCTACTTTTTGGTACTTAGGTACTTTTGGCTACTCTCACCAGCTCTGCCAGCACGTGTCAGCCCTCTGAGCTGATTGCAGCCCGTAGCAAGCGCAGGATGTGAACAATAAATGCCGAGTGAATGAAAGCCAAGGTGTGCAGACTCGACCAGGTGAGGGCAAATTATGGCTGCCTCGCTTCTAGCGCTGACAGCGGCTTGGTTAAGTCACTGCTGTGGCCAGACAGCGCAGCAGGCAGACCACCGCCCGGATTGTAAAAACAGAATCGAATAGCATGCTGACAACGATCGAGAGAACATAAACGCCACTAGTCGTTTTAAGGTCTAACGTGCAGGGCCAGCCTCCCTGAAGATGGTATCTAGCAGCTGAGCATGATAGCGACGAGCTACACAGCTGCGGTGGCACTGGGGCCGTGCCCACCAAGGTGGCCATGCTTTTGGAACATCGCGTAACGACGGTAAGAATTGGCCTCGAACTTTGGAGTCATGTCTGAAGGCTGAAAAAACCATAGACACAAGAAGAAGCCAGTGGTCCTCTCGGTTAGTTGTTCCCTGCACAGATAGACCACGTCTGAACATCAGACATTTGTTGCATGAGTGAATGCGGTAAACGACAGAATGAGGGTGAAAGACCGACCGAAAGACAAGGAGACACACAGAGGCAGAGACACACACAACACACAGAGAGCCAGATAAACAGACCCTCACATCCACAATATACATACATACATACATACATACATACATCAGGATGCAGTTAGACAAAGACTGACAAGACAGACATGTACAACACAGAGAGTGAGAGAGAGGCAGGCAGGCAGGCAGGCAGGCAGGCAGGCAGGCAGGCAGGCAGGCAGGCAGGCAGGCAGGCAGGCAGGCAGGCAGGCAGGCAGGCAGGCAGGCAGGCAGGCAGGCAGGCAGGCAGGCAGGCAGGCAGGCAGGCAGGCAGGCAGGCAGGCAGGCAGGCAGGCAGGCAGGCAGGCAGGCAGGCAGGCAGGCAGGCAGGCAGGCAGGCAGGCAGGCAGGCAGGCAGGCAGGCAGGCAGGCAGGCAGTTTGCTTCAGCTGGAGCTGGCATCTGTGCAATCATTGTGATGCACACAAGCAAACAATGATGGTTTCATAGCTCGTCAATACAAAGACCAGTCCTGCAAGGGTGCCGATACAAAGTAATTGCACCATGCGGAGCAAAGAATATGGAGTAAGAAGCATTCATTCAGAGAGACTACCCATCTACGTATTCATGATCTGGTCGGCACGACTGCTACCATGATTAATCATGTAAATTAGGCAAGTGCTGTAGTCCACCACAAATGGCTGAGAACTTATAAAGCTTGAAAAAATTCAAAACTTCGTGATCGTATAGTGAGTGCACTGACATTACAATCGTACAGCGAGTGCACAGATTAAAAGCTGTTTTAAATATAAAAATCAAAATTCCCCAGCAATTGATGACAAAATGGTAAAGGGTTATTTAACAAGGCTACTGGATCCAGCAGCCACATTGTACAGCAAAAATAGAGCTATTGGAAGGCATTTCCAGCGCCTGCTTCCATAAAAGCTGAATTTTTCTGTTCTCAATAATTTCATTAGAGTAGGCTGGGCGCCGAAGGCAATCGAGAATTATTGTCAAACCAAGCCTAAAAACTCGGCATCAAACACATAGCCAGTCACAATCTTGGCCTATGGCACTACACTTCAAGACTGGCCGTACTGGGTCACCATTCAAGGTTCTCCAAAATAACATTTACCAGGTCATTGCTGGTGGTAGCCTCTTTGACAAGGGCATACTGTATACATGCATTCACAAACAAAAGTATTTAATAGGTGCATTAGACACCGTTTACTTAGCAACTGTCCATTAATCACTGAGGGTTCCATAGCGGTGAGTGCCGACTTTTACATAGCCCTCGGAAGTTGGTGAGCCGCGATGGCACACTAGGTAAGGCGGTTGCTTTCACGACCTCGGTTCTGAGGTCATGGGTTCGATTCCTGCGGTGGGCGATTCTTCATCGCCACTGCAAGCGGTGGTGATAGCCGTAAAGGCTCTTCTGTCGCTATACAGAAAGAGGCTGTTTAATCAGCTAGGATTTATTATTATTATTATTTAAGGCTTAGAACGCAAAATTAAATTAAAAATTAAAGATCAAACGATCGTTTATCACAAGATGGCTCTAGGAACGTTAAGGTGGCACGGAAGCAAGGTACTTTAGCAGATGGGGGACTGTAAGCTACAGCCAGAAGTATTTTCAGGGTGGTGGTATGGATGTCTTGCCACCGCTCTCTGGCCAGCCACTCAATGACAAAAGGGAATGACCGTCTACTGAAGCTGGCTGCACTGGGTCAAAGGAAAGCCTCACTTAGAGCTCTCTCCTAAAGTGCTTACAAGAGGCCACCGGCAAAGCTGCATGTGTCGATATGATTGATAGGAGGCTTTCTGAGCATGACATTTATAGAAGTGCCGGTAAACGTAAGCCGTCAATTAATAAGCGACAACACAAAAGTCACTAGCAATGGGCACAACACGACCACTTTACAGCTGATGACTGCAGTCCTTCTCTACAATCAACGAAAGTAATTCGTGATCCACGGAGATGAAAAATGGACGACTTTCGTCAGCTGTAGAAAGGTGAAGAGCACCATCTGGACTGCTCCCAGTCTATGCTCAAGTATGGCGGTGGAAGGGTGCTTGTTTGATCGTGTTTTTTCTGCATCTGGCAATGGAACTCTTCACTGAATGGACAGGATCAAGGATAGGCCCATGTTCGTAGACACTGCCCAAAGTGTTGGATTGCCTTGTACCGGAGCTCTTGTGGTGGACTGTTTGGCAAATGGATAGTGACTCCAAGCATACTGAGGGGGCAACACAGCAATTCTTTGCAGACTCACGTGGAGTCCGTTCGTGGAGTCCTTTGTAGACTCACGTGGAGTCCGTTCGTGGAGTCCTTTGTAGACTCACGTGGAGTCCATTCGCGGAGTCCTTTGTAGACTCACGTGGAGTCCGTTCGCGGAGTCCGTTGGCCAAGCCAATTTCCTGATCTCGATCCTATTAAGCATCCACGGGTCAGGTTGGAGCGCTCACTCGGAGCCGAGAACTGTATCTCATAGTCGTCCCCCCAGCAGCTTTTTGGCTGGGTTAAGCAGCTGTCGGACTGCATAACTGTGGATGCTTGCTGACAGCTGACCGAGTCAATGCCCCAGTGAATACAGGCACCTATAAACAATAGAGGCAGTCCAACCTCCAATTGATTTCAGCATCCACATGTGCATGTCTAACCCGTGGTTCTCATATTACAAAATATTAAAACGCCCCATGAACATGAAGTCTATCGACTGAGGAGATAGCGGCTTGACGGAGGTATCCGGTGCCGCCCCTTGTAGATACTTTTGCATTTGACTGCAGGTCTAGTCTGTCTCACTGCTTGGTGTCTCACTATCAGTATATGTTCACTCAGTAACCATGCTTGCTTCTCTCAAATGCCCCCGGATCTATAAGCCCTTCATTGCCCATTGTTCGCAAGGCAAGAAATATGTCATTGACGTCACCAACACGCTGGTCCATTGTGTCCCCCTCGGCTTTGATAATACTCGGAATTACGTTTGAACCACCCGGCTGAATGCCTGATCACATAGCCAGTGATCCAAGGTGATGCAAGAGCACTATTGATCGATGCCTAATGCACACAAACATCCAGCAGGGTAGCCGGTGCACGGAAGTGGGGATGCAGGAGGCGCGGCCCCGGAACAGACTGCCTCTCTTGTTTTACATTATGGTCTGCTGAGCACAGGAGCGATTGATTGGTGGCGTTGCAGAATAATTAGCGATCGCCGGCTACCAGATCTGTCATTCAGCCAAAAGTTTCGAAGGCCCGAAGGCATGCGCCAGAGAACTGAAGGGGGAAGTGAACGGCCATAGAGCTGAGGAATGCTTGCACATCACTGCTCCATTCAAGCCATTTGCAGAAGGTATATTGCCTTAATGATTTTTAATAGCGCCTGACACCAGGCAAACAGCAGCAGCTTCATCCCAAGGAGGCCGGCTGTCGACTACTACAAACCACACGGCACAGGGAGGACCTTGATTGTACTGAGACTCACAGGCTGCTCAGAAAACAGGGTTTGCTTTTTCGTAGCACGATAAAATGGAATGTCTCCCCTGATTTCAGTTCTCTCAACACGAGCAGCCAAAAGCCATCATTCACACACCTCTTCCCCCAGGCTAGCTAATAATAATAACAACAGTAATACTAAAATCAATACATTTGTATAGTGCCATCAGAGAACTTGATCTCTTTCTAGGTACTTTACATATACTATTAAGGAAGCATGATCAAATGGTTAGCGGTAACCTGCACAATGTCAACGAGCATAATATGATTAGAGGTGACTTGATCAGTGACCACGTGCAAATAATGCTAGCTGCATGATTACGGCAGACCGGTCCAGCGCAGCCATTTGCTAGCAGACAAATATGGTGAGCCATCGTGGCACTCAGCTGGGACGACTCTACTCGGATATGCACCAACACGAGGATGAATAGCAAAACGCTGTGCCTGACCCATCACAGGATATGAAGAGCTGTAAATGCTCTAGAATTATCACGAAGACAGCAGGTCGTGAGGCCAGGCCACAACTGAAGCATTGAGGCTTTTGGGATGGGACCTCCTCATTGAATTGGTATGAAAATTAGGATAAGTCGGCAGAAGAAAATACACCCAAGCCAATGCCAAACCGATGCTGTCAGCCCAAGTAGTCATACTCTGAATATGCCCCTGCTTCGATCTATCAGCTGCCCAGGGAACCACCAGGCCACTGTTCACACATGAAATGACTCCTGAAACCAAGACTCCAGGCATACTCCAGCACGTCCACAGTGAGGGTTCAAGGGTGCAGGCTTAGCCAGAGTTCATCCTCTTTCTTCTGCTAGCTAGCATGAACTTGACAGGTTCTAATCTGATTGGAAAAAACGACATTTTCCTGCGCACACACAGGAACATGCTAAGAAAGACTACGACAAACAGCCCAAATTATGTCAAAACGATAATCAAGGTTCCTTTCGAGATTGAGCTGACCTCAGACGGTAGCACGACAACTGACTAATAGAGACATCACTCTGTAGACTCAGCAGCAGGTCCCCTGCTCATCTCCACTGGTCAACGGTCGGAGTAGAGAAGTCCAGAAACTTATCTTGAGTGCAAACTGGCATCGAACCAGTACTGCGAACACTGTCCTAACATCCCAGAGTCGGAACTCAAAGCCTCGTTGTTAGGCTGTAGTGGGTAAAGTTACCCTCACCTGGCAACAAGAGAGCCGCCCTAGCTTGGCCCAGAGGGTAAGGTGCTTGCCCTTGATGACCGAGGTCAAGGTGCTCACCTTTAGGTCGTGGGGTCGAGTCCTTCGGCGGACATGAATCACCTGGATAGAGATTCAGTTCTCTTAGAGCGCTATACAAATATATATATATATATATATCTATATATATCTATATATATCTATATATATCTATATAGATATATATATATGAGCCTATTAGTGGGGACGAGGTCCCGCATAGGCCCCATGCTCAAAGTGAATTAATTATTTCTAGAAAATAGTCGAAACCATAGAAAAACCAGAAAAGCCTCATTTTTAGTTTTACCTGTCATGTTGAAAAACGGAGGACGCCAACGCAGTTTCTGCATCCGCTCACGGCGGCGCCGTATACGGTGGACAGAGTTCGCAAAGAAGAAACTGGCAGTTGGTGTCGAAGCGGCGAAGACGAAGCTTCGGGTGCCCGAAGACCCGGCCCCCATTCTACAGCCTGGCCAGACCTCACTCCTGCCTTCCTTCGGCAACAAGTAGAGAATAAAAATTAACTGATCGCAGTATAGCTTTATTGAACAAAAGAAGACAATTAACGAGGTCTATCTGACTGTTATTCGCGGGTTATAGAGTTTTGCAAGACCGGGTCCTTTTGGGAACCCGGGTCCCCACCAAATGGCTTACACACACACACACACACACACACACACACACACACACACACACACACACACACACACACACACACACACACACACACACACACACACACGCACACACACACACACACACACACACACACACACACACACATCAAAAGTGTGGAGTTCGTAAAGATTGGAGGGTAATAAAAAAGCACAGCCGCTATCCATGGACACTTATATGGTGCTGCCTGTAGGAAAGGAACTACTACTCGAAGCTTCGATAGCAGCAGAGGAAGACAGCACAAGGAGGAAGTGAAAGAAACCTAAGCAAAAGGTACGGTGCAATAGAAAACGTAAACACACCAGTTCTTTAGAGCCAACGCCACGCTGTAAGACAGCTTTCCTAAGCAATAAATTCCTATATTTCTGCACTCTTGCAGTCCCACAGTCTGGTCTCCTTATGCAAAGCGTCCATGAAGGCAACATCCGTGTTGCTTTTTGAGTCTTCTCCTGATTGGTCGGTAGCCTAAGAAGTATCCAATCTATGCCTGCCACGGAGTAGACCGCTGCTAATTCCCAGAAGCTGGCCCAGGAGATTCCGATGATCCTTACCGCCGGCCACACGGCACCCCTTACCAAGCCAACTGATGACACAGCAAGTGTCTCTATTCCACAAGCTTGCTAGTGTGCTATCAGCCTTAAGGCTAAGCAGGTCCTTCTGTAGCCACACGTGAAGTTTGCAGGCTGCAGCTTACGCATGCTCCAGCAGACGCACCAACAGGGAGTCCATCAGACAGCAGTTCGCTTGCAGGCAAACTGCTGTCTGCTCTGGTCCTGATCCACCGAGATGCAGCCGAAAGTGCCGTTAGTGGAGCTGACGGCTGGCTGTCACATTACAAAGAGGCAACTAAGGCACCGGGATATTATTTTTCAATTCGCCCTAGAAATATGCAAAAGCGCAGACGACAATAATTTTGGGCATTGCAAGAGACAGGAAGAACGCAACACAACGTGGTAAAGACCAGGAATAACTGGAAGAGGACAGAACAAATAAGTAAAAGTAAAGATTCGCTGATCCAACATACACTGCATTTACATAACATACATACATACATACATGCATACACACACACACATATAAATACATACATACATACATACATACATAAATACATATATACACAAATACATACATATCATTTACATAGCGGAAGAAAAGCCTTAGTGGCTATGACCCTGCTTGCAGTGAGCAATAGGGGATTGCCTGCTGAAAACTGCGACCACGTACATTGCTACCTAATTCAGTGACCAGTGGTCCTATCTGCTAGGGGCCTTGACTACTCCGAGGGTGGGTTTTGCAAAAGCTAGCTACATTTCAACGAGAACCCACTGATGGCGATCTCAGTATTCCTCACTTATCCCCCATATTCTCTTCCATCTCTTCCAGCCTCTATTTCGGGTACTGTTGCCTATGTGTCTCGCTTCGGACTCCTTCGGAATCCTAATCATCCTTCTATGCCTACGAGTGTAATGTAATGTATCTCCGCCTGCAACTCCACGAAGCGATAAAGACTAGGTGGGTGTTACACAGGAGAGTTTTGTATTACGCACTCACAGCCTAAGCGGCTTTCGGTATGCATTCGGTAGCCAACAGACTTCGTCTCATGCAACAAAGAGAAAGTGGGAAGCATAGCAGAGTCAGGAGAGCAGTTGAGGTAGTGAGTGGCATGGAAGTAGCAGCTCAGGACCGCTGAAAAGGATGAGCCATAGTCGGCAGCAGGAGAGTAGTTGTCGTTACGTAAGAATTGTGGAAGCGAGTTCCACAGTCTAGGATCTGCAGAGCTAAAGCTTCTGTCACCAGTGGTCTTTAAGCAGAGGAGTGGAACAGCTAATTTATTGTCCACATAGGACCTGAGGGCGCAAACAGGCTGAAATTGATGCAGCAGTTCAGCTAGGTACGAAGGAGCCAAGCCATAGCGGGCCTTGTGGGTCAGCGTAAGAACTTTGCTCTGTATCCGTTTATCGTATCTTTATGACATGACACATTCATAACTCTATGGGATTTGTTGGTCTACATGATACTTCTACCGCCAACAGACTGACGCAAAAGACTGCGCATATTTCATCAGCTATGCGATAAACTCGTGCAGTTCCCAAACGTCCTCAGACACCCATACAAGCTATCGAATGGTGAGCTCACATGATTCGACGATTATTCTTACTTGAGTAGTCAAACTGTGTACGCCATCGGCGCTTTCCGAGCCGGGTGGGCTTCGTAACACTGGCAAACCCTGGCTGCCGAGTCCAAACGGTCTCGATACTTGAAGGGACCGAACAATCATAACCCATATGGATACCATATGAGTTATATGGGTTACATATGGATAAGTGTGGCCACGGCAGAGACTAGTCCGTGGGACCCCTAGGAGTCTCTCATAGAACAATGTATTTCGAAACTGGTAACGGCATTTTCATGATCAGATTGCAGCTGCACACCAACAGTGCGCGAGTGAATCTCCGAAGTCACGTGCCCCACCAGCATGTTGCAGCTTCCTGCCGGTTCTGCGATCCTGTGCTGCCTGCCTCCAACAGCACGGTGCCACTGTGCTAGCCTTCAGCAGCAGTGCCGAAAGTGCTATTCGGTGCATGCACCTGCAGTTCCTCCAATCAGCTCAGTATAGTCACGCTTTCTGCTGTCAGAACACGTCACACGAGAAGCCCTGCCTCCCGCCTTCCGAATGCCACCTCAATGCTCTCTAGCGTTCCCCGATGCTAGGCCAGGTGACCACAGCATCGAAACCAGAGCTGCAAACAAGGCACAACCTACTGAATCGGGCCGTGCCAACGACAAAAGACCGAATAACTTCTGGGTGAGAAAAACGAGACAGGTTTAACCCCTCGGACGACAGAAAGTTTTGCTCGCGCAAATGAAGTTTTTAGCGTTCGCTGTTTCCACGCCCTTTGGCCCTAGGACGGTGAGCTCGAGCTGGACAAGGAAATGGCGAAGAGTGCGACCGCAGAAGAAGAAGAAGATGAGCCATGCTCCAAAAAAAACAAGTGCGAATCAGAGCGCTAAGCTGCCACCTAGCAATTGCCGATAGCAAGCTGTCACCGGTTTTTTCAGTCGGACGAGCGGCGGCAATCGCGGCCGGGGCAGGGCCGAGGCTCACCCGTTCTCCAGCACAGTCATGCAGACCACTTCGAGGACGCCAGGGTTGCCTATCTTGTCCTCGCTGCACTGCTGCAAGTTCCACGTGGCCACGCGCACCACGGCTCGGCCGCCCTCCTTCACCAGCACCGGAGGTGCGACTCTCTGCCGCTGCCAGCCGGTGACAGCCGGAACCGGAACGGTGCCGAAAGGCACGCCTCCGTCGGTGCTGCCGAGCGAGGCTGACGACAGGTCGTCCGAGTTCTTCTTGCCCGCTCCGCGAGCATTGCCACTGCCGCCACCAGGCACGCCGCCGCCGGGTGCAGATGAGCCGCCGCTGCGAGCGGGCAGAGCGACGACGCCCGAGTCGCTGTTGGACAGCCGGTCGCCGGCGCAGCTGCTTCGCTCGCTCGCCTCCACGACGATCTGGTGCCTGATGCTGCCGAGCAACGCGGGCGTCACGCCTTTGACCTTGAGCAGTGTGTCGGCCGTCTCAAACGGGCCACGCTTGGTGCGATAATCGACTATGTGCTGCGCCACTGTCAGGCCGAGCCCTTTGATGCGCATCAGCTGGAACACGTTGGCCACGTTAACGTCGACTCGAGGCCGTGCGGCCGCCCCGTTCGGCCGACGAGAGGCGCCGCTAGCCGGCGTCGGCCCGCCGCCGGCGGCATCCAGCTGCGCGCTGCTGCCGCTCGGCGTCCCGCTCAGCGACACCTTCACGCTGCTGCCGCCGCCACCGAAGCCGCTGTTGACGCATATCTCGTGGCGCATCTGGTCGAGCCGCGCCGCCCCCACGCCGGTCACGAGAGCCATGTCCTCGACGCGCCGGAAGCCGCCTATCTGACGCCGGTAGTCGACGATGTTGCGCGCCGTCGCTCGGTTGATGCAAGGCAGCGTCATCAGCTCCTCTTCGGTGGCCGTGTTGACGTTGAGCTTGTCGGGTGTGCGCAGCGACGCGTCGTCCTCGTCGCTCGTCGCCACGACGCTGAAGGCGGCGCTCAGGTTCCTCCCGAGCGACGTCTTGCCGGACGCGGCGCCTCCCCAGCCCCGCCTCTGCGAGCACGAGCACTGCTCGCCCTGCGTCGACCGGCACAGAGCGCTCGAGCAGCCTCCCATGACGGCAGACGCACAGTCCGAGGTCACAGTCCGCCTTCGAGCAGCGAGCTGTGCCGGCGGCGCAGCTAGGCTAGCTGCCGCTGCTGCTGCTCAGACTGCCCACGAAGCAGCTCAGTCGGCGATCTGGCAGCCACTTCACTTCTAACTGGTCCCATTGTCCTCGACTGTCATCTGCAGGAGGCCGGCCGGCTCGGTCCAATTTAGCAGCTGTAATTATCAAAGGATGCAGCGAGTGGGCATTCAGAGAAACTCTATCAGTGTGCAGAGCAGCGGCTGAAGCAAGTGCGGAAATGCGAGCCGTGAGCTCACGTGAGCGGAAGGCAGCCGAAGCAGCAGCTGCTGCTGCCAGAACCGCTGGGGGGGGTGAGTGCTTTGTGAAAACGGCTTCCAACGCTGGAGGAAGTTGGAAACAGTTGGCACGGATTTGAATCACAGCTGCACTAGCCTGTGGGGGCGTGCTATGCTTTCCCTGCACGGGGGGGGGGGGGGGGAGTTGCACACGAGCACAGCACGAACTTCTCCTAGGGAGTGCCCAAAAAGACGACAAGCAAGAAATTCGTTCTCCTAGATCAAACGAAGCGCTGGCGGCCCACCTATTCTGCTTGGTCGGCTGCCTTGGTGTCTGCACAGCAGCCCACTCAGCCCATCCGTGTGACCTCTGATAAACCACAGCACTCGGTTGAGCTCGGTTAGAGCAGGAGGGGAAGGAGAGGAGGAGAAGGAGGAGGATGAGAAGGAGGACGAAGAGTAGGAGCAGGGAGAGGAGGACGAGAAATTGTTGACAGCAGCCTTCCTCAAGCAAGCGCTCAATGGCAATAAATCGTGCTGATCAATTCATCCCACAGCAGCGTTTAAGCAGCCGAGCAGACTGCTTAGCGGTGACAGTGCTGAGAGGCATCGGGGCAAGGCAGCACCACGTAAAGTAGCGCAACTGCTGACAAAGCAATGCTGACAGAGGACTAAGCAAAGGCCAATTGTGCACTGGCTTACAGCTCTATGTACAGCGACTGGTCAGCACGGTGAATGGTGGACACCAAGGGTGCTGCTAACCTACAGCTGTCTGACAAGCGTGCTAAGTCCAATCCAGGTCGAACCGAGACAGCAGCTGCATGGCTGTTTGGCAAACTGAACTCAATAACTAATGAGACTCCCCCAAAGCCTGCCACTTTACGACTGAACCGTGGAATACCACGTGCAGCATCCCTGACACCGAGGAGCTCACCGGCGGCATACATGCAGGGGATGGTTCGGGGCCTTTGTCACTTCAATAAACCAACCGACCATCTCACCTACGATCGATATAAGCCGCTCGGCCGATGTCATCGGTTTCTGCCGACTCAAGCAGGCAAGCAGGAAGGCCGTTGTGTCACTGGCCTTACATCGGAAGCACCGCCGGTATTTCATTAAAGGCTCCATTGTCAAGCTAGCAGCAGCAGCAGCTGCTGCACTGCCCTAACGCCTGTCTGCTTAGATAGGAGGGGGAGCACGTGACACGAGCAGATCCAACCCGCCGGCTAACACTCGGTGGCACAGGTCGCACAGAGATAGGCAGCGAGTGCAGCGTCCCTCGAAGGCGGGCAACCACATGATGCCTCGTGCTACCGAGCAGCATGCGCACAGCAGCAGCAGCCCCACTGGTCTCAACTTGTCGACGTAACTAGGTGTCATGCTTGCTCGGCTGAACACCGTGAAGCGATGGCAGCCAGCGAATGGCTACTAGGCATCGTCAAATTAGCATTTGAGTCTGGCTTGCGTTGGTTCGTTCGTTAAGCAGTTCGTTCAAACGGCAGGAGCCTGCGGCTCGAAGATCCGACAGCGGTGCCCTTCCCCACCCCTCCCGGGCACATTGGCAGCTGAGGCAAGGAACTAAACCTTGATGGAGGCATCCAGAGGAAGGCTGGAGGAGGTGCGTGTCAGGTGGCATGGTGGCCCTTTGGGTCGGCGCCAGACTTCAGCCTCATCAACTCACTCTCTCCCGACCGCCTCGGTGTCCCCACCGCCGCCCAACCGTGCCTGGGCAAGCACCCACCCGACGTACAGTGTGCCTCCTTTAATTGCACACGGTCCTTTCGATTAGTCGGTTAAAATTTCAGTGCTACTTAGACAGCCGTGTTTGCAGAATGAGGAATTGAGAGGGGCCTACTGAACACGCTATCCCTTCGAAAGGAAGGAAGGAAGGAAGGAAGGAGATGAGCGATCAAACGTCAACCGAGTCGACAGAATACGGTGGGTCATCGTGTCGTTGCCACACTTTTTTGAGCACAGGTTTTCCCCATACTTATCTGTACAGACTGGTGTGTGTCACATGGCCGGACTGCATGCACTGCCAACGGCCTTGGCTCTCTACAAGGCAACACTACAAGGACAGGGCAACTGGGCCAGCTCGAGCACTGTCAGCCGGCACTAGATTGCCACTGCCGAAAGGACAAACACTCCGCTGTCATTGCCAGAGCTGTTACTAGCACACCGCGAAGGTCAGGCCCTCCGACAGATAAAGAAAACTTAATGGCGCTAGTCTGTCGTACCGCTGCATACCCCATGCATCGTTGCAGCCGACCCTCGCGCACCTGTCACGCTTGCAGCCTGATGCAGTCACATACTTTGGATGCAAAGGTATAATTCGATAACTCGCATAGCTTGACATTACCGACCGGTCTAAAGCAGCAATGTCACGCCACTATTATTGTTACTGCTTTGCGACTGCAAGTTCGCCCTACATGCCAAGACGTCTTTAACAGGCTGGTCCCAATCTCTTACCAGAGTGAGATTGCACGTAAACTCAAAACCTAAAACCCAAGCCTAGACTCGAAAACTCAACTTAACCTGGCGACTCGAGAGAAACGGCAGAATGGCTTTGGCTCAACGGCATTGGGTACATTTGGTTCCAATTTCGCTATAAAGAGACACAACATGATGGGCGAATAACCCCTTAGAGGTATTGTATGCAAAATATTACATACGTTAGGGCATATGTGCAGTCCCGAAGAAGCTTTGCAGACCCTAAGCTTGCAATCAACTATTTAATGGCCAGACAAGAAAACTTGTCCAGCAAATATTATGAACCTTTGTGCAGTGTTGTTGAGCTCAGTATTCCTTATTACAAGCAGGCATCTTAGTGCGCTTCTTCCGTGGAGGCAGGTCTGAGTCTCTACTGGGAGGCAGCGTCCTTACAAATCCGTCTGGCAAGATGTCGGCATACTGCGTCTATGTGCATGTAACAAAGGAAATCCCTTTCTGTACATGCCACACAGGAAATGGACATCCCAATGCCAGGCGCTGATCACAATGTCTGGCATCGCAGGAGCTGTTCCAAGAACAGAGGATGGCAAGAGCAACCAGCTGCAATGGTGGGTGGGTGGGTGGGTGGGTGGTGGTGGGACGATGGTCTAGGCCCCAGCTCCTGCAATGGCATTGTTGCTGGTCGCAGCAGTGTTACTTGCAGGTATCCCGTGCATTATAATATCTGTTTTGTCAGCAGCCATAGACCCCATACCACTGCCATGTTAAGATTATGTTATCTTGGCAGGACAATGGCACTGCCTAGAAGGAAGATGCACCAAAGCATTTTCTTACTGGTCGAACTCTATGGCCGAATGGTCATTGCATTCGTTTGAGGTAAACAAAATTACAAGCTTATATCCAGCAGTACAGAGTTACATGTTTTTGCTTTTAAAATCCTCAGGCAATTGTTTCTCCCATAACTGTGTGTGCCATTAACATGCCAAATTATTAGGGTGCAGTGAGACAAAACATGGAACACTCGAAAAACGATGCATGCTGAAATGCATAACGTCCCAAAAGGTTATCCGAGACAGTAATTTAATCATGAACATGTTGTTCAAGAATTAACTACTGACCTAACACAATCCCTCGAACAAACATGTGCTGAAGCTATACCCCTGCACAGGAATCTCTACGTAGAGGCTACTTCCTTGTGTGCAGTTAGAAAAACGAGGACGGCAAGCTTTTGTCGGAAGTAAAGATAAAAACACCCTAGTCTATTCCCAGGATATCGTGCAACAGTTTACTGCCGGGTGGTGTTACAGTATGTAAGTCGGCTTGAGTGAACAGCTATCGAAACAATGGTAGACTATGGGTACTGTAAGCATATTTCAAGTTAAGACCAGTGAATTCTGCTCTCTTTCTCTCTCTAGCAGCTTGATCTAACTTAGCCTACAATTTCTCTTCATGGTTCTTGCTGCCCAGGAAATCAGTCCCATATTTGGCAGACACTAGCAAATAAATAGGGTCCGAAGGCATCTATAATTAATAATGGCATGACAACACATCGCTAGCTAGATTAACACTAAATTAAGGACTGCGGAGACAAGGGTTCACCAATCACTACCTCCGAACAGGGTGGGATTGAAGCTGTCAGCTAACTGCATGAAAGCGAATGCACCGCTCTTAGCTCTGGCGGTTAATAGCTACCTAGTTAGCATCGAGAAACAGTCCGGCTGGAGTACATGGCTGTACCATCTAGATTGTCACCCACCTTGCCCACCTGGGTGCCTTGCCTGAGCCCGATCGCCGAGGTCACCTCATCAGACCAGCCCAAGTCAGCAGGACGGAGAAGTAGGCAGATGAGGACTGACAGCTAACCCATCAACACAGGCAGCGCTAGGTGCAGGCAGGCTTCAAAGCAAACAGGGAGTGGGTAATATGCTCAACTGATTTCGCTGAATCTTAATTAGCTAATCATTGGCCTATCGACCAGCAGGGTCTGATGGCACCTGCATGCACGCCCCCAGTCACCCACTGCCAAGCATAAGAGCGATCCAGATTTAGGTCGTGAAGTACAGCCTATCGTGCCAAGCTAAGATCCGGTTGCCAATTTTATATCCCTTCCAAGCTATTCTCCTTGGCTCTAAAATGGCTCATCTGCTTGACTACTAGCCGATACACAATGGGCTAATCTGATCAGCCGGTCGGTAACAACATGTTGAGTGCACGCAGTGCTGAGTGCATGCAGGAGCACATACACTTAATCTCAAAGGTCTTGTTCTACTATTAAAAATGAGCAAATTGGTCGAACAGAGCAAGATATCAAGATATAAGCATAGCATATATAAGCTGCCGCCTCCAGTAACCACCTAAACCGTGACCAGACCACAACAGTCAAAGTGGAACACCTGCCTCTTGCAGTGTATCTAACGTTTTAAAGCTACGAAAACCAGTCGGTAGCTGGGGAGCTTGGGCATTAAAACATGGAGTATCTAGGGACTAATAATTTAATAATAAGAAGATAATAATAATAAGAAGAAGAACTAATAAGACTAATAATCGAATGTATTATTATTACTATTACTATTATTATTATCATAGGTCGCCCAAGAAAGACGACCCACACTTAAAGTACTAGCTGGTCAGCAAAGAAAGGCATAATAATAATTATAATAATAATAATAATAATGTCTTTCGTAGAGCATCCTAAGAGAACTTAATCTCTATCCAGGCGTTTAACAACTTGCTGAAAGAGGAGCAATAATCAACAGTTAATGAAAAGCAACGAATCATGCTTGGGCAAGTATGCAGCTATCATGCTTAGGCATCACTCCGGGAGCTGTCTCAGTCGCTAGCTACTAGTACCGGCACGATCACAAGCTCAGAGACTGTGCGAACGAGGCTTGAGGTGTGGCATACTGGAAAGAGTCGCAAAGAGAAAGCCTTTGCTTACTAAACTACACAAAAGAGATTGTTTCACATGGTGTGAGACATTGCCTATTACACGGCAGACGACGGGAGTAGACTTTTACGAACCACTGAGTCCAAACACATGCTTTTCCCTACTAGTAAACGAAGAAAATTAGTACATACTTCGGTATAAAGATGAGATGTACCCCCCCCCCCCATTGACTGGCGCCAGCCAACTGTGAAATTTGGTGGCAGAAGTGTCATAGTATGTGGCTGCTTTCCACGCCTCCTGTGTCGGAGTTCTGCACCGAACGCTCACGTGCAAAACATCACGTGCACCCCTCAGTCATCAGCATTTGATTTGGCCCCATAGCAAAAACCAAAGCCCCTGAGCACCTGGGAATTCAGACGTTGCAGCATCAACAAAGCCATGGCAAGCGAGATGTTGGATGACGGTTTGTGAAAAGCGAATTGGCTGTTCGATATCCTACCAACAGCTGTACAGGGACTTGTTCGATGGCCTGGACGACTGAATCTGGTCTGCTGCTGGCAGGACCGATGGATGACCGGCTCATTAAGATAAGAGCACCAGAGAATACAACTGCCACACTTCGAGACCTTTCCGACACAAGCCTCTGCTCACGCTGCTTGCCTCGAAGAGCCGATTCCTGGCAGAGAGGTCACTTCCGGCATAAGCTACTGACGGCCTTGTCACGGCCAGCTAACCATCATTCCTATCTAATCAACTTATTGGCCGCTCCTGCCAGCCAGCGCCCTTCACCAATGACCTGCTTTGGCAGACCGAGAAGAAAAGCCGTCTACAGAAAGCCGTCTACCGACGAAGCAGCAGACTGCACACAAGAATGCCTGAATGCATGAAAAGAAAAAAGAGAAAAAGCAACGACAGCAAATTCGAGTAGAAGTGGAGTCGTAGCAGGCGATGCGAGCGAGAGCAGCTCTGAGGAGGAGCTCACGGGTCAAGTCGAAGCAGCAGCAGCAGCAGCGGCAGCAGCAGCAGGTGCAGCAGCAGCAGCAGAGAGAAGGGAGGGAGGGAGCAGGATGTAGCTTACCAGTAAGGCCTCTGGCCCCAGCCTGCTAGGCCACTACAGTCACACTCACAGCTCAGTAGTAGTAAAGGTCAAACTCAGCTCACAATTAACCTTTCCCAGCATGGCCCGGTGGAAGATAAGCAGACCAAGGCTAGCTGCCCCGAGACGATATCAGCTGCCCACGGTTCCAAAGCGGCCAATAGCAGTACGAGAAGCATAGGGCAGCATAAGATTACTGCAGGTTGCCGTGGCCCACGACTCTGCTTGGCAGCGGTTCGGTGACCTGGGCCGAACCCCTACTCCTACACCATCCGGGCCAAACCAAAGTCACCAAAAACGAAATTATGTCCTATTTCCAATCAATGAGCAACTTCCCCGAATTCGTACCGAATAAACAATATAATTATGCGCCATAATTTTTCATTAATTGCAGGCCTTGCCATCTACATAAAATCGCCTGGGTCTTGCTCCCCCACCTCACTGCTCACAGGGACACTGAGCCCTAGCATGCTGCCATCACCGACAGAGCAGCAGCTGCGACAATTGCACAACCCCCCACCGCCAATTGGCAAATTGAAAGCATCTCAAAGAGAGAGTGAGAGGGAGAGAGAGAGAGAGAGCCGTGTGTGAGCATTCGTGCATGCACATTGGTGTGCATCAAAGGTCAAAAGCAGAGACCAAAGAATGTCTAAGACGGCTCGCTGAACGAGTCAGTTAAAGGAAGAGTGTCATTGATACACTTAACATAGTGAGTCCAGGTATTAAAGTTTGACCCATGGGTAAGATGCCTTTAAACTACAAAGGTCGAGGGCTCGAACCCTGTGGCATATGTAAAGCACCTGGATAATCCTAATAATATTACATTTGTATAGCACCCTCAGATAACTTAATCTCTTTCTAAGTACTTTAAACTGCTTGATTGGGAGCCACTGCAGGTCGGCGAGAAGTGATGTGATGTGGCAACTGCAACGTTCACGACAGAAAAGCCTAGCGGCAGTGTTTTGCACCAATTGTAAATGTCTTATTACACAGGCCAGTAGACCAGCAAGCAGTGAGTTACAGAATTCGAGACGGGATGTCACAAATGCATGGACCAATTTGGATGCAGCATCCTGTCTAAGCAACTCCCCCCAGACTTCTAGCGATGTTAAGCAGCTGAAAGTAGGCAGACGACTGTAGAGCTGATGTGATCGGCTGGTCATTTTGGAAAAAGACATATAGATTTCGTGTAGATGCTACGGGAGATATGCTGGCAGAGATTAAATTCTCTTTGTGCACTATACCAATGAATTGTATCATAATACGATGGGAGGCGACCGTGTCGTCGTTCAGCACGATATCGCTCAGCCCGCGAGGGGGAGAGGGATAACGGTACACTACCCGAGCCCATATAAAAAGTTCATTCTTTTTCAATAAAATATTTTTAAAATATTTATATATGCACATATATATATGCACACACACACACACACACACACACACACACACACACACACACACACACACACACACACACACACACACACACACACACACACACACACACACACACACACACACACACACACACACACACACACACACACACACACATATATATATATGAATACATAGGCTTAAACTAAGTCACGACGACGATGATCTTGCCAGACATGGAACGTTTGGCAGTCGGACTGCAATTAGTGACTCTCGGTGACCAGAAACTCGACGGGTTGGCTCAAACAGCGTCTGCCTAACTTGAATAAGACCGAAAACTCAGGGGCATCGCCTCCATCCCAAGTGGTTCGTTTCTCCACCACACTGGGGCCTGAAGTCAGCTGACGCTGCCGGCCGCCAACGGTAGGTGACTAGCGCCCTTCCCCGAGCGATGGGCCGGCGACTGGCGGCACAAAAGGAGCTCAGGCGCTTACCTCAAAAAAACCTCGGTATGACGGTAGCCGGTGGCGTTTATAGGCTGCACCCTGGAGCAGAAGCCAGCCCCGCTCCGGTACCTCCGAGGCCGAAACGAGACCGCTTCGGCAGAGCCAGTGCGCGAACGCGCTCAGCTATGCCTGACCCTTGCTGCTGCGGTGGTGCGCAGGCAGCAAGCGGACAAGGGGTCAAGTCGACTGCGCAAGCGGCTCGCGCACGAACCGCAGCGTTGTTGACGTTGACCGGGCGGGTCAAATTCCCCGCGATCCGCGGGCGGATCGCAGGATCGAAGGGCAAGCATGCAGGTGGGCGGGATGTGGGGGGGGGGCGTTCTCGTCGCCGAGCTCGCTCCTGCACGATTACACAGAGCACCGAGCAAAAAAAAATATGGCTCCTAAAGTTCTCGCGCGACCTTCGCGGACACGAGCAGGGTCAAAGCAACGGAGGACCCGCCTCCTGCACCGGAATTCGTGATCGCCGAGGCGCGAAGTCGCTTAAGGTCGGCGGTCGACTTCGCCCACTGACGGAGCTGAGATGCAATAGACGCCGCCGCGCGCGATATTCCCCCACCCCGCGACGTCGGCACAAGCACCGTAGCCAGCGCCTTACCCGGGGGGGGGGGGAAACAAAAAACGGTTAAAGAATGGCTTCGAACGGGCGCGCGCGCGCCCTCTCGTCCGCCGCCCCGGCTGTGCTGGATTCTTTACCTTATCCTTACCGGATCCTCGAGCGGCTGCAGTTTAATGGCCACTCGACGAGGCTCAATAATCGCAGTCCAGTGCGCCACCTCCTAGACGATGCTAGCGAAGACGGAAGAGCACGAGGCGCGCGGCGGCGGTTTGACGCCGTCCAATGTCAAGGCCGTCGTTGCGACCTGGCGATCGGGGCTCATCTCGCGCTCGCCTCGGACGGCCGGACGGCCGTTCGCGCGCTGTGAAAGGCTTCGCAAAAGTTGAGGTTGACTAGCGAACGCTGACTGGGTGTCGGAATTCGGCCTGTGAATAAAAAAAACTCAATTTTTCCAGGCCACGCTGAGCGTGGCCCTCGGGCGGGAGGGGCGACGTAAAGGCCCGCCGGTAATTGCACAGCGGGCGCAGCGCCAGCGGACGCCCACTTTCGCCCCTCTCACTCTGACAATCCGACCGTCGCACTCGGCAGGTGGCTACTCGGCTTCCGGGGACAGACTACTGGGCTAAGGGAGCGACCGCAGAGGCCCTTCGGGCGCGTCGCCGCCGCTATATTTCTCCCGAGCGAGGTGGTTGCGTTGCTCCGCGATTATTATGAACATCCATCGAGTTTGGACGCCGACCTTTCCACCGAGAACCGCTTACGAAATAGGCGATGAGCCGAGGCTTATGAGGTAGCGCGACATTTAACCGTTTAACGGGATTTATGCAACAATTGAGAGTGTAGCACAGCGCCGGCCTGGCTCATGTTTAGGGCGCACAAGAACTGCTCAGCAGGAAAAACCTCTTTCTGAGAGCGTTGAGCAAGAGGACGCAGCCGTCGTACTAAGATCATGAGGTGATTGATATCGGCAACTGGCCTGTCAACTCTATAGCCCCAGCTGGCAATTTGAGAATAGGGAAACGCTTGCTTGAAAGGTCGCAGTCGCCGCCGGACGTCCTAGAGTTGCTCGACGGGTTTCCGTGAGAACGAGAAAGGTGGCTGAAAAGCATCTGCGTCCTCTAGGACGAAGCGGTCATGATAGACGGTTCCCGTGAGAACGAGAGACGTGGCTGAAGAGCACCTGCGTTCTCGAGCTGTGAGCAAGAGAACGCAGAGGTCGCAGCAGGATCATGAAGTGATTGATATTGGCTGGCTTGTCAACCCCATTGTCCCGGCTAGTACTGTAATGGTAGGGCGACGCTCGCTCGGGGTTCCTTCTCCGTCTTCGGCTCCGTTTCGACACCGTTGCCGGTAGTTGCCGAACTCGTTTCTCTGAAAGCGAGGGAGGAGGGCGGGCTGTTCGCCGGCGACTGAGGGGCAGGGCGAGACGGGGTCAGAAAGATTCGGTGGACACCACCGAATACGGGCGCATAGCGCCCGAGCTCGCATTTTGCGTTTTTTGTGTTTTGTGTGTGCGCGCGCACGTGGTCTCGGTATAGGGATTTGCCGCTGCGAACTAGAAGTAGTTCAGTATGGTGTGTGAGATATTTCGGTGGTTCAGGCTGATCCATCCATTTAGGTCGTTCCCCACTCGAGACGCAGGTAGCCTAAGTTCGGAGACGTGTTTCCTCCGCAAGAGTGCTTGAGGTAGTGAGTGAGGTATTCCTGTCTTCACGGCGAAAGCGGAACCCTAGTTCTCCAGTCAGGGTCTAGACTCCGGTTCGAGCTCCATTTGTTTGGGTAGTTCCCCACAATAGACGTAGGTAGACTAAGTGCGGGGACGTATTCCCCCCCCCCCCCGCACTTACGTATTTCGTGCTTGTGCTGTCGTGAGCCAGCGAGGAGTGTGGAGGATACAACTGAGCTAGACGCGCAGCGACACTGTGCGCTTGCGAATAAAGCTCAGTAAAATCCCCTATTTGTGCGCGTCTCTTTCTAATTCACGCCGCGGACTCACGGCACCCTTAGTAACGATAAGTAGGTTGGCGCCAGAAGCACTCGCTTCGTGGCCGCCTGCTAATTGCGCGTAGGCGAGCACCGAACCGCATTCGGCTGTAGGTGGCGCCGCTCGGTAAGTGGCAGGTCACGCCTACTCCGCCGATCCATCGGCGTTACGAGACTCGAGACCTGGCCAGCGTGTAAGGTGCGAGCCGGATCGCCCGGTCGTTCTCTCAGAGCGATGGTCGGCCACTCGGCGTAACTGCGCAGGCGTTCCGCGAACACCATTTTGGAGCCAGGGCGAAGAGCAGCCGTGATGGCACACTAGGTAAGGCGGTTGCTTTCACGACCTCGGTCCAGAGGTCGTGGGTTCGATTCCTGTAGTGGGCGATTCTGTATCACCACTGCAAGCGGTGGTGATAGCCATAAAGGCTCTTCTGTCGCTATACAAAAAGAGGCTGTTTAATCAGCTAGAGCAGCAGCCGCCATGCTGCCTTCGCTGTGGGAGCTCTTGGGTCGCCAGCTAGCGCGAGCGCTGGCCGCCGCCTCGATGCTCTGTGCGCATTCTGTGCATCGCCGAACAATCGGAGGATCGTGCTAGCCGATGTAACGATCCTCAAATGGAGTATTTTTTGAGCTTTGAAATCCACTTTTCTTGACCAAAACTCGCTTCTTGAATAAAGTACTCTTTGACGAATCCTTCATTTGACCGCTGGTGCAGTGGTGCGGCCTGCCGCCTGATTTGAACCCTATACAACTACTGTGGAGCAATATCGACCGGCGGCTGAGGCCGTCGGTGTTCGGCCCAAACCAGTGGCCGATCTGTTCAGTAAAACGCAGTCTCTTTGGAATTCGCTGCCATTTAATAGACTGCACAGCAGCTAGTAGCTTTTATTCCATGCCAGACAAATGAGGTCATTAATAATCGTTGTGGGACGACGTTAAATTTAGTGCACGCACACTAACAGTATATGTGTTTGTTTATGAGTTGTCAATAAGTATTTTCACATGCTTCGTATAAATTTAGTACGCCTGGCATCGTAGAAAACCCTCTTATTTCCCGAGCGAATTTACAGCCGCCGAAGCAGCAGCGGTCATAATGCGAGGATTTCTTTTCGCCTGAGTGTGTACCAGAGCAGGAACCAGCAATAGGCTAAATAGCTGTCCAGCATTCCCCCAACATGGTGCGGGGACCGGTTTAGAAAATATTTTGTCCGAGCTGAACCTTAGCCCAGCGGTAAGGTTCTTGAACTTAAAGGCAGGTCATGGGTCCGAGTCCTTCAGCAGGCAGTAAAGTGTTAAGTGTAAAGTGTAAAGAATGTAAAGTGCCTAGAAAGAGATGAGTTCTCCGAAGACGCCATAAAAATGCATTGTTATTATTATTATTATTATTCAGGAGGCAATCCTTTATTGCCCACTGCAAGCAGGGCGATAGCATTTAAGGCTCTTCTGCCGCTGTATAACTGAGGCTGTTTAATCAGTCTCGCCCTAAGCTGTAGGCGCTACCAATGAAATAGGCCGCATGAAATCCGACCCGTAGACGTCATGGGACTTGCCTGCAAGAATCTGTCAGTTTGAAAGCTCTTTGTATTCACGAAAGGATCCAGCAAAAGGTACTGCTGTAAAAGTCTGCTTAGCCCTGACATATTTCGCCTTCTCCGGCTCGAATAAAAAACATGCTAGCTGATTTAAAACATGATGGCCTCTTTTGTATAGCGTCAGAAGAACATTTACGGCTTTCAACCCCCCTCGCAATGGCAATACAGGGTCGCCCACCGCAGGATTCGAACCCACGACCTCGGGACAGAGGCCGTGAAAGGCAACCACTTTACCCAGTGTGCCATCGGGGCTCAGCGAAAGCACCTCTAATGAGGAATATCGACAGGAAATTCACAAGGTCTGTGGCCTTCAAATCGCACAATCAAACCGCGTAGTCTCCACTTCTGTAACGGCAGAGCTCAAAGGTATCAAATGCACGGAAGGGAAATATGTTAGATGACAAGCCAGAATGGCAGTTCAGGCCGTGTGCTAGAGGGACGGCACAGGCTGGGTTCGGCTGAGGTGTCTGACTCAGCCAAGCCCGACTAATGACCATCCTTACCCGAAGGCTGGGCGTAGTCCATATGACCGATAGCTAGTGGCCCAAGAGCGATTAGTAATAAATCAGGATGAAGACGGCTTGAAATAGTCTGTGAAGTAGCAGACGATGGTGGGGGGATTTGCAGGGTCGAGTCCAACTGAGAACAATTGTCGGAGCTCACAGGGAGCCCTGGCGTTAGATGAGAAGAACGATGGTGGATTGATGAAGGACTGAGGTGACAGTCAGGTCGGACGGGGAAATGATCAGTCGGAGTACAGTGTGAAGGAAACGTTGCGATCAGCTACATGAATTGGAGGCTAAGGATTGCCTGGTTATTCCGAGCCCCGTGCCGAGGTGGCTAGCGTACACTGAGAGGTCGGATGAGTGGAAGAGAGCCAGAGGTGCTAGCTGCCGGCCCGGCGCCACTAGCTGGCCCCCAGGCTATGAGCCTGGTTCGGAAGACTGTGGTCTAACGTATACGCAGACACTGTAGTTAGCCGATCCCAGGAGTTTAGCGAACCCAAGATGTATGAGCAGATGTAGATCGAACAGTCCTGCCACTAGATCAGTATTAAACACACACACACACACACACACACACACACACACACACACACACACACACACACACACACACACACACACACACACACACACACACACACACACACACACACACACACACACACACACACAAGCACACACAGAGGAGAGAGAGGGAGGGAGGGAGGAAGGAGAGTAAGCGGAGTGGCCATAAGCCATACAGGATCTGAAATCGCATCTAACACACCACTTACAGGCCCACCGAATAAGCTGTAAGCAACAGGCCTCTTGTCGGAGGCCGTGTGTTTTGCCTACGCCTGGCACACCACATGGCGCCATTCGGACATCTATGCAGCCTGCCCGATGAAGCCATTATGTCTTTGGGCATGCAGAAAGATTTTTTGTGTTTGCCTGCAGTCATCTTATTTAGCAAACAGCTCGGCATAAGAATATGTCGTTTTTACTGCAGTAAGGCTTGTTTCTGCGACGTCTTGCTTCGGTCCTGCTTGTGTCATACTTCGGTCTTCATTACCATGAGATATTTATATGGTCAGTTGCCTCCTAAAAGCTCCACACCCAGAATAGTCGTGAGAAAATTGCAACTTAAGTAGGGAATGGACCTCCACGATGAACCTCCCGGTGAGTTTAAAGAGCCACCGGCTACTGCCTTTGTCGCCAGCTGCTTCACGACTTGATTCTTATATGAAGAGTTCATAGTGTCTCATTAACAAGAACTCATCGATGGAACACACAGATGACTTCACTGGTCAAGTCATCCACTCTGCCTGTCAAAGGAATGATGAAGGCATATCCTTGACGGCAACTATGATTTGACGTTTGTTCAGTCGTGCGTGAGTCTTGACCAGTAAGTAGAACCGTTCAGCTTCCGAATCTTCGTTCAGACTTCCATCATTCACTTAACCTTTGATCCCCATCTTTTCGACCTACGGACCACAGACTGGAGCAAGACTTAAGCAGGATAGAAGCTAGACTGACCATGTAACGTGGCTCGACAGAGTGGAGCAACAAAATCATAAAGATTGGACTGTCGCCCTGGTTTGGCCCAGCAGCTAAGCTGCGCGCCTTTGACGATCGAGGGCATGTGCTCAAGCCCTGCGGCATATGTTCAGCGCCTGGATTTATACAGGTATGTTGGGATCTGTTTCAGACCTACAGCCTGTCCACATGGTTAAGAGGAGCAGGGGAAAGTCAGTCCTGGCTCTTACGCAATGTCATCTATCTTAGTCTTTGTGCTGCCAGTTACTTCAGTAGACACTCCTACCCAAACTTCGCTATCAGGTAACCAGCTGGACACGTATTCAAAGTGTCAACAGATCCGAATGTTAAACGGGTCTGACCGTGGACTTCTCCTACCCTGCATCATTTGATTCATGAGCTCACTAGGGTGTGTGATGGCTGACAGTTCGGACTCATCACGATAGGTGTTGGCTGCAGTTCGAGCTAATCCTAGTAGTCGGTGACAGACAGTTTCCGGTCACCCATCAAACGAGCCCTGATGCCAAGCTCGGCCCACGATGATCCTGGGCACGAAGCATTGTCAGTTGAGGCAGCAACCTGCATGGAAATCTAGCTACTATTCAGTGGCTAGCCATGTTTAAGTCAAGGTGGGACAAACCTTGACCTTTACCAAAAGAAGCCTATTGCAGAAAGGCTACAGGGGCATGCTTGTCGGAAAGCTGCCCAGCGTACTCTGTCAACTAATATGTCAATGCTAGTCTCTGTGTATATATAAACACACACACACACACACACACACACACACACACACACACACACACACACACACACATCTATGTAATTCATTTGACTTAAGAGAACTTAATCTCTATTCAGGCGCTTCACATATGCCGAAGCCTCGAGCCCACGATCTTGATCATAAAATGCATTCATCTTGACCTTGGTCGTTAAAGGTGAGCACCTTTACCCCTGTCTATAAATGGTGATGCGGCTCCTGTGGTCACTATGCCCATAGCAATAATAATGACGGTAGTGATAGCAATAATAACGAGTTATGATTGTGTAGGTATATATGCATCCCACATAACACACACACACACACACACACACACACACACATATATATGCATATTAACGTTATGGGATTTTTTTATGCTTAAGGATTTTGAGTTTGGGATTTAGTGTTTGTATGCTTTTTAGGGATCATGGTTAACGGTGCCAATGTTTAGGGTTTAGAGTTTACGTTCAACGGTTTACAGCAGCTGGCTAACACGTCGAACCTTCTGCTATGGACAGACTGCCGATAGCAGAAAGTTCACTCTTCCGAGCAAAACGGTGCTGCATAAGCCGACCCCGTCGGGCCGTCTAAGGAGGGCCAAAGGCTCGTTGGCTCATTTCTTTCCTCCATGTCTGTGACCGTGTCTTTTGATCTGCTACCGATAGTGAGATTGTAAGTCATGCTAAGTAATTGTCAGTCACGGGTTCAAGCCCTGCGACACATGTAAGCTCCCGGAGAGAGATAAAGTTCTCTTACGGCTCTAAACATACAAAATATTTATTTATTGATCATTCACAGGTGTGCAGTAAAAATCAACTTCAAAGCACTGACACCATCGGCCCACAGCCCTTATGTAAAAATCAAGCTAAAAGATCGCCAACTGCAAGTTTATCATTTTCACAATCTAATATAAACACACTTGACAATCGAGGATTCAGATTATCTTAAATTGATTTGGTAATTGCTGATCCTGATCATCTTACCAAATGTACTTGGCAAAGAATGATATTGGGTGTCATTTGTATGGCAGCACGACTTTGTTCTCAGGGTCGTTTGAATTTTTGGGAAGTCGAGGCATCATAGGCTGTTTGCACAGTTGTCCGCTGGCCAGAGCGGCCTGTTGATCCTTTGCATGAAAGACCACACGAATCTGTCGGCTAGCTGTCTGTACAAGAAACTCTTACCAGGATGGCATCAATCTTCTCACAACTGGGTTTAAAAATTGAGCTAAGTGGTAGTCACAAGACCATCTGAAGTTAATTTTGAGGTTCTGCTGCACCAACGTTCTTATTCTAGGTAGCCAATACATCTCTGGCGGCTACAGCGGCCATTGCCATGCGGCACCACATGGCACTACATCCCTGCGTGCACCTAGATGTCACTGCAGCCGCCGATCTGCAGCTCGAACGGAGAGCCAAGCAGACGGGTTACGGCCTGACATGGGGCCGGGCGGCAGCAGCAGCTCGGCTGCCCTCCACCCCGCCTACGGTCAAGCAGAGATTGCACAGAGGCGGGGCCGAGAGCCCCCTTGTTGCACGGGCCTTAAAGTATGCTTAAAAGGGCGTCCGCTGGCCGCTCGGCAAGCAGATGGTATCAGCCACGGGTCGGTGACATCGTGGCGGCAGTGGCAGCACCGCCGCCAGTGCCGCCTCTGCGGCCATCAGCCGTGTCGCACTCGACAGCTATCGCTCGCCACGCGGCGACCAGGCGACCGTCAAACCCTGCACAGAACGCTCTGAAGTCGGCAAGCATGGCGTCCTGAAACGACTCGTCGCCGGTCAGAGCCGATCGCCAGCGTTTGGACAGCATGAAGTTCCACGACCACGTGAAGCCGACGACTGTGGTAGCGTTGTCCGGCGACGGGAGCTCCCAGCTGCTGCCGGGCACGGGGCGCTGCCAGTGGCACGCCTCCTGGTTGACATACATGCCGCCACTGCAGTGCACATAGAATCCTCGACTGCTGCCGCCGCAGCCACTGCCACGCTCCGGGTCCCAGCTGACAGGCATGAAGCCATACCTGTCGGAAAGTGATGCAGGGTAAATGTCACTAATCCGAGCATGCTGCCGCAGACGATGCGACGCAGCAGGGCTACCGTCTGCTACGGTAGCACGAGGGGGAAGCATGAGGGGTGTAGCTAGACATTGCGTAGCAGTTCAGCCTTCAGAAATGGCTGCATCCGCAATATAATTCAAAGCTGACCATACACAAGACAGGACACGTTCAACAGCAGACAACCGGTTCCCTAAAAGATCGATTTCATGCTGCCGCTTTCGAGATGAAGTAGTTTTTTGCTGCTGCTGGCATTGCAACATGCCCACCCCACGTATTAAACAAAAAGATGCATCAGCATATAACGCACAAATCGCTGCTTCACAACGAGCAAGAACCGCCGTCAACCGGCTACTCGCTAGGTGCTTGGCACTAGGTCCAATTCACTGCTGTTGCCCTATCTATCCGGCTCTAATGCTCGGCCCGACAGCAAGCGTGCCGCTGCACACTGAATCTACTGAATGAGCACGCAACACTGGACAGAGCTAGTTTCGACGGGGCTACGAATGGCTTGCCGGTCAGCTGTCTCTCGATGAATGAGGGAGGGGGCTGGCCAGTCGCCCAAGGAGCTGTGCTGTGCTGTGGGCAGCAGCGCCTGCACGTAAGCAAGAAAAATGCGGCAATCAACCACCTTTTCACTATGGCTTCCTTCAAACGCTTCACACAGCTGCTGTCGAGGACGACGTGGTGGCTGCAGCCGGCATTGTCGCCCGTCGAGACGTCGGCCTTCAGACAGTCCAGATTTAGGGGAATGAATATGGGCCCACGTAGCGGATCTGAGTATTCGTTGTGAGGCAGCGCGAAGGGGTCGACAGGGGCCGGTAGCAGCTGGAAGCCGAGCGACGATGCCTTCTTTGCCCAGACCTTAATCTGCAAATTATCAATACCGAGCAACCAAGATAAGTACGACAACCAACAGTTTCTCGAGTTCCCACAGCCTGGAACTCCCTCCCGACCTGCATCAGAACATCCCCTGACCTGACCACATTTAAAAGAAACTTAAAAACATACCTATTTAGGACAGCATTTAGTGGGTCCTTGTGATTCGTCCTCGATGTGCTTATGCGTGCTGACACTGTTCATGCTGCCACTAACCACATTTGCATGCTGACCCAGTGCATGTAACCCCTAACCATATTATTCATTTCGTTTATTTTTTTCAAGCATGATTTTACTTACCATTCAATGGCATTTCACTTTGCAGCAAATGTAAAGCGCCTAGAAAGAGATTAAGTTCTCTGAGGGCGCTTTATCAAGTGCAATATTATTATTATTATTATTATTATTCCGCAAAGAGGGCAAAGGCCAAGCAAGCCAGCATGACATGGCTGCAGGAAAGTGAGGATCATAACCGATCAAGCAGCAGCATCGAACGTAATGCAGAATCGAAAGCAACGACGACGACACGCACAAGGGCACGTTTGCATTACGAGGCCTGACGTAATGCCTCCCAACAACCTTTTCTACCCACTAGGCGATTTAAATGAAGAGGTCACCACCTGATACGTCGGCAGTGCCATGCCATTCATTCATGCAATGCTCACGTCTGCTGGCAGACTTTGCTTCACAGTTGCACTACAGGGTCAATAGCCATACTGTACAAGTCCTGCATGGGTACAATTCATCTCAGTTTCGTCCAAGGCGCCAACGAGCTCCCAGCTGGAACCCGTCATCTTTTTCCTTCTCTAAGCCAGAGGCTGCTACCGAAGCAATTGGTCGATATCAGCAGACTCCACCATTCCTATGCTGGACTCATATATCGCTAAGCCTCTCCTGCTGCTATGTAAAGAGGATTTTGAATCAGACGACTTTATTTTACTCCCTCCTGTAGACGTCTGTCTTCTTGCACACAGCTTCTTTTTTATTTATCCTTTAGGAAAGGCAAATCAACTGTTTTGCACGCTTCCCTCCAAAAGTTGCTTGCAAAAACTCGACAACTTATGACACAGCTAAGAAAAAATGAGCAATTCTATTTATCACAACAGCCTACTTGAACGACTGAAAATGACTTGGCGTGACCGATGAGACTCTGGCATGGTTCGAATTGTACTTGGTCGATCATGCCCAGTCTCTGTCGCGTGGCAGGCAAGTGCCATTCAGCAGACCAGTCACCAGGTGGAGATTAGTAAGGGTCTATTCTTGGCCCTTCGCCGGTCTTCATTTATACAACGCCTCATAAGAAAGTGATTTGAGCCTATGACGTCGACCTCCACTTCTGTACTGACAATACCCAGCTGCAATCTTCATGCAAGCCACTAAAATGAGTTGCGGCTAATGAATAGACTGAATGCCTGCCTTGTAGACATTCGGTCCACGACGTCGGTCGATTTCGTTAAACTTAACGATGCTCAAATCGAACTCTTCCACACAGAAACCATAAACGATAGCTGAAATAAGTGGCGGGGCTCTTCAAATTAGTGGTATAACAGTGGTTCCATCATCGAGTGCTCTCAACCTTGGTGTTACCGTTGTCAACTGCTTGACATTTAGTAGTTTAATTCAGCAAATAGACTCTACATCTAGTCACCATATTCGATCCCTGCCAATGATTATGGACTGCTTATTGTGGTGGCCGGCTAAAGATCTTACTAGTGTCCTGGTTCTGTCTAAACTGGAAGTTGGTTACTAAATCTGAAAAGATCAGTCAAGTGTCTCCCTTGCTCAAGGAACTACAGTGGCTCTTGGCTGATCGACAGATACAGAGGGAAACTCTTACTCTGACCCACAAGGGCCACCATGGATTGGGGGTAATTCACATCTAGCTGAACGGCTCCACCAGCTTCAGCCCTCAGGTAGTCTGAGGACAATAAATATATTCCACTTTTTTCACTAAAAAACCGTTGGCGACAACACATTTTTCTTTGCGGGTCCAAGACTAGAACTCAATCCCACAAATTCTTACCCAACAACATATTTGCTCCCGTTGCTGGGGGTACGTCCTTCAAGCCGTCCTGTGCTATTGCTTCCATGCTACTCACTTCTTCGACTGTCCTGATTCAGCTATACTTCTCACTTTCTCTTTGTTGCATGATATGAAGTCTGTTGGCTACCGAAGTCCGGTGAAAACCACATAGGCTTTCAGTGTATTACATAAAACTCTACAGCTTAACACCCAATTAGTCTTCGTAGCTTTGTTGAGTTACCGAGATAATCACACATATAAATATACATGCATTCATGCATGCATGCACACACTAGAAGCGAAAAGCTACGAGCCACACAGCAATGCTAGGCATCATACAGGTAAAAGTAGATAGAAGTTAAGTCACAGGAATACAGAACTGAGGGGCTGGTGGGGGAGAAGTCTTTCGGGTAAATAAACAAATAAATCCTAGCTGATTAAACAGCCTCTTTTTGTATAGCGACAGAAGAGTCTTTTCGGCTATCACCACCGCTAGCAGTGGCGATAAAGGATCGCCCACCGCAGGAATCGACCCGCGACCTCGGGACCCAGGTCATGAAAGCGACCGCCTTACCTAGTGTGTCATCACGGCTCAGATTCACACAAGCAAGATAGACTATACATGCCCTCACCGAAGCCTGCCGGCGAGCTGCGTTGCTAGCACATATGCAGTGCCAGATTGATGCATAAAAACTAAAAAGCAGCCGGACTCTGTGACTCAGACTGTCATACAAATAAAACGCCACGGTGCGTAGTCACGGGGAGTGAGTGTTACCGGGGTCTATCACAAATCGGCTGTGCGAAACTCATAAAAAGACAACTGCACATTTATTACATGGCATTGTCCTTGAGAGTGCATAAGCCAATTTTCACCTCATTCCACTAACTCGCTCCACGAGAAAAAACTTACTTGGCCGTCACGAGCTTCGGACTTCGATATGGTTGGGTAGGGGTAGAAGTCGTGGAATAAATTTGTAGGTCATTTATCTCCAGAATACCAAGGTGGAACAGCTTGACACTTGGAATATGCATTTTAAAAACAGGGCTGCATCAAAGCCAATCGTTATTCGAGCCTAACACAACCGATTGTGGTGACCGCGAGTTTATGAATACGTAACGATGGAATGGCTTAACATTGGGCATGCACTTTTTCTAGCACAGCTACCTGCAGTAAGAAATAGAAATTTGATCGGGCCGAGAGCCTGGTCACCAGTGGCCGAGCCAGGGGTCAGGCAAGGGTGCAACCCTCCCCCCCCCCGAAGCAAGGCGGAGGGTTGCAGCAACCTAGGCAGCCCCTATACCTACGCCCCAACCATAAAAAATTGAATGGTAAGCTGATTTAACAGCCTCATTTTATATAACAGCATACATACCTTCACGGCTATCAACATCGCTTACTGTGGTCAATAAAGAATCACCTACTGCAGGACTCGAACCCACGATCTAGGGTCGTAAAGAGCGAGCGCCTTACACGAGGGCTTAGACATGGGCAAAAAACTGCACATGCGAACGGTATTGCACGACGTCAGTGCAGGGTATTAGTATAAGTTTTCAACCGGCAATAACCATTCCTTCGATAAACCTCATGGGCTATGGTGCTGCCACTGCACAAAGCCGCAATCACCATTGACGAAATTACACCCCATTTCTAGTAGATGAGCAGCCCCGGAGTGAACATCGATTAAACACTACAATTTTACGCAGTAACTTTTCACTATTCGTGAGTCTTCCTCCACCCCCCCTGCATGTGAATCATGGCAGCTCCGCCTCTACTGGCCACCGTCAACGGACGCCGGGTCCAGTCACTGCACACTGCCTTTAGTAGAGCCGGATGGCGTACGTCGTGAGTACAGCAATCCAATTTTTTTCAATGCAATACAATCACAGATCCTACTTACCACTTCGGCCACCAGTGCGCCAGTGGCAACGATCCAGTCGACTTCCAGGTCGAAGGCGCAGCGCGGATGGTAGTAGCTGTCGTAGCGCACCGAGGCCCACTGGACGCGTCCGCTCTTCTCTCCGCTATCTATGTCCACGGTGGCGTTCTTGTGCTTGCCTTGGGCTACGGCAGCAGGCAGCGGTGCGCGTCGCTCAGAGGTCAGCCGGGTCAGTCACGGAGGCAGAGGCCGAGACTTAAGGCACAGACTTCGAGCGAGGCGTCACGAGTCAGCAGCGAGCGAGAGTGCAGCGAGGCAATCTTACACTGGCCGGCCGTGCTGCTGCCGGGGTAATTTGACCGACGAGCAGCGCTGGACATCATGGAGTCTTTCTTGAGACTCGACGGCGCTGACGACATGGGCGTGCCCGGTGCTGCCACGCTCTGCCTAGAGGCGACCCCAGCTGGCTGCTGGACGGCCAAGCTCCCGCGAAATGGCGCCGCAGCTTCCGGCGCTGCTGCCGAGCCGACGAGTGCGGCCTCACCGAGCTCATCCTCTCGCGCCACTGTCACCTCGATGTACGCAGCATCTACGCCTGCAGCACAGCGGGAGCCATGACGATCGAGCGGGTGCAGAAGCGTTTACTTACAGCCTGACACACTCAAAGCTCGAGTGCGGCTTTCAGTGCACACACGGTGGCCACCGACGTCACACACACACAACGAGGAGAAAGTGACACGAGCATATAGCTGGGTCAGGTTGAACAGCTGGGAAATAGCAGCACGCCGAACGGTCGGAAAGAAGTGCCCGACTCGGAAACATGAGAAACGATATCGGCCGCGAACTATAACTGCTCGGAAATTCGCTCCGAAGTGCAGAGCAAGCGATTCGTTCCTGACAATCTTCAAGCGAAAGAAAAGGACAGAAAAGGCCTGCGTTTATTGGCCCGCGAGGATGAAAGGAGGAAGCTGATACTGCCGCAGCTGGGTATGAAGAAGCCAAGACGAGGTAGGCCTAGTGGGTTCAAGCACGAATTTTGCTTTGTATCTGCAGACTAATCGTGAGCCAGCTGCCACATCTTTTAGCAAAGCCGGGGCACATATATGACGTCGGTTTGAAGACTAGCCCAGCAGTGGTATTTGGAGTCAAACGAAGATGCTAAATGGCTTTTTGGACAGCCCAGACAATGTTGGCTTGCAGCAGACAAACCTGAAAAAAATCAGGGAACCAGTAGGATCTTTGGCTAGCCATTGTTTTAATTAGCTCTAATCCCGTAGGTGGATTAAATACGATGACAAGCGGTCTTCTGAACGAAACGTTTAAACAATGGGCAGTCTTCAAAGACACCCACAAATTACAGAGCACTCGGCAATGGTCGAACTATGGCACCACCAATAAAGAGTGCAAATTCACCAACTCATTTATGTCTCATGGCTCATTTGCCGCAGCTGATTCTGAGGCATGGCAAACATTCAATGATAATTCTAGAGCTGGTTCTAACCGGCATAGACTAGACATAGAAATGATCGGACTCAAGCATTGCCTCAAAGAATGCTTTCCGAAAAAACTCGAGTAGTACTAATACTAATAAGCCATTTGTATAGCACCCTCAGTAATAATACTATTGATAAGACGTTTGTATAGTACCCTCAGAGAACAAGATCTCTTTCTAGGCACACTACACATGCTGCAAAGGAACCAGTAATAGACTATGAAAGCATGTAACAACGTGGATGTATTTTGCGCAAACGTCTTAGAATAATGCAAGAAACCTCAACAGCCTCAGCATCATCCCGAATCCCATTGATCATGCTCATCCAACCCCCAAATCCAGTGCCCGCAGAATCACACGCTAGGTGCCAAACGTGACACCCTTTGTGCACTAACTGCCGCCAGACGAATGCTGAACTAGTTCACCAGGTAAAATCGAGGGACGAAGTACATGCCGTAGTCGAGCACACTAAGATGTTGTGATCTCATATACCCAAGAGACCTTCAGATTTCGTATTATCAAATCTTAACACTAGTCACATCGCCCGTCAGAGAATGGAAGGTAACCAATCACATCATACGTCAGAAAATGGAGGTCGCTAATCACATTGCACGTCAGATATGGGGTGGCTAATCAAATGGCTAAAAGGTTAGACGCCTGGAGTTAGAAAATTCTAGAAGTAGTTCGACAATGTTAAGGATGCTTGTTGCAGTTAACAAAAGAAAAATATAAAGAAACGCTGTAATTAACGAATAGAATATTTTGCATAAAGTCTTAGCCTAGGGGTAAGGTTGATGTACATATCATGACCCAGGTCGTGGGTTCCAAGTCTTGCTGCAGCGAATGCTTTATCGCTCACTGCAATTGGGAGCAATAGCGGCCAGGGCTCTTCGGCTACTTTTTTTTTAAAGAGGCTGTTGAATCAGGCGGCTTTTACCATATACTAAATCAAAAAGTGATGGCCGGATGTGAATGTGGAATACACACACACATGCAAGTGTACCGGCAACGTGAGCTAAAGGCAGTTAGCTATTATACGCAATTATGAGCTATTATTCGAGATTATGCGATGGTTTATCGCTGAGGCCATACAAAAGGTGCCCTGAGATAATTAACAGTGAGTAGTCGAGACTCGTAGTCGAGAGCATGGGCACTGGAGCTGATGTGAGCTCTAGGTCACATTGTCGTTGGAGCACGTCTGTAGTCGTCCACTGCTGCTAAATAGAATTGTCTGCATTGTGGATACGGACTTGATATGCTAAGGTAAGAGCACTCGCTGTCGCTGCCATGTTACTGATACTGTCGGCATACCTGCGTGCATTGGTGCAGCACATAGAAGTAACTAGCCGTGCTACAAGGTTCAGGTGTCACCGGTATTCGTAGCTCGTCGGCCGATACTAGCACCGTTATGAGTGCCGTGTTTGGGCCTAGTGGTGACCGGACGTAGAAGCCGCACACCACATTCGTAACACAGGTGACTCAAATAGCTTACCATTAGAAGATGCAGTGCTTGTTATGTAGAACAGATTCATACCGTATTCAAACTTTACTCTCCAGCTTCCGGAGATATGCTTTATGGAGCCTTGCTCAACCATGTGCTGAAAGATTGGAGCAACAGCAAAGAGCTCCACACTGCGAATTTACAGTTCAGGCACAAGAGCACATCACTTACAGGCAGGCAGGACACACGTATCAAAGAACAAACCCGAGCAAAAGCCAGAGTGGAATTGATAATCAAAGATGACAAGGCAGCTTACAGAGAACCATGGCTAGGAAGTTTGACTAAGAGGGAATGCTGCCAGGTATGACACAGGGTATTGTTCGTATGAGCATCTGTGCAGGCATGCACAGGCACACGCTATCTTTACTTTGGCTGCCATGCTTCAACAAAAATTGTAGCAGCCATTATACATAATATGGAACTGACAATGGCAGTCATTTTTGACGAGGGTGAACGACTAGTCTCGTTGGGTCCAGGAACACAAGATAGATTGACTCATAGTTTACACGATCAACTATGCAGAAGCAAAACTCAAGCTGTAACCCCAAAGTGCAAAAAAATCATGTACCAACAAAGAAAAAGTGTCATTATTGATGGTGTTCATGATAAATACTGACACCCACTTGGAAAAGGATCTCGCTGCTGCCTCAATTTCCCTTTACATAAATAATAATAATATTTATACTAATAATAACAATAACAGGTCATTTGCAGAATGCCTTAAGAGAACTGCATCTCTATTCAGGCACTTTGTAACTCGTTGCAGGAGAATCGATAAGATAAGAGTTCATGACATGCGCGGTATCACGCTTAGACGAACATGCATAGCAATAGAAGTACAACGCTTGGGCAACTGTTAGCAAAAGCACGCAAGAAGATACTCAGGGACACATCCGAAATCAGGACCCGTGATTTGTAACTTGCTCTGAATAAAGGATGCTTAAGACACGCGAACTGACTAAGTGCTTAGGAGGCAGAATAATGCTGCGAGTGTCGTTACACTAAATGAGACTCTGTATGTTGCATTGGCAAAGGAATCCTGAATCAGTCTACCAAGGTATGGCGTCAAAACGATGGCTTGGATCTATAGCTAGGACCGCACTAAGCGATTCGGGTGCTACGTGTTATTGCACCTTCGAAGAAAGGCTCAGCATTGCAGCACTGGCATGCCTCCCCCAGAGCTAAAAGCCAGCACATTACCACTGCAAAGCTAGCAAGCAGAAGCATAGTTAGCAGGGACCTAGGCGAATAGGCCATATTTGTTCGACGAAAGCTGTGTTTACACTCCAGACTTTCCCACAGATTCTGGACAGATTTCCCACAGATTCGGGCTACTACACATCATACGTCACACAAAATTTTGGGGGAGGAGCCAAGTCTATAGACCCATCTCATCAGCAGGAGAATCTGTCTCAGCTTTTTGGTCCGGCCGATCAATCAAAACCCCGGGGCTCATCACATACACCTCCACGGCCAAAGTAAAAATGGCTGATGTTCGTAGGCTCCAGTTACATTGAGGCGTTCAGTGCAAGTCCTTGAATATGCTTACGAGTTGTAACCAATGCTTCAACCTTTTCTACATAGCATATGCAGTGCGACTGTTTATCAAATCCACCAACAAACCTGTAACGGGAATATTACTTAGCACTTAATGTATCCTAGCTGTTATTGCTGCTGCTAAGATTCGTAAATTATGCATTAACAAAAGAAAAGGGCCACAGAGCCTCGAGGGGGCCGGGGCCGCGAGGTGAGACACCGGTCTTTTGGTATTCCTACCATTGTCTCGAACCGCTCAGCATGTTCGCCCTCAAACGTTACAGTGAATCTCTCTAACTTAATGGTCACCAGGCCTGCAATAACTCCGGCATTCCAACTTAACGCTTGTCTTTGGAATCCTCGCTCAATGTGCAATAAACCCCTATTAATAAGTGACCATATTTCTGAAAAATGCCTTGAGCTGCTCGCCTTGACTGAAACTTAGCTAAAATAGGTAAACTGTCCGATAATAAAACACGCAACCCTTACTGACTTCTCCTTCTTTCACACCCCTAGATCAATCAAAACTGGAGGCGGAGTCGCTATTATCACATGCTGGAATTTTAATTTCAAGCCGCTTGCATTACCTTCGAAGAAATCTTTCGAATTTAGTATCTTGATTTCACCCGACAACAAGCTACCGATGGTGGCAGTTGTCTATCGCCCACCAGGTGCCAAATCCCCCTCTATCCAAAATTTCTCGGATCGCATTTCTATTGTGTGCAAGAAATCGATCTTTCTTCTTTATCGGTGATTTTAATGTTCATTTTGATCACTTGTCCGGAGCCTTCATCACCGAATTTTTGCACTGATTGACTCTTTGTCTCTTGTGGCTCACGTGCAGGCCATACTCACATCAAGGGTCACACACTCGACCAAATTTTCTAATACAACTGCACTTTATCATCACTAATTATTACCAAATTCAGATTATCTGTAGCATAGCTGACTAACCAATCGCTTGCCAGCTCTGAGGCCAATTCGTCTCGAGGTGAGTCATGCTGAACCCGTTTTGTGGTGGCAGGCAAAAGGCCACTACCATCCAGCCACTAAGCAGACCCACAATTATCTGCCTGCTGGTCGGCCACACCAAATCTCTCTCTCTCTCTCTCTCTCTCTCTCTCTCTCTCTCGTACGTTGGCAGAATAAAGCCCCTGACTGTATTGTTAACATCCACCAACGAACTCACTCACCAACATATCTGACCACATGCAGATCTCATTCAGTCTACAATGTGTGCTCTCCTCCTGATCTAAAGTCACCGATGAATAGCGAAATCTCAAGACCCTTGACATCGATGCTGTTCGTGTGAGAATATCTGCTTCGCCTCTGCTGCTCAATCATGCTTCCGACTTGGCATCATCGGTAGATTGCTACAACACGACACTAGCTGGCCTGCTCGATGAGTTTGCACCTCTGATTAAGTACACTGTGCGCCCTGGCCAAGATGGCATTTGGTTGACTGCAGGCATTAAACTAGCTAGGTCAACTAAGCACAAGCTGGAAAAGCATACACAAAATCAGGACTGTCCATCGACTGGCATACGAGGCCTACTGTAGATCGTACCAATCGATCCTAGCAAAGGCCAAGTCTAGCTTCTATAAAACATTGTTGAATCAAAGAGGCATAGTCCAAAATTGCTGACGTCGACGATCGACCTCTCCATCCACTCACAGGTTAGCTCCTTATCTAGTGATCCATGTGATGATCAAGCTGATCGCTTCTCTAGCTTCTTAGTCAACAAGATGAACAAGATCAGGCAGTTCATCCTAAGATGGCAGTAACCCCCCTGGAATCCTGCCCATCAATTTTATGGGGCACTTCAATGTCGACATTGTAGGTCACTAGTGCGCTCATCCTGGAGCTAAAATCCCAATCGAAGAAGACAACTAGTCCTCTGGACCCTATTCTCACTGTCCTGCTTCTACGATGCGTTGACCTGCTGCTGCTATGCTATATAACTAACATCACATATATGTCATTAACCTTAAGTCATGTCCCAGCTCCTTTCAAATAAGCTGTAGTCAGGCCACTACTCAAGAAAACAATACTAGACCAAGAGAACTTGATTAACTTCCACCAAGTCTCCCTTCTACCGTTCCTATACAAAAACACTTGAACGAGTCGTGGCAGACCAGCTGAACTCATATATTGAAACTTCAAACCTTGCTAGTAAGTTCTAGTCTGGTTTCAGAGCTAATCACTCCGCAGAGTCAGCATTGCTTCGGGTGTATAACGACCTACTTAGGATAGCAGACTTAGGTAGAGTATCTCTGCTTGCTTTGCTCGATCTTTAGACAGCTTTTGATAATACCCATAACTAAGTCCTTCTTGAGCGCCTCTCATCTCGCCTGAGCATCAATGGCACTGCATTGCAATTAATTCAGGTTCTACCTTCGTGGGAGACTCCCAGAGTATTGATGTGAATGGACAAGGATCATCCGAAAAACCGCTGAAATATGGGGTACCTCAGGGCTCCGTGCTTGGTCCTGTTCTTTTCACGGTTTATACTCTCCCTCTTGCCGATGTGATTGCCAAGCACAATCAACGCTTTCACTTCCACGCAGATGACACTCAATTGTACCTTTGCTTTGATCCCTCCCAGCCCTTCAGTACGTTGAATTCCCTCAACTTCCTTGCTGCATGTCCTGATGACATGCGCATATGGATGGCAGCAAACTTTCATAAATTGAGTGATGATAGAACCAACTTGCTAGTTATAGGCAAACCAAGTGTGATTCAGAAATTGGAAAGGCTAACGTTCAAAAGTGGCTCTGCCAGCATATCTCCTGTTGAATCTGCACGAAATCCAAGTGTCGTGTTCCAAAATGACCTCTCATTAGACGACCACATCAGCTCCACAGTCAAGTTTGCTTATTTTCAGCAACATAACATTGCTAAAATTCGGGCTTGTTTAGATACGGATACCACATTATGAAGGAACACGACGCTTGCAGCCTGCAAGCACTGGGCGGAGACCTCACAATAGCCCTCTCAGACTGCCTACACCACGCTTGTTGCTCGGTCGCGCTACCCAGCCTGACGACAGGTCGTGCGGAGGGCTGTCACACTCATCTAAATTGGTCCAGGCACTTGTGACATCCCGTCTTAACTTCTGTAACTCACTGCTTTCTGGTTTACCAGCGTGTGCACTCAGGCGCTTACAGATCGTGCAAAACTCCGCAGCTAGGCTTGTCTAACGGAAGCGTCATTGTTGCCACATCACACCCCTTCTCGCCGACCTGCACTGGCTCCTAGTCAAGCAACGCACCGACTTTAAGGTTTTGTCACTCACTTTTAGGAGCCTTCATTCTTTGGCTCCAGCCTACCTATCAGATCTACTGCCCCACCAGGCTAAGCATCGTACCACCAGCTTTTCAGAATCTAACCGTTTAACTATACCTCGTATAAACTTCAAATCCTGTGAAGAACGTGCCTTAAATTGGTATGCTCCCAAAGCCTGGAACTCACTTCCGACTTGCATCACGATATCTCCCGACTTGACAACATTTATAAAGAAACTAAAAATGCACCTATTTATCACAGCCTTTAGAGGGTCCATGTGATACGACCTTGACATGCTTATATGTGCTGACAGTGTGCATGCTGCCACTAACCATACTTGTATGCTGACCCTGTGCCTGTCACCCTGACAATGTTATTCTTGATGTTTATTGAGCATGCTACCACTAACCATTCAATCATGCTTACTTTGCAGGAAATGCAAAGTGCCTAGAAAGAGATTGAGTTCTCAGAGGGGGTATATCAAATGTATTATTAATATTATAGCAACATTATTATTACATGTTTAAAGCTATCTTTTAATTGTTTGACCATAGCGTGTAAGAAATTGCGTGCCTATGAACATCTAAACGCTTACGGGTTGGGGCTGTGTTAGCCAGGCAGCAAAGTTAGCGGATTATCCAGCTGCTAGTAACTTGCCTATTACGTATGATCATGCTTACCTATTATCGTCGTTCATATGCATTCCTAGGTGCGGTTGCTGTTGGTAAGGTCCATGAATTATGCATACGGTCACGAATGACGCATTAACAGAAGAAAAGCCCCGCGGAGCGATCGAGGGGACCCGGACCAGAGGCTGCCACCCTCCTCCCACAGCTCATTTGGGATTCCCAGCATCGTTTCGAACCACCATGAGCGATCTTCCTAATGTGCTGTTGTGAATCTCTCTAACTTAAGGGTCATTTGGCCTGTCATAGCCACGGCAGCCCATCTTAAAACTTGTCTTTGGAATCCTCACTCAATGTAATAATAATAATAATACAATTGTTAAAGCACCCTAAAAGAACTCAATCTTTTCTAGGCCCTTTACATTTGCTGCAAACGAAACACGATCGAATGGTGAGTGTTATCATGCTTGATAAACTACACGAATAGCAAGCTTAGGGGTGACATGCACAGGGTCAGCATGCAAGTGGTTAGTGGCCGCATACAGTGTGAAATAAACCCCTAGTAATATGTGATAAAATACTGAAAAGAAATCGGACCTGTTCGCCTTGACCGAGACCTGGCTAAGGCCGGCTAAGTTCCCGACTAATAACAACGAAACGCTAACAAACTTCTCCTTCTTTCATACCCCTAGATCAATCCAAACCGGTGGTGGATTCCCCATTATCGCACACCCAGCCTTCAATTTCAAGCCCTCTGCAGTCCCCTCGAAGCAGCCTTTCGAATCTATTGTTTTGAGTTCATCCGACAACAAGCTGCCAATGGTGGAAGTAGCCTATCGCCCCTCAGGTAACAAGTCCCCTCTTATCTCAGATCTATTTGATCTCATTTCGATTCTATGTGCAAGAAATCAATCTATCCTCATTATGGCTGATTTTAACATTCATTTTGATAACATCTGCCACCTTCAGCACTAAATTTCGTGCACTGACTGACTCATTTTCTATAGTGGCTCATGTGCACGGCCCTATTCACATTAAGGGTCACACACTCGACCAAATTTTGTGCTACAACTGCACGCTATTATCACCTATTATTACCAAATTATGCTTATCTGACCACATAAATACCTCATTCAGTCTACGGTGTGAGCATCCCTTCTCTGCCTCCGAAGTCACATGTGAATCAAATGGACAAACCTCAAGACCCTTGACATCGATGCTGTCTCACTTCCGACTGGTGTCAACGACATCCCCTGACTTGTCGACATTTAAAAACAAGCTAAAAATGCATCCATTTATCACAGCATTTAGTGGGTCCATGTGATTTATCCTCTATATGCTTATGTTTTCTGATACTGTGCATACTGCCACTAACCATATTTTCATGCTGACCCTGTGCATGCCACATATTGCCGTGTTATGCTTGTCGTCATTGAGCATGCTACCACCAACCATTCGATCATACTTACTTAGTAGCAAATGTAAAGTGCCTAAGAAAGAAGTTGAGTTCTCTTAGAGTGCTATAACAAATGTAAAGTTATTATTATATCGGCCATTTGAAGATAGGAAAAAGTAATAGGGAATGATGAAAGCAAATTCAGGACGTTTGGTAAATGCAAGCATAGCCAGTATGCCAGTCGTGAGTCCTTACTTAGATACAGTACATGCTTCAACACAAAAGCGGTTTGGAGGAAAAGGCATCACTGTTTCGGGCTACTTCATGGGCAACGGAGCCGACATGCTGAAATGATTCCTGGTGTCATTATAAAAGAATCTATCCTATGTCTCCTTCAGAATGTTGCTTTGAAAAGAGCAATATTGTTCATTGTGCTGAAGAAAGATGATCCAAAGTGCAAGACCTAGAAGGTCAACCGCTTTTTTTAATGATATTCCAAAACCTGGCTTCGGGCAATTTATTTATTGTTGGAGAGGCTAAGCAGATCTTGGATTCTCATACCCATAACGCCCAGGGGATGATGTAGAACAAGAGGTTTTGGCAAAGATGAGTCAAATTAAGCCCGAAGACTATTTTTTCAACTTGTAATAAGCACGGGGAGGTATAACCCTGTGCTTGCAAGCCACTAATTCGGGAGATAGTGACGATGACAAAAAGAGAGAGAAAGATAGACAGACAAGATTACAATGGACTCAGACACAGTGACAAAGAGAGACATATACAGAGCAACAGGGAGAGATTGAGAGATGGAGAAAGAGACAGAAATAAAGGGAGACAGTGAGAGAAAGACAGATCAACAAAGATACAGAGACAGCGGCAGTAACAGGGAGACAGAGAGAGATAGTGCGAGATAGACAGAGAGATAGACAGAGAGAGAGAGAGAGAGAGAGAGAGAGAGAGAGAGAGAGAGAGAGAGAGAGAGAGAGAGAGAGAGAGAGAGAGAGAGAGAGAGAGAGAGAGGGAGAGAGGGAGAGAGAGAGAGAGAGAGGGAAGAGAGAGAGAGACAGAGAGAGAGAGACAGAGAGAGAGACAGTTAGACAGTCAGAGTGAGACAGAGACCAAGAAAAAAACAACAGAAGCCGAGGCGATAAAGCCATTCGCAGTATTCAGTACTACCTGCATCAGTCGAACAGCATGTCGTTGTGTCTTCACATTAGGCACATATTTCATGGCCCACGAACATGCCTCGGCAGCAACGAACGTATTCTGAGGAAGTCTGTCATGTTTCAAAAATTGCAGGCCATCGCTGTAAATCAAGCCAGACCATTCTGATCAAATACGTGGCAACTCAGAAACTACAATCGATGCTAAAGCTAATACAGCTACAGCTCAACCGCAAAACTGACTAAGAATTCAAACAAGCCACCGAAGAGCATTCACCCAAATCAACGAAGGAAAAGAGATACATAGTTGATGTAGGAAGTTGAGGAAGCAAGGTTAATAAAAGTAGCAGCAAAGAACGACTGGATAGGAGGTACCAGAATCCATCGGAAGAGAAATGCTAGCATCTGTGCATAAGACCTATGAAAGTGAGCTAAACCTCTAGGGCCTGCAGAGTAAGAGCGACTGTCACTAGAAGTCGCCACATGCATGAAAGAGAAAACTAATTTTACGTAGAAGAAATTGACAACTAATTAATTGTCCCGAGGAGAATCCTGGGCCAGAAGACTGATACTGCTGGTACTGCAGTATCAGTTAGCTATGCATGAGGAGCCTTGCGTGGATGAATCAGATTTTTGGCTAGCACTAGCTTCTTTAACAGGTTCATATACCTAAAAGGGGATTTCATTATCAGTTTACAAATCAAATCTTAGGTACACGGAGCAGGCAAACATACGGACAAAGATTGCGAATGCTCTTCAATTTCCTTGCTAATAAATAATGGAAAACAGTACATTGCTAAGTAAGTAGGTAAGTAAGTATGTAGGAGGCTGCATATAATCCGAAATGGAATTACATTTTAAATATTCAAACTGGAAGTGAAACTAGGGCATTGTTACCGGTAGCAGATGGCCACCGTTAGCTTTAAAACTCTGCATTCAATCGGGTCTATGTCGAAGTATGCATGTCGTCCTCTACACATTAGTGCATGTACAAAAGAAAGACTACAGACTAAACTACAGCCTACTATTACGATCACTAGCTGGTAAGACCACCCCGGCTATTAAGACAAGAGATCCAACCCAATCGAAACACTATTTTTTAAGGTTAAATGTCAAGAAAATACTAAAGATTGGCCCAACAATCAAACGATTGTTTAGGGTACCCTTCAAAAGACAAACACGTTGCAAATGAGATCTGAAGTTTTGATGATTTTTCGCGTACATGGAAAGCATTCAAAAACGATCGAGCAAACCATGCCTAGCTCGGAGGTAAACAGGAAACACCATATGTAGATTTTTTTTTTTACCGATGTTTGCATAATATACGACTTGTGTCCCAAATTAGTGAACCTTGTTATATCTAAGTACATGTTTGCTGCTTGTTAAGGTACAAGCTTGTGACTTTGAAGCAGCTTAATTTACAGTGTAGCTTTGTGCCTTCTAGATTCCACAACATGGCCAATACCTGACGGATCAATAGGAAATTTTACGTGAGAGTCCAGCTCTGCTTATAAATCATGTTTGCTACACAAGACCATGATTGCAAATAATCAATTTCTGCAGTGGTGTACAGGCAGAGCTTAGTATGGATTTAAAATGTCATGCTGATCATTAAAGTATTGACCGAGTTCTGGAATTGTGTGAAGTGAAGTGAAGTTCAAATTTCGAATGCATATTGCAGTAGACGGTCGTTATGAAGCACCCACCAAACTTCCAGCCATTGCACTCGCACATTCTCATGCAAATGGACTGCAAAGACTGGCTACTAATGCAATCCACTTGAACCCAACACCAATTAGCATTTAGTGACACTGCACAAGGCGGTGCATAGTGTTCACCACACGCTAAACACTTCTTGTGCCCAAGCTGATTGCTCGTCGGCACAAAGTAAGAAAACCAAAAGCACGAACTAGCTAGCTATTCGCGCTCAGTCAGACACTTGATGCATGAATTCGTCACATAGGCACATGGAAGAAAGCCAGCACACACTCTAGCTTTGAGAGGCCACTAGCCACCGGCTTCCAATGTGGATTATGGTGACCACTAGGCCAGATCCACAGGGTCCTCGAGGCATGATTGGACAAACTGTATCTCTGCCCAAAGATCATCTGCATCACGGACAGACGAAAACACATAACGAAAACACAACGATAACAGATGACAACCTGAGCAACGAGCCTTGGCAAGACACACGATCGCTGTGGTCAGTCACTACAGAAGAGACTCACACATGTAATAGACTCTCTGCCAGTTTAGTGCAGTCGTAACTGCTGACGTCGAAGGAATCAGCCACTGGCTGAGACAAGGCAGTGGACAGCACAAGATCGGGGTGAGCACCCTTGTGCTTGCTGCTGCCACCATACTCGGCAATGGCCAGTGAGTCCGAAGTGCCGGAATTGTCCAACGATCCGGTTTTCTCAACCTTGGCCTTGCCACCAATGGATGCCTACACACAGCATAACCCACATGATAGAAGCAGTCGGGCACAATGCACGCTGCACAGGATGCCTGAAAGACTTTATCAAGTGCATTATCATTATTATTATAAAAGTCGGTGAGCCGTAATGGCACACTAAGTAAGGCGGTTGCTTTCATGACCTTGGTCCCGAGGTCGTGGGTTCGATTCGTGTGGTGGGCGACCCTTTATCGCCACTGCAAGCGGTGGTGATAGCCGTAAAGGCTCTTCTGTCGCTATACAAAAAGAGGCTGTTTAAGCAGCTAGGAAGACAGGTCACAGCATGCAACACGGCCTCAGTCCCCCATACAATAGGCTTGCCGACTTCTCACCGAACTCACTTTAGTAGCCTAGCAGTAACCGGCTCAACTCGTACATCAGAACTTTAAAATTGAGACCGTCTCAGGAATGCAGACTTAGTTTGAGTCTCCTTGCTCGTTTCGCTGGATTTTTTGGCAGTATTGATACTACTGATCCCCGAGTCCTTCTTGAGCACCTCTCATCTCACTTGGGCCTCACTGGCACTGTCCTGCAACGGCTACAGTTGAATCTCAGTGGGAGACTGCGGAGCATTGATGTCAATGGGCAACATTCATCTGAGGAGCCTCTATAATATAGGGTACTCCAGGGATCAGTGATTTGTCTACTTCTTTCACAATTTATACGCTCCCCTGTGCCAATGTAATTGCTAAACACAATCTAGGCTTTTACTTTTATGCAGACGACACACACCTGTACCTGTGCTTTGATCCCTCCCTGCCCTTCAGCCCAGCAAACTCTCTTATCTTCCCCTACTAAATGTATTACTGATATTAAAATTATATGGCAGCAAACTTTTTCAAACTGGATGACGATAAAACCAACTTACTCATTATGGGCAAACCTCAAAAATGGGATAACTAATCCACTAATCCACAAAAATGGACTCTGCAAGCATATCTCTCAGAGCATCTGCACACAATCTGGGTGTACTTCTTTAAAGTGACCTTTCAGTAAACGACTAAATCAGCTCCAGTCAAGTCTGCATCCTTTCAGCTGCATACAATTGCAAACATTGAGCCTGCTTTGAAAAAGCTACAACATCCGAGTTGGTTCATGGATGTGTGACATCCTGTCTTCTGTAACTCATACTCGACGGTCTTCCGACGTGCGCAATACGGTGCTTACAGCTGGGTACAAAACTCTGCAGCTTGTCTGTTGTGAGCATCGGTTGCCACACCACACCACTTCTAGCTGACCTACACTGGCTTCCATTCAAGCAGCGCATCGACTTCAAGGTTTTGCCAGTCCATTTTAGGTATTCTCTTGTTTCAGACTACCTATCCAAACTACTTCATAATGAGGCTAAGCATAGCTCCTGCTCTTCTAACTCACGTAATTAAAGCTGTGCCTCAAACCAACCTCAAATCCTTCGGTGAGCATGTCGGTAATTAGTATGGTCCCAAAGCCTGGAACTCACTTCCAACTGATGCTTCGACATACCCTGATTTGACGACATCAAACAAGTAGCTAAAACACACCTGTTCCTCACAGCATGTGCTGGGTTTATGTGAACTATCCTCTGTGTGCTAATGTGTGCTAAAACTGTGAGTGTTATCACTAACCAATTGACGTGATTCCGTTACACTGTATGCAAAGTGACTAGAAAGAGATTTAGCTCTCTAAGTATGCTACAAAAATGCCTTTTTATTATTAAATTCAGAAAAGCACCGATAGGGAGTCACCAGGAGCTGCGGCGTGGTGCTACTGTTTTGGCATACATACTGCTGCCGTGACCGATCGCTTGAACTTGTTGATAAACTCAACTAGTTTCAAGAATTCCTCACAGTTCTTGGACAGCTCGCTGAGTGGCCTCTCGGAAGAAACGTCCAGGTGTGCCACCGGTTTCACCCTGCAAATGCAAAGCTTCAGCAGCTTCCACCACATTTGGACCTCCTCTACTAAAGAGCAGAGTCACAGGTGAAACAAAAACGACATCGGGATGAGCAAGCCGTGCAAGCCAAGCCTGACTGACCGGCTACACCTGACTGAACAGGAGGGGGGCAGCTTAATTATGCAAGATGCTATCTCTGACAACCACCATGTGCTGTTCCTTTGCTGGTCGAGGCACGTGATGCTAGCCCACTGTAGGGGTAGGGGTGCAAAGGATGTAAAATTCAACTGCCGGCTCAGCCAGGTTCACAATTTTTTTTTATTTAGGTTTAAAATAGCGGTTGTGGTAAGGATGGGTCGCAGTAGCGTAGCCACAGCAGGAAAGGCAGCGGTCTCACCTTGCCGTGTTTAGCTGCTGTACAAGCCCGGGGTTGTTGGCAGGTAGTAGAAGAAACCGAGCTCTCCAGTATTTCAGCGACTGCAAGTTAAAGTGTAAGTGTTCCACGACGGCCATCGGTCAAAAAGTGCATTAACTAACCAGGCTGCGTGGGCTCGTGCGAGCGGCAAAGTATGCGCTGGAGGAAGCTTCCGAAAGTCTAGCGAGCGGAGAGCACTCACCTCGATCAGATTGTGCTCTTCCCCATCACCACGAGTGATGATGTAGTTGTCTAAATAGTTCCAATTGTACTCCCCCAGCTGCTCGGTAGCATATTTTGTCCGAGAGACAATGTAGCGATTCTCGTCTGGGCACATGAACCGATACTTGTATGTGACCGCCTCTTGTTGTCGCGCGTACTCCCTAAAGATGCAGTACCAAGGTGGTCAAGCCACTGCATACACGGCACGGGTCCACCAACGAAGGTGCACCGTCTGAAGCACCAGGCTGCAGAATGCCAGTTCTCATACCATCTGTATTCAGTCAGCGGACAGAGCCAGTTACCGGCACGAGGTGCTAAGAACACTAACACAAGGGGAACCGTGCAGTAAGATAAAGAGAGAGAGAGAGAGAGAGAGAGAGAGAGAGAGAGAGAGAGAGAGAGAGAGAGAGAGAGAGAGGGAGGGGGAGAGAGAGAGAGGAAAAGAGAGGGAAAGAGAGAGGGAGAGATAAAGAGAGACAGGGAGAAGGAGACATCATTTGCACTTTACAGAATGGCATTTCCGTAAGGTGCTGCCTGCCAGAAACCAGAGTCAAATTCTCAATCTAACCTATCCATACCCTACCTTTGGTATAGGAAAGTGTGATCCACTCAAGTCCCTAAGACTTCATTTGTCCTATTCAAGGTCAGCTATTGGATATAGGCTATTTACTAGGTTCTTTAGCTATTAACCCACAAGCAACCAATGTACTTACCGTAATGGGATCTATTCCACAGGCCATCGGTCAAGCACGAATGTGAGCACGCATGCACACACACACTCTCCATACAACAATGTAACGAGTCTAGCCCACATGTGAGTACGGAGAAAGATGCGGCTAAAAGCTCAAAAAAGAAGCTACCGGTATACTCGAAAAGTATTAATGAACTTTTACAGACTTCAATGAAAAGACAAGTTACGTTAGCTACAAAAAATAATCTTGAGCTCCGCCTGATATGGCGGCGACTTTTGCACCTTGGAGGCGACTGGCTAAGCAGGGCTATGCACCAGTATTCGTCCAGATTATATCAAGTAAAGGTCATGACCCCAAGCATTAGAGGCTAGAAGACAGCAAGGGCAAGGGCGTGAAAAGAACTGGACAAAGCACAGAGCCCTGAGGTACCCCAAATTTCGGGGGTTTCTCGGATGATCTAAAAAAAACCCGCAAAGTAAATGCATAACTAGGCAATGGGAGTCTCTGCAGCTATCGGCTATATATGTAATGTAATGTATCTCCGTCTGTAACTCCACAAAGTCATAAAGACCATGTGGGTGTTACACAGGAGAGTTTTGCATAGCCCACTCACAGCCTAAGCGGTTTTCGGTACGCATTCGGTACCCAACAGACTTCGTCTCACGCAACAAAGAGAAAGTGGGAAGCATAGCAGAGTTAGGAGAACAGTTGAGGTAGTGAGTAGCATAGAAGTAGCAGTTCAGGACCGCTGAAAAGGATGTGCCATAGTCGGCAGTTGGAGAGTAGATGTCGTTGCGCAAAAATTGTGGAAGCGAGTTCCACAGTCTAGGACCTGCAGAGCTAAAGCTTCTGTCGCCAACTGTCTTTAAGCGGAGGAATGGGACAGCTAATTTATTGTCCACACAGGACCTGAGGGCGCGAACAGGCTGAAACTGATGCAGCAGTTCAGCTAGGTATGAAGGAGCCAAGCCGTGGCGGGCCTTGTGGGTCAGCGTAAGAACTTTGCTCTGTATCCTTTGCTCAACCGGCAACCATCCTAGCTCTTCCAGCAAAGGTGACACGTGCTCAAACCGCTGGGACTTGAAGACCAGCCTTGCAGCCATATTCATAGTCCGCTGTAGTGGCATAATAGCTTTCTTTGGTAGCCCAGCCAAAAGGGAATTACAAGAATCAAGCCGAGACAGAACTAAAGAGCTAGTTAAATTTTTTACAAGCCACTGTGGGAGACAGCTTCTAATCTTGGATAGGGATCGGATGTGATGGCTAGCTGTAGAGGCAGTCTTCTGAATGAAGCTTTTGAAATTGAGGCAGCTGTCGAACACGACACCTAGATTACGAGCACGTGGTGAAGGTCGCACAATAGCATCACCTATTAGAACAGCAAAGCCTTTTAATCCAGCCACACGCTTAGGGTGTCCTATGAGAAGCAGTTCGGTTTTATCGTCATTTAATTTCAGGAAGTTTTCCGACATCCAGGATCGAATATCGGCAAGGCAAGCATTCAGTTTCTCAGTTGCTGCAGCAGATTCCGACGGTTTAAATGACGAATACAACTGAGTATATGCACAAATACAAACGCACAAGATGAACACAGGGGTGCAACTGGTGGGAGAAACAGGCACAAAGGAGACGTTTGCTTAAATCTGCTCCAAGACAAAATCAATATAGGGATACAGATTTGCAAAGCACTCAAAAGTGCCACGAACTGAAAGAAAGTGCCAAGGAACTAAAAAAGGTTTTGCAGTGGTGAAAAAAGCAATAGGCAAGTCGGCCGAGGATAGGGCAAAACACTCCACAACAACTAGGAAAAACCTCAGCCATCTTCACAGAGGGAAGACCTAACAAGATGCCCTTGGCATGACCAACCAAGGTCCCCTGGGGAATCATTTCCAGCACGTGATGGCGGCTTGTACACACGCATGAGGATAAATGGCACTGTGCTGCAATGGTTTAGGTTCTAGTTCAGTCGGAGACCCCAGAGTGTTGGATGTATACAGACAAAGATCGCCGAGCTGGTATGGTCAAGCGGTTAAGGTGCTCGCCCCGACCAAGGTCTGACTGAGGTCGTGGGCTCAAGCCCCGAGGCATATGTGAAGCGCCTGAATAGAGATTAAGTTCTCTTGGGGCGCTATATAAATGAATTATATTTTTATATATATAATCTGAGCAACCACTTAAGTATGGGGAGGGTACCTCAGGGCTCAGTACTCGGTCCACTTCATTTTACAATTTATACTCACCCTATTGCTGATGTGACTGCCAAGCACAATCTAGGCTTTCACTTCTATGCAGATAACACACAGTTGAACCTATGCTTCGACCCCTTCCCGCCCTAAAGCGCATCAAATCCTCTCAATTCTCTTGCTGCCTGTATTGCTGACATCCGAAAATGGATGGCCGCAAACGTTCTAAAATTGAATGATGATAAAACCCAGCTTACTAGTTATGGGAAAACCAAGTGTGATTCGGAAATTAGAAAGGCTAATGCTCAAAATCGACTCTGCCAGCATATCTCCTGTTAAATCTGTACACAATCTAGGTGTCCTGTTCCAAAGTAACCTAGTACTAGAAGACCACATTTAAGTGTTCAGTCAAGCCTGCCTACTTTCAGCTATGTAGCATTACACAAATTCGGTCCTGCTTAGATAAGGAGCCGTGATGGCACACTAGGTAAGGCGGTTGCTTTCACGACCTCGGTCCCAAGGTCGTGGGTTCGATTCTTGCGGTGGGCGATCCTTTATCGCTACTGCAAGCGGTGGTGATAGCCGTTACGGCTCTTCTGTCGCTATACAAAAAGAGGCAGTTTAATCAGCTGGGATTTTTTTTACATCTAAATTGGTCCATGCATCTGTGACATAATAATAATAATAATGCACTTGATAAAGCGCCCTCAGAGAACTTAATCTCTTCCTAGGCGCTTTACATTTGCTGCAAAGGGAAACGCGATTGAATCGTGAGTAATATCATGCTTGATAAACAACATGAACAACGTGGTTAGGGGTGACATGCACAGGGTAAGCATGCAAATGTGGTTAGTGGCAGCATGCACAGTGTCATCATGCATAAGCACAATATACAGGGGTTAGCGCAAACCCAGACCCCCCACAGGCATAAATTATGCACCCGAGTTGCCCCTATTTGGGGCAATCGCAGGCGGCAGCCCAACCGATGTGCAATGGTCAGGCCTCGTCCTGGAGGCACCGCTGTCATGATCTCGGTCGCCTTTGTGGTAGGTAAATATGTCGGTTCAACTTCTGCAACTCACTGTTTGCTGGCCTACCGGCCTGTTTGGAGACCGTGCATTTAGTTCGTATGCTCCCAAAGCCTGGAACTCCCTACCGACCTGCGTCAGAACATTCCCTGATCTGACCACATTCAAAAGGAACTTAAAAACACCTATTTAGGACAGCATTTAGTGGGTCCCTGTGATTCGTCCTTCACGTGCTTATGCGTGCTGACACTGTGCATGCTGCCACTAACCACATTTACATGCTGACCCTGTGCATGTCACCCCTAACCATGTTATTCATTTTGCTTGTTTTTCAAGCATGATTTTACTTACCATTCAATTGCATTTCCCTTTGCAGCAAATGTAAAGCACCTAGAAAGAGATTAAGTTCTTTGAGGGCGCTTTATCAAGTACATTATTATTATTCTTATTATTATTATAAGAGTTGGTGCAAAATTCTGCAGCTAGGCTTATCGTCGTGAGCACAGTTGCCACATTGCACTGCTTCTCGCCAACCTAAACTGGATCCTAATCAAGTAGCGTATCGACTTCAACGTTCTGTCACTCACTTGTCCTTTCATTTTCTGGCTTCAGCCAACCCATCAGAACTACTCCCAAACCAGCCTAGGCATCGTAACATCCGCTTTTCTGTCTCAAACCGCTCAGCTCTGCCTCGAACCAACCTAAATCATTTGTTCCTTGAGTTCGTACACTCCCAAAGCCTGGAACCCACTCCCGACTGACGTGAAGACATCCCCTGATGCGACGACATTTAAAAATAAGCTAAAAACGCACGTTTCTCGAAGCATTTTGCAGGTCCTTGTGATTTGTCCTTTGTTCGCTTATGCATGCTGACACTATGCATGTTATACCTTTAACCATATTTGCATGTTGACAATCCGCATGTTACCTCTAATCATAGTATGCTTGTTGACATTGTGCATGCTACCACAAACCACATGATCATGCTTCCTTTACATTATCTGTGGAGCCTAAAAAGAGATTAAGTTCTCCAAGGGTGCTAAACACATGTATTATTAGTTTTATCATTACTACATTACACCATTTACACTCTCTATACACTTTACACATGTCTATAGAATTTGGTGACATCAACCAGGAGCAGCAGGATAAACCTCACGCCTACGAGTCAGGGATTTTTGTATTAGGACATCGAAGGTTGCAGTACAGTGTTCTCTGCTTACTATCTTGCTGCTAACTTCGACAGCGAGCACAGCTTTCAGGCTGCTTTACAGACGTCGGCTAGGGATATGGGCCTTCAGTTCTGCTGCTATGCAACAGTGCTATGCAGATAAGAGATAGCGTAGTTCGCCCTACTACGGAGCAGCTACAGACTGTCAGGCGAGACTATTAGCAACTGGCTTTCTGACAGACTGCCAAAGAAAATCCACAGGCCCTGCAACTCTTGCAAATGGGTCGGCCAGTCTCATGGTGAGTGGGCAGGAGGTGGCAGTAGCCATTGCTTCTGCATACCGAACTCAAATGTTGGCCAGTAGCAATTCAAGAAATGGTTCAATACCCTAATGGCAGGCAAGGCCAGGCCGAATAAGACATTTCCGACCTCCCAAAGGCATGAAGCCGACAAAGATAGCTCAGACCTACTAGTACCGTTAGCTTAACATACTCACCTGCACCTCCCCAGCAAGGGGAGGTGCAGGTAAGTATGTTCCGGGCTCCAAGGCTGTGGAACTAATTTTTCTTTGCTCTCCGAGCAAGTTTCTTGCTGGGCCAATTTCAAGCTTCTCTACACATCTAAGAGTGAGAGACAGAACTCACTCCTTTGATTTGATCAATTCGATAATAGATTTTAATAAGTGACATGCCTCGAATTTGGAAGCCCTGCTTATCCTTATCTGAGTACGTTCAAAGGCCATTGTTTAATGCATTAGTATATTTATAAATGTGTGCCTATATACTTATATATACAGGCGTATAATACACACACACACACACACACACACACACACACACACACACACACACACACACACACACACACACACACACATACAAACATGCACAGGGACATGAAGTAAGTCAACATCTGGTCATTCGTTCAGCTGCAACCGGCTTCAGCCGGATGATGACCCCTGGCTAGACATGGCAGACTTACAGGAACCGAGGGTCTACCGGTCTCGCTTAGGCAGCTAACCAGCGTATCACGCCCACTCAAAGTCACGAGAATCTAGAGCAGCAGATGATGCGTCACTCAGCCATTCGGCAGCAGAGCTGGTGACCAGGTTCAAGTGCCAAGACCGGTAGCTACCTCTAGACAGACAACTCAATGGGCTCACAATATCCACATGTCGCAGCTAGACAAAGTTTCTTGCAAATTGGCAGTGCTAGGCAGTGCAAACAATTTCACCGGATGCGTTCAAGCTAAGCACAGACAAGAAGAAAATACCATCGGCACCTTATAGATGACCTACTTTGGCCGCTGTACTGTAACAGTGATGACGTTGTCGGATTTTGTTAGCTCATGAAAAATTCGTCCAATGCTGAGGTTGTATGTTTCCTACGACAGCAGTTTAACGCTAAGCATAAGCTGGCGGGTCAGAATCAATGATAAAATCAACAATTGAAAAAGAGGCACAACAGGTAGACTGGCACACTAAGCATGCAATCAAGAGACATGCACACGGAAGCAAGGCAAGACGTCAGCACACGAGCCTATGAGCTGGTCGTCCGGGCTGCGCCAGCAATGCGATATAGTAATAATAATAAGTTCTTTGAATACCACCCTAAGAAAACCAAATCACTACCCGAGTGCTTTACAACTCGCTGCCGGAGAAGCAATAGCCAAGGGTTATTAACATGCAAGGTATACATAGAAACATCTACTGTCCTGCTGCTGACTGTGGCACATCCTTTCCAGACGTCCTGAGCTGCTACTTCCAAGCTACTCACTTCGTCGACTGCCCTCCTGACTCAGCTATGCTTCTCAATTTCTCTTTGTTTCGTGAGATGAAGTCTGTTGGCTACCGCATGCACAATAATAATAGTAATACCAATATCACTACATTCGTATAGCGCTATCAGATAACTTGATCTCTTTCTAGGCACTTTACATTTGATGCAAAGCAAGCGATGGATCGAATGATTAGTGGTAGCATGCACAATGTCGACAAGCATAACATGGTTAGCGGTGACATGAAGTGGCATACCGAAAGCCGCTTAGGCTTTTGAGTGCTTTACACAAAACTCTCCTGCCTAACATCAATTCGTTGCTGTGGCTTTGTGGAGTTACGCAAAAGCACGAACAAAGAGAGTCAGGGGCCGTTGGTTAGCAGGATCCCTGGTTAGTAACATGCACTGAGTCATGTGCAAGTGCTCACACAAAGGATACAGAAGCAAAAAAGGCAAGTTCATTGGGGCTCTGTACAGATGCGTCCTTAGCTGAGACTCAAAATGATGCATGTGGTAGCAAAAGCCAGAAGCAAATTCTAGACTTTCGGAGCATACAAACTCAAGAACGAATCCCAGAAAGATTTCAATTTAGTGCAAGAGAACAGTGAGACGACTGGAGGCCGCAGAACGGGTGGTGAAAGAGCACAATTGAGGAGCAACGAGGTCGTACATGAAGGCTGGTGCAAGCGAGTTGAGCGATCAAAAAGCCAGACGATTTTGAAGTCGATGCGATGTTTGATAGGGAGCCAGTGAAACTCAGAGAGAGGTGGTGTGACATGGTAGCTAAGCCATCGATGACAAAGCAGATGAACTGACGAGTTGTACACCGACTGCAGATGATTCTATCTTACCTATCAAGACTTTGGAGAAACGCTCTGCTATGTCGGCAGCGGGATCGCTGGGTGGCATGCTTGCTAGAGGACGGGTGGGGTTAAGAGGATGGTCGATAGTGGACATTTCAACACTTTTGGGTAATGAGCGAAGATTTAACAGCCATCACCTCCACACGACAGCAGCCGGCTAGCAAGTCTTCCCATAGTCAAGCAACGAATAAAAAACCCTAACCACTACGAGCACACGACCGTCGAGATTCCTGCATCAGTTAGTGAAAGGCAACAGACCCATTCAGCCACGCCAGCGACCCAGCCATCAACGGCTTTCGGTATGCTGTTCATGTCAGTGTCACGACGCATTGGTAGCAGCGCCAAAGATGGCCACACGTCTGCTCGGCAGCAGGTGCGAGTGTCCTGCCAGACTTGGACAGCAGACGAGACCAAACCGGCACCCGATGCTGTGCAGACTGCATTGCTACCTTTTGCACGCGAGGCCTGGTGCGGCTGAGGTAGGCCGGCTGGCCGGCAGGCTGCTGGAAGGCCGTCGGCGTGCGGTCGAGGCTCTTGTCAGCGCCGCTCTCCTCCGGCTTTGGTGGCAGCGAGATGAGCTGGAAGCCCTGCCAGACGATTCGGCAAGAAAGAAGAGATATAAAGGCTAACCGATGCGAACCCGCGGGCACAGGATTGCAGCGCCGCCGCCGCCCTCAAGTCTTTCTGCGGCCTGTGCCTGTTGCAGAGCGCAGGAGCTCGCTCCTCTGCTCACCGGCAGGCCCCCGTGGCGAGAGCGGGCTGCAAGCAGAAAGCGCTGCAGCCGCCACCACAACACTGGCTGCAGGCCAGCAGCAGCCAGTGTTGTGCTACTCAGAGAGCGACATCCGGGCAAAAAAAGAAAACAAAGACGAACAAAAGAAAAAACCTACGGCCAACGAACTGCCACGAAGGCAACGTGAACATATGCACAAAAAAGAAGCACAGCTTGCCAAGAACGGACCTGAGTGGTGCAAATCTGTCACCCATTGCGTCTGCTTCTCGATGCAATCATAGTATTCGCAATGCCAGAAGAAATGAAGAAATGCCGACCAAGGCTGCCTGCATACACCGCTGCAACAGCATCTTCCACTAATGGAAGATGCTAGAACGACGCTGATGACGCCCACTGGTCACGCACTCACCAGCCGCTGGCAGCAGCTTCCGAAGCAGGACCAAAGCCTATAAGGCTGTTGGGTCTGCTGTACCGCGAGAGCGGACTACCAGGGCGGAAGCCGCTGGGTCGAGACAGCGGACCCACTTGCAGCAGTTGCTTGCAGTCCCGCATGCTGACCGTGTGGGCCGGTTTCGCGTTTCCGGAATAAGCGCATCTGCCTGAGCCGTCTTGATCTGTGCGAGACTGCCCGCACAAACATAACAGTGGCAACGAGAATGGAATTTGAACGACACGCTACGTGTAATACGGCAGGATCTGATATGAGAGCTCCACCAGCACCGGGTGAGCAGATGTATGCAGACTACGCTTCAATTGCCGCGAGGATGTGCCTCGAGAAACATATTTCCGAAGAGTCCCAACGAAAGGTAATGCTGATAAGTATCCTCCCGATTAAGAGGTGTTCAATGCTAAAGCTGGAGGTAGCCCCGCGTAAACCGGCGGAACTCCAGCTACAGGACCTTGTGGCACTCGTCAGGAGAATTCTTCCTCCACCCTCTACCTCTGTACCTGATCTGTGCTACATATGCTTTGGAGATTCCTGCTCAGGCCTCATCTGTACTAGCTTCAACAGTAACTCGAGTAATGAGACACATTTGTTGGTGTTTAAAATTTCTGGACCAAAAGCACCAGCCACAACGATTTCAGAGCGGCAGCAGGTGACGGCGACGATGGAGGAGCAGCCTGTGGTGGCTTTTGAAGTATCGGCTGCCTCGGAGTCGGCCGCTTTCGAGGAGGCAGACGATGGTGCCCACGAAGTGCTAGTGGGTCCGCAAAACTACTCATTGCCAGACGACAACAGAGGTCCACGAGTGGACATCAGTGGTAGAGGTCACCGAGACAGTGCAGGTGGCGGGCAACGAGACGGCTGCGATTGAGCTCAGCGCTTCGATGATGAAAGGCCCTGAGACAACCCCAGGTGCTACGACGGTCAGTGCTGTGACTACGGTCAGTGCTGCAGCACCGCTCAGCCCGGCTGCTCCGGATCATGCTGCTATGCTGGTGAGCGCTGCGACTACAATGCCGGTCAGCGCTTCGACTACGACACCGGTCTGTGCTGGAACCACGATGCCGGCCGGCACTATGACTACGACGGACGATGTAAAAGCAGTCACCAAAGCGACGGAGACTGCCGAAACCCGTGCCACACAGGGAGGAGGCACACCTAATCGCTGGTTTTGGGAAAAGGGTGCTGACTATGCCCCAGCGGTGGCTTAAAGCTGGTGGCCTACGCATCCAGCTGGTCACCAAAGGCCGTGGTTTGGTGTGCCTCCTACGAGCAGGTGTCACGTAGCATCTAGGCTATTGAGGACATTTTTTGTACCTGACACAAATTCTTGCTGTCGCGATTTTCTTTAACTTCCAATGGCATGCTGTATTGAGCTTCTTGCTTGTTTGGCTATACTTTCAGATGCTGACCGATGCTCAGTCGGCTTCTCATGGGAAGAGAGGATGTTGGGTCTGCTGTACCCCGAGAGCAGACTACCCAGGCGGATGCAGCTGGGTCAAGAACAGCGGACCCACTTGCAGCAGTTGCTTGCAGGCCCGCGTGCTGGCCGTGCCGCCCGGTTCCGCATTTCCGGAATAAACGCTATCTGCTTGAGCCGTCTTGATCTGTGCGCGACTGCCTGCACAAACATAACAAAGGCACAGCAGACGTTCCATAAAGGCGCAGCTGCACAGGTTCGGGCTCCACTCGGCTCGGTCGCTACAGGTGCACGTCAGGCTTGAGCAGCTGCTGAGGAGGAGGAGGAAGAGGAGTCAGGTGACAGTTTGCCTAGCTTGCGCAAGCGCTTATTCAAAAGTGGCATGCTCTACAAAGTCACGGTGGCCAGAAGGCTACAGATGCTAGACACGTCTGCATGGCGGTGCACTCGAAGCTGGAGCGCCTTTCGGTGACCAATGAGACGCGAATCTTGCACCTAGCCCACTGCACAGATAAGCATACACATTCAGACTTCCCGAGCACCAACGAGTGGGCAGCTGAGTGAGCAGCAGCGCGATCGCTGCGCACGCGCACACACACACCAGTGCGACACGAGTGTAGATGAGCTCCTTGAAGTAGCTGGCCGCCAACGCCGACGCGTCCGTGACCCTGTAACGACGGTTCGACATGACCCAGAGCGGGCTGCACTTGCTCCCGGGGCGGCCTGTCCAGACGACCGACGGCGGGGGGGGGGGGGGGCAGGCACCTGGTTCGACTCGGCTGCCGACACTGCTTACCCGGTCTCGCTGCTGCAGTCGGCTTCCAAGATGTAGCTGGAGGCGACGAGATAATCCTTCAAGAAACTCTGCTTGTCGGGCAGATAGTCGGTGGAGACCGGCAGCAGGGCCGGCCTCGTGAGTGACCGCCAGTCGACGCCTGCACGACAGACCTGCGCCGGTCAGGCTGCGCAAAGCCAGGCGATAGCGTGGCTACCGAGCGAGCGGTTGGTTGCAAGACCTTGCGGCCGCTCGCCGTCCGACAGCCGCCTGCATCCGATCGGCTCCTGCTGCCCACTCGCGACAACCTTGCCGCTGCGGCCTCCTCACAGCGAGCAGGCGCACGACGGTGACGAAACGGCATTCGTCGTCGGGACAGCAAAGGCACGAGACGAGACGCTGCGGGCGGTGGGAAGATGAACGCACCGGTTGTAATCATCGGGCTCCACTCGGCGTCACCAGCGACGCCCAAGCCTGCATCCCACAGGCAGCCGTCCTGAGCGACGATGGATCCACCTAACACAGCCGCATGGTGGCGCTGCACATGCTGACTGAGTGAGCAAGGGGCCGGCATATCAAGGTCAAGGCCCCAAAGCTTGTCAGCAGCACCCATGCACGCACCTTCTTGGGAGCCGACTATTGCACTGCTATGTGGACTGACGTAGACGCTTTCTTCTAAGCTGTCGTTTGATATCGTTCTGCAATTAGAAAAAACCTGCACACAATCTGCACGGGGGCTAGCATGCCCACACTGGGGCTTACATACGCTGCTATAAACGGCATACGAAAACACATCCACAAATAGGCATCAACGAGGCCAGAAGCGGTAGACACGAGTAAAAGGAAGCCATCGATGCAATGGAACAAATATATTCGGCGATTCAATCGCACGACTACCAGGCGATACACAGCCTATGTTCACGACAAGATGCCTAGAGACTAGGACGACTCCAAACGATAGACAAGGATCTGTGCAGTATGGGGGGGTCACTCAAGATAACGTTTGAAGAACCAAAGCCACGCGACCACCAGATCGTGCGACAGCAGAAAGATGGAGCAAAACAAAACAGCCTGAATATGGTAACTGCCTGTCGTCCCTGATTCGGCTGGGTACAGCTGTGACCCAAGTGACACCATGTGGACAGTAGTGAGCAGTGCAGTGCATGCTACAGACATTCTGCTTCAGACTTATGTGGGACGGCCTGAGACGAGACTGGGTTTCGAACAGCTTCTCAATTTGCGCCACAAGGATTTTCAACACAAGCAACCAAGCACAGAGCAGCAGTCTAGATGCAGAAGAGCTAGATCATCACGGTAACCTGCCGGGAATACAGAAAACATCACTAGTGGATATTCAGAACTCGAGTTCACTAGTCCTTACTTGCACTTTCTTAATAATGATAATAATATTAATAATAATATGTCGATTGCAAGGAGGGGGACAGCAACGTGGCAGGCAGTCGAATAACAGTTTGGTGGGAGAGCAAACTTGAGGAAAAAGCAGGTCAGATAGGTAGGCTTGCGCTAGCGACTGAAGCGACCGGCAGGCCAGAGAAAGGATCATTCGATTCGATGCTTGATATAGAGCCAGTGAAGCTCATACTGAAGTGGTGTGGTGTGGCAGTTACGAGGCTGATGACAGACCAGACGAGCTGCTGAGTTTAGCATCAGTTGTTTGAGGGCTAGTTCACAGCTGGCAACCGGCTATCTTAACTGCAGCGCCGCAGTGAGCAAGCCACATATGAACGCACCCATACACTCACGAACACACACACACACACACACACACACACACACACACACTAAGCCATAAACAAGTGGTGCCCATCTAGCTGTGACAACGGATCATGCTTCCTTCCAGTATATGAAAAGTGGCCAGACAGAGATCGAGTTCTCATAGGCCTATAGAAATGTCTTATCCCCATTCTCCTTATTATTATTCGGCTAGTAAAACTAGGGACATTGGCACACTGCACAAAGTCGCCATTGCTGCGGCGGCAACAGCAGCTGCTGCGGCAGCAGCCGCCGAACGAGAGCTGTCCTACCTGTTCCTATGGTGGGAACCGGACGGCAGGGCTCCGGCTGCTTCGCCAGCCATCACGACACTGCTTACCGAGTCCTGCCTCTTGAGATGCGGCTCGGTTGAGACTCGGCGGAACATCTGCAACCACACGTTAGACCATACGACCATACGGAGTGCTCCACGCAACAGCAAGGTTTGAACCTACGATGCACACTCACTCGCGGGCGAGTCACGCTCAGCGCGGCGATAGGCCATACTGTTCGAGCATATTACTATAATTGGAGCAACGGCAGCATTTATGAGCAGGAACAGTGGAAGTGACTAGCATCATCGAGGGCCTGCAAGACAGAGCAACTCTTGCCGAAGGCATTTTGAATGAAAGGAGAAGCTGCCACAGCTATTGTTGCTCTCCCTGAGAGAGCCTTCGGAACACCGCGGCGGTGACACCGCCATAGCGGTTACACAAAGGCGTAGAAAAGTAGAGTCAAGCGGGCCTACCAAGTCAGAGCTGGCATATTGAATTGTTTCCACTTCTCGACCGAGAGAAACAATATGATTCATTTGTATAGAACCCTAAGAGAACGTAATCTTTATTCAGGTGCTTTACTTATGCCACGGGGCTCAAGTCCTGGCGAGCACTTTAACCACCACTGGGTCAAACCTGCGCGGCAAGCCGTATGCTCCTGGGATTTGGCTTCACTTGACTCAGCTTACTAAAGAAACGAATCAGGGGGAAAAGGCTTCCACTTAGCATCAGAGAGACAGTAGGATGCTTAGCTTGAAGCTCGATTTACAGTGACGGTCCTTGCTGACCACGAGTCTTGCTGCGAGTGGAGGCTTGGAGTCTCACCGCTTCGATCTGACTGCCGGCTCACGGAATGGCAGACGTGGCTTGAGCAGACCCTCAGAACAGGGGGGGGGCTGCTGCCCAGGCATACTGGATAGCTGTCTGGGGGGGGGGGGATCTGACTAACCGGCAGCCACAGGCCCTGTTCCTCTTCCCGATAGCCGGGCTTTGGCCTGTCACCAGCTGCTAAGTAATGGAGCTCACCAGCTGCCGTTCTCGAGATGCGTAGCTCCTGCGGAAGCTAGCCAGCCAATGTGCCTGTCACACGTCTGAGAAACAGATCGGCAGAGTATTCAGTTGAGTCTCTCCTCTAGAAGAATACCTGACTCATTTCTCCGTGGAAGGGTAGCACCATTCTCCACTCGTCATGGAGTTTTTATAATTCATTTATATATATTATTCATTTATATAGCACCCCAAGAGAACTTAATCTCTATTCAGGCGCTTCACATATGCTTCGGGGCTCGAGCCCACGACCTTGGTCGGGGCGAGCACCTTAACCGCTAGACCAAACCAGCTCGGCAGCTACCTTGTACTCCTTGAGTCCTGGTTAGTCGTTTCATTCATCCACCTCGAAGCGGGTCGAACTTCGTTCGGGGCTAAGTTTGGAACTTTATAAGTTTGGTTTTGTTGATTTGTTGGTAGGAATAAATGAATTCCCTTATATTATTATAAAAAATAATACATAGTTTGTGTACAGCCCTAAGAGAACTCAATCTAAAACCAGGTGCTTTACAACTCGCTGAAAGAGAGTCAATAATCAAAGGTTAGTCAGATGAATGACACCAAGCCTGCAAAAGCAAACAAGTACCACGCTAAGGCCTGCATGCTAAAGCAAACATGATTACACTCATGGCCATGGCCACCGGGTAGTAAGAATTCAGACTAGTAACATGCACTTAATCGTGCACAGGTGCCCACCAAAAGTACACATGAACACAAAAAGACAAGTTCACTTGGACGAAATGAAAGCTGACAGATGCATCTTTAGCTGAGACTTAACAGATGCAAGATCAACGCCGGTAGCCACCGTAGCCGGAAGTGAGTTGCAGAATTTTGGCGCATAGGAGCATAAGCCTCAAAAGATCTCAATTTAGTGTTGCCAAGAGGGAGACTTAGGGACGAAAAGATGACTAGATGCCGAGGAACAGGTGTTGAGAGAGCACACGGAAGAAGGAAGGAGGTTGAATAGCTGGACTGGTGCAAGCCAGGGGAGCGATCTGTGAGCCAGACTGAGGATCTTGAAATCTATTCGATGCTTGATAAAGAGCCACTGAAGATCATACAGAAGTGCTGTGATGTGGCAGCTCGATGTTGACGACAAAACAGGAGCCACTCAGTTTTGCACTCATTGCAGATGAATATGGGCACTGACCGGTAGCTCTGAACAAAACGAAATGACAATAATTTAGATGCCTTGCCACAACAAGTGAACAAATTTGGCCGTCGTACTATTTTCTAAGCTGGCTCTGAATTTGGTCAAGGTCCTTAGCTGAAAGTAGGCCGACTTGACAGCGGAGGCTATTTGCTCTTGCAAACGACAAGCAGTTTTGGAACAGTATGTCTAAAACAGACAGGCATAACGAGAGTGATGCTAGCAGCACTAATCAGTTAAGTATACAACGTTTGGGTGACACTAGGTTTACCCAGAACTAATAGGTTAGTCTTGTCATCGTAAAGTTTCAGGAAGTTGGTAGTCATCCAAAGATAAAGATACTAGCTGATTTAACAGCCTCGTTTGCATGCCAACAGAAGAGTCTTTACGGCTATCACCACCGCTTGCAGTGGCAATTAAGGATAACCCACCGCAGGATTCGAACTCACGCCCTCGAGACCGAGGTAGTGAAAAGCAACCGCCTTACCTAGTGTACCATCACGGCTTACCAAAGGGAATGTCTTCGATGCAGGCAGTAAGGGAATAAAGTGATTCGGATGAGAAGCAAGGCTTAACAAGGGTAGGTAGAGCTGAGTGTCATCGGCCTAGAAATGAAGGCCAAGATTGTCTTGGACAAGGACATCGGCCGAGGGAGTAAGTAAACAGTGAAAAAATGGGGACCCACGACCGAATCCCAAGGCAGCCCATACTTAAGGGGCTCTGTGAGATGACCGACAACCGTTTACATGTACACTCTGACATCTGACTGAACTAGGAGCAAATCCAGTCACCCAGGCATGCGGAGAGGCACTTCGGCAGAATCTGGAGGTAAACAGAGTCAAGTGCTGCTGAGAGGTCTCGGATAGCCACCAGAGAGGCCCTAATCTAATCAGCATTGCTCAAAAAGTCCTAGTAAATCCGAAGCAGAGCTATTTCCGTGAAATGGTTGGCTCTAAATCCCATTTGGAACTTGCTAGCAAGATCTAATGAATTAATGTAATCGCTTTGAAGCTGGGCCACCACTCGTTCTAGTGTCTAGCATAAGAATGAAGACTGAGAAGGAAGACTGGGTGAAAGCTGATTAAATTCCCACAATCTAGGGTGGGCTTTGTACCGAGTGGTCTGAAAATTGCTGCTTTCAGAGGGTAACTTCACGGATAACCAGGAAACACTTCCAATATCTGTCATGATGAGCAGCAACAGGTCTACGCATCTAATAAGGAGAACTGTTGGGACAGGATCTAGAGGTCTTTTTTAAGCCAGGGAGACTAGTCTAGCAACAAATTCAATTGAGACAAGGAGTTCCTAATCTGTTCTATCGCACATGCAAAGAATTTAGAGGGGTGCTCTGCTAAGGCACTATTAGCTCACAGAGCAGTATGTTTGCTTGGCAGCGGTTAAGAAGATGGTCGACAGTATCGATAGTCCTGCAATATTCTTCAAATGCCAAGCGATGAAGAGTGAATCCTGACTTTTTGGTGGCCTTCTAATAGTCTACGGTTTCTAGTTCTGTTTAAAATCAGCCGTAAACCAAAGGGTGTCACGGCGGAGCAGACCTGTCGTTTAGTTAGAGATGCAAACTCGTCATGACCACTGGCTAGCGAATTTCCTTGGCAGCCAAAACTGCCAGAGGGCTATCCCCCAACAGCCCTTTGGCAAACAAGCCGTTCAAAGTGAAGAGGGCTGTACTGGTATGGGGGACCATAACAAATCCTGGTAGTATATACAAAACGAATTTACACATGTCTCTTTTTTCCAATGCTCTCCAGCTGCTTTGTTTTTACTGCTCAGAGCACGACTCTTGTGTACTAGCTTAGGGAGTAGCCTCAAGCAGATGCCTGAGGCTACAGACTCCGGTAGCCCCGCCAGTGTTTGGCACGCTAGCTTCACGCCTGCATACCCCGGCTGGTTGCGAATAGGTTGCCACAGTTAGCAAATCACCTGTTCCCACTGACTTGAGCCGAGACCTCTGACTAGCACACTCAGTTTGCCTGGACTGCAAATGCTTTGTTCAGATGCAGTTTTTCAACAGACCAGTACAAATCCAGCCCTAACGGCCCTGTTTACTTTGCAGTCTACCTAAAGCTCTGATCGACCAATTCAGTGATCGTATAAGTTTTGCTCTGTAGCCCAAACAAGACTGGGGGGGGGGGGAAGGGGCCGGGACAATACCAGCTCTGCTCTCAAACAGCAGAAGTCTTGAAAACAGAACGTCAGCAGATCAGCATGGCAGTGCAGTATTCTAATATTCTGAGGTTTTTAAGTAGCAGGACCACACCTGTTAGCTTGTCTCACTGTTGCCTTTCAAGTGATGCTGAGCGATTGTTAACTAGTACTTTTTGCAGCAAAGAATGTAAAAAATAAGCTGGGACCACTACAGGCATAGCATAAGCACTAGTCTCTAACATTTACACTATGTCAACGAAGCTAAAGTTGGAAAGCGGACAGCTTCTAGGGAAGTACCTTATATCCTCTGTCCAGTGTCGTACGACTGGAGCAATTGAGAGCTAGATTAGCCTAGGAGGGGAACCCTCCACACGTGCCCTGAGCCATTCTTGGAAGAAACCACACGGCTTTGCAGCCTGTACAAAGATGCATGATACTCCATTGGCAGACACATTGGTCTACATTTACAAGTTTACGATCGGCAATCTTTTTTTTTAAAGTTAAAAGGTTAGTTGATTCAACAGCCTCATTAATATTACATAAAGGCAGAAGAGCCTCAACGGCTATCACCACCGCTTGCAGTGGGCAATAGAGGATCGCCAAATGAAGGACTCGCACCCACCAGCTCAGACATAGAAAGCCAGCACCTTAGCCCCGGGCTAAGAGCTAGGCCACCACCAAAGAGTTTCCAAAAGTGGAGTCATTGCTAATCCAGACACATACCTGCACCTTGTGAGAACCTGACGTCAGCATCAGCTTCGAGCTCATGGACAATGCGGCACTAACATCGTTGTGCTGATGATGTGGCTGGATGGTCTGTCCTTGTTTATCTATCCAAAAGCAGCAGCACAATGGAATCATGCCATGCAAATCATAACAAGCTGTACGATCAGCTTTGCAAGAAGTACTATATGCAGGAAATTCCAGAGCTCTACACACGCTACATGGTCGAAAGGTAAAGAGAGTGAGCAAAGCTAGCCACAGCAGGATTCAGATGCATCTCGAAGCATGCGCTCACGTCACTAAGCCAACAACGAGTGCATATACAAGTTGTAAGGTTTAAACGAAATAATAATAATAATAATAATATTGCACTTGATAAAGCGCCCTCAGAGAACTTAATCTCTTTCTAGGCGCTTTACATTTGCTGCAAAGTGATACGCAATAGAATAGTAAGTAAAATCATGCTTGAAAAACAAACAAAATGAATAACATGGTTAGGGGTTACATGCACTGGGTCAGCATGCAAATGTGGTTAGTGGCAGCATGAACAGTGTCAGCACGCATAAGCACATCGAGGACGAATCACAAGGACCCACTAAATGCTGTCCTAAATAGGTATGTTTTTAAGTTTCTTTTAAATGTGGTCAGGTCAGGGGATGTTCTGATGCAGGTCGGGAGGGAGTTCCAGGCTGTGGGAGCATACGAGCTAAATGCACGGTCTCCAAAGGATTTAAGGTTTGTACGAGGTATTTCTAGACTGTTGGATTCCGAAAAGCGAGTGGTACGATGCTTTGCCTGATGGGGTAGTGTATCTGAAAGATAGGCTGGTGCCATAGAATGAAGAGACCTAAAAGTGAGCGACAAAACCTTGAAGTCAATCCGTTGCTTGACTGGTAACCAGTGCAGGTCGGCGAGAAGTGGAGTAATGTGGCAACTGCGACGCTCACGACAGACAAGCCTAGCTGCAGAGTTTTGCACCAGCTGCAATCGCCTGATCGCACATGCTGGTAGGCCAGTAAGCAGTGAGTTGCAGAAGTCGAGACGAGATGTCACGAAAGAACGAAGGTAGCTGGGAAGCCAGGCAAGCGATTTGGCACTTAAACAATGATCATTAAGCAAGCAAGCTTATTGTCACATCATGGCAGTGCAGGACATGTCGCATGGCCAACATAACAGATGATAGCAAAAGTCGAACGCTGCCTATAGTATATGGTGGCATCTCTCGCTTCAGCGGCATCACTGGCATTGCACTGTAGCCGGGTAGAGGTCCAATCTAAGCAAGGGATTCCAGAGGGTAGATGTCAACGGTCATCGTGTGAGCCTTTGAAGTATGAGACGCCCTAGATCTTTAGTCCAAGGGTAAGGTGCTTGCTCACACTACACGACCAAGGCTGTAGGTTCGTGTCCCGAAGCAGACAATCCTTTAGTGCCCACTGAAAGTGGGAGTTATAGGGGTCTTTCGGCAGCTAAGGGTCTTCGGCTGCTATACAAGAGGATTTTAAATCAGCCAACCACAACCTTTATCGACCCAAGAATCTGTTATACATATCCTTTTTTTCACAGTGCACACTCTCCCATTTTCTTAATCGCTAAGCATAATCTAGGCTTTCATTTTTTTTTTTATATGCAGATGACACTCAGCAGCTCTGCATGTGCTTAGATCCTCTCAGATCCTCCAGCTTTGATCTAGAGGCTCTGTCAGGTGCTCTGCTCCTCGAAGGTAACAGTCTTAAAGTGAGAGGACAAGGCCAATAACAAAGCTATGGGCAAATCCCGGCATGCCGCTCAGATACTCAAAATTGCTCACAATCTTAAATGTCTAGTTCCAAAATGACCTAGCGCTAGATGATCGCATCAGCTCCACTCCCGAGACTGCTTACTCCCAGCTACATAATACCAAAAAATTCGGGCATGCTTAGATAAGGCTACCACTGCAAAGTTGGTCCATGCATTTGCAACATCCCACCCCAACTTCTGCCGCTCTCTATATGCAAATCTTCATGCCTTCGCAGCAGTATGCTTACACAAGCATACAAGCAGAGCATACAAGAAGACACTCAGGGCCACTATTTAGTAGGATCTCTGACCAGTAACATGCATTAAAGCATGCACTGGGTAAGCATGGAAAGCAAGCACGAATAAAGCCAAGTTCACTGGGGCGTAGGGAAAGCTGACCTGAACAGTAGTGGCCTTAGCTGAGACTGAAAAAGGATGAGAAGTCAATGCAACTAGGTGACAGTAGCCGAAAGCAAGTTCCAGACGTTTAGGACATATAAACTGAAGGCCCGATCACCCTATGATTTCAATTTAGTGCTAGGTACGGTGAGACGAATGGAGCCGAGGATGGTCGGAGAGAGCATGCTGGAGGAGCAAGTAAAGAAAGTGATACATTTGCATACACTCAGCAGCCTCATTTATAGAGGCCTTAATAGCTGCCTTAGCAGCCTTCACACTGCTTATAGTGGGTAATAAAGACGTGCCTGCCGTACGGCTTGAACTTCTGATATAGGTTGAGAAAAGTGAGCACCCTTCAAGAGGTCTGTGACCCAGCAGCATTGCATGCCATATGGCTCGATCTCACGGTCAGTGTCTCAAAAAGAACAAAACTGAACCAAGACCCAAAGGCTGTGTGGTCGAGACTTCAAAAAGTAGTTGAAACCGTGACAGCCCAGGAGGTAAAGTGCTTGCTCTTCACGACCGAGGTCGTGGGTTCGAATCCTGCAGTAGGCGATCCTTTCTTGCCAACTGCGAACGGTGGTGATAGCTATTAAGGTTCTTCTGCTATACAATTGAGGCTGTTTAATCAGTTAATAACTTTTTCCAAGTTTTTTAGAGACTGCTTTTTTAGAGTTGGAGTAGCGTACAGAGTTTGCTAAATTAGCAAAGCCCTTCCAGCCAGGAAAGAGACCGATAGCATCAATGCTCAATCGGTCAACTCGGTGATGAGAAAGTTCGACCGAATGAATGGCACTTAATGGAAACATTGGCACAGGGAAGGATCAGTGAAAGTGCTGCAGCAGGCAACCTAGAACAAAGCAGGCTATCGATGCGTTCGTCACCGGTACACCGGCACGAAGCGGCAGCAACAGATGGCATCACTGGCACCGCCGGTGTAGGGTCTCACCTAAGGGAAAGGCATGGGCCCATCGTCGACGGTTGGACGTCATCCTGAAGCGAATGTAGCTCGGCGCAAACGGATTTATCAAAGCCTTGCTTGCGCTAACCGAGGCAAGGCCCCGCATTCTGCTGTCCGACACGTCGGGACTTCCTGCCGGCATTCGGTCGACGAACTGATCCTCACTCTCGTCCGAGTCGATCGAGTTCTTGGACGCGGACACGTCTGGTGGTTGCCCGAAAAGGAGAAGGCACGATTCCGATGCTCAGCGCTAACCTGCTGGCAAGGGGCCGAGGCTGGCTAGACAGACAGCGTCGCTGCTGCCGCCGCGAGAGCGCTCACCGGTCGACCTGTCTGCTGCCGACGCACCGCTTGGGTCGGCAGCTGGCACGAAGTAGAACGACTTGTTGAGGTTAGCCGCGCCGCCGCTGATTCGCACAGCTCTAGCCGTCGCGGCGGAGGCTTCCCTTTCGATGGTGGCCAGCGAGTAGGTGTCGGACACGCCACGTCGCCGAGGCACCTTGTACTGCAGAGCCTCCGCGGCCGTCTGGGGCACACCGAGCAGCTTCTTCGACACGGCGCCGCCGCTGCCGAGCCCGGCGTGAGACGTGGCGCTCCTGTGACGACTTGGAACGACGCAAGCGGCGCTCGGTCGAGGAATCCGAGGCGGATGTGGTGAGCCAGCCAGCCTATGCTAGCTGGCTCTGGCTGGCAATCGAACTCACGAGCGGCTGCTGCACTCACGGGTCGCGGAAGTGGAAGCGGGGTAGGGTGGTGAGTGGGCGGGGGTTCGAGGCAGCCGCAGCAGCCACTCTTCACACCTCATCCTGCTGCTTTTAAACACGGCAGCATCGTGCGCGTCGTACTCGGCATCCGTGCACGGCAGCATGCCCGCCGCGTCCGTCTTGGTGGTAGGCCAAGCGTACGGATCGTCTCCAGGTGACGACGGCGAGATGTCAAACCGAGGTGGCAGCACGGCGGGCACTGGAAGCAGCGAGACGGCAGCCGCTCTGCAGCCGTCGTCATCGGTGGTGGCTGGTGCTGTCACGTGATCCTGGAAGTCACGAGGCAAGCAGACGATAATTCGTTAGGAGAGAGACGAGTCGCATGCCACCAAACCGAACACCAGGTCAGCCGAGCAGGTGCCGACCGGCGGACCTCAGGCGGGGAAGGAAGGAAGGAAGGAGGCCGGCTTACCTTCTTACTTGCGACTTTTATGCGCGGAATGAACTGCGACGTGGCCGTCACCCGTAGCTGGCTCTGTGATGTGTAGAAGCTGTGGTTAATCCAGTGAGGGATGCAGTAATCGTCGGCCCGAAGCTCCCTGGGCAGCTTGTGAAACTTGATCGCGCATAAAATTAGTATCGGTCAGCTCGGTAGGATGGGGGAGGGAAGGTGTGCTCAGCTGCCAAACATGACAATCACTCGCTCAAGCCCGCTATCCATCAACCGACTCAAACTCCTACCCAAGCCAATGGATGGCATCGGGCACATAGAAGCATCAAGAAGTCAGCACAAGGAACACAATAACGACATTCCACTGGAGTTGCTATACAATCTCCAATCAAGACCCAATGACTTGCATCAGTACGTGCATTGCACTTACAGTATTGCTCGAAGAGGTGATCCAGAGCATCAAAGAGCAGCTGCTCGTGCGCGCCCACACACACCCACACACACACACACACACACACGCGCGCACACACACACACACACACACACACACACACACACACACACACACACACACACACACACACACACACACACACACACAAAGATATGACAGAATCAATGCCTACGACGACAGGCCGTCACTGTGAACTCTCTACCCTGGTGGCCAGCAGTCAGTATTAGCCCGGTTCGTCGATCGCATGCGACGAACTAAACCACTTCTGCGAGTTTGTTTGTTTATCAAGCATGATATTACTCACCATTCAATTGCATTTCCCTTTGCAGTAAATGTAAAGCGCCTAGACAGAGATTGAGTTCTCTGAGGGCGCTTTATCAAGTGCATTATTATTATAACCATTCCTCAGGAACTGCTCTGCTGCAGGTTGACAATGACCTTCTGAGCAATTCTGATCAGGGTAGGGCCTCTCGGTAGGTACTCTTGGATCTACCAACATTTGACACTATTGGCCCCAAGCAATCCTTCTAGAGCGCTTCTCTTCACGCCTAGGTATCACTGGCGCTGTGCTAAACTGGGTTACGTCCAACCTCAGTGAGAGATGTCACAGTGGGATCGTGCTTCCTTTGCAGCAAATGTGAAGCACCTAGAAAGAGATTGATTCTCTGAGGGCACTATATCAAACATATTATTACTATTTTTATAGTTAAACAGCTGTCGGTCACTAACCCCTTGATATTGTAGTTCTCTTTCAGGGATATGTGCATACAGCCCCTGGTTAGAGATTAGGTTCTGATGGGTGCTACACAAACGACACATCATTATTATTGTCGAGTGTGCACACCCAGGACGTCTATTCGCAGGATTCCCCCCCCCCCCGGACGACGGTGAGGAGTAGTGGTGTTGACAGGTAGAGAGACCAAATCCGAGTGCCCAGCTCGTCTAGTTGTGCAGCTTTGGCCAGCTTACCTTGAAAAGAGGCACAGCGTGCAGTGGCTGCTCGCCCATGCAAATAAGATCCGCTGCGCAGCCTGCAAATATAGGTTGACGCCTGAGAGCGGCGTGCGAGTGGGTATGTCAGCAGTCTTCGGACACGGCGGCCTCCCCTACCCCTCAGACGCCATCGCATGCGTGCCCTTGCTGCAGCAGCGGTATTCACTGCCGCGTGCATACCGCTGTCTATAGTCCTCTGCTTGGTTATGAGCATCAGCTTTCGATCCACCTCGAACACGCCTGGACCCGGCGTGATGATCATGCACACTTTTCCGAGACGGTCGAAGTTCCGATCGATGTAGTACCTCTCGTAGACTGAAAGCGGGCTACGGCTCGCCTGACACAATTGAGTCTGCCGGGGTGCATCAGGGGGGGGGGTGGCAGTGGGCGACCTCAAACAACCGACTGCAAGGAGCACGCAGCCCGACGAGTGGCGGCTGCAGAGGCCTTGCGCCAAGACACATGACGCTGGCCATCGCGATCGGAAACGAATGCAAGAACGACAAACTTGTCGGCACCTAAGTGGTGCTGGCGGGCGTTGCAGGCAGACAGCGAACGCAGCTGACAGGAGGCAAGGGTCAAGAGATGGCCAACAGCAACTGCCACCAACCATTTAGAGACATGTTCATGACTTCGAGAAAATTTCCCTGGGCAGCGGTCGAGTTGTGTGCGGCAGGTAGTGGTGGCATGCCGTCGTTACTGCCCGTAGCAGTCGCTGCGGCTCGAGAGCCTAATCCTCCTCCTCTGGCCGCACCGCTGTGGGCGCGCGAGTGGTGGCTGCCGACGGCAGCGGCGGTGCCGTGGCAGCCGAGCACCGTGCGCCGGTAGTCGATGAAGACCTTCTTGAGCTTGATGAGGCTTGACGTCCACTCGTCGTAGCGCTCGTTCTGCACGAGGATCCTGCAAGGAGGAGGAGAGAGAGAGATGGAGAGGCGCTCGGAGCGAGTCTCACACACGGCAGGCCGAGCCAGAGAGATGCTCAGACCATCTGGCAACGACGGCTCGAGCGCACGACTAGAGGGGGGGTAGAGGGGATACGTGCCAGTCAGCTCCGGTAGCCGGCTGCTCTTACCGGTAGAAGTCTTCGTACAGCCTCCCCGAGTAGTCGTACTGGATGCCTTCTCTCTTGTCAGGAGGGAACTCCTCTGCCGATGAGAGAGCACGGCAGTGTGAGCGCGGGCAAGGCGTATCCTGGCAACCACCAGGGCAAGCACTGCATCAAGCTTGCTGCTCCACGTCAGAGCTCATACACGGGAAAAGTCAAGCCCTGGTGGCACGACAGCACAAATGCAGTAGCTATGGCCCACGACGAAACGCTCCATAGGAAGTTAGGTCTGACCTCAGCTCAACTCAAGACAAGGTCAGTCAGTACGACGAGGACGTATCGTATCGACTTGCAAACTATCACTGCATTGCAAGTTAAGAAATGCAAGGTTCAATCGGCAACAATGTGTAATTGGAAGTGCTGGCAACATCGGTCATTAGGCAGACAAAGGCAGGTGGGACTGTTCATGTCCGATACATTTTTAATGTTAAGAGCTAAGCATGTAAAGTGCCTAGAGAGAGATTGAGTTCTCTGAGGGCGCTTTATCAAGTGTATTATTATTATTATTAGCATTCAACTCTCAGGCACAAGAGGAAAACTCTAAACATGGCGAGTAGGATTCAACTATCGTAGATGTGTAGTTTACATATTAGCATGCATACAACTAAAGCCCTCGTCTGCTGACCTCGGTTTATCAACCCAACTCCAGTTACAAAACACGAGCCAAGGTCGTTAGAACTGACCAACATAGTGCCTAATGGAAGTGAACCACATAACAGTGGCCAGTGTCCCCCACTTCAGCCAACCATGGCTGCTAGTAGAGAGTCTGTCAGGAGCAGAAGATGCTCATAGAATGAAACCCTAAATCCCTGGCACAATGCAACAGAAGACCAGAAGACAGCGCATACCAATCGACTTTGCATCGTAGAAAGTTCTGGAGAAAAGGACGATGGTCACATCGTGAAGACAGTCGTCTTTCTACAAACAAAAACGAGCCGAGCCATACGATGACCAGCCACCTGTGCAGTACCACACGCCTGCCTGCAGGTCACAAAGCTGCTGTCACGAAAGAGGAGCACTTGCCTTCCATCTGCTGAACAGCTCCCTCAGAAAGCCGACAGCTTTCTCGAAGTATAGGTCACCGAAGCTGTCGTATTCCCACATCTCGCTGCTCATCTGTATGAATATACTCATGCAAGCAGTAGTGGATCTGAAGCAGATCTACAACGATCAAAGGGAGATACAAGCATCGAAAGAGCAGCCAAAGAACAGACAAATGACGATGCCTCATTTCCACGCAGTTCTCCGACGGCGAGCCCTCCTCGACGGGAACCTCAAGAACGTAGCAGCCGTGCAGGCACGCACACAAAATATTCAATGCACGAGGCAACACGGGGTGGGTAAACACGCATCCGGTTCGAAAAGCTCTCAAAGGCTGCAGATGACGATCTGCATAATGGTGTACACTTGCAGCCGACTCCAGTTTGAGCCGACAATGTTCATTACCTTGGTATTTTCAGTAACAAGGCCACAGTTCCATTTCTCTCCATGAGCCCAGATTTCAGAGACTGTTATTTGTTGGCTAAATAAAGCGACACGGGTAGCGAGGTCAAATTCGAGCACACCACAGCTATTCTACGTGCAGACTCCAGCTGTGCCAACCATTACGCAGCTTACTTTTGGTCACAGAAAGCAATTTTCTTGGTTAGGTAAACACAATTACCCTCCTGAAACGTCAAACACGTTACAAGCTCAGGTCTACGTACAATAATAAGGAGGCCAATATACACAATAGGTACGATTTGTTGCAAGGCCAGTCACTGCGGTTGGCTCTCAGAAGTATATAGGCACTACTGGGATGTAAATGATCTAAGCGAACCTGAAGACTCCAAGTAAAAGCAGATTTCTCACCATATTAACTTTGAGCTGCCACATGTCACTTCTACCAAGATAGATGTCTTTGCTGGTGAGCACCACAAGGTCCACGGCAACATCCTAAAATGTGAACGTGCAAAGTGGCAGTGGCAAGGTTTCGAATCACTTACCTTTTTACGGTCAATACTTATGCCTCTCTGCAGAACCAACTACAAGCTTCAGAGTAAGGCGATCGCACAAAGATGTCACGTGCTATATTTTCTATTGTATTTCTTGTAAATGTAAAATAAACAAATCAAGGATGCACACTAGATATTCATATTTCAATTGATAACAATTTTCAATTTTTTGCCCACAGGTACAAAGTATGTTTTCCCAATACCCCATGCTAAAATATATAGAAAATAATAGCTAATGTTCCATCAAAACTTGGCTTCTGTGGTCGGGATTATGATGTTTCGAAGGTTTTTGATTCGCCTGTTGCACCATGACTCAAATTTGTGAGGATTGGGCGGACATAACACCCTAGAGTAGCATCCTTATTTGCATAGCAGTACGAGTGCCGTAATTTTAGTTGATCTTATTGCAGAGTAAGAGAATATTAAGAATTCATATTTGATTGAAAGGTATCAAGAGGTTGCTTGCACCCAGCCTTTTGCTATGTGCGAGGACAATTTACCAAGACAAGAGCTAAAAGTACTCCTTGAAAGTGGCTGTTAAGAAGCAAAATGCCTACAATGCAAACTTCGTCATGCTTTTTAGGGATCAAGACAAGCTCTGGGCATCTCATTTCACATGCGAACACTGCAAGAGAACTTTCTAAGGTAAGGCGAACAATAGTTGATTGCTAGATGGAATTCCTTGCACAGTATTTGGTAGCACGTGAAATATCGTTTTTTTTTAATTTACACGTGTGCATAACTCATGTCCGCTTACAATCTGGCGCAAGGCAGAAAGAAGAGCCACGAAGTTTGCTATCTCAAGAATGCGGCAAGAACTGACTGACCACTCAAGCAATTGCTACTTACGGGTATGCATGATAGACCCTTCCAAACGTTGAACTGGCAAGAGTGCACCTCATCAAGTATTCCCGCATACCTTCATCCGTCGGTCCAGTACCACGCCGCCCTGAGTTCACCATCCCCCGACCATATGGAGAGGGATCAGCTACCTTAAGTCAGATACCCAGAAAGATCCACACAGATCCACACTCCAATTGCACAGAGTCGGCTGAGGAGGGAAAGCCACACTTACTCAACCACAAAGACCTCAACGATCTGAACAAAGACCTCAGTCATACTAAGTCTACTGCTAAGCTTCTGATATGTAGGCTCAAGAGGTGCAACTTGTTGGGCGAAATTGTGAAATTGACAGATGAGAGAGAGTGTCCCTAACTTTTTTCCCAACTTCTTCACAAGGGCAAATGGGCTGTGGTTCTGCAACAATGTGGCTGGCCTGTAACCCGAGTGAACGGAAACTAATCACGGAGAGTTCATCCAAGAGCCTCAAAACCGTGCTGCTTCATAACGGAAACAAGTGCCTGTCTCTCCTCATGGCTTACTCACTGCATCTCAAGGAGGACCACATCAGTGTCGACATGATGTTGAATGCCTTTGAAGTATGGCAGCTATGGCTGAGAGGTCATGAGGTCATAGGAGAACTCAAAATGATGACACTCCTAATGTAAATTCAATGCAGTTTCACAAAGTTTCACTGTTTTCTTTGCATACGTGACAGCCGGAACAATAAAGGGCATCGTCATAAAAAGGACTGGCTACAGCAGATGGAGTTCTCTGTAGGGAAGAACAACAGCAAGTGGGTGCTGCTGATAGATACTAGGAAGGGACTGATGCCACCACTGCAAGTCAAGCTAGGCCTAATCAAGCAATTTGTCACGGCCCTAGACATCAATGCAGACCCTTCCATGATGTCTTTCCACAGCTGTCGGAGGCAAGGTAAACGCTGGTATCGTTGTCAGACCACTGATAAACAAGATCGTAGTGCGTATAAATTTGCCAAGAAACTGAACAGGATGAAGAAACTGGCCCGGAACACTTTCGTTGCATCAAATTGTGGCTTTCAGAACAATCATCAGGCTAAAAACTATAAGCAGCTCAGGCTCTTATTAGAAAAATAAAAAACAAAACGGGATGCATAATGCCCCTCAAAATCCATATCCTTAATGGTCATCTTGACAAATTTAATGCTGAGCTGGTTCGGCCCAGTGGTTAAGGCGCTCTCATCGACCAAGGTCAAGGTGAATGCATTTGATGACCGAGGTCGTGAGCTCGAGCCCCGTGGCACATGTGAAGACCCTGAATAGAGATTAAGTTGTCTTAGGGTACAAATGAATTACACAGACACACACACACACACACACACACACACACACACACACACACACACGCGCGCGCGCACACACACACACACACACACACACACACACGCACACACACGCGCACATGCATGCATACAAATACACATTACTCACACACATGCTCATCACGACCTCACTTTTCCCAGAGGTTCTTTAACGATAAAGATCTGAGGAGCCTTGAGGAATATCCAAGGCACTCGGATAGAGATTGTGTTCTTAGGATGCTAAACAAATGAAATATATGTATATTCATTTTGTATGTGTGGCTTTACTGCAATAGGTTTTCTTGAAGAAGCCCCTAAACATGGACCACCCATATCAGGAGTTTTCCTTTCTGATTGGCAAAACCCCTAGCTCTGCATATAGATACTACATAATAACACCGTGCTTGTGACACTGATAATATTGCCCTGGCTTGTTCTTTTTAGCTAAATGTGTCAAAACCCAGATGCTATTTGTTTAGAGCAAAATAACTGCAAAATTGAGATGTCAGTCGTAGGTCACCGTAGATAAAGAGAACTTATTACTGAATGGTCGTTAATGCTGAGTAGGTTCACAGTCCGAGGCAGATTAATTCATGCTGACTTGGACTATTAAGCAGTGAAGTTGTAGAGAATCAGTCGCTTGCTCCTAATGATAAAAAATTGCATGCCCTTTACAAATTGGAATGACCTATGGATGTCATTGAGATACATTGTGTACATATGGAGTTGCCGGACACAAATCAGGACATATTATTTAGCCGGCCATTTGGTTCGGTTGGGCTGGCATGCAACCACACAAACGGAACTGAATCCGAAGAGCTGTTGAGCAGCCACTCACAAAAGAATGTCAATGTGAGCAGCAGTAACTCTATTGGGCAACAGCAGAGCAGTCGGAGCCGAGTGAGAATAAAGTAAACAGTGGAGTACAAGCTCACACAACGGCCGACAGAACCAGTTAACGACATTGCCCCCCCAGCAAGCATAAAGCGAAACGACTCTAAAAAAAAAGCTGACTAGCATCTGGCAGAAACCAACCAGCCAGCCGGGAATGTAGTGCATGAGCGGCAGCTGCAGCCGAGAGGAGGGTGAGTTCCCACGAGCTGCGACTTACTTGATGTGGAACCTTTCTGACGTGCACATTAGTAAATGCTTTGAAGTTGAATTTTCTAATGATATCGTCATCGATTGTGACGCTGTCTACAAAGTAGAACGAGCGGCTAAACCGTTAGGTCGGCAAATTTTCGATGCCCGAATCGCAGGCACCAGCCGAGCTAAACAGCATGGCACTCTTGGACAAAATGTACCCAGCAGATGGCAACATCTGACTCCCACAGGATCGCCTCTCGATCGTATCCAAGAGTTAAGCACAAGGCGATTTTAACGATAGTACAGCAACTGAGTCGCAAAAGAAACCACATCTGCAAGGGCGAATCGGCCTGCGAATGCATGGGCATGTGAGGAAATAAGTCTGTAAGATCTCCCTACCTCTGAGATCTTCACACTCAGCCATGTCTGTGCCACAAAAAACACCAAAAACTGGCAGCTCTGGCAGCAAAGCCGGTAGGAAGCGGGCACACTGAGACGAATGAAAAGGCACCAAGTCAGTAAAAAAATCATCGGGTTTCTGGCACGGAATAAGTGTTGAAGTGGTACGACTTTGACAGAGCATCAGCGACTGGCATTCCTAAGATCCTCTCTGGCACTGACAGACACGTCGCATGCTTATGCAGAGAGAAGCATCTGCAACAGCTGCAGAGGCACTTAAAAGTTGGTGAGGCAGTTCTCGATCATCGTGCACAACGGTATGTTTTCCGAAGGCATAGCACAAGAAAATTTCAGCATGGATCCATAATAGATAGCATCGCTTTCAATGTATGGGCAGCTGAGTGACGTACAGCTCGTAAAGAGTTTTAGCATCTTGGGACGTGTACTGCTCCCAGAACGAGCTGGCCAGTTTTCTTTTGAGCTCTGAGAGTTTGCACGCACACCATCGCTTACCCGAGCGCTGGGGCGTTTCAGCAAAGCTTGTCTGCAAAGTTGCAATACGAAGGACAGGCACAGCTAAATATATTCTCGGATTATTGCAGATCACATAGTGGAACAGATAAATAGCTGAAATTGCATTTCGAGAGGTACATCATGCTGTCAAGGAAAGCGGCTTTCACGTCTGTGGCTTTGGACCATCTTAGCTGCAGCAGCATTGGCAGGGTCTGGTACGATGTCTTGAGCATTCAGCAATAATGATCTATACGGGGCACTTGCAACAGAGAGATGCAATGTTTCTCAATGTTCGGCTCAAAGTCATATTATGCGGCTCTTTTCAGGTCCTTACACAAAGCAACCGCCTGCCAAGGGCATTCCACGGCAGGTACCACGAGCTGCCATTGCTGCTATGGTGCCATCTATGTTGCCGACTATTTGGGCGATGAAGGACTGAAATATTTCCAGCGTCAATTTGGTAATGCATAGGGGGGGGGGGGGGGAGGGGAATCCGCCTAGATTTGCCTTCACGAGAGCAACCAAACGTAAACCTCAATATCTCTTCGTCGGTCAGCTTGGTGTAAAAAATCCCAGCTATGGCTAGGACGGTCTAAATGCCAAGGAAGATCCTGATAGTGGCAAAGCCCACGGGCTTCGAGCAAGTCGTTGGATTGGGACCACAGTAATTTGGTCGACTGGTGAAGAAAGCTCGGCTGCATTTTAAAGGTTACAGACATCGCAGAGTTGCCATGCCCACCGGTATATAGCTTGAACTTGATCTTGCGAATGCCTAGCACCGAATTATCATTTTTCTAAGGCCATACACGTGCTTCAAACACGTCAAGCAGAAGGGTTCTCTTTTGTAAGGCAATTATGATTAGGAGCTCTTTGGTTTATCGGCATAAATTGGTTACCGATCTACGGCTCTGTAATCAGTGGCACGGAGTGCTGCCTCTGTCATCCAACAGCAGCCCACGAGAGCAAATTCTAAGCGATCGGGGAAGTGTGAGAATTCTTTAACTAGGTCAGGGCTATCCCAAGTTGAATCTGGGCTTAATCGTGTCTGCTCAAAAATAGGGAAAGCATCACAGCAGGCACAGTGGATTCTTCTTAGACCGTATGGTAACCGTGCAGGCACGTGACAGGAAAAGAAAAAGTGCTTGAGATACCCTGCCAATGCATTTGCCAGAGAGCAACACAGTCCGGGATATGGCTGACCAAAATGTAATGTGACGTAATGTATCTCTGTCTGTAATACCACAAAGCCACAAAGACTAAGTGGGTGTTAGGAAGGAAAGTTTTCTATAGCGCACTCAAAGCCTAAGTGGCTTCGGAACGAATTCGGTAGCCAACCGACTTCACTTTATGCAAAACAGAGAAACCTCAAGCATAGCTGAGTCAGAAGAGCAGTTGAGGTAGTGAGTACCATAAAAATAGCAGCTAAGGACGACTGGAAAGGCTGTGCCACTTTTGGTATCAGGAGCGTAGGTACCGTTGCGTAAGAATTGTGGAAGTGAGTTCCACAGTCTAGGACCTGCAGACCAAAGGCTTGTGTCGCCAACTGTTTTACTGCAGAGGAATGGAACAGCTAACATATTGTACATAGAGAACTTGAGGGCACAAAGAAGCTTAATCTGTGCAGCACTTGAGCTAGGTAAGGAGCCAAGCCGTGGCAGGCCATATGGGTCAGCGCAAGAACTTTGCTCTTTATCAACCAGATGATCAACCAGAAGCCACGGAAGCTCCTTCAGCAAAAGAGACATATGCCTGAACCTCGGGGATTCGTTAAAAAAATACTAGCTGATTTAACAGCATCTTTTTGTATAGAGGCAGAAGAGCCTTTAAGGCTGTCACCATCGCTTTTAGTGGCAATACAGGATCACCCACCTAGGATTCGAGCCCAAGACCTTAGCGGGACCCAAGTCGTGAAGAGTAACCGCTTTACCTAGTGTGTCATCACGGCTCACCAAAGGTTGTTAACTAGCCCTATAGCCATATTCATCACCCGCTGCAGTGGCCTAGTGGCTTTTTTCAGTAGCCCAGCCAAAATAGAAGTGCAATAATCTAGCCTGGACAGAACCAGGGAGCTAGTTACATTTTTTGCAAGCCACCGTGGTAGACAGTCCCTAATCTTAGATAGGGATAGGACTTGATGGCAAGCTGTGGAAGCAGCATTCTTGATGAAACTTTCCAAATTTAGGCAGCTGTCAAGGACGACACCTACATTCCAAGCACACGATAACAGTCGCACAACAGCATCATCTATTAGAATGGCAAAGTCTTCAAAGTCCAGCCCACATTTGAGGTGTCTTATGAGTAGCAAGTAATCTAGGCACACGAATGAAAAACCACTCACCAGTATCAAAACCTTTGAAGGACCTTCTGACTCAAGTTGGCATACACTTGCTGTTTATAAGACGATGTTCAATACAATGGAACTGTGTAGGCACCCAAGACTCAATAGAAAAACTCAAAAAAATACAGTATCGCATGAGAGAACTAAATACAGCACCACAGTTTGCATTCGTAAGATTTAGCCTGCCTCCAAAACACACCGACTAGGCTCCGGACTACGAACTGGCTAGGTCGCCTAGATCCTTTCGGTCACTAACTGCTCCTGCAAGCTATGTCAATAGAGGGGAGATAATTTCTGCACCGATCGTGCTGCTGTTCGGGAAGATAAATCGTGCACGACCGTGTGCTGTGCCGTGACACTCTTTGCCGAGCACATGCGGTGGGCACACACCTTTCAGGCGTTCAAGACTGGCTTGAAGACCCACCTGTATAGGGTTGCATATGAGGGTCTAGGACCTTGTTTGCATGGCAGCAGCTGAAGGCAGACAGGTCAGCCAAAGACAATCTTCGGTGATATAAGTGTAGCAAAGCAACAGTATGCGACAGAAAAACATGAATACTAAAAGTGAAACAAAAACTGCATTAGCAAAGGAGCAACCATTGCTGCTAATGAACGCCATAATCCTTACCCGTGCATTCTCATCTTGCTAGCCTTGGCCACTTACAACACTTGGGTTCTGTCATTCATTGAGCAAGAGAGAGCAGGCGAACAAATTGTAACAAATCTGTGAAATCGCAGCCCAGCACAAGAAACTACACGGCAGGACACATACCTTTTGGACTGTCCACAGATCCACCGAGGTCGTTCACTTTCAGGAGAACCTTCCTGCAACAATTTATTTAAAATTTTATGGTTCAAAGGCCTGTCAGGGCCGAGAGCGATCTCTACTGGGAGCATAGACTGCCAAACCCAGGCCAAGGCATCATTCAACTTCATCATGTTAATTACCGAAGGCTTCCATCTGCTACACTCCGTGTGCTTCAGCAGGCTGCGAGCATGCCAATGACGTCAGCCAGTAGTGCCGATTTTAGCATGTTCAGCAAGCAGCCAATACATTGGATATACACTGAGGAAGGGGCAGCAGAAGAAATGACGACAAACGAACTGCTACTCATAGCACATACCAAGCATGTGGCTGGACTAGAAGGCTATTCTAATAGGTGAGCGGTTCAGTGCTGGCTGTCCCCGGCTCCCGCCCCTCCTGCATGCAAAGAGTTGCCACAAATAGCGGTCATGCAACCGGCTGAGGTACTCTTTTTGCAGTTTGCAGTGCTCCTCATAAGAGTTTGCATGGGAGCACCTCGAGGATGTTTGCAAAGATTCAATGCCACTACGGCATTGCACAAAGGTCTACAGCAAGTGAAACAATTGGAGCTCATGAGGATTCGGCTGCTACTTGGATGGATGTGGATACTATATTTACAACGATGCGTAAGGATTTCGCAACTTCCGGGTCTTCACGAAAACCGCTATTCGAAGAGAAGCAACTGCTAAGTTGTCATTAATAGCACAATTTTCGAACAATCCCAATGAAAAGACGCATGGCCGTTGTCTGTTCTTTCAGGTCTATTATACGCCTCTCGCTCACACTGTGCAGCTTCTAACCCATAATAGACTGTCGAACTGCAGCATCAGTTCGTCGAAGAACGCCTGCCTTTGCTAAAGTTCCTGAGTGATATACCATTTCATCCATTTCACCTTTACAGACTGTACTCAAAACACAAGTTACTGACATTGCCACAGGAGTCACGTACAGTAATGCTTACTGTGAGCACAGTACTGGGACGTCAGAATGGAAAACTTGGTGAACTGGACACGAAACTTCACTTGCTTCGAAGAATTGGAATTGAAGTGGGCTTTGCTCGAAAAATAAGAACAAGTTATTCCAGACCTGGAAAAATGCAATGGAAAATAGCAAGAGAGCCTGATGCAGAAATAATGCTGCATACCGAATAGCCAAGGGCACGGCTAAGACTTCAACCGAACGACCCAAACGACGACAACTAGAGCCACGAAAGCAACAACTGGCGACTAGACTTGGTTTAATTTCATTGAGCTATCATAAATTAGCAGTTGTTTGCAGCTACATCCAATTTTTTGGATACCACGACTTCAGTTCGTACAACCTCTAAGCCTAGAACTACCCCCCCCCCGGCTGAGGTCACGACCTCCTTTAATGACATTTAAAAATAAGCTAAAACCCACCTGTACCTCACAATATTTCCTCCATCCTTGTAAATTTTTCTTTTCGTGCTTATGCATGCACACACTGCGTAGTATATCACTAACACAAATTGACTAGCTTCCTTTCCAGCACGTGACCAGTACCTCGAAGGTGCTTAGTTTTCGCAGGGTTCTATACAAATATTTTGTTATTAGTATAACCATTATAAGTACACCTTCGTGCTTATTCATAGAGAAAATGGATTTTCATTTAATTCCTCGTAATACAAACACCAATGAACTCGGACTAGCAGTTGGTCGCCTGAAAGATACATACAGATATGTGGCCCCTGTCGATGAGAGCCAGTTTGGCCGGTGCCCTGCATGGTGGCACTTTAAAACACCATGCATGAGCACAACACAACCACCCACACCGGCACGCGAGCACACCCACACACACCCACACACACACACACACACACACACACACACACACACGCACGCACGCACGCGCACGCACGCACGCACGCACGCACGCACGCACGCACACGCACGCACGCACGCACACGCACACACACACAAAACAAGAAAATTTTGGTCAGTACAATCTTTACATAGTCTGGCTGGTTGCATACTGGATGCAACGGTGGGCAGGGATGCATTATTCGGCTCAATGAAGGTGCACACACAAGAAACAGTAGTATCTACAGAGAGGCAGAGAGAGAGAGAGAGAGAGAGAGAGAGAGAGAGAGAGAGAGAGAGAGAGAGAGAGAGAGAGAGAGAGAGAGAGAGAGAGAGAGAGAGCTGCTCTCAGGGTCAATATTTGGAAAACGTATCTATAAGAAGTGATTAATCATTCTTCATACATCTAAGACGTCTTTAGTCTTCTCCTTCCAAGAAGAACAAGCGGCTTCATGAGCCGGTCAACCAACGTTCATTTTGAAGCCGCTTGGATGCTCACCAAAACAGATGAGACCAATACCAACACGATCCTAAGCGATAAGCGCATGAGATGAAGGCTCAAAAAGTAGGACTTCCGCTTAAGATAGAAAAAGAAACTTAGCTACTGATGAAGATGCTCAAAGAAGCTTGCCTTTGATGTCAGTATATATACAAAGAATAAAAGAGCTACTACTACTTGCACTTGAGGCTACTGCTCTTAAGTGACGATAGAAAATCTACTGTTTGTGGCAGCTGCAAATGCCGATTCTACGTGCAGCATGTGAGTTATGAAATGCAAGCTCATGCTTGCGGGCAGCATACCTTAAATTCGGTGCACGATCAGAGATAATTTAGTGAGGCTTAGCCAAATGCAATCATTGAGGGCTCTCATTCACAGCATTGAGGGCATAATAAACAGTGGCTGGTTACTTATATACTCCTCAAAAAACTTGTTCGATCACTGCAAATGCACGATTAGTCAAACGGAGCTGGAGATTCTAGCTTTCCAACAGAATATAGTGAAATGTGATTGCCGTAGTCAGAGCCTTATAACTGCTGCTTGTAGTTAGTGCATTGTGTGTATTAAAACTGCAAAAAACCACCCGTTTGCAAGGGATTTTGGAGATTTAAACGTGGCACATTTAAGGACTACCAAGCAAGGAGTTGGTTTTAGCCTTTTGCTCCATACGAGCTCTCTAATGTCTGCACAGTTGCTGTGGGCATGAGGGTTGATGAGGGTCTTCCTACCTACGACAGAGGGGCGGCTTTTTTTACTCGTTTTGGCACCTAGTCTAACATGCCTAAGAAGTCACAGCCCGAAAAAAATCACGAAAGGACGACTGCAAGCCTTAACAAAATATACAAAAATATAAAATGGGCCAAAGCAACCGACAAATGGCACGACATTTAAAAAGTCAGCCATAGAGTTTCGAGCTACAATCTTAAAAAGTTTAAACTGCATGGCAGTGCCACCAGTAGACTACTATCAGGTCGGCAAGCGAAGCCAACCTGGGGGCACCACTTTCACCTGAAGGTGCTGGTTCTTAGGCGATGGTAGGCATCACTGCGGGAGCTTTCTCAGTCGCTGGTGACAACTACCGGCACGATCGCAAGCACAGAGACTATGCGAACGAGATTTCCAGGCATGGCAAATTGACAAAAGTCAGCAAAGGCAAGCCTTTGCTGACCGAGGGAAACAGAAGAGATCGTCTCAAATGGGCAATGGATAACGGCCACTACACAGCACACTGGAATCGATTTTTACGGACCGATGAGTCGAAATTCACACTTTTCATAAACAGCAAACAAACAAAATTCGTAGGTCGGTGAAAAGATGCAATATACCAGCCTAGCTGTCTCCAGCCAACTGCAAAATTTGGCGGCGTAAGTGTCATGGCTTGGGGTTGCTTCTGCTTTTCCGGAGTCAGAAATATGCAGCTTATTAACAAGCTTATGGATCTGCAAATGTAACTCGATCTGGTATAAAATGTTGGGATCCCATGTGCTAGAGCTCGTCTGGGGAACGATTACATTTGGCAGCAGACAATTACCGAATGCACTCAGTGGAAGCTTTAAAAGGCGTCTTGCTTCAGCAGCTGTCAGAGCCACGAGGTGGCCGAGTCAGTAGCCTGACCCAAACTCCATAGAGCATCTTTGGGATAGTTTGGGCAGCTGTCTGTTTCTGTGCATGCTATGACTCCAAAAGAACTGCTTAGGCAGCGACACTACTACTGGGGTAATATTCTCTCAGAGACTTGTTAGAGTTTCGATAAGCTCTCAGCAATGGCATATAAAAGAGGTTAGTAAAAACCGTAGAGACCCTACCTTATGTTAAATTAATTACCTAGTAAGGAAATATTTGCACAGAAATCAAGATGTATTCTTCTGTTTACTTAGTCGAAAGCCAGCAGCCAGTTGGGCGTCATTATAACGGGTCGAACAAGACTTTTGAGAAGGAATATATATATATATATATATATATATATATATATATATATATATATATATATATATATATATATATATATATATATATATATATATATATATATAATGTGAACGTTACAAAACTCATAAGAATTGCTAGGGCAGTAAATATATTTATCAACAGAACAACTAACCAAGTATGCGACTGTTAAGCTGCAATTCCTTGCATTTAATGGGCATGCAGAGGCCTAATCAAAGCCACGATCAACCCATCACATCAATTAAGAGAGGTTCAGCATGCACGCAAACCTTTTGGACGGTAGGGAGCTGCCAGACGGCAGGGAGGCTGTCTATTCACTTGTATTTCAAATAAACATCCAACGTTCTATGACTAAACATATTAACGGTCACTCAACCTCGATTGGGTTAAGATCCAGAACTGACTCGGCCAGTCCATAACCAGCACAGGACGGAAATCGAGCTCGATTTAATAGTTAATAATAATAATAATAATACACTTGATAAAGCACCCTCAGAGAACTCAATCTCTTTCTAGGGGTTTTACATTTGCTGCAAAGGACACATGATCGAATGGTGAGTGCTATCATGTTTGATAAACAACATGATTAATATGGTAAGGCGTGACACACACAGGGTCAGCATGCAAGTGTGGTTAGTGGCAGCATGCACAGTGTCAGCGTGCACAAAAACATTAATGAAGAATCACAGGGGCCCACTAAATACTGTCATAAATAGATGTTTTTAATGTGGTCAAGTCACGGGATGTCGTGATGGAGGTGAGTTCCAGACTTTGGGAGCATACCAGCTTAAGGCACGGTCTCCAAATGATTTGAGGTTTGTATGACGTATAGGTAAACAGTTAGATTCCGAAAAGCGGGTGGTACGATGCTTGGCCTGGTGGGGCAGTAGATATGATAGGTAGGCTGAAGCCAAAGAGTGAAGGGACCTAAAATTGAGCGACAAAACCTTGAAATCAATGCGTTGCTTGACTGGGAGCCAGTGCAGTGTGTGATGTGGCACTTGGAACACTCACGACAAACAAACCTAGCTGCAGAGTTTTGCACCAGCTGCAAGCGCCTGATTGCACAGGTTGGTAGGCCAGCAAGCAGTGAGTTTCAGAAGTCAAGATGGGATGTCACAAATGCATGGACCAACTTAGACGTCGTATCCATATTTAAAAAATCCCAAATTTTAGAAATGTTATGTAGCTGAAAGTAGGCAGACTTGACTGTGGAGCTAAGATGGTCGTCTAACGAAAGGTCACTTTGGAACTTGACACCTAGATTTCGTGCAGATTCAACAGGAGATGTGCTGGCAGAGCCGATTTTGAGCGTCAGCCTTTCCTATTTCTGAATCACACTTGGTTTGCCCATAACTAGTAAGTTAGTTTTATCATCCTTTAATTTAAGAAAATTTGAAGCCATCCATGTGCGGATGTCATCAATACAAGCAGCAAGGGAATTCTTAGAATTCGAGGTAATACTTAACTTAGGCAGTGGCTGCCGTCGTCTAGGAAAATATAAGCAGTGTGAGGGAACGTGATCCAGGAGCATGTGTGCATTGGGCGGAGGCTCAATTCAAGGGATCAGAGCTGCCTAAGCAGCAGCAGGCTCTCGAGCCGTTGAGGGGTGAACAATAGCTCTTGGCAGATGACTTGGCAGTCTGGCACAAATCCATGTATTGGCAACACACGTTGGGACATTATCTACCGCAAACTGCCATCAGCTGTCGGACAGGTTCGGAACAGACAATGGCTCGGCAGGGCGAAAACAATGCATGCATGGAATATAAAGGCTGCCAGAAGAGTACAGAGGGGGAGGGAGAGTGCTAGATCCCTCAAGCCGTCTAGAGTGCCTAGACTGGGCTTGGCCAGCTGCGATTTCTGATAATAAAGTGCTTGATGCTGTATCCAGGAGACTTGTTGCTCGGTCGCGCTTCCCAGCTAGACGACAGGTCGTACCGTCACACCGGTCAACCAAGTGCCAACGAATTTGGAAATCGAGGGGGAGGGGTCTGAAGAAGGTCCAAATAAAAGTCGTGGGTCTTGATGCCTGGCAAGCGATGCAGAACTCATATGCCATTTCTGCTGAAGCACACCATACCATGACACATTTACCCAAAAACTTGACCGTTGTCTGCAAGTATGTGGGTGAGCAGGCTTAGGTTGGGTCACCTAGACACAGCCTTCTTTTGCAGCTCGAAAAATGTACATTTGCTTTCACCACTCCATACAACTCTACCCTAATCCTCAGCAGTTTGCTGGATCCGAGATCTAGTCCACTGCAAATGCCCTGCCATATTCTTCACGGACAGAAGGGTTTGCTCTTTGCGACTCGAGAATGCAGAACTGCGGCCCCATCTAGTCGCCTTCCGACGATATCACCATTAACTGGCATCACAGACAATGCCTGCAGACTTCAAGCCTGAGCCTGTCCCGAAGCAAAAAGGGTCCTTTAATGCCTTTAATGACTTTAGGATGGCGTTTTCCCGAGGGAACGGCCCAACTAAGAAGCATTTTCAGGACTTTCGGTCTCTAGAACCTTCCTCACGTTCAATGCAACCGCATAGAACGTGAGGAAGGTTCTAGGCTGGTGCCAAAGAATGAAGTGACCTAAAAGTGAGCGACAAAACCTTGAAGTCGATCCGTTGCTTGGCTGGGAGCCAGCGCAGGTCGGCAAGAAGTGGCATAATGTGGCAACTGCGACGCTCATGACAGACAAGCTAGTCTAGCTGCAGAGTTTTGCACCAGCTATAATCACCTCAGTACACAGGCCCGTAATAATAATAATAATAATAATAATAATAATAATGTACTTGATAAAGCGCCCTCAGAGAACTTAATCTCTTTCTAGGCGCTTTACATTTGCTGCAAAGGGAAATGCAATTGAATGGTAGGTGAAATCGTGCTTGAAAAACAAGCAAAAATGAATAACATGGTTAGGGGTGACATGCACAGGGTCAGCATGTAAATGTGGTTAGTGGCAGCATGCACAGTGTCTTCTGTATTAATATAGCAGAAGCAATTGGATAGCTCACGTGTCTAGCGATTTACAGTGCCAGAATGCTACCCCTAACGAAGATTAAGGATTCGGTGGCCCTTGCATGAATGGTGGGCTCCCACCCCCGAAATAAATAAAAGGCTCAATGTGTTTGCTGTATAATTATGGCGTTGGCTAATTTTAGAAGCACTGTCTAAAATTTGGTTCACTTTTGTTGCAATTGGTACTTCGGTATCCAATAATTAGCAGACAGAGCTTTCCGGCTTCAGTAGAGTCAGGGGCTTAGGAAACGGTGACAGTTTGAGCAAATCTAGATCGTCCACATACTTGTGCGATTGAGTATAAGGTGATAGATCTCTAGACCAAATCTCTTTCGTCTGATGATAAATCTAAATCGTCTGATGATAAAACTAACTTACTAGTTGCGAGCAAACCCAGTGCGATTCAGAAATTGGAAAGGTTGATGCTCAAAATTGGCTATGCCAGCATATCTCCTGTTGAATCAGCTCGAAATCTAGGCGTCATGTTCCAAAATGACCTCTCGTTAGACGACCACATCAGCTCCACAATCAAGTCTGCCTACTTTCAGCTATATAACACTGCTAAAATTTGGGCTTGTTTAGATAAGGATACCACGTCTAAGCTGGTCCATGCATTTCTGACATCCCGTCTTGACTTCTGTAATTCATTGCTTGCTGGCCTACCGGCATGTGCAATCAGGCGATTGCAGCTGGTGCAAAACTCTACAGCTAGACTTGTCGGTCGCCAGCATCACAGTTGCCACATCACACCACTTCTCGACGACCTGCACTGGCTCGCAGTCAAGCGACGGATCGACTTCAAGGTTTTGTCGCACACTTTTAGGTCACTTCATTCTTTGGCTCGAGCCTATCTCTCAGATCTACTCCCCCACCAGGCCAAGCATCGTACAACCCACTTTTCGGAATCCAAAAGTTTACCAATACCTCGTACAAACCTCAAATCCTTTGGAGACCGTGCATTTAGTTCGTATGCTCCCAAAGCCCGGAACTCACTCCCGACTTGTGTCAGAACATCCCTGACTTGACCACATTTAAAAAGAACTTAAAAACACGCCTATTTAGGACAGCATTTAGTGGGTCCCTGTGATTCATCCTTGATGTGCTTATGCGTGCTGACACTGTGCATGCTGCCACTAACCACATTTGCATGCTGACCGTGTACATGTCACCCCTAACCATGTTATTCATGCTGTTTATCAAGCACGATATTACTCACCATTCAATCAAACTTCCCTTTGCAGCAAATGTAAAGCGCCTAGAAAGAGATTGAGTTCTCTGAGGGCGCTTTATCAAGTGCATTATTATTATTATTATTATTATTTCTAGGCACTTTACATATTATATCAAGCTAGCATATGACTACGGCTGGTGGCAATGGACATAGGATCAGTAAGAACAAACACACCAAGGACCAATAATAAGGACCTAGCAAATGCTTCGAGGAAAAGGTGCATCTTAAGCTACATTTTAAATGTCGTTAAGTCAGGGAATGTCGTGAAGTCAGTTGGAAGTGAGTTCCAGGCTGTCAGAGCATGCAATCTACAGGCACGGTCTCCACAGGATTTGTGGTTAGTGTGGTTGGTTCGAGGCACAGCTAAACGACTTGAGTTAGAAAAATGGGTGGTACGATGCCTAGCCTGATTGGTGAGTAGCTCTGATAGGTAGGCTAGACCAAGAGAATGACAGGAGCTAAAAGTAGGTGACAAAACCTCGAAGTCGACCTACTGCTTGAAGAGGAGCAAGTACAGGTTGGCGACAAGTGGTGTAATGTGGCAACTGCCCCACAACGCTTGCAACAGACAAGCCTAGATGCAGAGTGTTGTACTAACTGTAAGCTTCTTATTACAGAGGTTGGAAGACCTGCAAGCAGCCATTTTCAGAAGTCTAGGCTGGTTGCTACAAATGCATGGACCAACTTGGGTGTGGTATCTCTGTCCAAGCAGGTTCGAAGTTTTGCAATTTTATGGAACCTAAAGGGTCGTGTAGTAAAAGGTCACTTTAGAATCCAGATAGTAATAACAATAGGACATGACATTTGTATAGCACCCTATGAGAACTAAATCTCTTTATTGGCACTTCACATAGACTGGAAACAAAGCATACCTATTGTTTAGTGATAACATGCACATCTACTCAATTTTGACAGCATTGGGTACCAAATCATTTCCAGACAACAAAGAAAATAAAAGATAACACTAGTTTTAATTTTGCTTGATAATAAAAATAACAACTATTTGAAATAATGTTTGAAACTTTTTCAAGAATAAAGATTGTGATACTTATGAAACAACTACAAGATTGCCTGTCAGTAGGTGAGCCGTGATGGCACACTAGGTAAGGCGGTTGCTTTCATGACCTCGGTCCCGAGGTCGTGGGTTCGATTCGTGTGGTGGGCGACCCTTTATCACCACTGCAAGCGGTGGTGATAGCCGTAAAGGCTCTTCTGTAGCTATACAAAAAGAGGCTGTTTAATCAGCTAGTATTTTTTTTTAGGAGTGGCTCACCAGCCAAGTCCGGAGACACTTACGCCCACCAGCCGAAACTAAGTTAGTTTTCCGTGAGTCCGCCTGGGGTATAGGCTGATTAGACACAATACTGGCCCTTGCAAACTTTACTAATATTGCAGAGAACAACAGCATGCTCGGTAGAAGCATTAGATATAGTATAGAAAGTAAGGGGTGGCTTGATTCCGATAAGCTGCCACCTGCGTTAGTCTGGCACATTATAGTGCAGGTAAATCAAGGAATGAACGTATGATGTACGTCTCACTAACACATAATTAGCACAATGGTCAAAGTAGAGTAAATTAGGTATGGAGGTCTCACTTTCGACAGCTTGAGTGCATAGATGTACAGTATACATACATAACCATTTACACTGGCAATAATTCAGACTTTGCTGAGCCATCTTAGTAGCCACATTTTAGTATCACGTTTGAAAGTCAGTGTCTAGAATACGAATCTCAGCACGAGCAACTGCAATTAGCCACCACAAAGGTACCTACCCACCGCCGTGCACTGTAACATTACCAGACCTAAAAACACAGAAGTAAACAGCTAGCTCCACACACATTTTTGCATGCATGTTCTAGACCAGGCATAGACTGTTTACATCTCGCACGATAAGTGATACCAGAAGTTAGCACCGGTTTTGCAACAAACAATGTAAAGAATAGTAACAACAATAATCATAATAGATTTGATAAAGCACCCTCAGAGAACTTAATCTCTTTCTACATACTTTGTATTTGCTGCAAAGGAAGCACAATCGAATGGTTAGTAGTACCATGCTCACTAAACAACAAGAACAACATAGTTAGGGTGACATGAACAGAATCAGCATGCAAGTATGGTTAGTGGCAGCATGCACACTGTCAGCGTGCAAAAGCACGTAAAGGACGAATCACATGGACCCACTAAATGCTGTCCTAAATAGGTGTTTTTAAGTTCTTTTTAAATGTGGTCAAGTCAGGAAATGTGGTGACGCAAGTCGGGAGTGAGTTCCGGGCTTTGGGAGCATACGAACTAAATGCACGGTCTCCAAAGGATTTGAGGTTTGTACGAGGTATTTGTAGGCTGTTGGATTCCGAAAAGCGGGTGGTATGATGCATGGCCTGGTGGGGCAGTAGATCTAATAGGTAGGCTGGTGCCAAAGAATGAAGTAACCTAAAAGTGAGCGACAAAACCTTGAAGTCGATCCGTTGCTTGGCTGGGAGCCAGTGCAGGTCGGCAAGAAGTGGCATAATGTGGCAACTGCGACGCTCATGACAGACAAGCTAGTCTAGCTGCAGAGTTTTGCACCAGCTATAATCACCTCAGTACACAGGCCCGTAATAATAATAATAATAATAATAATAATGTACTTGATAAAGCGCCCTCAGAGAACTTAATCTCTTTCTAGGCGCTTTACATTTGCTGCAAAGGGAAATGCAATTGAATGGTAGGTGAAATCGTGCTTGAAAAACAAGCAAAAATGAATAACATGGTTAGGGGTGACATGCACAGGGTCAGCATGTAAATGTGGTTAGTGGCAGCATGCACAGTGTCAGCACGCATAAGCACATCAAGGATGAATCACAGGGACCCACTAAATAGGTGTGTTTTTAAGTTCCTTTTGAATGTGGTCAGATCAGGGGATGTTCTGACGCAGGTCGGGAGGGAGTTCCAGGCTTTGGGAGCATACGAACTAAATGCACGGTCTCCAAAGGATTTAAGGTTTGTACGAGGTATTTCTAGACTGTTGGATTCCGAAAAGCGGGTTGTACAATGCTTGGACTGATGGGGGAGTATATCTGACAGATAGGCTGGAGCCATAGAATGAAGGGAGCTAAAAGTGAGCGACAAACTCTTGAAGTCAATCCGTTGCTTGACTGGTAGCCAGTGCAGGTCGGCGAGAAGTGCAGTAATGTGGCAACTGCGAAGCTCACGACAGACAAGCCTAGCTGCAGAGTTTTGCACCAGCTGCAATCGCCTGATCGCACATGCTGGTAGGCCAGTAAGCAGTGAGTTGCAGAAGTCGAGACGAGATGTCACGAATGCAAGGACCAACTTGGGGGGTATCCTTATCTAAACAAGCCCGACTTTTAGCAATGTTATGAAGCTGAAAATAGTCAGATTGCTGTGGAGCTGATATGGTCGTCTAACGACAGGTCGCTTTGGAATATGACACCTAGATTTCGAGCTGATTCGACAGGAGATATGCTGGCAGAGCCAATTTTGAGAGACAGCCTTTCCAATCTCTGAATCACACTGGGTTTGCACATAACTAGTAAGTTAGTTTTGTCATCGTTTAGTTTTGGAAAATGTGCTGCCATCCATGTGCGGATGTCATCAATGCATGCAGCAAGTGAGTTGAGAGAATTTGAGGTGCTCGAAGGCTGGGAGGAATCAAAGCAAAGGTACAACTGAGTGTCATCCGCATAGAAGTGAAAGCCTAGATTGTGCTTGGCAATCTCATCAGCAAGAGGGAGAGTATAAACCGTGAAAAGAACCGGACCTAGCACGGAGCCCTGAGGTACTCCATATTTCAGAGGTACTTCAGATGATCTTTGTCCATTCACGTCAATACTCTGGAGTCTCCCACTGAGATACGACCTGAGCCACTGCAGAGCAGTGCCAGTGATGCCCAGGCGAGATGAGAGGGGCTCTAGAAGAACTTCGTGATCGATGGTGTCAAAAGCTGCCGAAAGATCGAGCAAAACAAGCAGACACACACTACCCATGTCAGCATTCCTAAGTAGGTCGTTGTATACCCTAAGCAATGCTGACTCTGTGGAGTGATTAGCTCTAAAGCCAGACTGGAACTTACTAGCAAGGTGTGAGGTTTCGATATACGAGTTCAGCTGGTCTGCCACGACCCGTTCGAGTGTCTTTGATAGGAATGGTAGAAGGTAGACTGGGCGGTAGTTGCTCAAGTTCTCTTGGTCTAGTGTTGCTTTCTTGAGAAGAGGCCTGACTACAGCTTTTTTGAAAGGTGCTGGGACATGACCTGAAGCTAATGACATATTAATGATGTTAGTTATGCATGGCAGCAGCAGCAGATCAATGCAACGTAGGAGCAGGACAGTGGGAATAGGGTCCAGTGGACTTGTTGTCTTCTTTGATTGAGATACGAACTTTAGGACTAGATCACTAGTGACCTGCTTAAATGCAGACATTGAGGTGCAGCCAGGAACCGAGGAACAGCATTCTAATGGGTAGGTTGTCATCGCAGGGATGGATTCCCTGATCTTATCTATCTTCTGCACAAAGAATCGAGAGAAGCGATCGGCTAGATCGTCACAAGGATCATCAGCTAAGGAGCTAATCTGGGAACGGTTGAGGAGATGGTTTATTGTCGACATCAGCATTTTTGGATTGCGCATCTGTGATTCAACAATGTTTCTATAGAAGCTAGACTTGGCCTTTGCTAGGATCGATTGGTACGACTTACAGTAGTCTTCATATGCCTGTCGATGGACAGTTAGTCCTGATCTTTTGTATGCTTTTTCAAGCTTTCGTTTAGTAGACCTGGCTAGTTTAATGTCTGTGGTAAACCATAGGCCGTCTTTGCGGGGGCGCACAGTGCGCTTTGTCAGAGGTGCAAACTCGTCGAGCGTGTCAGCTAGTGTCGTGTTGTAGCTATCTACCAATGATGACAAATCGGAGGGAGGACTGAGCAGCAGAGGCGAAGCAGATATTCTCGCACGGACAGCATCGATGTCAAGGGTCTTGAGGTTTCGCGATTCACAGGTTATTTGAGAGGGGAATGTGGGCACACACTGTAGATTGAATGAGATCTGCATGTGGTCAGATAAGCAGGATTTAGTAATAATTGGTGATGACAAAGTGCAGTTATATGAGAAAATCTGGTCGAGTGTGTGACCCTTGATGTGGGTAGGGCCATGCACGTGAGCCACAAGAGACAATGAGTCAGTCAATGCACGAAATTCGGTGCTGAAAGCGTCAGATAAGTTAGAAGTGAAAGCCTAAATTGTGCTTGGCAATCACATCGGCAAGAGGGAGAGTATAAACCGTGAAAAGAACCGGACCAAGCACGGAGCATCGAGGTACCCCATATTTCAGAGGTCCCTCGGATGATCTTTGTCCATTCACATCAATACTCTGGAGTCTCCTACTGAGATAGGAGAATTACCATTGCAGTGCAGTGTCAGTGATGCCCAGGCGAGATGAGAGGCGCTCAAGGACATGGTGATCGATAGTATCAAAAGCTGCCGAAAGATCGGGCAAAACAAGCGGAAATACTCTACCTATGTCCACATTCCCAGGTAGGTCGTTGTACACCCGAAGCAATGCTGACTCTGGGGAGTGATTGGCTCTAAAACCAAACTGAAACTTACTAGCAAGATTTTTGAAGTTTCAATATATTAGTTCAGCTGGTCTGCCTCGACTACTTCCAATGTCTTAGAGTAAACACTGTTACTGGAGGCACTTAGCACAGTCAAGGTCAAGCTGGGTCCCCCCCTCAATGATACATGCATGAATAGAGCAATGGCTGTGTAGAACAGCCAGATTTTCAGCTTCTTGCTGAATGTCGTCGAATCAGGAGATGACGTGATGTCAGCCACTAGTTAGTTCCTAGCCTTGGGAGCATAGTAACTAAAGCAATGGTCTCCGAGGGATTTGAAGTTACTTAAGCCTTGGTTTTGCCAGAGGTTAAGGTGTTCACTTTTAACGACCGAGGTCAAGGTGAATGAATTTGAAGTGCCTGGATGGAGATTATATATTTTTTATTTAAGGGTAAAATTCTCTATTTGTATTGCCATGCTAGCGAACCTATTACCATTGAATTTGAGCAACACGCATATACGGAACACTGATTTAAGGCAGACAAATTTCTGTATGGAGTGCGCATGTGTACCAGGCATACACAAGAGTCCATGCAGACAAGAGCCTGTACGATCTACCAACTACATAGGACTCGGAGCACGACAAAGCAGCAGTAGAATGCTGCACATACATCTTTTTTGAAATGAATGAAAGTGTCAGGCCAGTGAAGAACTCAGGTATAGCTAATAGCATGAATTTAAAAAAAGTAAAAGCAGAGTAAAATTACCAATTGCTAAACTAGCCGTACCACACACTGGTGAGACAAACAAATACTATATATTAAGGCGTGCGTGTGTGAAACCAGACAAGCAAGCTGTGCAATGATTACAATAAAGCTCAACTGCAGCCCAGCTTTTACATGGAGGAGACATGGTGGTCCGGGTGTCAGGGGCTTTTGCCAGGGCAGGAGTGGAGTGTGCTTCATGAGCAAATCTTAATGAGAAAGCGGCCCACTACCTAGGAAGGCAAGGGCGCCGACGTGTCTAACCCACAGCACTGGTGCAGCCGAGACAGCAAAAGGTGTTGTAAAAGCAGTCTTGACCTTGGAAGAGCCTGCGGCACGTATTTCGGGCACTGCAAATTGCCGATCGAAATACATGACTAGCAAGACCGTGTTCAATGCAAATATTTTCAGAAAGACAAGAAAATTCAGAAGCATCTTGGTGTACAAATGCAGTCAGGCTCAGGGTAGATTTCGCTAATGATTCAGCACCCTGTTCCATAACTAGTATTCACACAGCTTGGAAAAAATATTTAGCTGATTCAACAGCCTCATTTGTATAGAGGCAGACGTGCCTTAGCGGCTATTGCTGCTGCTTTCAGTGGGCAATACAGGATCGTCCATTGCAGGGTTCGAACCCACGACCTGGGTGGTGAAGAGCATGCGCCTTACCCCTTGGGCTAAGACCCAGGAGCCACACGACAAGCTATAGCATAACTAGTGAAGCTGCACTCACACAACTTTAGAAGACAAACTAAAGTAAGTATTAAATGAAGATGTGTGTCCAGAATCAAGCTCAAAGCGCCAGCACCAGGTTAGTAGTGTAGACTCGTCTTGTTGCATACAAACAGACAGGAGTAAATACATTTGCATGCAAATATATATAATTCATTTGTATAGCACCCCAAGAGAACTTAATCTCTATTCAGGAGCTTCACATAACAGCCACGGGGCTCGAGCCCACGACTTCAGCCAGACCTTGGTCGGGGCAAGCACCTTAACCGCTGGACCAAACCAGCTCGGCGAGTAAACAGTTTTGCCATAGATGATTGATTCCATTGTATGCCTAACCCATCCGTTCTAGTGCAAAGTTTGCACATAAACCTGACAACTCTCACGGCAATCCACAAACCCCCTTATTCGTGCTTATTCGGCTTCGAAGTGCTCCTTAACTGCAAGCTCGTGTGGAGCCTCTTCGTATCGCTCATATGTTGGAATAGCTTCTACGGTAGTAGGCAGCGTATGGGCGTGCGATAGAAGTGAAAAGGTATATTTTATCTTTATCATATCATAGCTCAGGACGATCTGTGACTGCTCCGCCATCGTTGCCACTGTCAAGCCTTATGTCCAGACCCATTCGGCAATCAGCTGGAACTGGCGGTCGGGTTCAGGATTCAGGTTCATTGGGTGGAAAAGAGAAGTCAGCTTCATGTCATGTCATGTCACGTATCTGCGTCTGTAACTCCACAAAGTCATACAGACCATGTGGGTGTTACGCAGGAGAGTTTTGTATAGCGCACTCACAGCCTAAGCGGCTTTCGGTACGCATTCGGTAGCCAACAGACTTTGTCTCACGCAACAAAGAGAAAGTGGGAAGCATAGCAGAGTTAGGAGAGCAGTTGAGGTAGTGCGTAGCATAGAAGTAGCAGTTCAGGACAGCTGAAAAAGATGTGCCATAGTCGGCAGTTGGAGAGTAGATGTCGTTGCGTAAGAATTGTGGAAGCGAGTTCCACAGTCTAGGACCTGCAGAGCTAAAGCTTCTGTCGCCAACTGTCTTTAAGCGGAGGAATGGGACAGCTAATTTATTGTCCACACGGGACCTGAGGGTGCAAACAGGCTGAAACTGATGCAGCAGTTCAGCTAGGTACGAAGGAGCCAAGCCGTGGCTGGCCTTGTGGGTCAGCGTAAGAACTTTGCTCTTTATCCTTTGCTCAACCGGCAACCATCCTAGCTCTTTCAGCAGAGGTGACACGTGCTCAAACCGCTGGGACTTGAAGACCAGCCTTGCAGCCATATTCATAGTCCGCTGTAGTGGCATAATAGCTTTCTTTGGTAGCCCAGCCAAAAGGGAATTACAATAATCAGCCGAGCTGTTGATGGGGCGAACGCTGGATGCAGGTAGGTTCTCACTGACCCGCTGGAGAAGGCCCGCCGGTAGGTATCGACTAATGGCGACATCGCATCTTATGCTAAGCAGGTCCTGTTTTGTGTAGAATATCCGAGGACAGCTCGTAAATAGTCACAGCGAAGATACCAGCGGAATACCCGAAGGTATTACAGAGAAATCAAGTAAAGGCCCACACCACGCTAGGAGTCGCCCGAGGCCGCTCTTTAGCGTGGGGAGGAGCTTCTGGCCATCCTATCGAGTTCAGTGATCGACCGAGCAGTAAAAAGGGTACTGGCATAGTCAAACAATCTTCCACACACTATTTCAGGGTTAAGAGAGAATGAGATGATAAAAACAAAAACTGCCGACCATGCCTTCTACCTGCCCGGTATGCCAACTTTCCTATCTTCCAGCATTTCAGAGACTCTAGAAACTCCCTTGTTGCATGTAATACCGACATTCACACTTAAATGGCAACAAACTTTCTCAAACTGAATGACGATAAAACCAACTTAATAGCTATGGGCAAACCCACCGTTTCTAAAAAATTGGAAAAACTAACCTTCAAAATCGGCTTGGCCAGCATATCAACTGCAGCATCTACCTGAAATCTGGATGGCCTGTTCAAAAGTGACACTTCACTATATGACCTCATCAGCACCACAGTCAAGTCTAGTGCGTCACATTGCAACGGTTCGGGCCTGCTTCGACAGGGATAGCACATCCAAGTTGGTCCATGCATTTGTGATATACTATCTCAACTTCTGTAACTTTAATACTTGCAGGATTTTCGGCCACTGCAAGAAGGCGGTTACACTTTGTATGAAGCTCTGCAGCACGGGTTGTCTGTCGTTAACGTCGCAGTTGCCACATTACGCCACTTCTAACCGGTCTGTACTGGCTCCCCCATTAAGTAGCGTGTCGGATTCAAGGTTTGTCACTCACTTTTAGGTCTCTTCATTCTATTGCTCTAGCTTATCTATCCGAACTAAATCCCAAAATCGAGTACCCGTTTCTCAAAGCATTTGCTGGGTCCGTAGGTGTTGTCCTTGGTGCTCTTATGCAGCTGACACGGTGCATGTTATCACTAGCCGTGTTGGCATGCTTCCTTAACAGCATATTTAAAACGCTTAGAAAGAGATCCTGCGATCTGACTGCAATACACAAATGTCTTAATAACAATAATATCCTTATTATAACATGCGCAGCAGAAAATATCAGGACAGCATACGGTATTTAATGAGCTGGTCCCGCACCACAGGAATGCAGAGTCAGTCGAGCAGACGGAGGACAAAAGAGCTTCGCGGCGTCTAGCCAAGCTAGGAACTCGCTTCGCGAACGACAAGCAGCGAGAGCAGCGAGTGGCGCAGCAGCTACACAGCGCGGTGCCAAGAACAGGTAGGCGGGGCCGGCAAAGGCTGCGGCGTTTCTTACTTGCAGTCATCATCGGGATGTGATATCTCGACCACATCGCCAGCTTTCAGATCCGGAAAATCGCGGCTGCTTATAAGCAAATCTTGGCCTAAGCGCAGAAGATCAAGTTTCGACGAGAGCTAGGAAGGCGCCCAGGCTGCATAGGTGGGGGCATGGTAAAACAAGTCGAAAATATGCACATTCAGCGGTGTTATTTTGCCCGTACCGTTAGGTTTGCGTTGGTAAGAACGCAACGTGTACGTTTTAAGCATGTCACACGCCCGCAAGTGCCCCACCGAATACCGTGACCTTGTCGGCACGAGGCCATTGGCCATCAAAGTCAAGGTCGTTGTCCGGCTCACGACCCGGCTTCCTGCCTGACTGTCGGTCTCTGCAGTCTGTCTGTGTTGGTACGCCGGAGGTTTCGCGCCGCTGCGCCGTACTCATACAGATAGATAGCTACACGTAAGAAAGTTATCTAGCGGGATATTTTATTTTTATTCCATTGCAGGTCGTAGAAGCCAATGCGGTTTTACCAGCAGTCACTGGTTAAATGGACGGTTGCAAGCGGCTCAAGCCATAATAATAATAATAGCAATAATAAGACACATGATAAAGCGCCCTCAAAGAACTCAATATATTTCTAGGCGCTTTAAATTTTCTGAAAATAAAAAACGTTCATTGGCATTAACGTGGCTTTGCTAGTGACTCTGATTGTAATGCTATGCTTATTCCGTGGAGCTTCTGCGATTGCCCTTTCGGTAATTTTAGAAAGGAAGATATATCAATGTGCGCCCTCACGGATTCTCAGATGCTCAGTTTCTGTGGAAGGGTGAGGTAGCGAAAGCCACCTAAATTTTCTCCAGCATTCGCTGCTGTCGTAAAGGCGAAATAGCCACCCCCATATGCTTCCAGTCGCTCCACGATGGTGTGCTACACAATAATGTAATTTAATCTGTCATTCATGATTGCGTTCTATAATGATTTCCTTACGTCTGACTGTAAGGCGATGCGATCTTCAAAAAAGCACTTCGTTGCCAGGAGAACTTTAAAAGAAATCCTCTTTATTATTATGCAGTAAGCCAGTGAACTGGAAGAGCTGCGATTAGGGTTACGGTTTTCATAAGGTGTTACGCTGTACCGGCCAGAACCCTGCGAAAATAGTGGCAGGGTCGAGTGCCCGCTCACCTAGCTGTTGAACCGCCCGACTGACGGGCAATCTTGCAGTTCTTTCTTTAAATGTAGGAAAAACTTCGTAGGATAAAAAATCGATAAATATTCGCTTCTGTCGAGTTTGACAAAAATGGTGCTTTCGTTGAGTTTCGGCAGTGCAGTGTTGGGCAGTGTTATCTACTATTTTTTCTAGAAGTTACTAGAAAAATTATACTTGTATTATTATAATTATAATTGTCGGCGAAGGTTGCACGTATATTTAATGCGCTTTGCTCTCTATGTGAAATTTCTCACTTTTGGTTTTGTTCCAATCAAGCTTAATTTTCATCTGTGAGTACATTTTGAAATTCCCTGTTGTATTAGTGCGGGCTCTTATCCATCCCATTGGCTAAGCCGGCTAGCGATACGACAGTGACTTCTATCTACTAGCGTACGTGCGTACTTGCAAAATTATGTAGGTTGGGTATTATTGAATTGTCTCATGCGGTGAAGATGGGATGCCGGTTGCTGACGGACAACTGGATTATTTGACTGGTTAGAATAATAATAGGATACTTGTAGAGTGCCATCAGAGACTTGAACCTCTTTCGATGCACTTCATAGATTGGTTAGTGGTAACAAGAACAATGTCAGCACGCACGCAAAAGAACACAAAGGACAATGCACGCGGACCCAGCAAATGCTGTGAGAAAGAATGCCTTTTTAGCTTTTTTAAAATGTCATCCAGTCAGGGGATGTCGTGACGTCAGTTGGGAGTGAGTTCCGGACTTTGGGAGCATACAAACTTGAGGCACGGTCTCCGACGAGTTTGAGCTCGTTAGAGGCAGACCTTAAAGACTTAGGTCTGGAGAGTGGTGATAATATGCCCACCACGAATGGAAGTAGGAGACGGAAAATAGAGGAAGCTAACATTAGTGACAAATCCCTGGGTAGATCCTTAGCTATATAGGGAGCCAGTGCAGGTTGGTGAGAATTGGTGTAATTGTGGCGATGGTGATGTTCACGGCAGACCTGTCTGGCTGAAGGGTTTTGCACCAACTGAAAGCTCCCGACTGCTGTGGCCGAAAGAGTAGTTAATTACAGAAGACGAGACAGAATGTCAGCTATGCATTGACCGATATACAGGGTGTAGATGTAGTATCCCTGGCTAAGCAGGCCCGAGTTTTTTGCAATTTTACGTAGGTAACATTAGGCAGGCTTGAGGGTGGAGCTGGTGCGGCCGCGAAGTGAAAGGTCACTGTAACAGGACACCAAAATTTCGTAAAGACAGTATAAGAGATTTGCTTATCGAACCCACTATCAGTGAGAGGTTTTCAAAGTTCTTAGTAAAACTAGGTTTTACCATATTTAGTAAGTTGGTTTTATTGTCATTCCATTTGAGAAAGTTTGCAGCGATCCAGGTGCAAAAGTGTACAGTACATAAAGCAAGAGAGTTGATCGGTTCGATGTGCTGGAAGGCACGTAGGAATCAAAGCACCGATATAGCTGCATTTCAACTGCATACAAATGAAAGCCTAGATTGTGATTGCGGATTAAATCGGCCAGACGGATGGCATACATTTTGAAAAGAAGCGGACCAAGCGAAGATATACCTCGTACTTAAATTCTCCTTTATATATATTTCATTTGTATAGCGACCTAAGATAACTCAATCTTTATCCAGGTGTTTCACATATGCCACATGGATCGGACCCGTGAGCTCGTTTGTCAAAGGCGAATGCCTTAACCCCTGAGCCAAACCAGGGCCATGGTAGTACAGTGCCAGTGATGCCCAGGTGAGATGAGAAGCGCCCAAGAATGGCTTGGCGATCGATAGTACCAAAGTCATTCTAAAGATAAAATAAAACAAGCAGAGAGACTTTTTTAAGTTTGTATTCTTCTGGTCGTTATTCACTCGCAGTAGTGCTGACTCTATGGAGTGATAAGTTAAAAAATCCTACTGAAACTTAGTTTTTAGGGTTGTAAGTTTAAAAATGAGTTTGGCTAGTGTGCCAATACTTGTTGTAGTGTCTTTGATAGAAATGGCAGAGGGTAAACTGGACGGAAGTTACCGATGTTCTCGTCTGTTGCTGCCTTTTTAAAGAGTGGCCTAACAACAGCCTTAACATAGCTTGCAGGGACAAGACTTGCCGAGGCTTATTTAATAATTTTAGTTATGCAGTGCAGCAGCCGATTTATGGATCTCAAGAGGAGAACGGTGGTTGCAAAGTGCAGAGGGCTAGTATCTTCCTAGACATGTAGACAAACCTTGACGCGAGATCATTAGTGCTAGGCGTGAATGTGGCGATGAAGGTACGTCAAGGAATGGAGGAAGACGAGCCCAGTGGTTAGGTTACTTTAGGGACGAATTCTCTTATCTAGCTTGCTGACAAAAAAGCTGGAAAAATGATCTGCTTGATCGCCACAAGGATCACTGTACTCCAAAAAGGTTATGGAGATTTCTAGGAGAATCCGGAGCATTCTAGAAGGCCTCGCGTGGCTGCACGAGTGCTGCATATGCAAACTACGATCAGGGATGCAAGTGTAACCTCCGGCCACCAGGTGAAGAACTCCCAAGTCTGTTTAACGACTATCACCACAGCTTGCAGTGGACAATGTAGTATCTTCCACTGCAGGACTCGAACCCACGACTCGGATCGTGAAGAGCGAGCACTTTACCTCCCGGGCTAAGATCAAGGGCTAAAATACAACTCATTTGTATACCGCCGTAAGAGAAATTAATCTCTAATCAGCTGCTTCACGTATGACACAAGGTTCGAACCCAAAACCTCGGTTATCATATGAATTCACCTGGACCTTGTTTCGAGGCGAGCACCTTAATCGCCGGGCCAAACCTGCGTCATAGTATTAATAATAATAATACACTTGATAGATAGAGCCCTCAGGGAACTCGCTCTCTTTCTAGGCACTTTACATGCTGCATGCAATACAAAACTTCTGTTCTAGATTTCTGTTCCTCCTCGATTATCATAGAGCTGTTCAGATATCCGAAGTAGGCAATTTGTTGCACTGTACCAAAGAGCGAAGTGAGCCCACAGGCATGCTGGATGTGCAAACTGAGATTGGCAAACTAAATTTGTCTTACTTGTATGTTCGAATCGGGTAGCTGTTAAGATGCTTGTCTTTGGTGCCAGGGCTCATATTTAACTTTTGAGATCAGAAGAATATTTTTAACATTGGAGGAGAAAACTCTGGCAAAGTTGGAAACGTTTAATTCTCTCTATACAGTCCAACCTTTGTCTCAGTGACAATTTTTTAATAATGCAATCTCGAATCCTAGGTGCAATAGAGGGTTTAACTTGGGTCGCGAGTATATGATATATATATATATATATATAGTATATATATATATAGTATATATATATATAATATATATATATATATATATATATATATATATATATATATATATATATATATAGTATATATAGTATATGATAAAAGCGCTCAAAGTCCATACTAGCATCTCGATCATGTCAATAAAAATCTCACGAAAGGCACGCTATATTGTGCCTTGATTGAGAAACCTCTGCTATCAAATTTTACTTGCAGATGAAACTATTACGGCCACTAGAAAGTTGCTTTCAGCCTGGAAATGCAATACTGTGTAGCTCATACAAGCCTAACACATTATCTGCCTGTAGACCAGACAGCCTTTCAATCGGGGTTAACAATTAAGCAAATCAGACGTGCAAGTGGACATCCAGCTATTCTGGAAGCACGCGGAGCTATCTTGTTATCTTGCCTTGAAGGTTCTGCTCTAGCTGAGCCGATGCTGACGCTTGCTCTTATGATTCACTTTAGAATTTAGTGCCTTATTCCCTTCGGTGGTGAGTGATGATTGATAAAAACGCAATGCCTCTAAATGGTATCAAAAGAAATGCAGTAGATGAGGCTCAACACTTTACGGCTTTTATAAAATATTTTGGTCCGCCAATACAGCTCTTTAAGCAGCTGTTTTCTTCAAGGGAATACTTCCAAGTTTTCAGCGTGTAATCAGCTGACAAAAAGAAAATCTCCGGATCGTTACCTGATGCTGTTGATCATATCTGCTGCTGTTGGTCTCCTTCAGCAGATAGATTCAAGTTATCTAACATGTCATAGAACGACTTATTTCCATCCTTTGACGAATGATATCTAAAGAAAGAATTGATTCGTTGGCCGTGGTCTTCATTTGCTACAAAAGAAGTGATAGGTTTGGGCAGAACATCGCGCGGCTAGCTTTTGAATGTATCATAGGATCGGATTTCACCACACCAAAAGAATAGCCGATCCAGAAATAAAAATGTAGGCATGGTAATTGGATCGCTGCCTTCGCTGTGCTGGCTTAGCTAGCTTGCCAGCAATTCCTGCGGAAAATCAATAGCCAGTCAATTCACTGCTCCTAGAGATAGAGCTCAGAACAAACATTTCTTTTAGAGATCACTACCTAAATGAGACCGATAAGCCCTGGCTAGGAGAAAGTGAATGAGTTAAGGTGTCGACGTTAACAAAACCTACGATACTGGTAATATGCTTTCTGAACTGCTTCGAGTATAAAAAATATAGGATGTATTAATTGACCTTTCTTGACTTTCTTTTTACCCTGAATGCTAGGGGTGTTTCGTTGAGCCAAGTAGCGTGAGTAAGGATTGAGATGGTAATGTAATGTAATGTATCTCCGTCAGTAACTCCACAAAGTCATAAAGACCACGTGGGTGTTACGCAGGAGAGTTTTGTATAGCGCACTCACAGCCTAAGCGGCTTTCGGTACGCATTCGGAAGCCAACAGACTTTGTCTCACGCAACAAAGAGAAAGTGGGAAGCATAGCAGAGTTAGGAGAGCAGTTGAGGTAGTGCGTAGCATAGAAGTAGCAGTTCAGGACCGCTGAAAAAGATGTGCCACAGTCGGCAGTTGGAGAGTAGATGTCGTTTCGTAAGGTGCTGTTTTTGTCTTCCAAAAGGTCCGGTACCTTATAAGGTTACATACATGTCATTCAAGGTTAGATGTGGCAGCTACCTCGCTGACGACATACTAGATCAGCTGCTGAGGAGTTTAGCATCAGTTGGATTAAGGGCTTCGGAAGTGAGTCCTAAATAAAAAAGGATTGCCGTAGTCTATACGAGATGTTTCATATATACTTTCTCATTAATTTTGATTGAAGGCGCTCAAAAATACACATATAGTTAATTTTATAGCACGATAAAAGAACTTGGATCTCTATTCAGGCGCTTCACATATGCCACGGGGCTCGAGCCAATGACTTCGGCCAGACCTTGGTCGGGGCGAGCACCTTAACCACTGAGCCAAACCAGCGATGCGATACAAATGAATTATATGTATAGGCGCTCAAAAATATGCCTTCTTCCTGTGGACCTCCGCCCAAGGGAAAGCAAATAAATGGTCTACCGGCATTCGCCTTCAGGATCCAGCCAGAATTAAGCGAAGGCAGTCGGATATTGACTTTGTTAGAGGCAGCCAATTCCACTGGCCTGCAAATTAACACTTTTTGTCACTTGTTTTCAATCTTAATACGTGATTCAAATAAATTCCAGGATGCTCTTTTTCAGAATCCATAATTCGTTTTAAATCAGCACGTCAGGATTTTTTAACAATTTGCATTTTTATTTTACAACACTTTCACATGCAACACAGAAATAAAAGTATTTACAATGGTTTAAAGACAATATTATCTAGGTTATATACAATTTAAAGATAAGTCTTCCTTCATTTAGTCAAATGATTTTAAACCGCCTCTTCCTCGAATTTCTGCTATGCTCAGCAGCTGGATTGTGGCGCTTCAGGATCTAACAGCGATCGGCCATCATGCTAACATTCCAGCGGCCTCGACGTCTACTCTTCATTTCACATATGCCCTGATGGAACCTCTCACCCTGTTCCATGCTAAATTATCCGAAATTTTATGGAAAATAGTCAAGGTTATATTTTACAAAATTTAAATTAACACTCCTTCTATGGTCAAATGCCAAATAGCTTTGAATCATGTTCTCAACGATTCACGCGTAGTCAGCAGATTGTGATTGCCAAGAAAGTTCTTTAAGAAAGAAGTTCTTTACCGCAGACTTAAATCCATTTCATGCCTGCACTCTGACCGAGTCAATTTTTATGTAAACTGTGTGTCTGTGAACAATTTATCATCTGTGGACCAATGCAAATGCCAGCTTTGAAATTTTTCCAAGCTAATTTGAGGAAACTTTTCTGTTTAGTACTTCAATGTATCACCATCTTGATTCAGAGCCTTAACATACTATTTCGCTAGTCCAAGCTTAATGTGCTAGGTAGGAAGTAGCACTTTCTTGATGCCGACAAGAGGAGGCTCTCGGATGTTGTCACTGCCACGCAAAAAAATGTGTTCGCTCTGGTCAGTCTTCTTTTCGGTAGTGAAGAACATCAGCGGTGCCGCTATCCTACAGACATAAAAGGCACGGATATTGTGTGCAGCCAGCTTGAAGTCCAAGCAGAGGGGTAAGGACCTCTAAATTTCCGCGTATCTGCTACTGGCATTGTCCACATTTGATTTCAGAACGTGCAACCGGTAAAGAGGAAAGTTCGTTTCCTTTTGTTGTGATTAAATTTCTTTTTAAACTGCGGTAAAACGATGAATCAATAAAGAGTCTCCACTCAGTTGGATCGTAGCACTCTTTCATTTGGTCGACTAGACCTTCGACGTTGCTGAAATAGGCTAGCGAATCTTTCGTCGAAAATTACGGAAGCTCTTTTTAACGATGCCCGGTCTTGAAACCAAAAGCTTTCGACAGCTAGAGCTTAGTTCGGTGGACGACTACAGTGCGCATGAATACCGCCGAATAGCTTACTGCTAAGCCAGCTTACTGCCCACCCAGCTTACTGCTCAGCCAGTGTCAGGGACAAACCGTCATCAATCGCTTTCTTATTCAGTTAGACAGTAGGCCACCAAGTAACCTCAGGCTAAGCCTACAGGTGACATACTATCTCGGGAGTGAAGATTTAGCATTAGCTTCCAACAGGTCTGTATCTGTATCTGGCTAGTGCTGCGGAAGGGCTCTTCTGGCTCCGTCCAAACTAGCCGCCTCAACTATCTCAGCGTTAATCATGCAACAAAAAATGCATGCATTCTGAATGTCTGCAGGACTCAGTGGAAGCGAAATACGAATTTAGAAATACTAATTTCTACTCTATACTTGCACATAAGTGAACAAGTCTTTATAAAAGTCTTTATAAAATAGCATTAAGTAGCAGATTAAAATTTATCCTTGTCCTGTGATAAAATTAAGCTTTCCTAATCCTTTATGACTAAAATGAATAAGAAATAGCTGATGCCCCACGAAATTTTGCTTCTGCGGCCAGATTATGATATTTTGGAAACCTCCGGTATTGCTCTTAGGCACGCTCCACGCTTGGGTTCGCAGGTATAGCATAAAGCACGTGTTGTGAACCTAACCGAATCGGTAAGGGTTGGGCGGACATGACTATCCATTGAAGGATAGGTGCCTTAAAAGAACATTTTAGTATTTATGTGACGGTAGACCGCGATAGTAGTAAATTGCCATAGTTGATGAATGTACATGGCATTAAGAGGCTGCTGACACCTAGCGGAAACATTTAGCAACGTGTGTGGAGAGCTTGTCAAGACAAGAGCAAGAACGCATTCCGTGAAATGTGTCTGTTAAGATGTGCAAGGCGAACAAACCCTTAGCAGCACGTGACACATGCGAACAGTATCACAGAACGTTTGCTTAAAGCTAAGGTGAACAAATGCGGGTCGTAGATGGAATTTCTTGCACACTATTAGGAAATGTCATTTTTTAATCGATATAATTCTGTTATGTTTACAGGCCATTATTTGGCGGAAAAGACAGACGTGAAGTTCAATCACTATCCCAAGTAATCGGCAGGAACCGACTGACCACTCTAGCAACTGCTACTGCTGCATGGTGGACCCTGCCAATCGCCAAAACTTTCTCTATCGGTCCAGTACCACACTGCCCCGAGCCCCAACCCTATAGCGATTGATCAGCCCTCTTCAACAGAGTGTAAGTCAGTTAACAAGGAAAATATTGAAAATGCAAACTCCGATTTCACACGGCTGAGCAGAGAAAACTACACTTAACCAACCATAAAGACCTCACTGATTTGATCAAAGACCTTGGCCCTACAAAGGTCCTAAAAAGTCTACGCCTGATACAATGTCCATTAAAGTATACTCCTGAACCTCTGAAATCTAGCCTAAAGGCACTCGTTGGTAGTGTGAAAGTAGCAGATGTGAGAAAGCGTCACCAACTCTTCTCCAACTTCTTCAGTCGATGAGATAGACTGTGCTTCTACAACAATGTGGCTGGCCTATTTGAGGCTATAGGATCACATGTAACTCGAGTGAATAGCACCTACTCATAGAAGTACTCACATGAGCCTTAAAACAGGGTCTCTTCATAACGGGAACAAGTAACCGTCATTCCTTATAGCTCACTCTGTGCACCACAAAGAGGACTATACCAGTGTACAAATTTTGCTGAGTGTCTCGAAGTGTGGTGACCATGACTCGAAGGTCATTGTAGACTTTAAAGTAGTGTCATTCCTCACGGGCTTCCATAGCTGATTCGCGTAGTTTCGTGGTTGTAGCTTCCAAAAAACATGGTAAAAAACATGGCTCGTTTCTTGAATGCCCAAAGCTTCGTCCTGAACGAGAGCTATCCCACAGGTGTCTTGAGACTTGTCTAAAATAAACTGACATTCCCATCGGAGAGGCGCCTGAAGCAGCCAGCCCAAAACCAGCAGCCTGCTTCGGTAGACTCTCTAAAGAGAATTATCAGTTTCACCTTCTGAAATAAGGAACATCCTGTCTACAAATAAGTTATAACCCCCTAGAAACCATCTCATAACGTGGGAGCTCGACGCACAACCCGACAACCCTCTAAAGCCATTCTATGCCAGTTAGCCATTTGCTGGAAGCCTTGTAGCCACCAGGGAGGGGCTACCTCAGGAGGGGCTACGGGTTTCCCGGGCCTGGTGACTGCTTAAGGAGCGCTCTTTTTGCAGGCCCCTCTCTGATCACGTTTGGTGACGGGGGTAGGGCTGAAGCTCACACAACCTGCCCTTTACGGACCTGCTTCCCAGAAATAGACCTTGAATTTGTGGCAAAAAGCATCGAGCCCGAAAAAGCTAGGCCTCGAAGCTCGCCACCATCCAGACCTTCAGTGGAAAGTTGACTGGGAGATCGGTGGTCACCATTAGGGGAGTTTAAAACTGAAAGACGGTGGTGCATTGTGCCCACACGTCCATTCCCGACCGGTCCTTGATAATAATCAACTTTTAACTAGGGTACACATAACAATAGTGGTTTAAATTTAAGTGAGTATCCACAAACACCGAGGGGAGTTTAAAAACCGTGCATTCGGCTGACAGTTGCAGCGAAACAGCCACTCTCTCTTGGCGTCCCCCTTGCCATTGCCCTTGCCAGTCCACTCGCCCCGGCTTTCCTGCCAAGGGCGGGCTACGCAACGTCAAGGGTGAGCCCGGTCCATCAAGGGCTGGGGCAACGTCAAGGTCGGGCAAGCTTGCAGCAAATGAGCCGCTGGATCACACGCCCCCGTGATCTCAAGAACACCAGTCAAGCCAGGGCAACCAAAACTAAACCAAACAGAGAGCTCACAGCTGGCGAAAGCGAAAAGCGTGACGCGTCTCGGCATTGCTAGAAAACTCAGCATAAGAAATAATTAGCTAAATTGTCTCCCTGGCGTGACCGTGGCCTCAATTCACGTCTTGTCCGCAGCTGCCTGCCGTGCTCTGGCAACACTACCAGGGCCAACATCGGTATTCGCATCAAGGTGTTCGCTGGCGCTTAGTACTGGTCTGATGTCTGCTAATTTTGGCGGACTAAATCGATTTCAATGCCGACTCCTTCACCCGAGGCAGTAACTGTCCGCGAGGCCACTCAGTGATGCAACTCGCTGAAGGGTGGAGCTTTTGCAAAAACCTGGTAACCCGGAATAAAGCCACCCCCGTTAGGGCTTTGTAAGTGAGGCAACAAAGCCATTGGCGTTTTCAATTCGTACGCGAAAATCTGCCTGCTGGGCGATGAGCTGGCGTCTAATCCGGCGGCAGCTGACAGTGTGTACCATCATGCCACCATCAGTGTGTCCCGCCCACTCTGGGATGCCATTCTTTCCTTACATGGTTCGATGGTTTCGCTCTACTATACCATTTCCAGAGGAGAGGTAGGCACGCCGATACATTTCGCTTATCCTCAAACGCTCACAGAGCTTGCGGACAGCATTAGATCGGAAGGTGGTAGAATTGCTCATTACGAGCTGCCATCGCGGGCACCTTTCCCGGAATATCTCCCATTCACGAAGGTCTGCCTCTCGTCGGAGATACTCCACCAACTGGCAAACCAGCTGGGGCCGCTATCGACAAGTGTCACATACTTGACCCGATTGAAGAAAGTAACATCAATGGCCAGGCGGTGCCAGTTGGCATCTACGTCCAGATGGCGGGCTCCAGGGCACTGGCTCTGGATCCACCTACCAGCAACGCATGCACGATTTTACGCCTGTTCTCGCGTGGAAATGCTGGAAAAGCAGAGCCTTGCCAGTTACAATGAGTGGTGAGGCGATATAAGTTGTGGAAAGTTCGAAGATCAACGTATAGCCGTGGCGAGATTCATGATTGGCTTGAGACAAGGCCGTCGCACTCTCGTTATGTGATCTGCCTTGTGATCGGCCGAACGCACTAGCTTTATTCTGACTTGAAGGTCATTTTCAATAACTACATCACTGATTATTGCTCTGTCGCACAAATGCCTTGCCCAAAGCCTCGCGCGTGGATAGGCTCATCGCCCTGGACGAGAGATCGAAGCCACGAATGCACAGTGGCCGAGTCAGAGAACAACTCGATCTTGCAAAGTCTCCTGACCAGGGCCAAGTTAGGCCCTTTATGACAGCCTCGAGCTCGGCCAGATGTATGTATGCTACGGCATCTGGTTGTCTAAACCACGAAGCAACCTCCGCAGTCCGCCCTCTAATTCGCAAGCAAGCACCTATCACTAAGTTGCTTGGGTCGCACGATAACAAATCTTTAGCAATCTTAGCGGATTTAACAGCCTTATTTGTATAACGGCAAAAAGCTTTATCGGTTCTCATCACTGCTTTCAGTTGGCAATATTGAATCGCCCAACTGCATGATTCGAACCCACGACCTCGTTAGTGAAGAGCAAGCATCTTACGTCCTGGGCTATGCACACATGTCCGAAAGGCGACGACGGCAAAGTTCTCACGCCAGAAACAGGATCCTCTTTTATCATATACCGGCTGACCTCATGAGCCATCTGGCGTAACCTCGGAATCTCACGACAGGCCATTTGTGGCTCTCTTTAAGTAGCTGCAGGCCGGTCAGAGCCATCCGGCAACGGAAAATGGCCTGTTAACTGTCCACACCACTAGAAAAGCTGCCTCCAGGTCTCGCAGTGACGAGGCTGTTCAACTTCGAAATCTCTACTCCACTTAAGTATCCATTCATGGGCATTAATGACGAGATCTACCACGAGACCTCAGACCTGTTTCTCGGAGAGGGGGCTTAGCCTCTAGTCCGTACTGTCGTAGGAGAGAGATACCAAGTTCATTCATGACAATATCATTCATTGTTGGGGATTATATCGTCCTAGTATGAGTTAACACCTTCGCTCACCCATGGGTCCTAGAAAGCAGCTTATTAAGCACCGAGGCCACTACCTTGGGCGCTACGTTTAATCCAAAACCTAGCCACGTAAGGCAGTACCGTATATCGTGATAGGCAAAAACTTGGTATTTCCACAGTGTAGGGTTCACATGGAGCTGTAAATACGCTTTGCGAAGGTCGATAATGCTATCATTGCTTCCATGCGGTGCCACGCCCAAAGTTTGTCGCTGCGTACCGTTGTCGCCGTCGGCGGTATGTCTGGACACGTATTGGTTGAGCTCGCAGTAGCCTATCACAGGTTTATATATGTCTCCACTGCCCCGGCACGCTGCCAATAGCAGCACGAGGTCTTCAAATTCCCGTTGAGGAGGTTCAGCTCTTGGATCTCCGCATCGTAGCTGGCCTGCAAGTCAGCCGACGCGCGGTAAGCTTCGACGCAGTATACCAAGGTGAGAGACGTAACCCCTTCAGCCCAATGCCACTTCACGACCCATTTGCCGTCATAGTGCACAGCCGAAAAGTCTCTATGTGAATTGCAGACGTCGCTCGACGGTGTCCGATTTCACTGTCTCGCCCGTAGAAGAATACTGCATCACCCTTTGGACCTATTTCCACTCTTCCCACGCCAAGCAGCACATCGAATCCCTGAATGATCTCGGATACCGGGCAATCAAGCTCTATTGGGATGCCCTGCGCAGAGCATGTCACGAGGCACGCCGACCGGCAATGAGAGACTGCTCCATTAAACTTTATAACAGGCTCGAAAACCAGATAAGAACGTGCCTTGGTGGTAAGCAGCAAAGTCGAATCAGTCGCCATCGACCAAGAGCAGCCAGTATCAAAGAGCGCCTTCATAAGACGACAAACGTTCCGAGCGTTTACTTTTGGCACTCAAGTTGAACAGCAAGTCTACGCTCTATCATGCACATCAACTTACTCATTTTTTCTGGCTGCGTGTCTGTGCGACTGGCCGCTGCTAGATGCGAGTCGTCACCGCACAAGGAGCCTAGGAGCCTACGCTGCCTTGGCAAAGAACGGCAGTTGCGACTTATGGGCATACCTTCATTTTGCATGTGAAGCAGAACGGTTTGCTAGGAGCGGGAAGAGCACCTGCTGACGAGCTCCCAGCGCCCCAGCTGCAGCAGCGTAGCTGGCAACTTATGAGCGCTCGAGCCTTCTCAGTAACCTCGAAAATTGCCACATAGTCGAGCGCCGCACGAGCCGCGAGGAACTGCTTACGGATGTACTCTCTGGAAGCCCGGTGACGAAAGCGCATTTTAGCAAATCACCCTTAGCCGCGAAATCAGCAGCCCGGCCAGCCGGGCCAAGCTCAACGCGTAAATACATCCACTGGTTCCCCAGCGTGGAGTCGCCGTGTCGTGAGCTCCTCGTGTGTTCTAAATTTATCCGCAGAAAATTCAGCCGGAAGAGCCTTTTTTAAGATAATTTAATAAATTCAGCCAGAAGAGCATTTTTTAAGATAATCTAATCTTTCTTCGCCTGCTCATCGACGCTCTGGTATACGGCGAACGCTCTGCCGGTTAAACAGAGGAGTAGAAATTTGTGCCGGTTGGCAACGTCAAAACCTTGAATCTACCACCAGATCAAACTTCTCAACCCAACCCATGAAGTCTCCGCTGCCATCGAATTGAGCAAGGATTGGGCTGAATTGTATGTTCTCCTTCGTTGCCGAAATAGCTAGTGATTGAAATTTAAGCGACGATACACAAGCACCGAGTGTGCATTAGTAAATAAATAAATCTTAGCTGATTAAACAGCCTCTACGGCTGCGCCTTTACGGCTATCAGCACCACTTGCAGTGACCATAAAGGATCGCCCTCCGAAGGAATAGGTCCCACGACCTCGGGATTGAGGTCGTGAAAGCAACCGCCTTACCTAGTGTGCCACCACGGCTCACCAATAATAACCATGCATTCGGCTGACAGTTGCAATCCAACGAACTACTACCCGTAGAACAGGGGGGGGGGGTAGTAAGCTGGCAGCTGCTCTTTCCCGAGTCCCCCTTGTCACTGTCTTTGCCAGTCCGCTGGTCCCGACCGCCACGTCAAGGGCCGGCTTCGTGACGTCAAGGACGGCCAGCGTGCCGCGTGTGAGCCATTAGACCGCAGAAACTGCAGCAAGAAGTGTGGCGTAGCCAAGGCTTTAGTATGCTGATCCCAACAGCCAAGAATAGATTTAGGTTGATGAGATGGCCGGCAAGATCAAGCACATTTTCAGAGGCATTCAACATCCCGAGGTCTAAAAACCAAGAAACGCTCTCAAAGGATGCAAAACCTGTCATTTAATGGACTTAAGCGCTAAAAGCTATCCTATGAGGATGAAAGAATTTTCAATATTTAAGTTAAACCAAGAAAGCAATTTGATGAATATGGTTGCTGAAAAATATTCAAGACAGTATTTTATTCGAAGCCAACCGACTGTAGTAACCTACCGTGGCTGGGAGAACGCACACTCAATATTAATGAGTGCACCACAGTTCCCTCGATTAGTCAGTAAGTCTTCGGAACGATATCTCGGTATTTTATTCTAATTTTGGCTGCCTGCCAAGGCAGTTCCATGCAGTCACAGTTCACTTCATAACTTATAATAATGCTGAAGCATTTCCAATAGCAGCCACGAGATCTACGACAAGGCTGCACTCTGCACCAACCAATCTGTTTTTGTCTCTCTAGCATTCTTGCCCAGGGCGAGTACAGGAGCAGTTTGTCGAGTATGCATATTTTGATTGATGAGAGGCACGTTCCGATGAGTACTCATTAGCACACTTCCTCATTGATTTGGGCACAGAATCGGCAACACCACTCACCCCCTACATCAACATCTCTGGTGCTGCACACTGTTACTGCAAAAGATATTAGCTGATTGAACAGCCTAATTTTTATAGCAAGAGAAGAGCCTTAATGGCAATCGCCACCCCTTGCGGTTGCCAACAAATGATCGCGAACAGCAAGATTCGAACCCACGACCTCGGTCGCTAAGAGCGAGCATCTCAACTTCTAGTCTATCATAGCCCAGTGAAAAGATAGCTTCCCTGCACTGCCAGAAGCTATAATAATAATAATAGTAATAATACATTTGATAGAGCTATCTCAGAAAACTCAATCTCTTTCTAGGTGCTTTACATTTGCTGCAAAAAACACTGTCGAATAGTGAGTGGTATAATGCATAATAAAGAACACGAATAACATGGTTGGGGGTGACATGCATAGGGTCAGCATGCAAGTGTGGTTAGCGAGTTGCCTGCAACAGTTTCAGCACGCATAAGCACAGAAAGAAAGAATCACAGGGAACCGCTAAATTCTGTCAGAAATAGGTGCGTTTTAAATTTCTTTTTGAATGTGGTCAAGTCAGGGGATGTCGTGACGCAAGTCGGGAGTGAGTTCCAGGCTTTGGGAGCATACGAACTAAATGCACGGTCTCCAAAGGATTAGAGATTTGTAAAAATAAAAAAAGGTGTGTAGATCTTACAGGTAGGCTGGAGCAAAAGAATGAAGGGACCCAATAGTGAGCGACAAAATCTTGAAGTCGATCTGTTGCTTTGACTGGTAGCTAGTGCAGGTCAGCGAGAAGGGGTGCGATGTGGCAACTGGGACACTCACGACAGGCAAGACTAGCTGCAGAGTTTTGCACCAGCAATAAGAGCCCGATTGCACACTCTGATAGGTCAGCAAGCAGTGAGTTACAGAAGTCAAGCCGGGACTAACCCCTAGCAACTTCATCCAACCTTGAATAGTGCTTCTTGTTCTATTAGCTAGTCACATAAACATCCGTGCTTCTTTTAATGATCATTTGATTGTGCTTCTTTTGCAACAATTGTAAAGCACCAAGAAAGAGATCGAATTCTCTGAGGGTGCTTTATCAAAAAAAATTATTATTTTGTTTGTTTTTTGCTGGTCATTTATTTAGGAAATCTCTCTGCTCTCGTAAATCCTGGAACAAGTGAGTTTGACTGCTTCGCATAGCCTTAAATGAGAGCCTGTGAATTCAATGTTGAAGGGTTTGCACTGAATCTTAATTTGCCTAGTGATGATTACTAACAGCTTTTCCAGAAATATTTCAGATTCGAATCGTACTTCTCTTGCTGTTATAGCTGCTGTAGTTATTGGGCTGTAGTTATTTTCTCTTTATGTCTGAGAGATTCCCTCCGTGTTAAACGAGCCAGGTGAAAATTAGCTAAGAGAGCACCAGTATGACGTAGCATTTGCTCCATCTATCAGCGAGTTGTCTTTTCTGTGCTTATATGTGCAGAAATTTTACATTTTATTACCAATCAATTGACAGGCTTTGTTCCATCAAATGTTATGAAGCCCGAAAGAGCACGCGATACAAATCAACCTATGTAATTTTGAATGTGAGTTAGTTCATTCGTACGTAAGTCTATCAAAGAGTCCTTAAGGGACGTCATTGACGTCGTACTTAACGTTGTGACCTGTGTGATATTTGTGTTAATACTAAGATGGTACGACTACGACGACTCTCTTAATCATGTAAAAACAGCAGAGACAATTTAGTAATTTACCAATTTAGCTACACCATAGACTCTCATAGCAGAAATTGAACATTGCACTGCAAATTGAATTATGAAATAGCAATGAGCTGACTTTAAATCAGCTCGTTTTTATATAGAATATATTATTATTAATTATATTAATATTAGCAGTAATGTTTTATCACCATTTAGTTAAAGGAAATATACCAACATCAAGGATCGAATTCTGCAAGAGTGAGATTGCAGACTCAAGAGCTCATGCAAACATCTGGTTTGCCAAGTTCACTGCTGAGTGCACTGCCTGCGGCCACTCATATTGGCTGGGGATAGTAACTCGCGAACCTTGTCAATGGCGAGCAAGAGTGGCTATTACTGTCACATCTTTGCAGCTACGGATCGCAATATCTACAGTTGTAAAGCGATGGTAGGCGGCCACGTTGGAAAGGCAGCTGCAAACATGTCTGCTTGGTGCATGCACAGTCAGCTTGGTGTGTTCGTGTGTGTGCAGGTGTACTTGACACACACGTGCAGTTGCTCACTTGCACATGCATGCACATTGGGTGCAAAAGGCATGCATGCTTTTAGGAGGGTGCCTATGATTGAGGCATCGAGATAACCAGGTGGGTGGCTGTTTTCCGAGATGCCTACTTCCTTTCAATCGCATTGTTGTTGACTCAGCCTTCGCCTACCTACCCACCTTCAGACAAGCTGCGAGTGATGGCCCAATGGTGAGATCGAGATCGTAAGAGGGAATGGAATGCAGGATCAGCATATGCTGACAGGAGGGCATCTCGGCGAGCAATGGTAAAGTAATTCCACGATTGCCTTGCTTAACAAAAGGACCATGCAGCAGATTCACAGCAATGTCCGTCGTCCTGTCCTAGTTGCTGTGGCCACTGCCCACACGGTAAACACTTCTGCTCAAGAAATCGGACCAGCTTCTGCTTCAAGTGACTGGATGGTCGAATAGTGGTGGCTGCAAGGCTTCCACTACGTACGGCGTTACACATATCTACTTGGACTTACCAGCTGGCTGGTGTGTGATGAAGACTTGCGGCTCACTGCCGATGCTGCTGCTGGTGCAGGACCTGCATCGTTTTGGCTGCTGCACTTTGGCGTGACTGGCATGGTCTAGGTGGGTGGGGGCTGCAAAAGAACTCGCCGGCTCGTGGCTCTGAACTTGTTCACTCTTTAAGCGTTTACTATGTCGTAAAGGAAGCATGATGCAAGTCGTGAGCAAACGATTAGCAGTAGCAGGCACAATGTCAACAAGTATAACGTGATCAGAGGTGATATGCACACTGTCAACATGTAAAATATGATTAGTGGTTGCGTGCACAGTGTCAGCACGCATGAGGATGCAAAGGACAATTCGCAAGGATCTACCAAATGCGGTGAGAAACGGGTGTGCTTTTAACTTCTTTTTAAATGTCTTCCAGTCAGGGGATGCCGTGATTTCAGTCGAAGTGAACTCCAGGCTTGGGGAGCATACGAACTAAAGGCAAAGTCTCCACAGAATTTGAGGTTTGTACATGTACAGCTAAACGATTTGAGTCAGCAAAATCGGTGGCATGATGCCTAGCCTGGTGATGGAGTAGTTCTGGTAGGTAGGCTGGAGCCAGAGAATGAAGGAACCTAAAGGTGAGTGCTAGAACCTTCAAATCGGTGCACTGCTTGTCTGGGAGCCAGTGCAGGTAGGCAAGTAGTGCTGTGATGTGGCAGTTGCTTGATGGTGTTTGTGTGCATTCAGTCGATGCTGCTTCAGACCCAAGTGCCACTAGCAGTTAACCTGGTGGTCAAGCACGTGGGGCAGTTGCTGTTTTCTATCTTTGACCACATCCTAGCAATCCGGTTGGTCACATTCAATCGAATTGGGCTAACTTACATAAAAGCCAAAGGCTTAAGCACTTCGTTGCCTAATGTGGCCTTTGTTTACCATCTCATGGCCCTTTAATGTCTGCTTATGGACGAGCCACTGAATTATGACCTTTGATTTAAGCTGCTGCAGTGACCAGACTTTGATGTCGGATTACGGCCCGGCCTCTCTGATGTGCATTTGTGGCTTTGATAAGGAAAAAGTGTTAACCGACCTCTGATAGAGTGGCCCTGCTTGTGCTGGCCGATGGAACCATTTGGCAAAAAATTACATTGTAGTGGACTTTTATGGTCGGGTTCGTTTATTCGGAGAGCTCTCGCCGGCTTGGTTCATGTTGCACACTTAGCACCCATTCATGATTAACTCGATGCCTAGCATGTAGGTGCGTTTCGATGAGCCTGCTTAATGAAATCTGAGAGCAGCCAGATCTTTCATCGAGCTGCCCCTTGCCTGTCGCCTCGATGCTCCACGCTGCCAGCTAAGCGCTAGCTATGCCCCCCCCCCCCCCGCGGGCGAGCCAGCCAACTGAAACGACCATGACTGAGAATACAGTCATATTACCTTTTTCGTGGAGAGTATTCCCAGCGAACCATTGGCTGCTGACTCTGAAGAATGCTGCATTGATCCTTGTACCTTGTCGCTCTCTTGCACTCTCTCTGGCTGCTGGTACAGAGCACAGAGGTCCAGTTCCTTGTTTTTGGCATTGCACGTCGAGACGTGAGAAAGTAGGCATTTCCGTGTGACTTGGGCAGTCATACAATCGCCTTAATGTATGCCGAAGATCTGTCTCCCTGCCCGTGTTATAGGCGTCATGAATATAGAGATATTTTATTGTAAACTGCATATCATTTATTTCATATTTCCAGTATGTTAAAGATTCAGACAGATTTATATAGCTCAATTGAAAACAGGATTTGTGAGTATTTCATGCTCCTGGTGTCCGTCTGAGAAAATTTTAGGCCTATCACCCACCAACTGAAGATGACGCTGTTACACGCCAGTGGTTGAGTGGGTGGAATACTAACATGTACTGTCTTTTGCATCTGTGTTTAAAGTGCAAATGGCAGCTGACAAAAGACAAAAGATCAGGACTGCCTTTCCATTTATAGGCATATGAGGACTACTGTAGATCCTACCAATCGATCCTAGCAAAAACCATGTCTAGCTTCTATAAAATATTGTTGAATTGAAAATGCACGTCCAAAAATGCTGATATCTGTGATCGAGCATCTCCTTAACCACTCACATGGTAGTTCCTTATCTAGTGACCTTTGTGGTGATCTTGCTTGCTGACCTTCATTGCCAAAAAGACAGGCAAGATCAGACAGTCCATCCGTAGAGTGGCAGCATCCCCTCTGAACTCCTATCCCTCAATTCCGTGCAGCACCTCAATGTCTACATTCAAGAAGGTCATGAGTGACCTCTTTCTGTAGCTCATATTCCAATCAAAGAACACAACTAGTCCTCAAGACCTTATTCCCACTGCTCTGCTTCTACGATGGATAGATCTGCTTCTGCCATGCATAATTAACGTCATAAATATTTTATTAGGCTTAGATCATGTCCCAGCACCTTTCAAAAAGGTTTGATCAGGCCATTATTTAAGAAAGCAACACCAGACCAAGAGAACTTGAGCAACTTCCACTCAGTCTCCCTTCTACCGTTCCCATAAAAAAATACTGGAACGAGTTGAGGCAGAGTAGTTTAACTCTTATGTATTTTAAAACTTCACACCTAGCCAGTAAGTTCCAGTTTGGTTTTAGAGCTAAATCCACTTAGTGGGCATTTCTTCGGAGGCACAACGACCTTCTGAGGAATGCAGACATAGGTAGAGTCTCTGCTTTTTTTGCTCGAACTTTTGCCAGCTTTTGATTAAATCGATCACAGAGTCCTTTTCAAGCACATCTCTCTCGCTCGCACATCACAGGCACATCTACACAATGGTTCAGGTCCTATCTCACCGGGAGACTCCAGAGTATTGATGTGAACAGACAAGATCATTCGAGGAATCACTGAAGCATGATGTACCTCAGGGGTCTGCCCTTGGTCCGTTTTTCCGTTTTACACTCTCCAATTTGCCGACATGATTGTCAGGCACAATCTAAGCTTTCCCTTCTATGCAGGTGGGACTCAGTTGTACCTCTGCTTTGATCTCCACAGCCCTCCACGACGTCGAATTTTCTCAACTTCCTTGCTGCTTGTATTGATGACATTCGCACATAAATGGCAGAAACTGTCTTAAATTAAATGACAACGAAACTAACCTACATTTTGGGCAAACCAATTGTGATTAAGAAATTTGAAAATTTCCCGCTCAATATCGGTTCTGCCAGTACTTGAATCCACACGAAATTCCACGGTGACCTTTCATTAGACGATAACACCAGCTCCGCTGTAAATTGTGTCTACTTTCAGGTACATAACATTGCTAAAACTTGGTGTTTCTTAGACAGGGATACTACATCGAAATTGGTCCATGCATTTGTGATATCTCGTGTCGACTTCTGTAGCTCACTGCTTGCTGGTCTGTCAGCCTGTACAATCAGGTGCTTACAGTTGGAGCAAAACTGTGCATCCAGGCTTGTCTGTTGTGTGCATCACAGTTTCCACATCAAAGTACTTCACGCCGACCTTAAATAGCTTCCAGTCAAGCAACGCGTCGACTTAAGGTTCTGTTCACTTTTAAGTCTCTTCATTCTTTGGCTCCAACCTACCGATTAGATCTACTCCCCGATCAGGCTAAGCATCTTAGCCCCTGCTTTTCTGAATCTGATCGTTTAGCTACACCTTGTATGTACCTTATATCCTTTGGAGACCGTGTTTCTAGTTCAAGTTCTAGTGTCTAAAGCCTGGAACTCACTTCCGACTGACGTTACGACATCCCTGACTTGACATTTAAAAAGAAGGCAAAACGGATCTATTTATTGCAGCATTTACAGAGTTCACGTGGTTCTTTCTTTGCGTGCTTATGCGTGCTGACACAATGCATGCTGCCACTAACATTATCTGCATGTTGTCCTTTTGCATGCCATCTCTAACCATGTTATGCTTGTTCATTGAGCATGCTACCCTCACCGTTCGATTATGCTTTCTTTACAGCATATTTAAAGTGCCAAGAAAGAGATTACGTTCTCTGGTGAGCCTCGATAAGGGCCACTAGATAAGGCGGTTACTTCTCTCAAAATTTTGCAATGGCGATTCCTTTCGATCCGATCGCTGCTGTAAGCTGAGGTTATAGCCGTAAAGGCTCTCCTGTCACTACACAAAAGAGGCTGTTAAATCAGCTAGTATTTTTTCTGTAATTGTGCTATAACAATGCATTATTATTATTACTATTATCTGGTCCAGCTTCGCTACAGATGAAAGTTCTTTAATGCATCTGTCTGAAATGCACCAATCTGCATTTGACACCTGGTGGTGAGAGACAATTTTTCGTATGAAGTTGCATCTGTACAGCCTTTGGGCTTCTGTCCATTGACATTGCTGAGCTTTCCTCTAGAATGCATGCCTCACACACAAAGTCGGCTTTTTTGGATTTCGAATGTAGGGCTTGGATTCAAATATTGAGACAACCCAACGTGTACCCTCTCTCTCTCTCTCTCTCTCTCTCTCTCTCTCTCTCTCTCTCTCTCTCTCTCTCTCTCTCTCTCTCTCTCTCATTGTCCTGTGTATGTATACATCTAGGGTCTCTATAAGTGCTGAATAGATTAGGTAGTTTTACAAAAATGCATGGTTGTGTGATTCGTCGGGCTGGTTATTTAGCTGAGAGCAGTTAAACCTGCTGCAATGAGCGATGCAATAGGGCTAACTAGGACATTCTATCAGAGGTTTACGGGGCAATGTAGCCTATATTACCTAGCCAGTGCTACATCAACATCCGTCTGCAAAGGCCTCTTCAGCAGTTCACTGGATTCTGAGGGGCATCAAGGATCGAACGATTTCGACGGAGTGCACAAGGTCTACCGTAGATACTGCTGCTCTCAGGAATCCGGTGCAGGTCTTGAAAACTCGGGAGCCTTAAAACTAGCCACTCGCTCAATGGCACGTGTACCTGCATGCAACCCAACCACTTACAGCCTTCGCATCCCAAGGTCAGCATTTGTTGAACGCCAATATAGATTACTCAATGCCCAAGGGCTCTTAGAGTGAGAGAGAGAGAAAGAAAGAGAGAGAGAGAGCTCAAAGCAGGAGCAAGAGGCCTTCAGTATTGAGAGTCGGTGTTCCAGTCTATTGAGACTTAATCGATACTCTACAGATGCGGTTTCGGATGATGCTTCTTGCAGTACGATCAGGGTAACTCGATACCACAGCACATTCTTGCCAGTGCACGTGTGCACAATGTCTCAATGTACCCTGACAGCATGTCCCGGTGAATTTATTCTTGGCCAGAGGCATTCTGTCATGTCCACAAGGTACCTGCACACCCACTTGGCACTTCCACCCATTCCATAGTGTTGCAATCTGTCATACCCACCCCAGCTGCCAGCTGAATGCTGTTAAGTGTAAACCACCGGGCTGCCTCTGCAGCAACCGGATCATGGCAACAGAGGATCATTCCGTGGATGCCCCAACGATGCAATCATTGCTTCCAGGCCCCATCTGGCATGCTACTGCAATCTCTGCTCTCAAGTGGCCAGGGCACTTGCGAAAAACAATGCAGTCGTCTTGAAATTGAATCTAAGCTTACGACCTTTATTCCGGGTGCTTTACAGACGTTGATAGAGCTAGAGAGAGAGAGAGAGAGAGAGAGAGAGAGAGAGAGAGAGAGAGAGAGAGAGAGAGGGAGAGAGCGATCACAAGTGGCTCATCGAGTTGTTAACTTATGCCTGCCTGTGAGCAGTGTCACAGATTCGAACAATTAAAGTAGCGGGTTTAGGCAAGGCTGTCAATCTGCTTGGGAAAATGTAAGGCATTGCTCCAACTACAGAGCAGCTAGAGCCAGACTCAGCTCTGCCGCCTGAGCGATGGTCTACTTGCACTGTGCCAGGCGAAGTGCTTACCATCTCCGCCGATCACCGACCGGGCAGAGCTGCTGAGAACGGCCTAATCGTGAGCTGCATTACTGCCATGCAAAGTCAAGTGTGCTTATCAGCCAAGTCTGCTCCAAAGGTTATGCTAAATCTGTGGCTTATGCAGAAGGAGGCTTGCCAGCTTGCAATTTAGCTTGTGCACACATTGTAAAATGCAGAAGGTTCTGGTGCATGTAGCTTCCTGCTGATCACAGCTTTGGAATATAGATGCTGATAGCACCAATGGTGCAAGGAAGGGAGACAAGCGGACATTGGCCCACACCTGGATTGACTTGAATGGGCATGTTGGTTACTTGACCGTCATGAATATGGCTAGCGACTTAGCAATGTAAATGTACTTGGAATGTGCACGACCGGTGCTACCAGTTAAGCCGATAGTAGTGAAACACTGTAGCAATTAAGAGCACCCTCTTTCGGCTATTTGGACCACTGAACTGCCGTCCAGCAAAAAGCCTAGGAGAAAAACTCATGTTTAACGCTTTTGCTCAGCATCTAGAGTCACTTCGCATGTCTCACCAAGACTCACCTCAAGTGTCTGCCCAACCTTGAGCACTTGGCATGGCCTGGATGCGATTACATGGCCGTGTAATCATTATAAGACAGTGATCAATGCACGATCTGGAAGGCCGTGACAAACACTGACCTCGAGGAATGAGCGAACAACATTTGTAGTGAGTAGAATCGTTCTCACCATATGTTTAAGAATGGTATACCTAACCTTGATCAATCTGGCTGTGACTTACACTTCTAAACCTGGCCATTGACATACACAAAGAGTAGGTCAGACAAAGCAGGTGCATCTCTCTTACAGACTTCATTTGATATAGCTTTTTATTAAAGAAGAGAGGACTACCGACTTTCTTATGCTCATATCTAGTACATGGATGAGAAATACGTGCTAGCGCATGTCATTTGATAGTTAGAAGCAGTGCGAGAGCCACCGCCATGCCAAGCTGAGGAGACGTGTAATAGGCCATCTACTCAGGTCTGTCTCATGCCTGTTGGATATGGCTTGCCTGCTTACTCCTTCTATACTGAAAGAAACAAACTAGCTCGACTTATGTGTCCATCACGTGGCAGCAGACCAAAACTAATGACTCGGCAGAGTGCACCACGATTATACTTACTTAGGCAGGTTGGCATCAAGCATACTGCCAGCCAAGTTATGAGGCCGAGCTCCTATCTTACTCTCTTTCTCTCTCCCCTCTCTTTCGCTCTCCTTCCTCTCTCTCTCTCTCTCTCTTCTCTCTCAGAATCATGCAGCAGCACTTGCCAAAGTTGCTGGCGCTGCAGCGTGTGCTGCAGATGCCGGCACAGCAACGAGCTGCTGCCCATAGCTGGCTGAGCCTGTGAGCTAATAAGACGTGAACATCTTTTTCTCACGGTGCAGCTCTCTGTGCAACAGTGAGCATTCCTATCTGTCTGTGGTGCTGTTCCATTGCTACATCACACTGCCCCTGCGGTTGATTCCACCGACTCCTGCTCAAGGCTGCAAGTTCCGCAAATGGCATCTACTTGAGAGAACTCCTTGCCTTGGTTCTGTGACCGTGAGGGTTCGGTCAGCGGCCAAGTGTTTTGGCGAGTAAGCCAAGTGCCCACCGGCAGCTTTACAAAAAAATATGTTTGCGGCTTGAAAAGCATGCAAGGCCTGCCCGATGATGCCTAGTGGAAACCATAAATAAATTTAATTTAACCGAAACCGAGAGTGAGTGACCCTAGAACATTAATGCAGCATTAATGCATTAATGACCCTAGAACATTAATACCGATGCTTGCTGGCGAAGCACCTACCAAGAATGAAGACCGTGGTCTCTGTGTCCATATTTCTTGGTGATTGCCCGGTTTAATCTGTTCGATTTACCTAATTTACTTGTTTTGCCTTCTGTACATATATTCTGTGCATATATTCTGCTACAATGTGTGCACTGACTGCACTCAGTACATAAGGATAACAGTTTTGGTTTGCTACCCATGTTCATCGGTCATTTAGATTGTGATATTTTGACGAAGCCTTAGCTGCTTGTGAGCTTAGTAGCATCTCGGCGACTGCCGATTTCCTAAGTAATCTGTATCTGATATTTTTTAACAGATGGTCACCACAAAGTTAGTCACATAAAAAGTGTTGAGCCAAATTTATAGTCGTTTGTGAATTTTCTTGCATACAGTTTTCAGGATGACTCATTACTCAATAAAGATGCATGTACAATGCATACAACGTTCTAACTAAGCAAACTGAGATGCAGAAGTGAGAAAAGAAAACCTGCTGGTGGCCATAGTTGCAGTTCGTTAACATAGTTGCAGTATGCCAGCATGCTCTGCTGCCACTAGACAATTGCTGCTGTTGAATCAGTCGTACTCAATATATTCTACAATATTAATAACGCTCTTAAATCAGCTGGTCTTTATTTTTAAAGACTTTTAATAATGATTAGAATATGTCTATAAGATATGGTATATCTGCAGGTCACATACGCTTAGTATTATATACTCACAAACTATTATTTTGGCGTGAAGATGATTTATTTAAATCTTAATTGTGGACCTCGCCGAAATGGCTACTGCTGCCCTTAGCTCAAATGAAATTGCCAGTTGTCGGGAGTGCTTTCAATGATTTGATAGCACTTGGTTTTTTAAGAGCTTAATGTAATGTAATGTATCTCTGTCTGTAACTCTACAAAGCCAAAAGACTATGTGGGTGTTACGCAGGAGAGTTCTGTATTACGCATTCACAGCCTAAGCGGCTTTCGGTACGCATTCGGTAGCCAACAGATTTAATCTCACGCAACAAAGAGAAAGTGGGAAGCATAGCAGAGTCAGGAGAGCAGTTGAGGTTGTGAGTAGCATGAAACTAGCAGCTCAGGACAGCTGGAAATGATGAGCCATAGTCGGTAGCAGGAGAGTAGTTGTCGTTGCATAAGAATTGTGGACGCGAGTTCCACAGTCTAGGACCTGCAGACTTCTGCTACCAACGGTCTGTAAGCAGAGAAATGGAACAGGTAATTTATTGTCCATACAGGACCTGAGGGCACGAAGAGGCTGAAACTGGTGCAGCAGCTCAGCTAGGTATGGAGGAGCCAAGCCGTGGCGGGCCTTGTGGGTCAGCGTAAGAACTTTGCTCTGTATCCGTTGATCAACGGGCAGCCGTCCAAGTTCCCTCAGCAAAGGAGTCGCACGGTCAAACCCCTGGGATTTGCAAGCTAATCTTGCAGCCGTATTTATAGCCAGCTGCAGTAGCCTAGTGACTTTTTTTGGTAGCCCATCCAAAAGGGAGTTACAATAATCTAGCCGAGACAGAACTAAGGAGCTAGTTAATTTTTTGCAAGCCACCGTGGAAGACAGCTTCTAATCTTAGATAGGAATCTGACGTGATGCTTAGCTGAAGAAGCAGTCTTCTGAATCAAGCTTTGAAAATGTAGGCAGTCGTCGAAGATGACACCTAAATTCTGAACACGTGTTAAAGATCACAAAAAGGCATCGCCTATTAGACGAGAATAGCCTTCTAATCCAGCCACATGCTTAAACTATCCTATGAGCAGCAGTTCAGTTTAATTGTCGCTTAGTTTCTCAAGAAATTTTCCGACATCCAGGATTGAATGTCAGCAAGGCAAGCATTCAGTTCTTCAGCTGCTTCAGCAGCTTCCGATGATTTGAATGACAAATACCGCTGAGTACCGTCAGCATAAAAGTGATATCCTATTCCAAGGGCCTTATTCACTTTTCCAAGAGGTTAATCTCAACGATCTTACTACAATTGAGTTTCAGCTAAGAAGAGACTTTGCCGTTTTGTCTCGATAATAAGGAGCCTGAAAAGAAGCAATAGTATTTGCTGACGTCGTGCATTTACCTTTTCCCAAATCGACTGCAGCATAATAATAATAATAATGTATTTGATAAAGCGCCCTCAGAGAACTTAATCTCTCTCTAGGCGCTTTACATTTGCTGCAAAGGGAAATGCAATTGAATGGTAAGTAAAATCATGCTTGAAAAACAAACAAAATGAATAACATGGTTAGGGGTGATATGCACAGGGTCAGCATGTAAATGTGGTTAGTGGCAGCATGCACAGTGTCAGCACGCATAAGCACGTGAAGGACGAATCACAGGGACCCACTAAATGCTGTCCTAAATAGGTGTTTTTAAGTTCCTCTTAAATGTGGTCAGGCCAGGGGATGTTCTGACGCAGGTCGGGAGGGAGTTCCAAGCTTTGGGAGCATACGAACTAAATGCACGGTCTCCAAAGGATTTGAGGTTTGTACGAGGTATTTCTAGACTGTTGGATTCCGAAAAGTGGGTTGTACGATGCTTGGCCTGATGGGGGAGTATGTCGGACAGATAGGCTGGAGCCATAGAATGAAGGGACCTAAAAGTGAGCGACAAAACCTTGAAGTCAATCCGTTGCTTGACTGGTAGCCAGTGCAGGTCGGCGAGAAGTGCAGTAATGTGGCAACTGCAAAGCCCACGACAGACAAGCCTAGCTGCAGAGTTTTGCACCAGCTGCAATCGCCTGATCGCACATGCTGGTAGGCCAGTAAGCAGTGAGTTGCAGAAGTCGAGACGAGATGTCACGAATGCATGGACCAACTTAGACGTGGTATCCTTATCTAAACAAGCCCGAATTTTAGCAATATTATGAAGCTGAAAGAAGGCAGATTTGACCGTGGAGCTGATATGGTCGTCTAACGAGAGGTCGCTTTGGAATATGACACCTAGATTTCGAGCTGATTCGACAGGAGATATGCTGGCAGAGCCAACTTTGAGCGGCAGCCGTTCCAATTTCCGAATCACACTGGGTTTGCCCATAACTAGTAAGTTAGTTTTGTCATCGTTTAGTTTTAGAAAATTTGCTGCCATCCATGTGCGGATGTCATCAATGCATGCAGCAAGTGAGTTTATAGGATTTGAGGTGCTCGAAGGCTGGGAGGGATCAAAGCAAAGGTACAACTGAGTGTCATCCGCATAGAAGTGAAAGCCTAGATTGTGCTTGGCAATCTCATCAGCAAGAGGGAGAGTATAAACCGTGAAAAGAACCGGATCTAGCACGGAGCCCCGAGGTATTCCATATACCTAGTCAGCATAACCTCTAATGCAGCAGAGACAAGCAACATTTACCTTAGAGAAGTTCTTATTGGTTTTACATAAGCTTTTATATAATCATTCAACGCATTGGTATTTTTTGGAGTGCTGATGATGCTACCATATTGGATATAACTAACTTGCATTGGCTCCTCATCAAGCAGCGCATCGACTTGAGGTTTTGTAACTCACTTTTAGGTTCCTTCATTCGCCGGCTCCAGCCTACCAAACACAACTACTTCACAGTCAGGTTAGACAATGTAAACCCCCTCGGCTGACTCAATTTGCTTAGCTGTAACTCGAACCAACTTCAATTTGTTGGAGACCTAATTGGCGTGACCTTGTTGGAGACTTTAGTTCGAATGCTCCAAAAGCCTGAAACACAATCCCGACTGACGTCACGACATCCCCTGACTTGACCGAATTTAAAAAGAAGCTTGAACACGCCTGTTCCTGATAGCATTTGCTGGGTCCTTGTGATTTGTCCTTTGATGCTTATGCTGTACATTTTATCTTGAACCATTTGACATGCTTTCTTTACCGCACATGCAAAGTGCCTAGAATAAGATTTATCTCTCTGAGAGTGCTATGGAAATGTTTGGCAACAATTATTCTTACTATAGCTTAGTCGAAGCCGATGACCTGATTGTTCACCCCCAGTATATATGTGTGGTTTTTCTTATTCAGATGGCTTGCAGCAGGCAGTGTGGTCGATATCATTGCAGCAAATGTAAAGTGCCTACAAAGAGATTGAGTTCTCTGATGGCACTATATCAAATGTATTATTATTATTATTATTATTATTACTATTAGCCCGAGTCATTCAGCCATCTTAAGTAGTCTTCAGGCTGTCATGGTTTGTCTGATAGAGTATTTCAACGTTTCAATATCAAGATGGTCACTCGCAGGCTGACCTAGAACAAACCCGCATGCTGATACGACAAAATAGGCACACACGCCTCGGTTGAACATCTCCAGTGGCCATCACCAACCCATTCAAGTCACCAAGTGAGTCTGCAAATAGCTCCCTGCCTTGCTCGGTGCTCTGGTTCTCATTCGCAAATGCTGGACACTGGCCACTTAAACAGAGGAACTACTGAGACTTTTAGCATTCAGAAACATTTAGAAAACTGAATGTGGCATGCATAGATAAGTAGAATCAGATGGAGTGGCACAGAGCAAACTAACTTGGTTCTTGGAAAGACGATGGCATTATTTCTTTTCATTAAATTTTTTGTTCGACCCGGCAGTAGGTCCAAGGTTGGAGACCTAGATTTCCCATAGGAGCTGTGTCCACAGGCCGTTTGTGATAGATGCTATGTAAAACCTGGCCTTTGGCTAAAATCACTGTGCATAACTTTGCTCGGTATTTTAAAATACGAATAGAAAAAAATATTCGTGCTAGAGAAGTGTGCCATGTAGGCAAGCTAAAACGCTAGATCTATACTTAGTTGCTTCAGACAAGTGCACTGCCACTTGCTTACCCGTACATCATTCAAAGCATGTTGGCCCTGAGTGTGCGCTTGTATGCTCCGGTACGCTTGTCTATGCATGATACTTGCATGCTTTTGCATGCTCGTCCAAGCATGATACCTTTCACATCCTTAGCCATAGGTAATTAATAACAATCATAATGGTAATTACAATAGAGGGTTTTGGTTTAGCACAATAATGTAATCAAATCTCTATCTTTATTCTTTAATAATAATAAAAAACGATACAACATGCTTGTTATAGCACCCTTTTATAGGCACTTTACATTTGCTGCAAAGGTAGCATGATCGAATGGTTAGTGATAGCATACTCTATGTCAACAAACATAACAAGGTTAGAGGTGACAATCAATGTCAAGTTCAGGAATGTCGTGACTTTGATGTTGGGATGTCGCCACTCGGAAGGGAGCTCTGGGCTTTGGGAGCATACGAGCTAGAAGCATGGTCTCCAAAGGAGTTGAACTACATGCAAGGTGTAGCTAAACGATTTGTTCAGAAAAGCAGGTGGTACAGAGCCTAGCCAGATGGGGATTAGATCTAGTCGGTAGGCTGGAGCCAAAGAATGAAGATACCTAAACGTGAATGACAAAACCTTGAAGTCGATGCGCTGCTTGACTGGGAGTCAGTGCAGGTTGGCAAGAAGTGGTGTGTGGCAACTGCGATGCAACACGACAGACAAGGCTAGCTGTAGAATTTTGCACCAGCTGTAAGCGCCTGAGCGCACGGACCTGTTAACCAGCAAGCAGTGAGTTACAGAAGTCGAGACGAGATGTCATACATGCATGGACCAATTTGAATGTAGTATCCCTATCTAACCAAGCCCGAATTTTAGCAATCTTATTAGCTGAAAGCAGGCAGACTTGGCTGTGGAGCTGATGTGGTCGTCAAATGAAAGGTTACTTTGGAACAGGATATCTAGGTTTTGCGAAGATTCAGCAAGAGATTTGCTGGCAGGGCTGATTTTGAGCATCAGGCTTTCCAGTTTCTGAATCACAGTTGATTTACCCACAACTAGTAAGTTGGTTTTATCATCATTCAGTTTAAGAAAGTTTGCTGCCATCCATGTACGGGTGTCAACAATACATGCAACAAGGGAGTCAAGAGAAGTCGACGACGAGGGAAGGATCAAAGCAAAGGTGCAACTGAGTGTCACCTGCATAAAAGTGAAACCCTGGGTTGTGCCTGGCAAATACATAATCAAGGAGGAGAGAGTATAAACCGTGAAAACAATCGGTCCTAGGACAGAGCCCTGAGGTGCCCCATACTTCTGGCGTTCCTCGGACGATCGTTTCCTGTTCACATCACTCTGGAGTTTCCCATTGAGATAGGACTTAAACATTGGCAGTGCAATACCAGTGATGCCCGGTCGAGATGAGAGCCACTCGAGAAGGACTTGGTGATCGATACTATCAAAAGCTACGGAAAGTTCTAGCAAAACAAGCAGAGAGACTCTACCCGAGTCTGCATTCGTAAGAATATTATTATACAGCCGAAACGATACTGCCTGTGGAGTGATTAGCTCAATACTAGACTGGAACTTACTGGCAAGTTTTGAAGTTTCAATATATGGGTTCAGCTGGTCTGCCAGGACTCGTTCCAATGTCTTTGACAGGATTGGTAGAAAGGAGACTGGGCAGAAGTTGGTCAAGTTCTCTTGATCTAGTGACTCTTTCTTGAGCAGTGGCCAGAATACAGCCCTTTTGAAAGGTGCTGGAACATGACCTGAGGCTAATGAATGCCGTGATGGCACACGAGGTACTGCGGTTGCTCTACGAGACCTCGGTCCCGAGGTCGTGAGTTCGAGCCCTGCTGTGGTTGATACTTTATTGCCACTGCAAGCAGTGGTGATATTCTTTAAGGCTCTTCTGCCGCTATACAAACAGAAGCTGTTAAATTGGCTAATGTTTTTTTTATCTTTTTTACGATGTTGATTATGCATGTTAACCACAGAACCACGAATCTCAGAAGCAGGACAGTGGGAATAGGGTCTAGAGGACTAGTAGTCTTCCTTGATTGGGATATGAACTAACTTTACAAATCTTTGCAAGAGAAGCAATAACCAAGACTAATTAAAAGCACAGTATCATGCTGATAAAAAGTGTGTAAAGACATCAAACATCGAGCATAGACAAGCACATGCACAAGCATGCACTCAAGAAGACTATCCGGGGTCACTGCTCAGTATCAGGCTAGTAATATCTACTGAATCATTCACAGATTAGCACCCCAAAACTCCCCGAAAAAAGGACGTTCACAGTGGCGGTATAAATGAGCATATGCTTTCCCTTGGTCGCGACGTCTAATGGTTCTGAATACACAGGTAGCACATAAAGGTCGATTCGCCTGGATGGAGCAAAGGCTATGAGAAACAGGCAGGTTTTTAGCTTCTTTCTGAAGGTAGTCACATCAGCAGATTACATGATATATTTCGGTAGTGAGTTCTAGGCTTTTGGAAGCATAATAACTGAAGACCAGGTCTTCAAGGAACGTGTAGTTAGTCAGGGGCATAACAAATCTACGAGCGTCAAGCGAGCTGAGATGGTGTGACAGACGGAAGGCCTGATGATAAATTAATTCAGATAGGTAGGCCAAATCGAGAAAGCAGATGGACGTAACGATGAGTTACAGAATCTTTGAGTCATTAAGCTGCTAGATTGGCAATCAGTGCAGATCTGTGAGCAGTGGATTACTGTGGCAGCTACAGCACTTACGACAAAAATACATAGCTGCTGAGTTTTGCATCTCCTGTTGAATCAGCTTGAAATCTAGATGTCATGTTCCAAAGCGACCTCTCGTTAGACGACCATATCAACTCCACAGTCAAATCTGCCTATTTTCAGCTTCACAACATTGCTAAAATTCGGGCTTGTTTAGATAAGGAGACCACGTCTAAGCCTGTCCATGCATTTGTGACATCCCGCCTTGACTTCTGTAACTCACTGCTTACTGGCCTACCGGCATGTGCAATCAGGCGACTGCCGCTGGTGCAAAACTCAGCAGCTAGGCTTGTCTGTCGTGAGCGTAGCAGTTGCCACACACCTCTTCTTGCCAACCTGCAAAGGCTACCAGTCAAGCAACGGATCGACTTCAAGGTTTTGTCACTCACTTTTAGGCCACTTCATTCTTTGGCTCCAGCCTATCTCTCCGATATACTCCCCCATCAGGCCAAGCATCGTACAACCCACTTTTCGGAATCCAACAGTCTACAAATACCTCGTACTAACCTCAATCCTTTGGAGACCGTGCATTTAGTTCGTATGCTCCCAAAGCCTGGAACTCCCTCCCGACCTGCGTCAGAACATCCCCTGGCCTGACCACATTTAAGAGGAACTTAAAAGCACACCTATTTAGGACAGCATTAAGTGGGTCCCTGTGATTCGTCCTTGATGTGCTTATGCGTGCTGACACTGTGCATGCTGCCACTAACCACATTTGCATGCTGACCCTGTGCATGTCACCCCTAACCATGTTATTCATCTTGTTTGTTTATCAATCATGATATTACTCACCATTCAATTGCATTTCCCTTTGCAGCAAATGTAAAGCGCCTAGAGAGAGAGAGATTGAATTCTCTGAGGACACTTTATCAAGTGCATTATTGTTATTATTAACTTTACGCATCGTAATACACAGGCGGGAAGATCTACAAATAGTGAGTTACAGATGTTTAGTTGGAATATCTCGAGTACTTTGACCAGTTCGACTGAGCTTCTTTTGAAGTGAGCTGCAAAGCTCCCTAATAGAGAATTGGTCATCACACAATGCTGTACAGGCGGTATCATTATTTTCCTCTGGTGAAGAACCAACCGAGTGTGCACACACACACACACACACACACACACACACACACACACACATGCAATAATCGTCAGAAGATACTGTCTTCAGATTTAACAAAAGTAATTATGTAATTCTCGATATAAAAACCAGCTGGTAATTAAACCAGTTGGTTCATTTGAGTTCAGGTCTGGCAGGGCAAGCCTTGCTGGTTTGGGAAAGTATTAAGCATTCCTTAAGAAATAATGTGATATCAAATAAAGTTATCGAATGCCGGCATAGGCCCTCGGGGAGTTTATGAATCGGCAGCAGCTCTGACGACCTCAATACAGAAACGGATACCGTGTACACGTGTATTCTTGCTGGGCTCAAGACTGTTGACTGAATGCTTTCATGAAAAACCAATTCGTCAACGGTCTGCATGCCAACAAGTGCCCCATTGCGCAAGCTTAAAGCTGCGGCAGAGCTACCCAGAGCAGGAAGTTTCCTAGCACCGTCAGCGACTAGTATCTCCAACTGCTCAATTTGCTTGAGATAAATGAAGGAGTTAGAGCAAGATGACAGGATTTAACACTATCACCCTCTGGGATTTTTCCGTAGTTGAAATAGAGAATACAATTCTTTAACCAATAAAAGAGGAGGAATCACGAAAAAAGCAAATAGTAGCCTTATGATTAGTATGATTAGAGTAAATCATAACGTCCACAAAATACAAAGAAGTCACCCATTGTGTGTCTTGCATAGAATAAGTATAATGGGAATGCATATATTACCTTTTTATGCACTCATGATTTCTATACCAGCCGTGTGACGCTTTTTGGGATCTACAGAGGATGGAAGTATTGCATAACTTGACAGGGTTAAGATCAAGTCGAATTTGATAAGCTTTGGTTTACCACTGTCCTGCTGTGGTTTCTCTTGACACTTTGGAATTCCAACTTATTCCTAACTAGATCTTCTATAGTTAATGTCTGCGTTAAAATAGAGCTGTTACGAAGAAAACTGTATTTCAACTGACGACAGGACTTCTAGATGCTTTATCTCTAGACGTACATATTTCTAAAATGTTTTACCAGAGTCGAGCCATATCTTAGAGCCGTAATATTGAATTGGCCAGCAAACAACTTGCAAATGAGAGCCTCTGGTTCACTGTAACGGTGCAGGGCAGAACGTGCAAGACAAAACGTGTTACGAGCTTGCAGCAATTGCATGCAAATAAATATATATCTCATCTCAGTGACATAATCCAGAGCATTGATGTGAATGGACAAAGATCAGCCAAAGAATTCCCGAAGTACGGTGTACCTCAGGGCTTTGTAATAGGTCCGGTTTTTTCACGATTTATACTCTCCCTCTTGTCGGTGTGATTGCCAGGCATAATCTAGGCTTACCTCTGCTTTGATCTCTCCCAGCCCTCCAGCACAATGATTTCTCTCAACTTACTTGCTGCATGTATTGATGACATTTGCATATGGATGGCAACGAAATTTCTTAAAAAATTGAAATATAATAAAACCAACCTACTAGTAATTGGTAAACAAATGTGATTCCTAACACCGAGTAATTAGAAATTAGTAATTAACACCACAAATTAGAAAACTTAACGCTCAAAGTCGACCCTGCCAGCAGTTGAATCTGCACGAGATCTAACTGTGTTGTTCCAAAGCGACCTTTCATTGGACGAACGACCACATCAGCTCCATAGTCAAGTCTGCCTACTTTCAGCTGCACAACATTGCTAAAATTCGGACTTGCTTACAGGAATACTAAATCTAAATTGATCCATGCATTTGTGACATCGCGTCTCAACTTCTGAAACTCACAGCTTGCGTCTCTACCAAACCGGTAAAATGAGGCGTCTTCAGTGTGTACAAAGCATTGCAACTGGGCTTGTCTGTCGTGACCATCACAACTTCCACATCACACTACCTCTCACCGACCTGCCTTGGCTCCCAATTAAGCAGCCCATCGACTTAAAGGTTATGTCACTCACGTTGAGGTTCCTTCCTCCTTTAACTCCAGGATACCGATCAGATTTACTCCCCCACCAGGCTAGGCATTGTACCACCTGCTTTTCCAAATCTAATCCTTTAGCTACACCTTGTAGAAATCTCGAATCCTTTGGACACTGCCTTTAGTTCTTCTGCTCCTAAAGCCTGGAACTCACTACCGACTGGCATCACGACATCCCCTAACCTAACAGCATTTAAAAAGAAGCTAGAAAGCACATCTATTTATCCCAGCATTTAGTGGGTCCATGTAATTTATCCTTTGTGTGCTGATACGAGCTGACACTGTGCATGCTGCCAATAATCATGTTTGCATGCTGACCCTGTGAATATCACCTCTAAGCATATCATGCTTGTTGACATTGAGCACGCTACTTTAACAGGCCTATCATGCTTCCTTTAGAGCAAGTGTAAAATGCCTAGAAAGAAATTAAATTCTCTGAGTGTGCTATAAAAATATATTATCCTTATTGCTATTACCTTGATTTGGCAATTTTGATGATAACTTGACAAATGCATGCATATGCCTACAAGCCAGTTCTTACAGTTCCGAGCGTACAGTGTTTCCGTGTGACGTTCCTGTGTGTGGGCAATACTATTTTCATCCAAAGATTCTCTGAAATATGGTAAACCTTAGGGATCTGTGCTTGGTCCTGTTCTTTTCACGGTTTATCCTCACCTACTCGCCGCAAGCGCCTAGAGAGAGATTAAGTTCTCTGAGGGTGCTTTATCAAGTGAATTATCAAGTAAATTATTATTATTATGTGATTGCCAAGCACAATCTAGGATTTCACTTCAATGCAGATGGCACTAAGTTGTACCTTTGTTTTGATCCCTCCCAGCCCTCCAGCACGTCGAATTCTCTCAACTCCCTTGCTGCATGTATTGATGACACCCATATACGGATGGCAGCAAGCTTTCTTAAATTTGAATGCTGATAAAACCAACTAACTAGTTATGGGCAAATCAAGTGTGATTCGGATACTGAAAACTTCATGCTCAAAATCGGCTCTGCCAGCATATCTCCAGTTGAATCTACACGAAATATAGGTGTCATGTTCCATAGTGACCTTTCATTCGACAACCATATCAGCTCTACAGTCGAGTCTACCTATTTTCAGCTACACAACATTGCTAAAATTCGGGCTTGCTTAAGCAGGGATTCCGAGTCTTAATTGGTCCATGCATTTGTGATATCCCGTCTCGACTTCTGTAACTCACTGCTTGCTGGCCTACCGGCCTGATCACTCAGGTGCTTACAGCTGGTGCAAAACTCTGCAGCTAGGCCTGTCTGTCGTGAGCGTCACAGTTGCCACACCACACCACTTCTTGCAGACCTGCACTGGCTCCCAGTCAAGCAACGGATCGGCTTCAAAGTTGTGTCACTCACTTTTAGGTCACTTTATTCTTTGGCGAGCCTACCTCTCAAATCTACTCCCCCACATTGTGCCACCTGCTTTTTCGAAATCTAACTGTTTAATCATGCCTTGCACAAATCTCTAATCCTTTGGAGAATGTGCCTTTAGTTTGTATGCTCCCAAAGTCTGGAACTCATTCTCGACTTGAGTCACAATATCTCCCGACTACTCTACATTTAAAAAGAAACTAAAAACGCATCTATCTATTACAGCATTTAGTGGGTCCCTGCGATTCGTTCTTTGTGTACTTATGCATGCAGACACTGTGCAAGCTGCCACTAAACCAACTGGCATGCCGATCCTGTGCATGTCACCTCTAACCATGTTATTCTTTTTGTTATCTAGCATGATACTACTAACCATTTGATCGTAGTTTCTTTGCAGCAAATGTAAGTGCCTAGAAAGAGATTGAGTTCTCTGAGGGTGCTATATCAGGTGCATTATTATTATTATTATTTTAGTTGCAGACACAAGCAGCCGCCTATTTAAAACGGCACCAGTAGAACCATATCTGTAATAGGCCAGGTATTGGTTAAGAATCTCCAAAAGACTCTTGGCTGCTAAGTGCTGTTGACAATAAACCGCTGTTGACCAGTTCCGGAAGAGTCATTGCTAGAGCTGGGAATAGCAAGAACACAACATTCTGAATTACCCAAAAGGGTGGCAAGGGTCCAAAACTCTTGTGAGTCAGGGCTGAAAGTCTTTTGAAGCTCGATTATGGTGATTTCGTACTTATCCAACATTCCTTAGGATTACCGACTGGCATTTCCTCATCTGTCGATTTATAACCATTAAAAATAAGTTGAAAAACTACCTGCTTCACACAGCCATCGTTAAGTTCCAGTCAGCTTTCCTTCTATGTGGTTAAGCATAAGGAGAATGTGCACAGCGTGACCACAAAAACAAAATCATGTGCAAAAGCAAAATGATTGTGTGTTTAATGTACCCTCATGGACCTGTATTTTTTCCTGTGTGCTTGCGGAGCTGCACATTATCGAGTGGTACTACCAACCAAGGTCCGAGGGGTCCTCACAACCAGCTTCTGTGAGTTTTGCTTATTTGTCTTGGCATGGTAATTATGTGCTTTTGCATGCTTGCTTGTCAGGCTACTTTGCATAATATTACTTATTTATTTATTACTTTATTTTATTGGTTACTGCTACTTTTGCAGTGAATTGTGAAGCACCTTAATAGAGATTTAGCTTTCTTAGGGTGCTATGCAACATTATCATTAATCCTCGATCTGCCTACCTAATGATTGTACCTAAAGAGATATTCCTAGAACGGACTGAAGCATTCCATAAATTACACAGCTGATGTAGGGTTATTCATGTGGGAGTCAGGCATGAACTTAATGATCTGTGAGTGGCCTGTGCTATTGCGAAACTGGTAGAATTAAGTCCTCAGCTCGAAATCTAGGTGTCATATTCCAAAGCGACCTCTCGTTTGACGACCATATCAGCTCCACAGTCAAATCCGCCTATTTTCAGCTTCATAACATTGCTAAAATTCGGGCTTGTTTAGATAAAGATACCACGTCCAAGTTGGTCCATGCATTCGTGACATCCCGTCTCGACTTCTGCAACTCACTGCTTGCTGGCCTACCAGCATGTGCGATCAGGCGATTGCAGCTGGTGCAAAACTCTGCAGCTAGGCTTGTCTGTCGTAAGCGTCGCAGTTGCCATGTCACACAACTTCTCGCCGACCTGCACTGGCTACCAGTCAAGCAACGGATTGACTTCAAGGTTTTGTCGCTCACTTTTAGGTCCCTTCATTCTATGGCTCCAGCCTATCTCTCAGATATACTACCCCATCAGGCCAAGCATCGTACCACCCGCTTTTCGGAATCCAACAGTCTCGAAATACCTCATACAAACCTTAAATCCTTTGGAGACCGTGCATTTAGTTCATATGCTCCCAAAGCCTGGAACTCCCTCCCGACCTGCGTCAGAACATCCCCTGACCTGACCACATTTAAAAGGAACCTAAAAACACACTTATTTAGGACAGCATTTAGTGGGTCCCTGTGATTCGTCCTTCACGTGCTTATGCGTGCTGACACTGTGCATGCTGCCACTAACCACATTTACATGCTGACCCTGTGCATATCACCCCTAACCATGTTATTCATTTTGTTTGTTTTTCAAGCATGATTTTACTTACCATTCAATTGCATTTCCCTTTGCAGCAAATGTAAAGCGCCTAGAGAGAGATTACGGTCTCTGAGGGCGCTTTATCAAGTGAATTATTATTATTATAATTATTACTTTGAGGCCAGGGTAGCAGCAAGCAACCCAATTGATGTGGTCACATGGGCAGGGAAGCAGGTGTAAGCCATCTCTTCGGAACAAAGGCAGAGTAGGCAGACCAGAAAAAGGGTACAACACATGACTTGTGGCTAAAATCAACAGTGGCAGAGCTGTCGCAGTGCTCCTCCGTAGGACATACGACCACTCCAAAGGTCGAAGGGAGTTTGACAGAAAGAGCCAAAGCTAATACTCACTTGCATGGCACTTGTTTGACCTGAGCAGAAGAAGAGAAGCGGCCTCCTTCTCTCCTGCCAAAATGGCTCCGGCTATTGATGCCAATCCATGGTCTGCTGTGATTGTTTTCTCTTCTGCTGAGATCTTAAAGCGATCACTCGCTACGTTTATGCTGCAAACCAAGGACGCAGAGACTGCATTGCATTGCTGCAGCATATCTGCCTCTCAAGCCGAGTTGGAACTCCAGCCTGAACACTAGCCAGCCTGCTTTCGATGCAAATGAAAACAGTGCCCAGCCCACCATATCTTACTGTTGGCACTCAACACTGTCGATACCGTCAAACAATTTACTGCCCAAGTGAATATAATGTCTGAATGCATACAGGTATGCAGTAATAGCTTTCATACTACTGTCGTCCTCGACTGCCCTCCTGACTCTGCTAGGCTTCTCACATTCTCTTTGTTGTGTGAGATGAAGTCTGCTGGCTATCTATCGAATGCACACCGAAAGCTGCTTAAGCTTCGTGTGTAACAACCACTTAGTTCTTTTGGCTTTGTGGAGTTGCAGATGGAGACCCATTACATCACATGATTGCATTTCCTGCATATACAAATGTTTCATGTCTATTACAGCATTTGGTGGGTCTTGCTCGATCACCGTGTGCATGTACCTGTTCACAGTATGCCTGCTGCTTGAGGAAGTTGCCACCTATCATTCGGTAATTCTTTCAATACGTCATCTATAAAGTGCCTAGAAGGAGATTCAGTGCTGATGGCGCTATACAAATGTATTATTATTCTTTTTTTATTAACAGGACTCAACCACGCACGATAATGTTCATTCGCCGAGTAGTAATCTATTCTTCTATAAGGCTAGCTAAATCTTTCGGCCTTTGTTCTGTCGTAGGCTAGAAACAGGTTTCTCCATTGGCACAGTACTGCCAAGGTGTGAGGATTGCCAGATCAAGTCAAGATGGAACTGTTAACTCTTGGCCTGATGATTTTCAGATTAGACCATAGCAGCTGACTTTGCACTTGACTAATGAGGCTTCATCAAATCGTTTAGACAGAGTGTTCCTCGGTTCTTCCCAAATTGTCTTCTTGGCACATTTGCAGTTGGCAACATCTATTTGTTTTAATTTTTGTTCAAATTGTTAAGTATTATTCACGCCCGTCTGCCTTCCGTGCCTTTTCAAGTGCAGTGACATGTGACTTTGCTGTTAATCAGCTTAATTGCTGTTAAATTACCCTGGCAGATGCATGTCTTATGCTGCTATGTAAAATTAATTAGTTTTTTATTTGTTGAAAACTTTCCTTCAATGCAAAAAACATCCACTAATATAAACGGTTAATGCTTTTGTCGAAGCAATATGTATTAGCGTCAAATTTAACGAAATATTACGAGATCATTCACTGAATTGGAACTAAACTCTTACTTTGAGTATACCCAATAGTGTATGACTCTGCTCCTACAGTGACAGCCTGGTAAATAATGAGACAAACAGACAAAAAACATGTACAATAGGTGTTCTGAAATGGTTTATAAATCAGTCTGTCATTTAAACAACCATAATTATTATATTTAGTAGTATACAGCAAATTTATCTCCAGTCGGCTACTTTACGGTCAAGGCCTGTTTGAGTCATGCAGCTGTCAAGACAAGAGAATAATCTAGGCCAACTCTCACTTTAACTAAACAGAAATCGGCTATTAATCTATGCTAGTTCATCCTTATTTATGGATGTGCAATATTCTTAGTGTTACCAGGGCAGTATCATTACTAATAGGTATGCTGCACACTTAGTTCTATACAGAAAAAAATTGTAGATGTTCAAACTAAAGGCATATTGAAATAACAAACTTGCTTGTGAGGAATTGTTTATGCATTTGACTCCTCTGGTTACTTTTTTAGGAAGGCTTTTCTTTGTGCTGCTCGCAGCTTCCAGATCATGTCTTAAACGATATGGCTACTGGTTGACCATCACGGTAGCTCTAGTGATAACCAAAGATGCAAAAATGTGGTCTCTCCGTCAGATGGCTGCTTATTCCAAGCATTTTGCTCCAAATATCTCAGCTCATGATGTCTTGGCCACACGAGTTATTAAGGCCACCATAATTTGGCACATTTATGTCGAATTGTTATAGTGATATTCTGGATCATCTTTAGTAGATGTTAAGTCCATCACTTAAGCCTTAAGTTGCAAAACCTAGACACTGTCGGTGTAAGCCCTCTGTCACCGGAGCATGGTTTCACACAAGTAAGAGCTTGAGCTTACTCCCTTACCGAGTATTGTCGTAAAAAATTCCTGAGATCCGAGCTGTAAGCAGTCAAGTATGTGAGCACGAGCTGCTCTTTAGGGAATCAAAGCTTGCCGCCAAAAGGATAGGTGTATTTAGCACCGTTGTGAGTGTCGAAATGTCATCACACTGCCAGCTGCCATGCTGTGATCGCTTGCTGTAGATTGCACAGACTGCAACCGGAAGCTTTCTTGGGCCCTAGCTCTAGCTTGCCCTAGTGATTACAGGCTTATTCCCAGTCTCATACCGTGAATGTCTACTGTACTCTTCCTTGGCTTGTTGTTGTGTGACTTTTAGTGACTTTATCTGCTAAAAACCATCTGTGCTGTTGTACCTTCGCTTGTGGATTGATGCATCGGACTAGTCACTCCCGAATGACTCAATAGCCACACATTTATTCTGCTTGGCCGGATCATTGTTTTTCACCCAACTCACGATGCTTTTTAGTTGCTAGGCTCAGCTATGGAAACATATGCTGCCAATAAGTCATCCGTCTGCCAAATGACTCACTCCCACACTGTCAGTATTTTACATATGAAAGTGCTTTGTGTGTGAAAGCCCCCGGTAGAAAAGCTTTACTTGGCTGCTCAAGGTACCCTGTGTGCTTTTACAGCTTACTACAGAAGCTTTGTTACTGATGTGTCAGCTTTGGCAGGCAGGCACCAACAAGCCATCAGGACACTAGACATCAGCATAGCTGCTGTGGCCGAAGACCACAGAGCAGGTGAAGCCCACTGATTACCGAGGCTGTCAGTAATGAAGTTGGCCACTGTCGAGGATCTTCGCAGCTGACAAGCAGCTGACGATTCATCAGGATCAAGGATCAAGACTCTCCCTGGCGTCCATCTAAATCCACGGTATATGCTAAGAAATACCATCGATTATACACTTTGCATTTCATTCCATGAGATCTATGGCAAATGCCGTTTCAAACTCAAGTACAAGAGGTTAATCTTTGCAGTTATAGTAGCTGCTGTCCTGTTGGGTAGTTGGACAAAGGCAAGACTTTTGGTCTGCTTGCATACAGGCAGGAATATTCGATTGGCTGTAATGAAGCTGACATTAGGATAACACTTATCTTTTCAATGTACCCTGCCTCGATGAGTGCCGGGCTATCAGTATCAAAGATAGAGAGCCACTGCTGGGAAATATTGTTTAAACTGGATCCCCCCTGTAGAGCTAATCGCACGAGGCTTTGATAAAGTCTAGGACGGCACCAGGCAATCGATGGCAATCAATCAACGACAAACAAATCAATCAAAAGCCAATGACAATTGTTGTATCTCCGTCAGTATCTCCACAAAGTCATAAAGACCATGTGGGTGTTACGCAGACGAGTTTTGTATAGCGCACTCACAGCCTAAGTGGCTTTCGGTACGCATTCGGTACCCAACAGACTTCGTCTCACGAAACAAAGAGAAAGTGGGAAGCATAGCAGAGTTAGGAGAGCAGTTGAGGTAGTGCGTAGCATAGAAGTAGCAGTTCAGGACTGCTGAAAAAGATGTGCCATAGTCGACAGTTGGAGAGTAGATGTCGTTGCGTAAGAATTGTGGAAGCGAGTTCCACAGTCTAGGACCTGCAGAGCTAAAGCTTCTGTCGCCAGCAGTCTTTAAGCGGAGGAATGGGACAGCTAATTTATTGTCCACACGGGACCTGAGGGTGCAAACAGGCTGAAACTGATGCAGCAGTTCAGCTAGGTACGAAGGAGCCAAGCCGTGGCTGGCCTTGTGGGTCAGCGTAAGAACTTTGCTCTGTATCCTTTGCTCAACCGGCAACCATCCTAGCTCTTTCAGCAAAGGTGACACGTGCTCAAACCGCTGGGACTTGAATACCAGCCTTGCAGCCATATTCATAATCCGCTCTAGTGGCATAATCAGTTTCGGCAGAGGCTAGCAAGTTACAAAGAGGCCGGATCTGGGGTGGTTAATTATAAAGTTACAGTCAAAGAAGCAGCTGTGGCTTGTATGTCCATGGCTGGAGAAAACTCCGCATAGAACGATGCTCCGAAAAGTCTCCTGACTTTCAGGCCAGCTATTCAGAGAGGTCTGCCAAAAAAACCTATCTTCTACTACTGTCCATGTAGAATTATAAGACAAGGCAGCTGCCGGCCATTTCATTGCTCAACTCAGACTGATTGAGGAATGCCGAAAAGCTGATAGATTGATTATCTCCTTTTTATTGAATAGAACTGTCACTTGAATCTTTGGAAGTAAAACCCAAGGTGACAGCCGTATTGCAAGAATCCCTAAGCCTGAGCCCTGGAACTAACCACGACCCATTGACTGGATATCGATGTGCCGACCCATTGCTGTGTTGCCTAATCGCACGTGCGGCCGGTCACAAATTAAGAATTTTTTAAATGGAAGAAAGCTAGCTTGACTAATCCAGAAATAAAATATGCTTAGAATGTCACTGTGACGTGGTGCAATGATAATTGCATAATGCAGCAAACCAATAACTTCGTATTTTACTTCGTTGTACATGCAGTTTTTGGTATATTTCAGCTTCGAAGCATGTAACCCCATGTGTACCTAACTACACTGTGCGAAATTCACTTTGCCAAGTGTTTTCTACAATGTCCTGATACAGGGTTTTTAAGCGTCGAAAAGGCCTTTAGACCTTATTTTATCACCAATGGGGCAGAGAGCATGCACAGGGTTTTAACTTCATAGCATGCCTATGCAGAGGCTGCATCTGTGTGAAACGGAAGCTGCCTGATGCTGAGCTTGCTAGAGGCGATGCAACCAATTGCACACAATTAAGTGAGTATAATGCGACTAGGACCGTTTGTGAATTGTGCAGGACTGTGTTCAGAAATCACCATTTTGATCTCATTCGGACACTGAAGATTGAAGGCATTCGCACTTGGGTTATATCTTCTGCTTGGATGTTTTTCTCTGTATACAAGCCTTACTCCTTAACAGCAGCTTTCGGCATAGCAGAGCCTTAAGCATGGGATAGTCTCGTTGCCCAAAGTGCTGTGTGCGACGGCCATACCACCAATCATGCTGAACGCTGCATGCCATTTAAGCCAGGTAAGTAATGCATATGTTTTTTAAGGACCAGACTTCCGCAAGCTGTTTTTGCACATAAAAGGTTCCTATGAACTCCACTGGATCCAAAGCACGCAAAAGGGTTCGTGTGGCACCTGCAGCTCTTGCTGCTTCTGCTGCTGCCTGCTTCTGCTGATGCCTGCTTCTGTTCCTGCTGCTGCTGCCTGCTTCTGCTGCTGCCTGCTTCTGCTGATGCTGCTTCTGTTCCTACTGGTGCTGCTGCTGCCTGCTTCTGCTTGCTTTAGTAATCGGTGCCGGTGGATGCAGCTAGGCTGCTACTGATGCTGCTACTGTTGTAAAATGGGCAGACCAAAGTGAAGTGAAGAAACAAAAAGTGAAACAGAGAAACAATGGGCAAATTGCTCTAAACAAGCAGAGCTTCTCAAGCGGTACTGAGAGAGAACTAGCCGAATGTAAGCGATCACGTCGGTAGAAGTCTAGCTTTAGCCAAGTCCTGTGGCCACCATTCCTCCCCCCTAGAGACAAGTAGATGGACACATGATAAGGTCGTGTATATTCAAACGCACCCACCGGCTGCTACCCTTACCCGGATATGGATTAAACAGCTGCATAGCAACCGGTCATGAATAAGCATGATGACCTGCTGAATAGCTATCCTGACAGTTGCAAGGGCTGATTGACACACAATGACTGATAGTCAGGGCCGAGCAACTGCAAGCCTGCTGACCACGTCAGCCACTGGCTTTAAGTCACTGTAGGAGTTCCAGGATCCGGTGATCCTAGGTAATGGGACCGACGGGAGACAATTACTTGCTTTCGAGTTGCATATAAGGCGGCTAAGTAAAAGTGTCTACTGAGCAAATGAATATTCAATTAGTCGCACCGATCTTCTCCGTGGTGGATGGGGTGCGAAGGCGAAGATAATAGAAAGACACACCCCTTATGAAGCCTACTTTGTCAATCCTACGGAGAGTATTAAGCTCGAAGTGAACAGCTGAATATTGCCACCACGTGTCTACACCGGGCCATAGCAGCCTGCATCTGCATTTAATCTGAGCTCTGCAGTACTCCCAAAGGTAAATTTGGAAGCCACAGGTGCTGCTTGCCAACGTTACAAGCCTACACCAACCCAAACCTCCTCTTAACTTTACACAGCAGGCCATCCTCAATGATAATAATAGGGATGATAATAAATGAATTGTGTGTAGTTACCTCAGAGAACTTAATTTCTTTCTGGGCACTTTACATATACTGTAAAGGAAGGATGACAATATCGCTAGTGGTAACATGCGCACTGTCAGCAAGAATAAGCACATAGAAGACAAATCACGTGGACCTAGAAATTGCTGTGACACACGAGCGCGTTTTAGCTTCTTTTTAAATGTCGAGTCAGGGGATGTCTTGACTAGAATGAAATCCAAGCACTGGAAGTACACAAACTAAAGGCACAGTCTCCAAAGGATTTGAAGATAGCTCAAGGCATAGCTAACCAATTCGAGTAAGAAAAGCTGGTGGTGCAATGCCAACCCAGGTTGGAGAATAGTTACGATAGAAGGCTAGAGCCACAGAATGAAGGGACCTAAAAGTGAGCGACAGAAACTTGAAGTCGACACACTGCTTGATTGGGACAAGTGCATGTCGGCGAGAAGTGTGATGCTCACTACAGACAGGCCTAGTTCAAGAATTTTGCACAAACTGTTAGCTCCTGATTGCACAGGCAGCAAGACCTGCAAGCAGTGAGTTACAGAAGTCGAGATGGAATTTGACGTAGGCATTCCTTCTATTAATCTAGAAAATCTTAAGAGAGGTAAGAGGGTTAGTGCAGTGCAGGTGCTGACCACGGTTGAAGCTCCGTGGGTAGAAATCGGGAAATCCGATACAACGCCGAAGAAACCAGAGTTTAAGATTTTACATTGGAATATGGAAATTGCTGCTAGTAACTTGCAAGTGTTCGGCACTTGGGCCTTGAGAGGGAAGTTTAGATGGTCGTTCTTCTTGTGCTGACTCGTGTTACCATAGAGCCAGTGTCTGTTGTCTGTGCTGCAAGTCTGGCTGATGCCAATCCTCACAGCCTAACGAACCATGTTCTGGCAATTTCAGTAAGGTGATAAAGCTAAATGCCACCTGCCAATGCTGTATGATGAAGACTGCTTATCGATTTCATGCTCTCTTGTGTTTCAACATCTTTGCATTTTGAGACTTGCGAAGGTTCCTTCTATTGCCTTCGGTATTGTCACTCAAGTTCAACTTTGAGGATAAAATGCGGGAGTCTCTGTGCCCATGCAGGTCGATCAGCTGCATGCGGCTATGACAACACTGCGGCTGCTGAATTTCAAGTGTCGCAAAAGCAGGCGGATTGAACTTCCTGTTCCGATTCGCAGTAACATAATTGCTCACTGCTGTCAAAAGTCGGTCAGTGAGTTGGTAATCAGCTAAGAGATCTGCTGGATGCTGTCCAGCATACTGCTGCCTCAGACAGTCTCGCTGTAAATAAGACAGAAGGAGAGAGAGGCTGAATGGGCCGCCGATACTACGGACGGATGAAAAGGATTAGTTGCCGTTGCAATAGCTTGTCAAGCTTCATATGGAGGATGGCTCCTCGTTGTGTTGAGTGCACCTTCCTTGTTCAAACATCACGATTGTTTCAAGTGTCTACTGAGATAGAGCTGAAGCTAAAAAGAAAAAAGGAAAAAATACTAACTGATTGAACGGCATCTTTTGTATAGCGACCGATAAGCCTCTATGGCTTCCACCACCGCTTGCAGCGGCAATAAAGGATCGCTCACCGCAGGATTCGAACCCACGACCTCGGGACCGAGATCGTGAAAACTAACCGCTTTACCTATGTAATGTAATGTATCTCCGTCAGTATCTCCACAAAGTCATAAAGACCATGTGGGTGTTAGTTACACAGGCGAGTTTTGTATAGCGCACTCACAGCCTAAGCGGCTTTCGGTAAGCATTCGGTAGCCAACAGACTTCGTCTCACGAAACAAAGAGAAAGTGGGAAGCATAGCAGAGTCAGGAGAGCAGTTGAGGTAGTGCGTAGCATAGAAGTAGCAGTTCAGGACCGCTGAAAAAGATGTGCCATAGTCGGCAGTTGGAGAGTAGATGTCGTTGCGTAAGAATTGTGGAAGCGAGTTCCACAGTCTAGGACCTGCAGAGCTAAAGCTTCTGTCGCCAACTGTCTTTAAGCGGAGGAATGGGACAGCTAATTTATTGTCCACACGGGACCTGAGGGTGCAAACAGGCTGAAACTGATGCAGCAGTTCAGCTAGGTACGAAGGAGCCAAGCCGTGGCTGGCCTTGTGGGTCAGCGTACCTAGTGCGCCATCACGGCATTAGCAGGTCTCCAGCCACGTGAATTGCTGACTGTCCGAAGGTTCTGAAGACTCATTGAATGCCAACTTGTAGCTGTCATGGCTATCTGTGACAGTCACGGCTGTCGGTGACAAGAGAGCTACAACAACAATGCCAAAAGAGCACCTAAAATACTCAATACTCAATACTCAATAATAATAATAATAGAATTAATAAATGAAATATTCGGTAGTAATTTATGTTCGAGTCTCACGAGGCACAGACGTTAGTCGTTGAAATCAACCCAGGCATGTTGGCTGTGCTAGATTGTCTTTATAATTCCGGCAGTGGGCGAACTTAATTTAAGGTGGTGGAGTGAAACAGTGGCTCACTAGATCAGCCAGATTATGGCTGCTTAAATATTTTTCTCAGTTCCTATGTTATAATATTTATGAACCTGCTACGTCATAATCCATGTTCAGGTGGCATACAAGGGTCTACTCATGCAGTAGCCAGTCAGTTTCACTTTTCGCTTCGAGCCAGTGAGCTGTAGGCTACGGCTGGTGCTGGGCAATCGTAGCCCTTCGTAGCTAGCTGCCAAAGAGGCTAGTCTACGTTACGTCAACGATACGTGCTTGTTATATCAAGGTACAGGCGCTATTGATTGCAGCCGTATTCCGCTGCAGTTGGCATATCTGGATGCATCGATGTAGCGACCGCGACTCGTTAACCAATGTGCTTCGAGGAGCAAGCTTCGCCGATATGTGTCACATGTAGGCAAGGACTACCACCATTACGAGCGCTGTTTGTGGCAAAAGACTAAAGTCCAAATGTTTGTTATACTGGGAAAAAATACTAATGTTGCCTCCTAGAGGTCCACACACAGACGAAATGAGTTACTTGAAACTCTTCCGACGATCCAAAACTCATCCGAAGAGTCGAAACTTGATCTCGGCGAAAAATTCAAATCAAGAGACCTGCGCTGTCGCTGTCGCCGCGTCATTTAACCAAGACCGCTGCCTAGTGCCATTAAAACCCCCAACGATGTCGAGCCGACAACAAGCGTGCTCCTCACCACTCTAGGACACGTTCATAACTAACAAATGAGACTTACCGCCCTGAGACCTGTACTTCCGATTCCAGCTACGTGACGCAAATTCTTATCGCGGCAGACTCAGCGAGGAGAAGGCGGACCGCCGCACGAAACCACCGTGCCGAACAAGCCTTCTCCACTCCGACGCCCTTTTGCCATCAATACCGCTGTTTACGCACAGCTTCTCTTTGAGCTGAATGTTCAACTCATTTTTATTATTTGAATTATCCCAAGTCCCATCTTTTTGGAGTAGATAACTACTGAACACTGATCGGCTCCGCCTTCGGTACGATCGACTCAAAATTGGCGTCGCCTACGGTCTGGCTTTGTAACCCATTTCCGGTGACACATTTCTGCGTTGGTTTGCAGCAATCTAGTTCGGGTGAATTTCGACTTACACGGAAACTGCTCGGGGTTAAAACATACCTGTAAGCATAGCCGTAGACAGGAGGCTTTAATCCCCACCCATCCGGAAGGCAAACCTGAAGCGGTGGGCCCTAGCCACGCCGCTGAGAACATCTAGCCTCTGGTATTCAAAAATTTTCCGGAAAAAAAATGCTTCCGGAGAGACCAGCCTTCGGCGCGAACATCCGGGCTTGGTTTTTAATGGCGGCTACATCATTTGTAAAGGTGCAAATGAGGTGAGTTTTGCATATATATTTTTATATAGCGCATATGATAACTTAATGTCTATTCAGGCTCTTCGCATATAGAACGGGGCTCGAGCCCATGTACTCGGCCAGACCTTGGTCGTAGCGAGCACCTTAACCAATAGGCCAAACCAACGCAGAGGTCCTGAGGCCGGTCGAGCTACAGGCTCAAGTGGGATGCTGGTTTCTTTTTAGAAAAGGGCGAAAGATTCTTCTAAGAAGAGCTCTAAAGGCACGGAGCTTCAAGCTCAAAAGTCGATATTAATTATTCTTATAGTATCCATAGTACAGAAAACGTAAGGAATCTACCTCTGCAAGCAAGTTCTCTGACACCCAGCGACTGTTATTTCGAGTAAGCCGAAGGCTTTTGGAAGGAAATTTATCTTCTTGGCCAGTTGCGATGCGAGGATGAGGAAAAGGCAATGCGATGTCATGAGATCTAGGATCTCGGTTAAATTAAAATAAAAGTCGAGGTTCAAGACCGTTTATAAGAATTCCGAGCTACCAGCCGGCTAGTCCGCGGTGAGCAGCTAAAACTCTTGCTGAAGACTTGACGGATTTGAAGTGAAAGCCGCGCTGACAGCAGAATAATGCCACAGGCAAGAACAAATGCTTAATGTTACAACTTACGAGTGGCGAACGTTGTGTAAACGCCGCTACTAGAGCACTAAGCCTGTGAGGGCTCGAACGGCAATATTTCGTGCACTGGTTTGGATCTTGGTCTGCACTCCCCCCTCATTGTGCGATTCCAAATCTCGCTAAATCGCTGTCCGCATGAGTTTGGCTTGTTTGCTTCAGATGCCTCCCGAAGTTCCAGCCTCGCATTTTTTGGCCTCCAACGTCCCTACATGTAAGCGTCGTTTATGCATAAGCTGCATCTATACGGTCCAGTTTTTGTATTTCTGCCAACGGCCTCTGACTCTCATGATGCTGTGCGATGCTCTTAGCTTTCACCTTCCTCCAATGCTGATCTAGCTAGTTTGAGTGTAAGGTCATACACAAGTTTAATTCGTGTGAATACAGTTAAAGCCGTTTGAAATGCAAGTGGGAAAATGCTAATTTTTGTATTAGAGCTTGTGCCTTTGATTCCATAACAATCCACGTCGTGGATGAATGAACAATGGTGTACTTGTAAAGCGCCACACCATTCAGTGGGAGATAGGAGCGTTTTGCAACCGCTGCAGTATAAGGCCATTTGTAAAACTAAAACAACCGTCATAGTTTCTACACGTGCTCGAGTATAGAAAGCTCTTAAAAATATGCGCAGCGTAAGACGAAAGAGACTGTCGCATACAGCTAAGCTTGTCTAGGGCTGCAGTGGCAGACGGGTATAGCGCTGTGTACAGCACCACTACAGCCCTAGACGGGCATATATAGCACTGGTTAACAACGAAACATGTCATTTTCAGCATGCGAAGCCTCGAAATCCGACGTGCAAGGCACGCGACCACGACAGGCCGGCCACAGCTACCTCCAGTGAATTACGCAGAGTATGAGGATAAAGGCACTGAGTGTGGTTAAAAAAATTGCTAGAGCCTGAAAGAACACTAAACAACAGAAGACGAAATGCCCAGGCAGTGCGCCGGTATGAGAGGTATGGCAACCAAGACGTCCAGAGTCCGGAACGGCGTGATTTAAACATAGGCACTATTGTTTGTGTGATTTGGCTTAAAATCAAACGTCTTGTCTCAAAAGGGTTCGCGAGCTACAAGAGCTACAAGATGTACTGCTGATAACCCGAGGAGCGGCTGCCGGCATCTGTCTTTCTTAGCTCCTTTCTGCAGGCTAGTCAGCTGGCCATCGCGTCATGCTACGGATCGTGGATGAATGCTAGAATAGCTCATCTAAAGGTCGTCAAAGATTTTTCAGCCTCGGTCCTTTAAGTTTCGTCTACCTGCCTGCCGCTTAAAGCTTTATTGCTTCAAACCGTTCCTCTTGGTTTCAGTGCAAGATTCCAAGAACTAATCCAAATCCAAAAATTTATTTTAGAATCATCGAATCGGTGGAGATGTAACTTACGGCAACTGTTCACAGAGCGTTATATTTCTGCAGCAAACCCGGGGCGCAAGGTCGTGCAGTCAATCGCGACTCAGGTCGCTACCCATTTAGTCTTTGTGGCTTTTCAGAGTTGCAGCCGGAGAGACATTACACATTCATTAGCATGTGGTTACCACAGCTAGAATCCTTTGTCTGCTCTATACTGATCCATTGTCCGCTAATAAAGTCAATCACGGATGCATCGTAGTGCCATGTAATTAATTATCAGGGTGTGTGATCTTCACATCTTCTAATTTTTTGTACGCTATTACGCTTTAATTTATGCTGATCGTATAGAAAGTAAAACGGTAATGCAAGCAACCAGCAAACGAAGCTTGAGTCTCAATCTGGAGACTGAGAGCCCAACCTCAAGAATTTGCCGAGTGGAAAGTAATTTGACAACTTGCTGGTTCAGCCTTGTTCAGCCGCACTACGCATGCCTACAGCTTATAATAAATGTGGAACTTTAATATTCCGTATGGATGATTGGCGCTCTCACTTTTCTAAGCACATCTACGCCAGAGCGATCGAATAGTAGCTCGCTATTATTACTGTACTAGGCGGAGAACCATAAGCACTAGTGACCCGCTACGCTAGGGCGATTGGAATACCGAAGCCCTATGAGGTCTCCAAAATGAGTGAACCTACTCTTACCATTTGACACTGACCCCACGCAAAAACTCACGACGCAAACTGTAATGAGATTCGATAATAATAAGTCCTAAATTAATTAAGAATCTGCGATCTCAAAAGAAGATTGCCTGAAGGCATGCTTGAACTTTTTACTATATCGAACGGCTCGGTCGACAGCCGTTTAAGCAAGCTTCAGTAAAAAAAAATCCATCAAAACGTGATTACGAAAGCAATCCAATGAATTATTCTCTTCCTGGGCTACACCCAGTTAGGGACGCTGACAAGCCCTTAAATTTGAGCATAAAACCAAAGGCCGACGGTAATAATACTAGTGAATTTGTATAGCGCCGTCAGAGAACTCAAGCACTTTAAAGATGCTGTATAAAATGCATAACCAAATGATTGGTTGTAACATCCGCAAGCAACAGGTATATAGTAAGCAGGTATATGCAAGCAAAAAACGAATCACAGAGACCCACCGAATGCTGTAATAAACAAGTGCGTTTAAAGCTTCTTTTTAAATGTCTTCAAGTCAGGGGTTGTCGGGACGTCAGTCGGGAGTGAGTCCCAGGCTTTGGGAACATAGGAACTAAAGGCGCAGTCTCCAAAGGATTTGAGATTTGTAAGAGGTAGGGGTAAACAGTTAGATTCCGAAATTAATAATAATAATAATAATGCACTTGATAAAGCGCCCTCAGGGAACTCAATCTCTTTCTAGGCGCTTTAAATTTGCTGCAAAGGGAAACGCGATTGAATGGTAAGTAATAGTATGCTTGATAAACAACATGAATAACATGGTTAGGGTGACGTGCACAGGGTCAGCATGCAAATGTGGTTAGTGGCAGCATGCACAGTGTCAGCACGCATAAGCACATCAAGGACGAATCACAGGGACCCACTAAATGCTGTCCTAAATAGGTGTTTTTAAGTTCTTTTTAAATGTGGTCAAGTCAGGGGATGTTCTGACGCAAGTCGGGAGTGAGTTCCTGGCTTTGGGAGCATACGAGCTAAATGCACGGTCTCCAAGGGATTTGAGGTTTGTACGAGGTATTTGTAAACTGTTGGATTCCGAAAAGCGGGAGGTACGATGCTTGGCCTGGTGGGGTAGTAGATCTGGTACGTAGGCTCGAGCCAAAGAATGGAGGGACCTAAAAGTGAGTGACAAAACCTTGAATTAAAGTGTTGCTTGACTGGGAGCGAGTGAAGTTTAGGAGACGTGGGTGTGGGAACTGCGACGCCCACAACAGACAAGCCTAGCTGCAGAGTTTTGCACCAGCTGTAAGCGCCTGAGTGCACAGGCAGGCCGGTAGACCAGCAAGCAGTGAGTTACAGAAGTCATGACGAGATGTCACAAATGCATGGACCAATTTAGCTGTGGTATCCCTGTCTAAACAAGCCCGAGTTTTGGCAATGATATGTAGCTGACAGTAGGCAGACTTGACTTTGGAGCTGATGCGGTCGTCCAACGAAAGGTTAGTGTGGAAGAGGACACCTAGACTACGTGCATATTTAACAAGAGATATACTGGCGGGGCCGATTTTGAGCGTTAGTTTTTCCAATTTCTGAATCACACTTGGTTTTCCTATAGCTAGTAAGTTGGTTTTATCATTATTCAGTTTGCTGCCATCCATGTGCGGATGTCATCAGTTCATGCAGCAAGGGTGTGTAGAGAATTCGATCGAGTGCTCGATGGTGAATATTCACGTTCTTTTCTTCCCCTAAAATTTACAAATGAAAACCATATTCATACGTACCGTGCCAGATAACGATTGAGACAGGATTTTTTACGCACACGTGCCCCTTGTATATCGCATTCGAAGCGAACATCCGTAGCTAGCACGAATCCTTTTCGAATTGATGATCCTTAAGCGTCGAAGCGGAAATGCAGAAACTATAAAAGCAACCAGTCTTAGCAAACACGTTGGCAGGAAGTACTGAAACCCTGTGAATACTTTGCTTGGGGTAGTTAGTAAATCAACAAGAGTCAAAGTTCATAAGCTATGCGTCCTTAAAAAGGGCACCTTTGGAAAAAGTTCACGGGAAGCCATACCTAAACACTCCCTACCGGTAATTTGAAAATGAGACGACGCTATGAAGACGCAGCCGATTTTGTCAGTCATTTTTAGTCTATTTTTAAATCGGTTTACTTTTGCATGCTCGATATCATGCACGTCCCTAATCCCGTGGGTATTGATTCTCTTGCAGAGAGTTGTCAAGCTCGTGGATAGAGATTCTTTTTTCATAGGGCTCTATTCAAATGACCCATAATAATGATTATAATACTTATTATTATCTCCTCTCCCAGTCTCTACGGTGGCATTTAAGAACTTAGCTTTGAGAGTCTGTCGAAAGAATCAGACTTGCTCAATGAAGTGTCGGCTTTCAGTCAGTGGAAGTGCGTTCACTAAGTCTATCGAGTATAAATCGTCGTATTATGGCTAAAGCAGAATGTCAGAATTTTCGGGAGAAATAATAGGGTGTTGATCATATCATGTACAGCTGAAGATAGCTTGGGCAAGCGTACTACCTTGACTTACTCGAACTCTGCTGCCGAGCAACCGCAAGGACTAAGGTTCGCTCTCATCGGAGAACTAAAGTCTGGCCAGCTCCGAGTGACAAGCGATGACAACTTAGGATTTCCTTGGGGGCCGACTATTCATTGTCAGCCGACTTGTGTGGCCTGTCACGTACGTGGCATTGTCCTGGCTACTTGAAGATTCTTCCAGGGCTTAGCTCACTCGAATATGGTCTCCTTCTTGCTCTTCCCGATAGCTGGGAGCAACGTAAAAGTGCTTTTGCTATGTTCAATGGACGGCTACTCACCTGATTCACCGAAGGTTTGGCGATCTATTGCATTCGTAAAGAGCAACGCCTGGTTTATTTGTATTTGGACTCTCTTCTGTTTGAGTGGGAAAGGCTTGGGTAATTGAAGGCAAGACTATACCATCTGCTGCTCCCAGGCACGACCTCTTGGGAGACTAGGCAGAGTTTTTTCGAGGCACTTCCCCACGATGGTGCTTTCTGAATTGTTAGGTGGCTGAAATGGGAGCCCATGTAGGAAACACCTGTGACTTGGCCCATGACGCAGGAACAGCGATCGGTCGGTCCTAGCTGCTCGTGTTGCTCCTGCTGCCATCTGCCTGTAGATTCATTTCTGTCTCTCTCTCTCTCTGTCTTTGTCTCTTTCTGTCTGTCTGTCTGTCTGTCTGTCTGTCTGTCTCTCTCTCTCTCTCTCTCTCTCTCTCTCTCTCTCTCTCTCTCTCTCTCTCTCTCTCTCTCTCTCTCTCTCTCTCTCTCTCTCTCTCCCCCCATTACCTCAGACGGTAATTGAGGTAAGTGGAAATGAGATCAACGTCGGTGCCCGAGCCGTGCTTTGTGCAGTCCTAGCCTAACAAAGCCGGCTGTCAGTGCTGCCGTCATGGCCAGTGGACACCCCAAGCCAGACGGTCTGTGAACACTGGAGCAGATTGTCTGCTGAGATACCATTTGCAAGAAAACTTGTGGGAATCTGAAGCCTTGGCCGAAGGCGAGCCGCAAGTTTGCCTGTGGACTGTAGTATATCAGATCCGATGGCAGCAACAAGAAAGCCGAAGTAATCTAGGCACTGGCAGATACCATATATTCAAACGTGATCGAATGAATATTAACCGGCTGGTAGATGCATTGGGTCGTTGCTTTGCTTGAGCACGGGGCAACTTCTCTTATTTGGGTGCTGGTTAAGGATGGACGTTATATTCACTGTGAATGCTGACGTGATTGCAGCCTTCGTAAGTAGCAGCCCATCTAAATTGCCTGATGGCTTCAGTATTACTTTAAGAATGGCAGACTGGGCCATGTTTGTCTACAGATCATCTCAGATACACATGGTCACTTAAGAGTGTCAAGCAACGCTGCCGCAGACAACTCTTAAAGTTATCCTCCATCTGCCTAAACCTATGCTAGTCGAACAGTGGAGACGACCTCTGTTTGCCGACCGCAACAGACCTAATGCTTACAGCTCGGCACTCAAAGGCAAAGCATATGCCTACATATACCCACACATACGTACACCTAATTCATGAATTTGATTGTTTCCTTTGCAGTAAATGTGAAGTGCCTAGAGAGCGATTGAGTTCTCTGAGGGCGCTTTATCAAGTGTATTATTATTATTATGAATTATAATTTGTCTCCAGAACGTAAGTTGAAATTTAGAGCCGTGTCTTTAAGCCCGCTCGATAGCTTAATCGGTTGAGCACTGGACCAGTAGGTAGCAGGATCGCTCTCAGCTTGAATATTTCCATCCCTTCATTCCCAAGTCAGACTGCAGTCGGCGATTCTCTATTTTGAAATTCCTCACACCCAATCCGAAAAGACGCTAGGTACCTTCATTAACAATTGTCTCTTGCTGTGTAAACCAGCAGCTAATGGTCACTACAAAGACTCACTATCGCCTTCTTTATTCTGATTGTTGGGTGGTAATACTTTGAAGTCAGCAGGCAGGCAAGGAACACATTTTAGAGTGAGCTAGCCGCGATGGATAGAATTGGGAGTGGCTCACTCAATTGCCTTGCTTCTTTTGAAACATGTCGCAGAGCAGCGATTCTGTCATGCCTCGAAAATTTGACCACAGGCAACCAAAACACGGGAAGCACCGAGAGGGCAAGCAGCCAGCCTACTCGTGAATGCTGAGTCATCTGTGTCCGTATGAAAGAGCGAGGATCGTTGCGATGACCCGGTAATTCCGGCCCAGAGTTCATTGCAAGTTCGTTTGCCAGCATACTGGCACGTGCAGCTTCCCTAAGAGGACTCCCTCAGCGGAATCGATTGCATGAAAAGTAGACAGCTGCCAAAGCACGGGATTATCGTTGGCTGCTGGCTCCAAATCGTCGGCACGACGAGTCCAAATTGCATCGACACGACACGAGAGACAAGTTGATGAAACGTATAGAGACAAGTTGATGAAAAGCATTATTAAAAGAGATAGTAGCTCCGGTGCGTTTTGGAAGACACAAGGCAGCTAGCAAGGAGAGTTGCAAAAGAGCCTAGCGCAAGGGGCAGCTGGCCACGGCCACGCTGGTGTCGTCCAGCATCGGCAGCGTACTACACTGCCGCAGTTCAAGCAATGTTCTTCCCGAAAAGATGAGCTGCTGAGGCCTCTACCAGCCTGGCCGGACGGCAGGCGGGTAAAGAAGCCGTTCACCCGGAACTGGACGACCGAATACTTGCTTCAGTGCAACCAGACTGATGTTAGGGCCGCAACCCAGGCGAAATCCAAGTTTTGAGCAGAGGAAAGCGAGCGACGAGATTATAGAATTAATTTTCGTGAGCAAACTATGCAGACCGTCAGAATTAAGAGTGCATCTGAGTCGATTTCGGAGCTGGTCACGAGAGTGGCCGTGCTGCTGCTTTAGTTGCTGCAGCTCCTGCTTGCTACTTGGAATGGCATGTGGTTGTCGCCGAAAAGAGCTGTGAGGATGCAGCAAGAAAGAGCTGACAGCTGATAAATGGCTTAGCATGCAGGCTCCTTAAAAAAACTCGGCCACTGCTATAGGCTCCTAGAATCCAAACGTTGCCGAGTCGTAGACGTTTCGGCAAGTTGTAATTTCAGCAGAGCCGAGAAGCAGATTGCAAGAACTGGAGGAGCGGTTTTCAGATGACGGACAAGATGGAGGAAAAACAGGAAATAGTCATGGACTCCAATCTCTGGTAAGTTGTGGTTGTTCATGTCGCCCAGCCTGAGGGGTAAATAAGAGCCTCGGGAGCCGGGACCGAACAAAAGAGAGGGCCATTAACAGAGCACAGGCGGAGACAGGAGTAAGACGTCGATAGCAGGCCGACACTTAGGCGTCAATACTTAGCATCCTTTTAAAGATCGCTACTTCCAGAACTCAGAGTCCAATATCAAAGAGTGCTTGTATTTCCGAGCTTTGTGAACAAGGCTGTGAACGACCGTTTGAAGGACTGCCGTTGGGCGCTTAAATTTAACGAATTGACGAACCAACATGCATAGCTATACGATACAAGACGTATAGATAATATTATGTGTGTATCGAATGGCTAAAGAGCAACATGGAAAACTCCTCCGGTATCGTGCTCTCTAGATGGTGAATTCTCGAAGTTAGTGTTTCTGACATGCTGCCACCATATTTACGTTACGATTGCGGCCTTCACAGAAGCATATGGCAGGCTGTGCTGTGATTAGCTGTGGTTAGAAGCTAGTGCCACTGAGTACAGCCTTGCAATCGATGTATGAAGTACCTCAGGGCTCTATGCTTAGTCAGCTTCTCTTCACAGTTTGTACTCTCCCTCTTGCTGATGTGATCGTCAAGCACAATCAAGGCTTTTACTTCTATGCAGATAGCACTCAGTTGTACCTTAGCTTTGATCCCTCTAAGCCCTCCATCTCGACAAACTCTCTAAACTCCCTTCAATTAAAAGAATATAATTCATTTGTATAGCGCCCTAAGCGAACTTAATCTCTATTCAGGCGCGTTGCGAATGACCATGGGGCTCGAGCCCACGACCTCGGCTAGACCTTGGTCGCGGCGAGCACCTTAACCACTGGGCCAAACCAGCTCGGCTTTCTCTCAACTCCCTTACTGCATGATTCCCGCACAGGGATGGCAGCAAACTTTTTTAAATTAAAAGACAATAAAACCAACTTACTAGTTAAGGGTAAACCAAGTGTGACTCCGAAATTAGAAAGCTTCAGGCTCAAAATTGGCTCTGCCAGTATATCCTCTGTTGCATCTGCACAAAATGCGGTGTCCAAGGTGACCTTGCATTAGACGACCACAATAGCTCGGCAGTCAAGTCTGCCTACTTTTAGCTACATAGCGTTGGTACAATTCGGGCTTGCTCAGCTTAAGGCGCACTTGTTGTGCTCAACTTTCACTTCCCAGCTGTGCACGTGCCCTTTTCCGGTGTTCTGTGCGTGCTTACCCGTGTATTACTCATTGCACTTACTAACCAGAGGTTCTACTAACCAGCGGCCATGAGTGCCTTCTTGTATGCTTTGTATGCTTTGTGGACGAGAGTGCTAATAGTGCATCCAAGTGGTCGATGAGATAACCTCGTGGCGGCAGGTTCAGCAAACCTGGCTGCTTATTGCTCAATCGTACTCTATTGGTACATCGCTATTGCCTGAAGGCGATCGCTGATTCGGATAGACTATCAAGCTCGGCAAAATAAGGTACTTGTTCAACCTACGTTCCAGATCGCGGAAAAGTGATTGTGCTGGGAGCCTGGAACGCGAGGCAAGAGTTGAGATGCTAGACTGAAGTGATTTTCACACTTTCCTGCTGTCGGTGAGCACCAGGAAAATACAGAACCTAGGCCGTCTACTTACTGCAAGGCTTCGGCGTATTTGCACCCACACGCCAGCCTTGACATCAGCCTTGACATCGCTCAAACTTGCTCGGTTGGAGTTCCGCCCTATCGAATCGAATGCCCGGCTTTCACCTAGCATTATCGTCAATCTTTGCCCCGGACGAACGATGAGGGGTCAGGTTCCCAAGCAGCGAGTTCTGCGAATCAGCTTTTTTCCAGTTCGGGTTTCAGCCAGTTTCGGCCGGCCGGGTCACGAACGATGTGAAGTTTATTGCCAGCCGCGGCAGCTAGCATGAACAGGCGCCCTCTATTGACAGGTGCCTTTCCCTTAAGTAGGAAACGTTGCTACCGGTCTTCTATCGGGCAGAAATGCCGATGCCCTAGCTGCAGCAAGAAACAATCAGCTCTGCAATGTGCGAACTGCTGCAGCATGAGAGTGGCTCGAGTGCTGTACTAGACATCGCTCGAGCACGAATTCAGGCCGTCTGATTTCTTAAGTATCCATTTGACCACTGACCAAATAGCAGAGAGAGAGAGAGAGAGAGAGAGAGAGAGCAGCTGCCCAAGCCTTCCAAATACTTTTGCGTTTGATCGAAATAATAATACAGTGAATACAATTACAGTGGGAGATACGTCCAAAGTGCCAGTTCATATCTCTATATGTCTCATGTAGTTGATACTCGTGTACAGTTATGATGGATAGCACTAGCAAAAAAAAGCAGCATTAGCATTTCTGATTTGGAAGCACCAGCTACTTCTCAGCATGACACTGCATGACCTATTTTAGATATGTGATAGCGTATTTATATCTGAGCGTGAGCGTCTCTGAGTATGAATACAGCACGGGTGAGTGAAACGGGCAACCGAATGCTGCCTGATATGCAGCAGCCCCATCGGCAAACAGACATTTCAAGGCACACATAAATGCGCTGTTAGCAGGCATCTTTAGTGAACCAAGAACCTGACAACCAAGTACGAAAGTTAGATAATGCTCATTTCATGCGGTCATACTCTCTTTACATCTCTCTTTGTGTGAAAAACCTCAGCTGCAGCTTTCCTTTTCACGAATGTCGCTGCTAATACTTCATATCCGGTAGGATGAATGTCCTGTGCAACTATTCGAAAAGGCGTCCTCCTTTTGGACGAAAGCTGTCCGGATCGCTAAGTGACCGACATAATTGATCGTGGCCATGACAGAGACGTCTTGATTTTATATTTACCAACAGCCAGGTGAGACTTTGATACCCGAATTATTATCTTACCGACTGGCCGAAGCCAGCATAGAAAATTGCTCATAGTCTTATGACGTTATACGAGCTTGCAACACTTACCGTGTAGTTCGGGACCATAAGCTTAGGTAAGCGTGACCGAATTGGACGGACCGTAAGGGACGCCTCGGGGTCCAAGCTGCCCAACACACCCCTTTAGACTTTCCATGAATGGCTGCCCCCTGGCAAAGTCAACGTCTGGCCTTGCCTGGGCTTTATACAGACTACGTCTACGATCCAAGACTACAAGGCTTTGGCACGCCAGCTAAGTCGGTAGGTAGGCTCTCACCTACCGTAAGTCGACGACGGTATGCACGTATACTCCAAATAAATCAAGCCCTTTTTAATGCAAATCCTGCGGTCGGCAGTCCAGCCGCAAATGCCGACCGGGGCTTGAGATAACGGCCCGGCCGGCGGTAAATAGGAGGGGAGCGTGCTGGTGCTTTTGAAATAAGAGCTATTCGATGTCAATCATATATACGACTGCCATTCTGACGATGTCAAACCAACTGCGACAATAGGCAAAACATTTAACTGCTGCGGCTCCAGTCAGGATAAGCAACAATTGCGGCGATAAATCTGCCTGACCGTGACAGTAGGGCTCTGCAAGTCCCTGAGTCCCTCCAACCCACCTCTCATGCTACTCCCCGCCGTCTGTTACAGCGAATGTCGGCAGCCATCAGGCAGATTATGACTTTCCAGATATGATTATCGGTACCTGAATTTTAATGATTTGGAGCCGGTAATGTTGTAAGGTATGGTTAGGCAGCCTAAAAAGCCAAAGTCGTGTGATAGTCAAGTCAGTTGTGCTCTGGGCGTCAGGCAGGAGGTCGGTATGGCGCGGCTGGTGTTACACCTCTCTGCGTCCGTGAAATAGACCGGCCTACGAAAAAATGTCGAGACTTCGAGCTACACTAAGCTAGGGGCGCTCTTTATACATGCCGCGTTCTGTTGCTGCCAGTATGATTGCGTGTGCCATGCAACATCAACACATGCAACATCAGCGACTGCTAGCCATGCTTCAAGGGGCGAGCTTCGCCGGTGTTTGTCGAGCATCAGCAAGCACCGTTACGAGCGCTAAGTATGTTACGCAGCGACATCTACACACTTGTTGCCGACTGCAGCACATCCTTTCCAGCCGTCCTGAGCTACTACTTCCGTGTTGCTCACTAGCTGAACTGCCCTTCTGACTCAGCTATGCTTCTCACTTTACCTTCGTTGTGTAAGATAAAGTCTGTTGGATATTGTTGGATATTGATGAAGTCTGTTGAAGATGTTGTCTGGCCACCGAATGCATTCCGAAAGCCGCCCAGGCTTTGACTGAAAACTCTCCCTTGTAAAACTCTCCCTTGAAAACTCTCCCTTGTAACACCCACGTGGTCTTTGTGGAGTTACATGTGCAGATACATTAAATATGTGCCTGCGGTCTTTAGTAAGGAGCTTCTACAGCAAGCTTGTAACAATAGACAAAGTTATTCTCCAAATAGTAACCCCCATTTGTACAAGTGTTGATGAAAGAGCTATAGGAGATGAGAGAGAGAGAGAGAGAGAGAGAGAGAGAGAGAGAGAGAGAGAGAGAGAGAGAGAGAGAGAGAGAGAGAGAGAGAGAGAGAGAGAGAGAGAGTTGAGAACTGCCAGCGCCAATATCATACACGGCCATTTTCACATAAGTTATACCTCAAAACTGAAGATCAATACTATATGTCGGCTGGTGCCGGAAATACCTACGCATTTCAGAATTGAGTGAGCCAATCATATTACGAATGCAAATTGCATTATTAGTTTTAAGCTTGTGCAGCTACCAGCCACGAAGGTTTAGTCATTTATCCTTTCGAATCGTTGATCCATTGAAACTTCTGCCACCCTGGTTTGGCCAGGCAGGGTATAGCACGCCTAATCTTTACGACCTAGATCGTGGATTCAAGCGCCGTGGCATATGTAAAGCGCCTGGATAGAGATTAAGCTCTGTCGGGACGTTATATAAGCAGAGTATTTTTTCAAATTATTATAGATAATTAATACAGCCAGCAATGCAGCCAACTGGGATGACGATGTCTTGTCCCGAACTTATGTGAGCGTTATTGTAGAGCGATGTTGATAGTATTATTAAGAATTTGTATAGCACCCTAAGAGAACTAGATCTCTTTTTGGGCACTTCACATTTGATGAAGAGGAAGAATTTGCCTTTACAAGAGCGATAATGCCACGTTTCTAAAGCAAGTGCTTGTCCCTGAGGATGAAGATTGTGGCGCTTATTTAAGTCAGCTACATATCTTAGATTAGCTGCTCAGCTATAGAAGTGGTCGTACTCAGTGTTCGAATTCGACAGGCACTGCACTGCTGAGCTGAGACCTCTTTCTCAACATCAAACTCATCGAATGTGAAGCTAAAAGTTGCATGCATCCAACTGGTTACCAGCCGACCAAATGGCCGATGGAGCTTCTATCGATTTAATCGAAAGGGTAACTTCTTCTGCACCATGCTGCTTCAGCAATCCAAAAAGTTATGTGCTGCGTAAAATCAAGATGTGGCAAATAGGAATGGCTGGCATGGGAACCAATAAATCTGGGCGACAAGGGGTGGAGCTGTCATCGAAACTGCAGTAACAACAATGAGACATTTGCATAGCACAGGAGAAGAACTGTGATAGCCCAGGATGTAAGGTGCTCGCTCTTTACGACCGAGGTCGTGGGTTCGAGTCCTACAGTAAGCAATCCTTTGTTGCCAACTGCAGGGTGTGGTGATAGCCCATAAAGCTCTTCTGCCGCTATACAAATGAGGCTGTTAAATCAGCTAATCAAATTTCGCTCAAGGCACTTCACACGTGCTGCAAACAGTAGACGGTTACGAGACAACGACTCATTCAACATAAATTAGATGCTTTCAGCTCAATACGTTATATTTACCTGCATTGATAGACAATGAAGTTGTTCCCTCCCTCTCACAGCTTATAAGGTAACCGGTACTGAATGTTGATTTGCTGCTTTACTTGGGTAGCTCAAAATAGTAAATACAATTGATGAGTTATGGAGTGTTTACAAATTTCGACGAAAGGACGAGTCAGTGAAAGTACAGGAATGGATGGCTCATTTTTACATGAGGATCATCACATCGGTTAGTGGTGTGCGAATGCAGATGCTAATCCAAACAGCACTGCTGCTAACTCACTATAATTCCGGCGAGAAGTTGATGATAGAGCCATAGTCAGATACCAACGAGATCACACCAACAGGATGTGTACGTCCGCCTACACTTCCTTACCAGCAATTGTCAAGTACCTAGAACAAATTTAGTTCGGTTTGGGTGCCACACAATGTGCTTATTGGGGGTATTATTATTAACGCTAGGAACGCCAGCCGCCCACACATGCGTTGCCTAGATCCGAATTCCTCGTCATTGAGAACCCGAACCGTATAGCCGGAACTAGTGACTGCTCTTGTCGCTCACTTTTAGGTCTCTTCATTCTATGGCTCCAGCCTATCTTTCAGATATACTACCCCATCAGGCAAAGCATCGTACCACTCGCTTTTCGGAATCCAACAGTCTAGAAATACCTCGTACAAACCTTAAATCCTTTGGAGACCATGCATTTAGCTCGTATGCTCCCACAGCCTGGAACTCCCTCCCGACCTGCATCAGAACATCCCCTGACCTGACCACATTTAAAAGAAACTTAAAAACATACCTATTTAGGACAGCATTTAGTGGGTCCTTGTGATTCGTCCTCGATGTGCTTATGCGTGCTGACACTGTTCATGCTGCCACTAACCACATTTGCATGCTGACCCAGTGCATGTAACCCCTAACCATGTTATTCATTTTGTTTGTTTTTCAAGCACGATTTTACTTACTATTCTATTGCGTATCACTTTGCAGCAAATGTAAAGCGCCTAGAAAGAGATTAAGTTCTCTGAGGGCGCTTTATCAAGTGCAATATTATTATTATTATTATGCTCTGTAAGTGACCATTATCTAGAGCAGTCTCTTTGACAGTTGCTTGACGTTTACTAGTTTTGTCAGACGAAACCGCAGCTAGTCATTATATTCCTTCCTGTCAAGGACTAAGGACTGGTTTCCGAAGTCGCTGTCGAAAGATCGCCCTCCCAGAAGATTAAGGGGTCTAGAAAGAGATTGAGCTCTCAAGGACGTCATAGAGATATGTAATGGAGTATTAGTATTACTACGTTAAAGAAAACGGCTACACAATTTGCTTCTGGGTCAGTCGTTTTTTGGCTAGGAAGTAGAATTATGCTCAGCTTCGTCGATCTTCCATCCATCTTGGGCTACCTCCCCAGTCACAGCGACATATAAACCGATTATGTAAGCAAGACCAAAGGAGAACTAAAAAACCCACTGGGTAAACCCGGCTTTAGGCGTAGAAACGGTGAAGCTGAAGTCAGAGAAGGCATGTCTAAAGGGCAGGTGGCAAAGAAATTTGTGACCAGTCGAATAAAGCTAGTCAAGAAGATGGCACAGCCGTGCACGTCATTGGCTGTGGATATGGCAACCGACATTGCCTGAGCAGCAGCAGCAGTGCAGCCGTAAGTTTCTAAAGGGATTATGGGAGTAGCTTTGCCCTTGCATGCCACCAGGCTTCGAGAGGGTGGCTGTAGCCGCTCAGGGGTCATCTTGTGCCAGCGTTGCTATCGAGCAGCACCGTCGGGAAACATAATGCCCATAACAGCCGGAAGATAATAGTCAGGACAGGATATATCGTTGACAGAGTTGCCGACGTCACTGATGACTGCACGACAGCTTGCTTTGCGGGTAGACACAAAATAGTAGCACTCCAATCAGACGCCTGTTTGATAAAGTAACAAAAAATATATATATATATAAATCATCTCAATAAATAAATTATTTAACGTGGCACCGAAGTCCAGCTAAGCACACTACGAATGAGAAAGCATGCCTACGGTGCTCGATATCGGCATCCTGACCCCATCCGCCACGAACCGGAAGGCCAGGATGCTATTGCATGAGGCTACTACAAGTAGCACCAACTTGGGTTGCCAATGTGGCATGCTTACCGAAAATTACGACAGCCGCAGTCTTCGGCTGCCACGCCCACAGGCTGCTGCCGCCTGCTTAACCAGCTCGCGCGCTCTCGTGCTTTGGCAGTCGAGTAAGGAGGAGGAGTTCCCAGGTAGAGGGGGGGGGGAGGTAAGGCAAGATCGACTGTTTCGTGTCGTAGCACCTAGTGTTGGCACGCCGGCTGCGACCCAGCCAGCCAGCCAGCCAGCCAGCCAGCCAGCCAGCCAGCCAGCGGTGGCTGTAGGCAGGCATGGAGGTCCAGCAGGCAGAACGAGAGTTGGCCAATGGCTCCCGGCTGCTGCACCTCTGGGTGGCCATGCATGGCTCCCGCAGGTAGACGATCGTCTGCCCGAGTAGCGGCAGCGGTGCCGGGCTGCGGCTGGCGGCTGGCGGCTCATCGCGCGCCGCCGCCGCGATCCAGCTCGGCCGCGAAGTCCGGGTCGCGGTGCAGCTCGTCGATCTCGTCGCGGTGCACGCGCCTGCGCTCGGAGCGCAGAGAGCGCACGCTACGCTCCGAGCGGCTGCTCCGCTCCGAGCGCACGCTGTTCGTCTTGGCAGAGCTGCACTGCCTCTGCACGCCGAGCCTCTGTGGGCCGTCGTGACTGCCGCCAGGGGGCGGTGCGATCAGTGCAGTGACGAGCCACTCGTGCTGCAGGGCCTCGCCGGCGCTCGGGCGCTCGGCGGGCTCCAGAGCCAGCAGGCGGTCGATGAAGTCTCTGGCGCTCACACTGACCTCGGTCCAGCGCTGCAACGAGGGAGCGAGGCAGCGGCTCAGTCAGCGAGTGAGCAAGCAAGCCTCGAGGAGTCGAGACGACTCGAGAAACGCAGCTTCGGGCACGGCTGAGCGGTGGCGCCTCAGAGCAGAGGTGCCCAACGTATCCAACAGATTGGATACGTTGTTGGATACGCATCTTGTAGCATGCAAGTCTCGACGAACCGGCACCAAGGCATGAATTGCCCAACTCGGCCTATTTATTCACTGGCCTTTGCTCGCACGAGCAGGCCATTCAGACGGGTCTTGTGGCTTTGGGAAGGCAGAGTTGAGTAGCAAACAGATCCTCTGCTTGCTGCCCCTTTCTCCCTTTCTCAGCACACACCGTGCACACACACACACACACACACACACACACACACACACACACACACACACACACACACACACACACACACACACATATGATCCTGCACGTGGTGCACCAAAATAGCAACACAGGCAAGATAGATGGATAGATGCAGGTCGTTAATGAGATCGACGACACAGGAGTAAAAGATTACGAGTGCCCTTTTGAAGGGCTTGCAACCGACATGAATTTCTAACCCCCCTCACTAAGAGGCAGAATATAGGCCATCGAATATCAAGCAAATGTGCAACAGCATTGAGGAGAACAGATCTAGTTCTAATAGACATTTCAGCACAATCGGGCACAATTTAGCTTAGCTCAGCATCTGACTCACTCACTTCCTTTGCAGCCTGCACCGGCGGTATTTGCACTTGAATGGTCATTGACTTCCTGAAGCTTAATGACGATATGATCAACCTAATACTAATAGGCAAGCCTTGTGTCAGCATAGAGACGGAAGACCTCACCAAAAAGATTGGTTCATCTAGCATCACTCTACTGACGTCTGCCCATAATCTGGACGGTGGGAGAGTTTTTAAAAGACTCGTAATTAGATGAGCACATTGCGAATACTGCCAAAAAAGTTGGCTCACTTTCAGCAGAGGAAATAAGCCAAAATTGGGAAGCTTAAACAAGTGTACGTCAGTCAAACTAGTTCAGGCGTTTGTGATATCGAGTCTATATTATTGCATTTCTCTTTATTTAGGACTGTTGGCCAGCGTCCTTACTCGTCTGCAACTAGTGCACAACTCAGCAGCTCGTCATGTCAATCGTCGACGGCCTAGCTGCCACGTCACACCACTTCTATCAGTGTTTCACAGGCTCCCTATCAAGTATCGTATTAATTTCAGGATTCTCTCTCAGGCCTACAGATCGCCTCACTTGCCTACATTTCAGAACTACTTCCCTACCAAGCGAAGAATCGTACAACCTGCTGTTCTGACTCGAATCGTATAGCCAGCCATTCCTCGTACGAACCTAAAAACCGTTGGAGTCTGTGTCTTTAATTCCTATGCTCCCAAAGCTTGGAACTCACTACCGGTGCATGTCACAACAACCCCTGTAATTTCAGAACTACAAGTTTTCCCCATCCTGGTTACGAAGAGCCATTGCTGAGCAGGTCCATGCACATAAACAGAAACAGACACAGACTTGGCCGTGGTGGTTCTGTTACATCCCATTCTAGAAAAAATTCTAATAGACACAAGAACGACCCGACTCGTTCCTACGTGCCTCACATCTATCTACACTGCAGAAGAGAGGAAACTCTTACACTCAGTCCATATGCAGGTCGTCAACAAGATTGACACAGGCACAAGACATGATTGTCCATTTGAACGGCTTGCAGACGTCAGTCCTGCCCTGCCCACCAAATATGGCAAGCATTTTCGTGCCCCCCCCACCTGATAGTAAGACGCTAGGTCTGCCAACCCTATATGCATACAGGCCAGAGTGACAGATCTGGCTGGCAGCACGGTAGCAGTCTGACTGGTAGATAGGCCTGCTTGCTGCCCGAAAAAGCACGGCTGGGATCAGCAAGCAACAAGCAAACTATGTTACCTATAAACTATTGCAAGTTCAATGCAATATTGGCTCAGCAACCGCAGTGTTGAGATGCGCCAGCTGATCGACTAGCTGCAGCTGAGGAAGGAAGGCCGAAAAAGAGTGAGCCACCCTCAGCAGGCCACCCTCATCGGTGCAGCTCAAGTGAATCCAGTATCACCAGTTGCAACGTCGAGGCGAGGTACTGTCACTAGTACTCCCAAGCAGACAACCAAGCTTGATTGTGCACAGGATCGATGGGGTGTGTCGGCATACGGTGTTCAGTGCCAAGAGTAGGAACGAGTGGCAGCAGGCCGTACCACCCCCCCCCCCCCCCCGATCAAACCCTGGATTGCCGAGTGAGTTGTCCCATATTGCCCATGCATTCAGCATTCCACAGGCTGGCTTTGGCAAGGTAATAATCCTCCTGAGCTTAATCTTAGCCAAGTCTCAGGATTAACCGAATCTAGACCTTGCCTGGAAGAGTTGAGAGGAAGGACCAAACACCGAAGGGTATAACCTCTTCCGCGAGGTCCAAGGGGAGAGCTACTTCTCTCGTACTGGATGGAGGTGGCTCTCCCCAGCCACTAGGCACGACCTCCTCCATCAATTGGCAAAACGTAACCACCCCCCCCCCAACCACAATGTACCGGTTGTCGCCAGCTAGATAATGGATAATAATAATAATAGATAATGGCAGTATGAACATAAACCGGTGCATTCAGCCTCGGAATGCCAGCGAAAACAAACCAAGCAGGCAAGCCACCTGTTGGGGCTGAGCTTCAGCTCACAGGATTCGCTCGTGCCGAGTTGGCCTCGCAGGCTAGGCCTGCTAGGCCAGGCTGGGCCGGCCGGGCTGAACAACCACCCGGGCAGGAATCGAGAGGGAATCAGCTTCGGCTGCTCTCGACACTACCCCCCTCGCCGGCTTCAAGCTAACACTGCGGGGGGGGGGGGGGGGGGGAAGGCAGGACGAACCTATACACAGACATCAGGCCCAAGGCAATGGGAAAACAAGACAGCAGCATCGCTCGACCTCAGCAGCCCTTCCCCTATTAGCCAGTTGGTAGGATGGTGACCCTCGATTGGCCCATGAAAGGTCGAAGCAGGGTTAGTCTCTAGAGGGTAAGGAACTAAACTAGAATGGGTCTGCTGTCTTTCCCATTGGGCGTCGGCAGCAGGAATTATGCTCGTTCCCCTCTCCCCTGCAATGAATCATTTGTTGGTTCAGCTAATCATCTACATCAGGTGCAGACTGGGCATAGGCACAGCTGCCACAGCAGGCACCAGTTGCAGCCCAGCAAGGCCGAACTGAGGCTGAAGGTTGCCGCAGGCATGGGCAGACCCAAGTCAGTCGCAGTCAAGTGGCCGCTTGAGACAATAGCTGCACTTCACATGCAACAACAGCGAAAAGCCATCAAGTGCTCATCCAGGACTGAGCACAACAGGCAGGCATCCTGTTCCAGTCGAACGTCGATGACCTGCTTGTAGACCCACCCACGTGAGAACATTCAGCCAGCATCCTAAAAGGATTTCGGACCGTCAGCTCTTGGTAGTCTTCATCAAACCGTTCAAGGTGACAGCCGCAAAGGCACAACCTTGTCTGAAATAACTAGCTACTTCAGCCTAGGTAGAGGTAGCAGGGGCTAAGCTTAATGGCTGGCTGGGGGGGGGGGGGTAAACAGGGCAGGCCAGAAAACAAGCCACGAAGCCCTCGGTGACACGACAGTCTAGCTGTTGTTCGTCTGCTGTCATTCGACACTCAAGCATGCGCTCAGACGATAGCACTCCTGGGTTGGCGCATCGATGCAAGCAATGCTAGCCAGCCAGCCGATTGCCCTTGGCTCTGCGGCTACTCGTCTACTGAGTCTCCCCTCTCGAACACACACACACACACACACACACACACACACGCACACACACACACACACACACACACACACACACACACACACACACACACACACACACACACACACACACACACACACACACACAACCTTTTCTGGTCCCCTACTGCCTCACATCCCCCACGTCTAATTATCGTCTCCATTCACTCGACCGTCGGCATCTCTCGGACCAACTCGGCTGGAGACAGCATAAGCAGTTAGTAATCACATGAATGTCATCTCTATTATGAACAGCAGCCTCTTTGTCAGGGTCCTTGTCAGGGAAAGCCGCTCGACCGAAATAAGACTGGACGGTCATTCATTTAATAATTAAAAAGTAATGGTCGGCTGATTCAACTGCTTCATTTACATAGCCACTGAGGACCCATGGCGGCTGCTGCAGGCTTGCAGCAGGCAATCGTTTATTGCCAGATGTGGGACTCAGAACCTACGAGCTCGGCCGAGTGGAGATGAGAGCACTTTAGTCTTGCATTAATTCTGCGACTCCCTCACCGAATTGTGATAATTACCTTCAATACAGTCAAGCCACCTGTGAATACAGCCAACGTCCTCGATCCGGCAAGGACACACTGTATTTTTACCACAACCCGTCGGTGAGCTTAATTCTCCATCAATCTTAAAAACAGGAAGCACTCGGGCAGCAACACAGTCGGTCTTTTGGTGGTACATGAATTATCATCACACTTGGCAATCTCATTGTCAGGCCACCAGGATCTAGGCTGTGTGACTGTTCCTTATTTGAACAGAGAGAGAGACAGATAGAGAGAGAGAGACACACACGAGAGAGAGAGAGAGAGAGAGAGAGAGAGAGAGAGAGAGAGAGAGAGAGAGAGAGAGAGAGAGAGAGAGAGAGAGAGAGAGAGAGTCCAACACCCCAAGCTAACTGAGCGCTCGCCCTAAACCGACGTTTGAACTTACTTCTAGTGTGTTCCATGCCATTAGCCTCAGCTGTTGGCCAGGAGCATCGGTCCCTAGTCTTCAAGCTGCATTCGCAACCACAAGGTGCAATCATTAAGGGAATGCCAGTTATTTCTGTGATTGTCACCGTCTCTATCCAGCCGGCCAACGAGCTCGGCAGCCAGCAAGGTGGGGCAGCCAGCTCTCTACCCGAGAGCCAGGTGAGGATGGCTCGCACGACAAAACCAGCTCTCTCGAGCGTCGAACACAACACAACTTGCCGACCGAGACACATCTCTCACCGGCGGGCGTCAAACGCGACGGACACTAGCAGGGCACAGAGGCGAGCGAAGTGCGACCGCAGAAGACGGCTCAGCGACGAGCGATGGCAAGAAGGCGATGCGGCCTGGCTGAGGAGTACTGGGCAGCTGGGGGGGGGAGGGGAGGAGAACGCGACGCTGGCTAATGGTGCGGCGGCTGGGCTACCTCTCCTGCGTAGCTGTACTTGGCTTTCAAAATCTGCCGATAGAGGCGAGTTCGGTCGTCGTCGTAGAACGGCATGGCGCCGCTCAGCAGAATGTACGCGATCACGCCGACGGCCCACAGGTCGACCGGGCTGCTGTAGGGCTTTCGCGCCAGAATCTCGGGCGCTATGTACTCCGGCGTGCCGCACGTTGTTTGCATGAACTCGTCCGACGTCCTCTTGGCGGCGCTCAGGCCAAAGTCCGTTATCATGATCCTCGAGTCGTGGCCGGGATGGTAGTAGAGCAGATTCTCTGGCTTCACGTCCCGGTGCGTTATGCCCAGGCCGTGCAGGTACCGGAGGCCGGACAGCACCATCCGGACGACGCTGGCCGCGTCCTTTTCGGCGAAGAAGCCCTTGCTGATGATTCGGTCTAGCACGTCGCCGCCGGTGGCCAGCTCCATGACCATGTACACCTTGTCCTTGCTCTCGAACACCTCCACGAGCAGGATGACGTTCGGATGCTTGACGCGCCGCAGCACTCTCAGCTCCGCCTCGATCACGTCCCTGCCGAGCGTGCGCTCGATCATCTTTATGGCGTACGGCTGCTTCGTGACTTTGTTCTCCACGCGGACGACGCGACTGAAACTGCCGCGACCGATTAGCGCCTTGATGTCGTACTTGGCAGTCACGCGGTGGTCGAAGCGAAATCGGCACGACTTGGCCTTCTCCTGCTGCGGCTGCGGCGGCTGCTGCTGCGGCTGCCCGTTCTTGCGGACGGCGTCTCCCGATTTGCCGCTGCTGACGCCATCCGAGTTCTCGACGACGCCCTCGCCATCGCCGTTGCCCCGATCATCCGCCGAACCGGGAAGGACGTCGGTCGCCGGAGCGAACACCGGTTGCACGCCCGGTCCGTCGTCGTAATCGTCAACTGCTAGCTTGCTGTTTAAGCAGCCCATGTCACGGCTCCTCCGGCGAACGAAGCGCAAGCAGTCATCGCGGAATGGCACTCCCCATAGGATAGGTCGGGGGCAGCGGTACTCGAAAGCTCGCAGTCAACATCAGCTACTCGCTAAAGCCAGGCAACTAATCCCACAGTTGTAGGGGAGGGGACACCTGAGCTGCCTACCGTAGAGGCTGAGTTCGTGCGCCGAGCGAAATAGTTCTCGACGCTGCACTACTTCGCTGCACTGCTTTCGAGTAAATTCTTGCAAGGCGAACCACCGCGTGGTGGTGAAGACCTCGTCTACTACTGCGCGTACAATTTGCGATTTTAGTTTTCCGTCGATTCCCCGTTGCGACTCGAGTCACGCGCCTCCGTCAGCCGGGTGGGAGGAGGGCACTCAGTTATTGTTGCGCTGACCCCGTGATTGTTCGCAGCGGGACAATGGCGGGTATCTTAAGTTAGTGCATCCGTTATCCGGGTCGGCAGGGCTGTGACCCCCAGCTGTGCGGAGGTACTGTTACATCAGGGGTGTAGAGGTTTCCACGATCCGACAGAACTAGGCTGCAAACAATTCGCTCGAAACGGAGCTAATCCTTGCTGACGTGAGACAAATACAGGCGAAGCCTTGAATCTTTGGACCTAGGCTGGCGACATGTAGGGGGCCTGCACAAATCAAGCGGATGTGCCGACAGTAGTGCAACTCGGCAGCAACGAAGAAAAAAATGCGAGTTGATTTAACAGCCTCTATTTGTATAGCGACAGAAGAGCCTCTATTGCTATCACCACCCCTTGCAGCGGTGAATCGCCCACCGCAGGATCGAAGCCACGACCTCGGGACCGTGGTCGTGAAAAGCAACCATCTTACTTAGTGTGCCATTGCGGCTCACTAAATCGCACACCTAAAGATAGCAGGTCCATTTCCGAGGCATTGAGCAGCATATTAGGCAGCTACGGAGGGTTACATGTGTCCAGCGTCAGCCATAGAGTACAGCGACTGTCGTACAGCACTCTGAGCACCACTGCACTGCCGACCACTGCTAAGCCTCTGGCGCATCAGAGTTCCTATTAAACGACTAGGGCTTAATAACGACTAACCGTAGATTATGACACACCAGGTTCGTAGCCCTAATGGCTAAGGAACCGCGGAATCAATGGTGGAGCCACGGCCCGGTAGCTGCCCAACCGTGCGGGGCGGGGCATTTACCGCCCCCCTCCCCCCCCCCCGTGGGGTACCGACCTGGACAGTCCCTATTTTTAAGCGCCGTCCGAGCGTCATTACCCCAACCGCGGCTAGACCTCGTTGTGAGCCAGATCTCGGCCTAATGGAGGCCGATTGTTGGAAACACTAGTACTGGCGTGGACAACAACCGGCTGCACCACTTTGGCTTCCAGATCGCTAACGCACAAGCCAGCCGCTTCGGCACCGCCACCGAGTCCACCTTTATTAGCCTATACCCGCGAATGATCTCGGCAAGCTTCCTTCATCTCTGATTTGTAAGTGCACCTTAGCGTCTGGTGAGCTAGCAGGTGTAACAAGACTTTATTTTTAGGGTGAAAAAATAAAAAAAAACTCGAAAGCACGAGGCTCCTCTGCTTCTTCTGCAGTCCATCGGTGTTTATGAATGAGCTCTACTGAAATATAGTTTTTCTTAAGTCTCGGCAGAGTAAATGGGGAGGATTTCTCTCGCGGTTGTTTTTCTGTGAGTTGTCTACGATAGCTACGTATATACTAATCTATCTTTGCTCTCTTTTATTCCTTTTGCTCTCTCCTCATTTCTATCCAAATTTAGCGCTTCATCAGTTTTGGTAACTTCTTATTTTTGGTCGTTCCCAAATGAAATTGACTTTTAAGCATACAATGAATTTTGCCATTAGTATTTATATTCATGAGTTGCTTTCTTACCACTGGGCACGGACTAGTGGGAAGAATCGAATACGAAATTGGATCGATTAGCAAGCACATTCAAAATTATGTTGGTAGATATGCACGGCTGACGCAATAATCAGTCAGTTACATCTCGAACCTTCCTCTGGAGTAGTTGATCTCGCGAGGTGGGATATAAAGTCAGTCAATATCATGGAAGAATGCGGGCCTAAATCTGAGGCATGGACAATTGCTGTTGCACCCTGCTATTGTCTGCGTGAGTTGCAGCGACTTTCTAATTCACTAGCCTCGCTTCGAAGTAATAGCTCCACCAGTATCAGTCGATGTGAATGCATTTAGCTGTGAGGTATAGCACCATTTACTAGCAAATTTTTTGTGCGAAGGTTATCAATCCGGTGCCATTAAACGCAATCGTTGCCGTGCACCATTAGCTGCAGTAAAGGTCACAAGTAAGTTTTGACCTGTGACGATTTCGGCTACATACGACACTATCGACCCTCGTCTGTATATCGCAATTCGCAACATAGTTCCGTGCGTTGAACCAAACCTATTTGTATTTCTCGCCATCTCCGCAAACCTTAGAAATTACAAAGAAGAAGTTAGCTTGAAATTGAAATATTACAGTGACCTCCACATGCCTATTAAAAAACTTAAAACTCAAGCTAGTTTGAATACACGGACGCACGCACGTACGCGCACACACACGAATATAGATATAGTGTCACACGAATATATATATATATATATATATATATATATATATATATAGTGTTTGTGAAATAATACCAACTAATTTTACATGTTTTCAGTATAATCTATAAAACCATATATATATTTATAGTTTTATAGAGTATATTGAGAAAACGTAAAATTGATTGGTATTATTTCCCGAACACTCCGATAAGGCAGTGAACAAAATCCTATACCCCATGACAAAACCACACCGAAATGTATTGTTCGGGTTAATCTCCAGTCTCGTTTCGAGAACGATAATATAATATATAATATATATTATAATGTAATAAAAATCACGACCACCCCGGTCGTTCTTTAAACACCATTGCGTGACTGCAAGGGGAGAGTTGAACACCTATTCCAGGGCAAAAATTAAGCGGCGAGCAAGCTATGGAAGTGACGGCACGCAGTGACGTCTGAGCTCGTATCAGTATCAGATATCGTATCGTATCGTATCAGTATCAGTATCAGTATCAGTATCGTATCAGAGCGAGCGGAAGCGTAGCAACTCCGGACGCTGTCAGCGCTGTCGAACGGCTCCACCGCCGCTTCGGCTTCCGCATTCAATGGCCTTTCCAAAATGAGGACGCTCGGTAAATTATTGCTCTCGTCATTCGGTTGTGAGTCACTACACTCGCTGCTCTTTCTGCGTACACAAGTCCCGGCCCGATGCTGAGCGGTGGGCCGACGGCGACTCACCCTACATAGAGCTGACGTGGCCTGCGCTCCGGTCGCTGCGTGCCTCCTTCAATGCAGCTTCACGGTCGATCCTATGAGGGACTCAATCGTGGCGGCGGAGACCTACCCCCCCCCCATTTGGCTATAGAGTTTAGGCTGACTGGAAAGTTCGCAGCCGTTCGCTCGTCGCTCTGTGGCCGTTGCTCACAATGTGGCTTTAGTCGGCAGATTAAAATAAGAAGAGTTTTGCGGAATGAATCAGCTGTTTGGCTGCCATCGCTTTAGTTGACGTAGGCTGGGTCCACTACAGAAGTTGCGAGTTCGGCATGGCGAGTTTCCCTTGCCGAGGAAATGTACCAAGCAATCAAAATGGCATGCGCACGATACCTCAGTCGCGCCGACAGCGTATTCGCCTCTAAGTTTAACATGCTAAATATATATATATGTGTGTGTGTGTGTGTGTGTGTGTGTGTGTGTGTGTGTGTGTGTGTGTGTGTGTGTGTGTGTGTGTGTGTACAATTCGTTTGTCTATCCAGGTGTTTCACATATGCCGCTGGGGTCGCCCCCACGGCCCGGTCATCAAGAATGCATTTACCTTGACCTCAGTCATCAAAGGCCATTTGTTATCGGCCTCCTTAAAAGAGCTGTTCGGCGCCAAATGACCGAGTAGGGACACGAGTCTCACCAAGTTATGTAGGTGCACCAACCGTTTCAGCATTTTTCGTATACGAGACAGAGCATTCGCAATGACTCTGATAGCTGTGTTTTTTGTATTTCCATCAAAGACATCAAAGACGATGCAATAAACATGCTGAAAGCTGCGTGTGAGGAGAAAGTGGACGTCGCGAGTCTGCATATTGTTGCTAGTCTAGCAAAATTACATCTTAAGTGTGAGGCCGGGTTTCAGATTGCAACGGTAGCTAGCTAGGCAAATCCTCACCGACACTCACTAATGATATATATCAGTTAGTAACGTGACCTGCCAGTAACTCACAACGCAAGCTTGTAATAATAATAATAATAATAGTAGTAATAATAATACATTTGCATCGCGCCCTCAGATAACTTCATCTCTTTCTAGATATTTCCAAAATATTATAAAGCTAGCATAATCAAACGAGTAGTGGTAACATGCACAGTGTGAGCATCCGTAAAATGGCTAGTGGTAGCATGCGTTGTGTCAGCACGCATAAGCACTTTAAAGACAAATCACAAGGACTCAGAAAATGCTGTGAGGATAATGTAGATTTCGTGAGCGATCTCTTTGTCTGGTATAAGTGCATGGGCAGTTCTGATGCATTATGGCAGTAGACCCATTCTCTTATTCTTACATCACTAAGGACGTTCGTGTTGCTACGAATCTGTTGTACTTATCCGAAAAATTGTCAGGATATGAATGAAAATGTTTCACCCAGAACCGGTGGCTTATATTACCATACCGGTGGCTGTGAGTTTCTTATTTACACATTTTAGCGGTCAGTGCATTTGTAGAATTAGGAAAGTCTACTCTCCTACAGCATTCAAATTTTCCTCAATAATGCTGGATAAAAAGTTTCGGCAGCTGTGAAAAAATTCACAGACAAGAAAAGTCCTAAGACAGCCGACCGAGGTCAAGGTGCTCACCTTTCACCATCGAGGTCGAGGTGCTCTCCTTTGAAGATTGAGGACGTGGCACGAGCTCTGCAGTATATGTAAAACGCCTGGATAGAGCTTCAGTTCTCTTAGGGTGCTATACAAATGAATGATAGCACTTGGCTCTATTCTAAATAAGCGCCGAACGAAGACCGCCACTCTTGACAAATGCATGGCGTTCAATAAGAAATACCTGCTAACCAACATTCAGGAGCTACCAATAAACTCTCGAGGCCGAAAAAGTCTGGGCTGAGAAAAGCTGCCAACATTATTTCACTTTGTTTGACCTATTTAATGAGGTTGTTAAGTCCTTTAATGGGGAGTTAACCTATTGTCCACATGGAAATGATAACGAGGCTGCTCTCGCCGCCGCTCTTGCGCTATTGTTGGTCAAATTTGTAAGAATTGCATACCTTTCTATAACGTACTCAAACTTTAATATGCGAATCTATGCTGCGCCACCAGGAATAACTTCGAGTCAAAGCCTCAGTGGCGTGCAGCAAGAGCGCCACTGGACACTGGTCTCTCACGCTGCTTGTTTTTGCCGCCGTCCATTCTCGAAGCGTGTCTTGCGATGTGGGCTCTCATTGGAACGACGATTTCCTTCCCGCGTGCCAGGAAGGAGTGCTTCTCCTGTGCTTCACGACAAACGCAGCGAGACGCAGCCGACGTCAATGTCCACTGGCAGCAGTTCCTGCGGTGCGGGCTGCCGCTGGGACGACAGTCGTGCCCTGTGAGCCGGGAAGGAGTTTGCTGCGCTACACAAAGGCAGCAGGACGCTGAAAAATAATCTCCCCTAGCTCGTATGCAGGGGATTTAATTTTATTTCCCAACCCCTCCAAGAAGGGACTCGGAGAGACCTGCACAGTGGGAGCGCACTGTGCCGCTTGTGCTCAATGAAGAATATAGAGTTAACACTTCCATTCGGAAGACATCTAGATGTTTGCTCACGTATGCTCACGCTAAGTCATTATCTCGGCCTTACGTAGGCACCACGTATTGGGAGCCTAAAAGCGACACTCAGCACTCAGCTTTTCGTACCTTCTCTCTCGAATGCTTGCAGTTGATTTTCAAACACAATAGATAGTGGCGGAGCCAGCGTTAAATTTTAATGTGTCGGAGCACGAGCGGAAAGATTTTCATGTAGGCTGTGCTAGACTCGCAATTAAGAAAGCATTACAGCACGAAATCACAACTTTTACTCGACACGAGCTCGACGGGTGCTGATCGAGTGGAATTAAAAAATAATTTCGTCGTTGATGACGGTCAAGGGGGCGTAGGACCAGGGAATGGCCCAGGTCGCTGCCCCGCTGTGGCGGACTAATGCCCACGTGCCCCCTGGCTCCGCCTCCGGCTAAGGACTATTCTAAGTTTGGAGTGGTCGTACCCGCAGGTTTAAATTTTCATGAGTTATTAAATCTACACTTTTAGCCTAATAAGCTTTTAATCAAATAAGAATGCGTATATAGTAAGGCCGATCTCCTATAATTACATCACGAGTACAACTGCTGTAAATCAGAGGTGCACAGTGAAATCGGAAAGTTATAATCTATTACAAGACTTAGATAAAGGATGGTTCTCCCAACGGTATCTTGCAAGACAGCAATCTGCATCAAATAATCAGTCGCTCCCCAGAATCACCACGCACTTTACTCGGATGACCGTTTCAAAGTTGATAAACTAACTTGCAGAGCCTGTTGACAAGAAACGGATGCCAATTTAACAGTCTCGAGAGAATATCCCTAGGCCGGGGTATACTTGGGGTTAAAATGGCCTTCGCCACCTTATAAACCAGATGAATTTTTTTGGGCTAGGGCACTTTACATCCCTCTAGACCAAATCATACTCAACATACTACTAGTTTTGAGCGATACAGACATGAATCTTTAGTGACGGCTCACAAATCTGGGCTTCGCCGACCTTGGCACCTCATTCTCTGCTCTCCCCGTTCTTATCTTAAGGCAATCATTACTCCGATCTCTCACCTGCCTCGTCTTTTATAAAAACTGTTTCTTAAGTCGGAATGTTGGCTACCGTATGTGCACTGAAAGCCCTCGGGCTATGTGTATGCTTTAGAAAACTCTCCAGTGTAACAATGCATCCCTCGATTTAAAAAGGAATCTTGCACACCCAGGATTCACTTTCCGGTTCTAAGGGCGGCCGCCCGTGTCGCCCTGCAGTTGCGGGATTTTCACTATTTGGCTCTCAATCCACAAAACCGCAAGTTGTCTCTGGCTCCAGATCGTATTTGTCTGCTCAATTTGAGTTGTATGTGTCCCGTATTTTAAATTACAGAGCGTCGGCGATCGATCCTTCCGTTCAGTAGGACCAAGGCACCGAACTCGCTCCCACACTCTCTTCTTGCTTGAACCCTAGCATATAACAAACGCTGCTCCAGGCACTGTTAATGATGACTGTAAGATCACCCTTTGGGACAGCAGCAGGCGTATAGGTTAGCATAGCAGTTATAGTTATAGTTATAGTTATAGCATAGCAGTTAGGTATAGCAGTAGAGGTTAGCAGGAGGAAGAGCGAGGAGTTAGGCTGCAGTCCAAGGAGAAGATAAGCGAGGAGGACGACCTCTGGTTGTCTGCTGTCATGACCTCAGTGTCCATCACTGATACGAGTGCTGTGTCGCAGAACCTCTCCTCGCCGATGCATTCTTAATTGTGTCAATTTTAAATTGCCATGGGCCAAGGGAGCGCCACTTGCCTACAAAGCTAGAGATCGTTACCATGCTTAACGGTCAAAAACAATTAAAAGAGTTAGTTAACAATACAAGAATGTCATTCTCCGCGTCATCTTTCAGACAGGGTATATTCTGGTCTGGGAGGGTGTAGTTTGACCTAGCCTGTTGTACACCCCGGGTATAAAGTGGTTAAGGCCGTTTTAACTTCGTTTTAACCTCTGGGCGGGGTGTACTCTGGCATGTCACATCGTTATAAATCTTTCTTCCGTTATGGTTGCCGGGCTTGGGGGGTTCCTGAATTGTGACGACCACGAACCCCAAGTATCATAAACTTGGTTGCTAAGCTCATTTGCCGTCATGCCATCAGGCCAAGCATCGTGCCACCCGCTTTTCAGAATCCAACAGTCTACAAATACCCCGTAAAAATCTCAAATCCTTTGGAGACCGTGAATTTAGCTCGTATGCTCCCAAAGCCTGGAACTCCCTCCCGACCTGCGTCAGAACATCCCCCGACCTGACCACATTTAAAAGGAACCTAAAAACACACCTATTTAGGACAGCATTTACTGGGTCCCTGTGATTCGTTTTTTCACGTGCTTATGCGTGCTGACACTGTGCATGCTGCCACTAACCACATTTGCATGCTGACCCTGTGCATGTCACCCCTAACCATGTTATTCATTTTGTTTGTTTATCAAGCATGATATTACTCACCATTCAATTACATTTCCCTTTGCAGAAAATGTAAAGCGCCTAGAGAGATTGAGTTCTCTGAGGGCGCTTTATCAAGTGCATTATTATTATTATTATTTTTATATGCGATCCTGGGCACGAACAACCTTCCAGCTCGACTTTTTCCACACGTCACCCAATTCGACAAAAATGGCCCACTCTACTAAAACTGGCGAAACCAATTTGTTAATTGTACGCTGCTTCTGCTACGAGCAGGGGTGCCGCAGTCTCAATGTCCGGGTTGCAAACACAGCCACTAACGGTGCTAGCCCAGCCGACGCATGACAAATACTGGTAAAACCCCGAGGTATTGCGGTTAGTAACTTGTAAATGCAGCACTAATGCAGCTAGGAACGCCGACAATAGCTTAACACGGCAGCAACGAAGCACATCCTTACCTTACGATAGCAAGTCCAAATCAATAGCTCAGAGACGTCTATTCGACGACGACGGAGGTTTGCAGGGTTCTAGTGCCAGCCATAGGGCACAACAACTCGACATGGCGCCCGGAGGGCCACAGAACTACTTAACGGCGCCGAAAAGCCACGACATCCGCCTGGCTCGAAGCCTCGAGCTCAACTCTTCGAGCTCAAGTGACTGACTATTGCACGACTTCGTTTTATGTGCTGCCAAAACTGCAGCGGAGCCAGAATGTTCAGGTGGAGTAAGTCCTGCCCACGATGACAAACACTTTGGAAATCGCAAGTCCTTCAGTCGCGACGGCTCGGTATAGATTTATACTTATGCGACTACCTCGTCATTCCCTGTGATTCGTCCTTGATGTGCTTATGCGTGCTGACACTGTGCATGCTGCCACTAACCACATTTGCATGTTGACGCTGTGCATGTCACCCCTAACCATGTTATTCATTTTGTTTGTTTGTCAAGCACGATTTTACTCACCATTCAATTGCATTTCTCTTTGCAGCAAATGTAAAGCGCCTAGAGAGAGATTTCGTTCTCTGAGGGCGCTTTATCAAGTGCATTATTATTATTATTATTATTCACCGTCGCGGCCATTTCTTTCTAAGCATACAGCAACGTTGCATCGTTGACGTGGTCCGAAACCATCGTGATTTGAAGGCGTGTCTTGATTAGTTCACCGAATTAGTGCACTAAATACATTTGAGCCTTGGCTGGTGACATCGGCTGATGTCGAATAAATAAGCGGCACGAGCTTGTACAGTGTAAGTCAAAGTATCGCCTCGGCATTTCCTGACTCTTCGAGAATGACTAACGATCGAGACGTTCTTCAGCACCGAGTATATTTTCTTAAGAAAGCTTTGCAGGGTTCTAGTGCCAGCCATAGGGCACAACAACTCGACATGGCGCCCGGAGGGCCACAGAACTACTTAACGGCGCCGAAAAGCCACTGGTGCAACATCCGCCTGGCTCGAAGCCTCGAGCTCAACTCTTCGAGCTCAAGTGACTGACTATTGCACGACTTCGTTTTATGTGCTGCCAAAACTGCAGCGGAGCCAGAATGTTCAGGTGGAGTAAGTCCTGCCCACGATGACAAACACTTTAGAAATCGCAAGTCCTTCAGTCGCGACGGCTCGGTATAGATTTATACTTATGTGACTACCTCGTCATTCGTCACCGTGGCGGCCATTTCTTTCTAAGCATACAGCAACGTGGAATCGTTGAGGTGGTCCGAAACCACTGTGATTTGAAGGCGTGTCTTGATTAGCATTAATGCACCGAATACATTTGAGCCTTGGCTGGTGACATCGGCTGATGTCGAATAAATAAGCGGCAGGAGCTTGTACAGTGTAAGTCAAAGTATCGCCTCGGCATTTCCTGACTCTTCGAGAATGACTGACGATCGAGACGTTCTTCAGCGCAGTGTATATTTTCTTAAGAAAGCTTCGAAGCTGCAGTCTCAAGAAGATACAACTATCGTACGTTGGCTTAATCTAGGCGGCTCCCTTGGGATTAGCGGTTGACGAATGATATTACATGGTGGAGCCCGGCGGCCCGACAAGACTTGTGATGGGGCAAGCGTCGGTCCCGCGCTCCTCTGCCGGTGTAACGGGCCAGAGTTCATCCGGGCTTAAAATGGCCTAGGCCACTTTATATCCAGCGTGAACAGTCGGCTATGCCCAACTAGACCCCTCCAGGCCTGAAGATACCACATCTGAAAGATGACTCGGAGCACGACATTTTTTTAACTCTAACTCTTTTAATTGTTGTTTATTGTTCAGAATTGGCCCGATCGTCTAGCTTTGTGGGCAAGTGGCGCTACCTTGTTCATGGCAACTTGAAATTGAGGCAATCAAGAATGCATCCGCGCGAGGAGGTTGTGCGACACAGCAATCATATCAGTGATCAACACTGAGGTCATTACAGCAGACAGCCCGAGGCCGTCCTCGCTTACCTGCTCCCTAGACCATACATATGTATATAATTCATTTATATAGCGCCCTAAGAGAAAATAATCGCTACTCGGGCTGTTCACATATGCCACGGGGCTCGAGCACACGACCTCGGTCATCAAAAAGAAATTACTCTCCCCTCGACTTCGGTCGAGGTGAGAACCTTAACCCAAGTGCCAAACCAGCCGGCGTGCTGCAGATGCCCATAATCCTGTTCAACTAGACAGCACACTACACTTTAGGTAGCCGGGTACGTTTCAAGCTTGCAGCAAAGAGTATGACCAAGATATGCATCAGAGCAGCCTACATTCCTCGCCCTTCCTCCTGCTAACCTATACTCTACGCCTGCTGCTGCCAAAAAGCGTGAGCTTACTGTCATCTTTAGCAGCGCCAGAAGCGGCGTCGTTACAGGCTAGGGCGCCGAGTAGTGCGAGCCTTAAGGTAAGAGCGGTGGGGGGGGGAGCAGGGAATAAGGTGCCAGGGTCGGTGCCGGCTCGGATATTAAAGCCGTCACGTAAAGATTCGCGTGTGTGCGTCGGTCAAAACTATATATATATGATAGGGTATAATTTGGGAGTAAAAAGTGCCCTAGACCATAATATACCTCCGGGGTATAAAGTGGCATAGGCTGTTTTAACCCGGGTGTACGCCGGCCTGGGTGTATACCCTAGCTCGTTACGCAGAAGCGCAGCTACGCCGTTCAAGTTACAAGTAGCTGTTTGTCACCATACGTTCGATCTCTCGTTTTCCAGACACCCGGTCTCTTGTTTGAGCTACTGAAACTGCGAGTCAAACTCTTCAAGAGGCCTTACTTTCATTCCGTCTTTCCACTGAACCGTAAAACTCTGACGTGGTACTCATTCTCTCGGACCCAACTTCCGACAGTCATTCACAGGCTCAGCCGCCTCTTTAATTCGCTTAAAAGTAGTGGAGTAGCCACATTTCAACTAGAAGATCCCAGTGGATCTTCCCGGCGGCTATGTTCGCGTCCCAGATTGCCCCAGAGGGCGCCCTAGTTAAAACTCGCCGAGGCAAGCGCTCCTCCGTAGATGCCACCTACTCCAGCGAGCGGCTCCAATACAGACTAGACTCTAGTCTGTACAGGAGCCGCTCGCTGGGGTAGGTAGCATCTACGGGGAGCGCGTCTCTGAGTTCCGGTGTAACAAGCTAGAGTATACCCCCAAGCCAGTGTTAATACAGCCTGTGCCAGTTTATATATCCCGGAGGTATATTATGGTCAAGGGCACTCACTTTATACCTCTCTGGGCGCGCGACCCTTTAATACAGTTCCTCATGTTGTGGCGACCCCCCCCCCGACCATACAATTGCTGTATGCAAAATGCGGAAATGCGTGCTTTCCGATAATCTTAGGCAAACCCCCGTGAAAGGGTCGTTCGACCCCCAAGGGGGTCGCCACCGCAGGCCGAGAGCCGCTGGACCAGAGGGTGAGGAACTGCCTGCCGTTTGGCTTCGCCAGTGCATCTTACCTTAGATTACAACATAAAAGAGTCCTACCTGTTAGTCGGAGACTTGGAATACAAAATATCTCGGTGGTGATAATCTGGCTGATCTAGCGTACAGCCGCTTCATAACTCTCACCACCGTCTGCTCCAGAGGAGCACGCACTAGTCCAGGTGAAGAGCTGAGGCGAGACAGCCCTACGACTTACAATTCCCTGCGCTGGTCAAAGCGAAGAATATCCATCGAACTTTTTTCGTATCAAACAAACATATGCAACTGAAGTCGGGCTGTGTGCGACGAATAAGCAGCAGCATAATAGGCCGTGTCCAGGCGGCCTTAATCGGATACGGATTTATCCTTCCCTACACGAATTAGAGTGCTTTGTTACAGGAGGCTAAAAAACGGACACCGGTCGGGGTTGTTGTGCTTTCTTTCGCCGACATCGTCGCGGTATCGCCGTGAGCGACGTATTATCGCTTGCTTGGCCTGACCTAAGCGGCAGGAACCAGTAAGGTCTGCCACCGGACAGTTCATGGCTACCAACGAGAGCAGCGTTGATAAGAGCAGAAAATACGACAGACAGCTGCGGTAGGTCGGATTAAGCGTGGCTGCTTATTTCGTTTCCGAAGAAACGAAGCCGCAACATTCTATGTGCATCGAACGGAATATGTAAATGCAAATCACTTGTATAGCGCCCAGAGAGAACTTAATCTTTATTTAGGTGGCTAACATATGCCACGGGGCTCGAGCCCACGACCTCAGCCAAACCTTGGTCGGGGCGAGCACCTTAACCACTGGGCCAAAACAGCGCAGCAACATGCCTTTCGCTTTCTGCTCTCCACAAGGTGGAGCCCTGTGCATTGCCTACGGCTAAGAAAACGCCGCCACTTGCCGTATATATTGCGCAAGCTCACGCAATGCTTGCCTCGTTAAAAACTTCCGAATGCAGCCAGAGTGCGAACGCTTTGGCGAAGCTGCACTGGCCCAGCCCTTTGCTCACCGTCCAAAGATGCTTCCGACGGCATCTTATGCACACCGTTCGAGGTATCTGCTGGTGTGAACTAGCAGCTGCCTATGGCGAACGATCCGCGGACTACCAGTCGCACTTGTCGTGAGGAAAGTGCGGTTATGCTGCAAGCTGCACGATACACTCTGTAAAGTTACTGGAGTTAACGACCGTTCGTTCAGGCCAAACCCAGTTCGCATGTCTTCAATCATTTGGCAAGTGAGGCCGGACTTTTGTATGGCCTCATTCGACTTTCTATTTTCCTATTGTTGTACAGGTCTCCCTTTGTCGTACTTCTTAGAAGCGCTCGCTTGGACTTGCAGTTTGAGTGAGGCATACTTACTCAGAATCTGCCTAGCAGTAAGCTGTATAATTGCACGTTGACTCGCGAGCTGATGCAGTTAAAGTGGCTAATTCTTGTGGTAGCAATTGCTTGCGGTGTCATAGCAACACAAAGCAACTGCCCTGGCTTCATCACAGGAGAGGGGGTCCGTAGTCACGAAATGCAATTTTACTCTGAAGATATTATGCATCTTGTTTGTCTGCTGGTGGTGCATGATCAAAATTGTATATGAATTTAGGTTTTGCTAATAATCACTTACTGGGGTTTGCCCAGTTTCCTGAGTGAAGGCTAAACTAGGGATCTGACTTTTCCTTTTTTCAAATCGACCGATCCCCAGATGTGCTGAGAGGAATTCACCTATGCAATGATCAAGAATGTTCAAAGATGACCTTAAGTGGAGCACACATGTGAACGTTAATAATAGTAATAATAATAATAATTAATCCATACCAGCTAATACGGCAGCGTTTGTTCGTTTGCTAATGATATCATCCACTGTCAGCATGCATAAGAACACAGAAGACAAGTCACGAGGACCTTGAAAAGGCTATCAATAAGTAGCATGTGCGTTTTTAGCCACTTTTTAAATGTCAAGTCAAGAGATGTCATGCCATCAGTCGGAAGTAAGTTCCAGGCTTTGGAAGAATACAAACTAAAGGCACGGCTCCATAGGACTTGAGGTTGTTTCAAGGCATAGCTAAACGATTCAAGTCTGAAGAGCAGCTGAAACACAGCCTTTGGTGGCTTGGCAGCACCACAGTGTCTTTTCTCGAGGACTTTTAAAACAATACCACGAGTGATCAGTTTTGTCCATACTTATTATGCAATGGTTTTGGCTTGGCTAGCAAAAAACCGCAGGGTTACGAGTTTGATTTGGATTCAAATTCTGCAGCATTTCTGCAGTGCCCAAGAGAAGTAAATCTCTTTCTAGTTACTTTGTGTGCTCTGAAGGGAGTGTAAACCAATTAATGGTAGCAAATTAGGGTCTTTTTTATACTAAGAGAACACATTTTTTATTCATGGGCTTTACAATTCGCTGCAAGAGTTAAATTAATCAGTAGTTCATGAAAGGCAAAGTATCCTGCTTAGGCTAGCATGCAAAACCACGCATTCATCATGCCCAGACAAGCATGCAAAACGACACAATAGACTCAAGGTTAGTTCGACCCGTTAGTAACAATCACTGAATTGTGCACAGGGAAACAAAGCACACTGGAAAAAAGACAGGTCCAGTGGGGCCCTGTACAAAAGCTGTTGCTGTTGCCTCTGGTCGCAGCGTGCACGATTTTATAACCCACGACTACATAGAAGGACTATTCACTCGGACAGAGCAAAGGCTGTGTGGTACAGGTAAGTTTTCAGTGTCTATTGGAATGTCGTCAAATCAGAAGATGGCGTGACGTTGGTCGTTAGTGAGTTCTAAGCTTTGGTATCATAGTAACTGTAGTCATGGTCGCCAACCGATTTCAAGTTAATTCTTGGCACAAGTGCGCTGGGAGACCTGAATGAAATTAATTCAGATATGCTGGCAGGAGCAAGATAATGGAGGGATCGAAAGGTGAGTGACAGGGTTTTGAAGTCTGTTTGCTGCTCGATAGTTAGCTAGTGCAGACTTGTCACTTCTGGTATAATGTGGCAGTTGCGATGTTTACGACAGATAATCTACAAGTAGTGAGTGACCAAAGTCTGGTCGGAATGTCACAAAAACATGGGACTGTGGTGTCCTCACTTAAGTAAGCCAGAATTTTTGCAATGTTACATGGATGAAAGTAGGCTGATTTGACTCTGGTGCTGATGTGCTCATCTGTTGACAAGTCATTTTGGAAGAGGAAATCCAGATTATTGGCGGATACTACAGGAGATTCGCTGGTAGAGGCGATTTAGAGAATTAGGCTTTCCAGTTACGGAGTAAAACTTGGTTTGAATTGGTTTTATTGGCATTCAATTGCAGAAAGTTTGCTGTCATCCAAGTACAAATGCTAGCAAGGGAGCCCCGAGTGTTTGAGATGCTATGAGGCAGAAAAGGATCAAAGCAAAAGTAAACCTTGTCATCTGCATAAAAATGAATGGCTAGTTTTCACTTGATAGATAAGGATACCACGTCTAAGTTGGTCCATGCATTCGTGACATCTCGTCTCGACTTCTGCAACTCACTGCTTACTGGCCTCCCAGCATGTGCGATCAGGCGATTGCAGCTGGTACAAAACTCCGCAGCTAGGCTTGTCTGTCGTGAGCTTCGCAGTTGCCACATTACTCCACTTCTCGCCGACCTGCACTGGCTACCAGTCAAGCAACGGATTGACTTCAAGGTTTTGTCGCTCACTTTTAGGTCCCTTCATTCTATGGCTCCAGCCTATCTCTCAGATGTACTACCCCATCAGGCCAAGCATCGTACCACCCGCTTTTCGGAATCCAACAGTCTAGAAATACCTCGTACAAAACTCAAATCCTTTGGAGACCGTGCATTTAGTTCGTATGTTCCCAAAGCCTGGAACTCCCTCCCGACCTGCGTCAGAACATCCCCTGACCTGACCACATTTAAGAGGAACTTAAAAACACACCTATTTAGGATAGAATTTAGTGAGTCCCCGTGATTCGTCCTTGATGTGCTTATGCGTGCTGACACTGTGCATGCTGCCACTAACCACATTTGCATGCTGACCCTGTGCATGTCACCCCTAACCATGTTATTCATTTTGTTTGTTTTTCAAGCATGATTTTACTTACCATTTAATTGCATTTCCCTTTGCATTAAATGTAAAGCGCCTAGAAAGAGATTAAGTTTTCTGAGGGCGCTTTATCAAGTGCATTGTTATTATTATTATTATTATGGTTACATCTGCAAACGGTAGAGAATAAGCTGTGAAAAGGAGTAGACCTAGACCGGTACTGAATAATTGCTTTCCATTGACACCTATTCTATAGATTTCAGTATCCACTAGCAATTAGCCGAGCTGGTTTGGTCTAGCGGTTAAGGTGCTCGCCCCGACCAAGGTCTGACTGAGGTCTTGGGATCGAGCCCCGAGGCATATGTGAAGCGCCTCAATAGAGATTAAGTTCTCTTGGGGTGCTATATTAATAAATTATATTTTATCCACTAACCACATTTGCATGCTGACCTTGTGCCTGTCACCCCTAACCTTGTTATTTATTTTGTTTGTTTATCAAGCATGATATTACTCACCATTCAATTGCATTTCCCTTTGCAGCAAATGTAAAGCACCTAGAGAGAGATTGAGTTCTTGGAGGGTGCTTTAGCAAGTGCATTATTATTATTATTATTATTATTATTATTAAGGGCAATTTAATGACAAAGTTAGAGCTGTGAGGAACAGGTGTGTTTTAGCTCTCTTAAAAATACATTCGAATCACGGTATATCATGTTCGTTGATGAGTTCGTGGCTTTGGGAGCATATTAGCAGAAGGCACAGCCTCCAAAGAATTCGAGATTGGTTAGAAGCACAGCTAAAAGACATAAGTAAGGAAATGGATGATACGGTGTAAGCCTGATTCCTGACTGGAATGCTAGATCAAGTGAATGAATGGATCTGAAAGTCTGATTCCTGACTGGAATGCTAGAATAAAGTGAATGAATGGATCTGAAAGTAAGTGATGTGACCTTGACAAGACCTTATGTGCTTGTTGATTGAAACCAGCTAATTCAGTGAGAACTGGTGTAATGTAGGGTGGTGCTGACCTTCACGACCGGCAAGCTGAGCTGGAGTATTTTGCTCCGAATGTAGTGTTTTATTGCACAGGCACAAAAAACCTAAAACCATTGGATTACAGAAGTATAGCAGGATGTTACAAATGCATAGATCGTCGTGGCTGTCGTGATCGTCGTGTGCTCGCTTTTTATCTAAGCAAGCCCAAATTTCTGCAATTCTACTTATAGATATGTAACCAGTTAGACTTGACTGTGGAGCTGATGAGGTCATCTAGTGAGTCATTTTCGAATAGGATATCCTGATTTCATGAAGAGGCTACAAAAGATGAGCTGGACGAGCCTATTTTAAGGGTTAAGCTTTCCTTTTTTTTACTCATTGCTGAGTATCACTAGGTTTGCCCATATCGATTAAGTTTGTTTTATATTCATTCAATTTGAGAAACTTTGCTCCATCCAACTGCAAATGTCAGCAATACATGCAGCAAGGGAGTTAAGAGAGTTTGCTGCGCCAAGAGGCAGTGAGGGATCAAAACACAGGTACAGAGCTATGTGTCATTTGCTTAAAAATGGAGTCTTGATTGTGCTTGGTCATTTAATCAGCAAGTGGCAGAGTATTATTTCTGAAAAGAAGTGGACCCGAATAGATCCCCATACTTTAAAGGTATGCTGGATGGCGATTGGCTTTATTGATCTAGGCTGAGAACTCCCACCCAGATAGTACATAAACCTAATTCAGCATTTCTGAGCAGATCATTATACATTTAGAGTAGTTCCTACTCTATAGAGTAATTTGCTCTAAAATATTACCATAACTTTAGTGCAATGTTTTGTTATCAGTACGAGTTTAGCTGCTCTGCAACTATTCTTTCCAGCATCATTGATAGGAATAGCTGTTAGAAGACTGGGTCGAAGTTGCATATTTACTCCTGGCCTAGTGCTGACTTTTTAATGAGTTCTGAAACAGCCTCGTGAATAATGCTGGACCAAAACCTTGAGACCAAGGACACATTAATTATATTTGGTATGCAGGCCAGCAACAAATTTAAAAATCTCGGAAGGAACACAAGAGACTTGGAGTTTAGTAGTTCGTATTCTTCTTAACGACGAAATTAACTCAGAGATTAAGTCAGCAATTGCAGGCGTACAGGTGGATATGAGGTTGAACATGGAGTGGATCGTGAAGAGTCCATTGGGAAAAAGTTACGCTAGAGTTGGACTCCGATCTTGTCGATCTTGCTTGCAATGGAACTGCAAAAAGAATCTGCTAGGTCGCTGTAAGTGTTGCTACTTATGATGCTGACCTAGGGAGAGGTTAAAGAGATGTTTGAAGGTCTGCATCCACATTTTTGTATTGTGCATTTATGATTTAACTTAGTTCTTAGAGATACTAGATTTGGCCTTAGCTGGGATTTATTAGTATGCACTACAATAGTTCTTGTGTGCCAGTAGATCGACAATCAATCCTGATCTATTGTCTGCCTTTTCAAGCTTGTGCTTAAGAATAATAATAATATACTTGATAAAGCATCCTCAGAGAAATCAATCTCTTTCTAGGTGCTTTACATTCGTTCCTAAGGAAACACGATCGGATGGTTAGTGGTAGCATGCTCGATAAACAACAAGAATAACATGGTTAGGGGTAACATGCATAGGGTCAACATGCAAGTGTGGTTAGTGGTAGCATGCAAAAATGTCAGCACGCATAAACACATAAAGGACAAGTCACAGGGACCCACAAAATACTGTCATAAATAGGTGTGTTTTTAATTTCTTTTTAAATGTGGTCAAGTCAGGGATGTCGTGACGAAAGTCGGGAGTGAGTTCCAGGCTTTGGGAGCATACGAACTAAATGCATGGTCTCCAAAGGATTTGAGGTTTGTACGAGGTATTAGTAAACTGTTGGATTCCGAAAAGTGGGTAGTACGATGCTTGGCCTGGTGGATAGTTTAACGTTTGCAGTAAACTTCAGGACATCAGAGCCAGGGTAGACATACATTATGCTTAGGCAGAGGTGCAAACTCATCCATAATGTTATCCACAAAAGAAACTAAATCACCCAAAGTAAAAAATTTGGCTCATATGGTCATCACTTGGGTTATCAAAAGGATTGTTGAAGTAGTAATTATAATAGGTCGTTTGTACATGCCTTAAGAGAAATTAATCCTGATGCTTTACAACTTGCTGAAAGAGAATCGGTAGGGTTAGTGTAATGCACGGTATCAAGCAAAAGCAAGCAAGTATCACACTTATGCTAGCATGCTAAAACAAACATGAAGACACTCATGACCTACGGTTTGTAAAACTCACGGCTGGTAACATACACTGAATCATAGCTAGGTACACATGCAAAGCAAGCCGAAATAAAAAAAAGGTCAAGTTCACTGATGCCAAGGGAAAGCTGAGCTTGACTGGTGTGTCATGAGCTGAGACTTAAATGATGCAAGGTCATTGCAGCGTAAGATCGTGCCTTTGCTTATTCGACACTCTGTTAATGTCCTAACACACTTGATAGTCGCACACTATAGAAAGTTACATGACGACATATCTGTTAGGATTACCTTCGGTAGGCACAGCAATAATCCCCAGTACAGAAATAATGCTAAATATCGTGTTGCAGTCCAAAAAGGCACTTTTTAGTGCAGTAAACTAAAGATAGATGATTCAGCAGCCTCATTCAAATGGTGGCTGAAGAGCCAGGCAAGTTTTCATCTAGCTTGCATCAGCAGTATAGCATGGCCTGCTACATGACTCAAACCCACGACCTGGGTCGTGAAAGCACCAGCTCTTGACCCTTGCACCAAGATGCAGCTCCAAGCCACCCATCTCCTTGAAACTGTCCCACTTGATCGACTGAGTCTTTTTATGCATGCCCTTTTTTGTGATTGCTGACTCTCCTTACTAATAAAGCATAGCTACTCTTGTTTGGTGGAGGGGATATGTGCTCATCTTAAACGACTTGAGGTCGAGCCCTGTGGTATATGCAAAGTGCCTAGATAATCATTAAGTTTTCTTCGGGTGCTATGTCAATGAATTGTATTTTTTTAGTACCCCATGGGAACTAAATCTTTTTCTAGATTTTTTACATGTGTTGGAAATTAAGCATGTCAGCTGATCAGCTTGTGGTGTTGCTATTTGTTGCAGATTATGGGGAGATCATGGTCAGGCAGCTCTCGAGTCAGCGAAAGTGTGTGTCATTAACGCTGGTGCCCTAGGTACAGAAATACTTAAAAACCTCATTTTACCGGGTGTTGGCTCTTATACCATAGTAGACAGTCACAGAACGTCAGGAGAAGACGTGGGATGCAAGTAAGTACAACCTTGATACCAAAATGTGCTTGTCTCAAGGCTTTTTTTGATCCGTGTTTTGTTCCTAGTTCGGTGGTGCAGCACGAGCACAGATAAATCATTGTGCACACTGTCTATCGATTGCACCAAAAACTTCTTTCCTCTTGTATGTGCTTATTGGTAAATGCCAGCATGCCCCTTAATGCTAAAACCGACACTGTAGCTGGTGTAGACTGACGAGACTGAAGCTAACCAGAATGGCTTGGCTGGAGAATCGGGTTCTGGAGTCCAGTGATTGTCTGGTCCAGGCTGCATAGTCGATACAGCATATATGTTTATTGCAAACAAAATTCCACCTTTTTCAGGCATGAGAAGCTAAGTGGCCATTAGCTGAATTAGCCTTGCTTGCAGCGGTTTGTATACTCGTTCTCACAAGTGTTATTCCACCGCTGCAAATGCACGAGTGGGTCAAGTGGAGCCAGAGATCCTAGAGCAGACTTGGGATTCAGTAAACCATGACATATGCAGTCAAAGTGGTATAGCTGTCACTCATAGTTAATGCATTTTGTGGTAATACCCCAAAATCCCATGTGGTTGCTATGGAGTTTGAATATTTAGATGTCATTTAAAGGACTGGCTAGTTTGCAGTTTTCTAGAACTTTGCTCCGTGCCCTTGTCCATGAGCTTTGTGGGGATAATGTAACATTGTCCCTTGTGCATTTTTGTCTGCTACATTTCGATAAGCTGGGTGGCATTGCTATCCTTGGGCTTTCAGCTGTCAGTTTTGGAAGTAGATACACATTGTGCTGCCGTGTACCTTCTGGCTTCTTCCTCCACCCCACTAAGACATCTGTTTATATGCTGCTGCTCTCTCAGCTTACACATTCTGACTCATTCAGCATGCAGAGTTGAGTTAACTTGCGATGGAAATAGCTTGCTGCAATGAAAATAGCTTGAGAATGGGCTCACTACTATTACTCCCAGTCTTTTTTATGACATCCACTTGCAATATCGAATAGCTATCTCAGTCTTTCCGGAATACAACTGGGTTGTAGATTGAAAGTTTTTTCTTTGGTCCCGGCTCAGTACTTTTGTGCCTTGGTCGCTTAGATTGCCTTGTAGAAGGCCCACTATTTACATTCGGTTTGCATCTTGATTCTACTGGCTTTGAATGTATGGGCTTGTGTGTTCCTACCATAATTGTCAGCCCCCCTTAACCACTGCTATGACGTCACACAGTGGGCCTGTTTGCTAGGTTTCCTCCTCTTGTTGCAACCGTTTTTTGTCGGATGTTATTCAGTCAGCTCTTTTCAAGCATGCAGTTTTCTGCCGGTTCAGATCTGCTTGCCGATGAATGAATAATAGGCCTCTTTGCGACCCCACTAAATAACAAACCGTGTTTTGTGTTATGGCACAGACCAGATTGGCCCTTGTGTTCGATGTGGTGCCAAGTGATTGGAGACTGCTAACTATCTGGTTTACTCTGTGTAGTCCTGGCACACAGGCAAGCACACACACACACAAGCTGATGTGCCTGGCGACTGGCCATGAGCAGTGAGGGGGAGGGTTGGTAAGTCATGTCTGTAGTTGCAATGGCAGATAGAAAACTCACTTTTTGTTATTGCTCTGTGAAATCAGTTGGGTGTCAATGTAATTATAAATTATGACAATTGTCTATATGGGCTACCCATTGAGCAAAAGCACCGTGTGCTCACCAACTCGAATGTCGTCAAACAAATCCACACGTTATCATGCCCAGCCCTATCCACGAAAAAATTGTGTTCCTGGGCATGTCATTTTAAACTACACCTCCTGGTCCGATTTTTTTCGTGTGGCGTGTGAATGATTTGCACATTCCGAGGTCTCCTTTAACATTGTTAGGGAGGCACTTCCAGGAATGAAAGCTTGAACAGGCACTCATTTTTTATCATTAGCTGCTTTTTTGATAGTAACAAGCAACACTGGTCTTATGAGCTGTAACCTTAACATCTATTCGATCATGGAGATTACAATTTCAAATTTTCATCTACGGCCAATTCGGGTCTTAGCCTTAGTATTGCCTCTAGAAGTCAAAGACTCTGTTGTCGCAAATGTCAGCCAACTTTCAGAAGTTAACCGATGATACAACCGACCTTCCATCTCATTGGCAATGCTAAACATTTAGCCAGCATAATTGATTTTGAACTTTCAATTTGAAGTGCAGATGTGAGTCAGTCATCTAATGCTTGCAATCTTGGTGTTCTATCTGAGATCTCCTGACTTGATACACCAAATTTATATGTAAGTATATTTCTAAAGCCAGTCTTCATGTTCTCCATCTTCAGGGATAGTCACTAAAAACTGCAACAGCTACCCAAAGTTCTTATTACTTGGCTGTTCTTTCCACACTCGGCTACTACGGTATGCCCTTGTAGGGCTCTCACAAACTTCTTACAAGCCGCTCCACGTAAGAATTACGACGGTTGGTCTTTTCAAGTCAAAAGCTTGAGCCTCACGTGGCTGGAAAGGATGTGCTACCTTTGGTAGCAAGAGATAAGATGCCATTGCATAAGAAATGTGAAAGTGAGTTCCCGAGTCTTGGACTTGCAGAGTAATAATAATAATAATAAATACTGATAATAACACACTTGATAAAGCACCCTCAGAGAACTCAATCTTTTTCTAGGCACTTTCCATTTGCCACAAAGGAAACACGATAGGATGGTTAGTGGTAGCTTGCTCGATAAACAACAGAATAACATGTTTAGGAGTGACATGCACAGGGTCGCCGTGATGGGGCACTAGGCAAGGCGATTGCTTTCACGACCTCGGTCCCGAGGTCGTGGTTTCGATTCCTGCGGTGGGCGATCCTTTATCGAATCTGTAAGTGGTGGTGATAGCCATAAAAGCTCTTTTGTCGCTATACAAAAAGAGGCTGTTTAATCAGCTAGGATCTTTTTTTATTTATTTACGGTCAGCATGCAAGTGTGGTTAGTGACAACATGCAACAGTGTCAGCATGCATAAGCACGTAAAGGACGAATCTCGGGGACCCATTAAATGCTGTAGTAAATAGGTGTTTTTAGTTTCTCTTTAAATGTGGTCAAGTCAGGAGATGCCGTGACGCAGGTCGGGTGTGAGTTACAGGCTTTGGGAGCATACGAACTAAAGACACGGTCTCCAAAGGATTTGAGGTTCGTACGAGGTATAGGTAAACAGTGACTCCAGCACAAATTTGCTGCACACATTTAAATTTCACCTATTTGCTAAGTTTTGGTGCACCCTAGCATGCCCATGGCCAAATCGTCCTTATGTGAGTTTGTCGAGATCCTGTTTGGGAAGAGCTAATCCTCCCCCCCCCCGGGGGCACATTGCCAGCTTTGCCTTTACTGCTACCTTAAACTTGTACGTACATTTTTAAAAGTACAGAGCGACAGGAAGCCGTTGGCCATTGGACCGAGCTCCAAAAAAGAATTGTGCCTCGAGCGGGTTACGATCCCAAAACCATAATTTTTTAACTGACTTGAAAAATGCCCTGAAAATGACCAAAATTCCTGAGCTAGACACGTAGTGGATATTCTGGATAAGTGATTACCATATCTGTGGGTGCTCGTGTATGAGAAATGAGACACGTAGTCCTCTTATAGAGACTAAGGTCGTTTTGCTGCCTAGAAAGAGATTGTCTTCTCTAAGGGCGCTTTATCAAGGGTGCTATTATTATTGTTATAAGTAGAAACATCTGGACGTTCTTTTTCTTTAACTAGTTACCATAATTTCACTAGTTGCTACACCAAGTTGAACTAACTTTCTAATTTCGAAGCTGTGCAGACTGAGTTTGTCAAGGTTCCTATGCCACATCCACGAGAATGTGGTATAGAATACGGGATCATAGCCGAAAATGCTCGTCAGTGCTCCTTTCAATCTTCCTGTGCAATACTGATTTAGATGCTGTTAGTAAATGTCATATGTACTTCTAGCGTATCTCCTAATTCCTGTGCTCAGCCGATGGCTATCCATCCATGTGCTTACTTTTGTAGCTGCAGTGAGTACTCGTGGGATGCTTGACGCAACTGCATGATGCGTTGTAGCTTCTTCTTGGATCGTGGCTCAATTGGATCGGTGAGTTGACCCTTGGATTATTGCTTACGGGGGATATAGCGAGGCGGAGCTCGTGGTCTGAAACCCACCTTGGAGATCTAGAATCACTCAATTGACGTCTTTCCATAATCAGGGCATGCTATTTCGTAACACGCTGTAGTTGGATGGTGTAGTTGGATGAGCGCATTGCCTCAACTGTCAAATCAGTCAAATGCTCCGCCTTTGCTGTTGTTTTACAGGCACTACTCTCTTGAGAGCCCACACTTCTTAAGTGTTGACACAGGCTTTGCATCTGATGTTGAACCCCGTGCCTGGCTTTCTGGCTACTCGGCCGTGTCTTTTCCTCACGGGTGTTTAAACTGGGCTTAGCTTAAGGCCGATTGCTTTCTCCTGCTTCGTTGCTTGCTGTGCACTGTGCAGTACAGGGATTTGCACACGGGCGATCACGGAGTGCACACTGGAGATCTGCTTGCACTCTTGCTGAGGTTTTTCACTGGCTGCTCTTCTCGACCAATCTAATTGTCCACAATTGCCATTCATTCCAAGCTGTCCCGATCCTTCGGAGTCTCTCTCTCTCCCTCTCACGCTCTCACGAGCATTGGTGTGGTGCTCGCAGCCTTGCTCAGTTATTGGCTGGAAATATCTGTTTACGAGAATTGCCGCGTTGGTATCAAGTATCCCTTGCTAAAGTCCGATAGAGGCTGTTTATAGCAAGATGGTTTTACTTGGTTACAGATGCTTAGGAACAAAGTGCTCCAACGTGACGTTACTCGTTGTTAGAGCTGGTCTGCTAAATCTCCTAATCCACCTATCTGCATACTAATCAGCGTACCGACTTCGAGATGACGTGTTTGGTGCTATGTTCAAGCTACAAAGCTGACTCAAACAGTGTATCCCTGACCTCAAAGTTACTACGATCAATGTCCGATTGGACCGTCCTAGGCAGATGGCAAGCTTAATAATAATAATGCACTTGATAAAGCGCCCTCAGAGAACTCAGTCTCTTTCTAGGCGCTTTACATTTGCTGCAAAGGGAAACGCGATTGAATGGTGAGTAATATCGTACTTGATGAACAACATGAATAACATGGTTAGGGGTGACATGCACAGGGTCAGCATGCAAATGTGGTCAGTGGCAGCATGCACAGTGTCAGCACGCATAAGCACATCAAGGACGAATCACGGGGACTCACTAAATTCTATCCTAAATAGGTGTGTTTTTAAGTTCTTTTTAAATGTGGTCAGGTCAGAGGATGTTCTGACGCAAGTCGGGAGGGAGTTCCAGGCTTTGGGAGCACACGAAGTAAATGCACGGTCTCCAAAGGATTTGAGGTTTGTACGAGGTATTGGTAAACTGTTGGATTCCGAAAAGTGCGTGGTACTATGCTTGGCCTGGTGGGGGAGTAGATCTGAGAGATAGGCTGGAGCCCAAGAATGAAGTGACCTAAAAGTGAGCGACAAAACCTTGAAGTCGCTGGTAGCCAGTGCAGGTCGGCGAGAAGTGGTGTGATGTATCAACTGCGCCGCTCACGACAGACAAGCCTAGCTGCAGAGTTTTGCACTAGCTGTAATGGCACATACTGGTAGGTCAGCAAGCTTGTGGCCGGCCGGCATTTCTGGGATTTCTATAGCAGCTGCACATTTTGCTGCTGCCCATACCGTGTTCTGAACACCGTGTGGCAGTTTCTTACTTATTACCGTTACATCTCTAATCATGTCCACGAGACTAAATGCTCGTAGGAACTGCACTTGTACTGGTCGCAAAAATAGTCCCGCTTTCCTTTCAGAGTGGCTACGGGCAGCTAGGGGGATGCTTCTCCTTTGAGTGTAGCCTCTTTTCCTGTGCCTTTTCCTCTCGACATTGCCTGTTGGTCACATTAGTTCGTGTGCTACAACTCTTCTTTTGCTTCGCCCTTGTGTTATCTAGCAAACAGATCAGTTAGCCAGCATCAATAAGTGTCCTCTTGCATGGCTTTTGGATATTTGAATTTGTTTCCACGGTCATGATGCCATTTCACATTCTTTATATGTCTACCCGCCAAAATCTTTTACCATGACTCTGCTACTTCGTGTCCATTGATGCATGTTAGACCTGTTTCAGAGATTTTTAGTACAATCAATGCCTATCACCTTGTAACTGCTATGATAAGTTCAGCTGGAGAGCTGTGGTCAACAAGTTGTGTGACTGCCATACCTTGGTGTGTAAAGGTAATGGTAAGGGTAAGGGTTGGATAATTCCAATAGCCTTAATTACATAGCAACAGCAGAGGCTTTGCAGCTGTCACCCTGCTTGCATGAGGTGATGAAAGATTGCCTGCTGCTGCTGGACTCGAACCCACGACCCATGTTAAGAAGCACAAGCACGGTACCACAAGCACGGCCAAGATCTGGGCATGTTTGTATATCTGCATTGGTAGCTTCATTATACTACAGGCTCTAAAAGGGGTTATTTCTTGGTAGTTTACCACAGTCTATGATGCCGAAGCCGTTCTTGCCGCATGTGCACACATACAAACAATACATATTCGCTGACATAAATACACTTACACTGACAGCCAGCAATGCATTTCATATATAATGCGGCAGAAACAATTATTGCAAATCACTGGGAAGAATGTCTGAATTCAGTGGAGCTAGGAGTTCAGTACAATGTACTCAGGGAAGGGCAGCAGGAAAATATTAATACTAATCGCGCACCTTTGTTTAGCACCGAGAAGAAGAAGAGAACTAAATCTTGTTCCACGCGCTTTGCATAGCATGAAAAAGAAGTGTCGATTGGTTCGTGATAATACGCCCACTGGCAGCACCCATTAGCGCACAAAGGACATTTCTCATGTACTCTGCTAACTTGGCTGGGAAGAGCTGGATTTTAGCTTCTGTTTAAATGTCAAGTCAATGGATGTCGTGACGTCAGTCGGAAGTGAGTTCCAAGCTTTGAGGGCATACACGTTAAAGGCACTGTCTCCAAAGGATGTGAGGTTATTTTGAGGCACAGGTCAACGACTTGAGTAAGACGAGCAGGTCTTACGATGGCTGGTGTGATTGGAAAGTTGTCCTGGTTGATCAGCTTGAGCAAGAGAATGATGGGATTTGCTAGTTAGTGACTAAACCTTTAAGTCGATAAGTCGATGTTACTTGACAGAGAGCCAATGCAGGCCAGTGAGAAATGATCCACAACGTTCAACACACACAGACATAGCTGCAAAGCTTGCACCAACCGTGTGCATCTTATTCCACTAGCAGGAAGATCTGCAAGAGCTGAATTTACTGAAGTAGTAGAAGAAATTCACAAATCTTAGCCGCTTGGCTGTTGTATCCTTATTGAATGAAACCAGAATTATTTTGCAATTTGTCTTAGCTAAAAGTAGGAAGCCTGGACTGTGGAGACAGTGTGGTCAGCTGTGTAAGGTCGTTTGAGCACAGGACACCCAGATTCTGCTGAAGACAATGCCAAACCCCTTTTGACCGTAGGGCTTTTCTTTGTTCAATTGCCACTAAGTTTGCATGTAGCAGCTAAGCTGCTTTTTGTTATTCAATTTAAGAAAGTACAGTGAAAGTATGGTCGTGTAAAAGCATGGAAGTACGAATATGAGCGACACAATGTGCAGCCGAGTTCTGTTGCTCGAATGCCTTGTGTATCTCCGTCTGTAACTTCATAAAGTCATAAAGACCACGTGGGTGTTACGCAGGAGAGTTTTGTATAGCGGACTCACAGCCTAAGCAGCTTTCAGTACGCATTCGGTAGCCAAGAGACTTCATCTCGCGCAACAAAGAGAAAGTGGGAAGCATAGCAGAGTCAGGAGAGCAGTTGAGGTAGTGAGTAGCATAGAAGTAGCAGCTCAGGACCGCTGAAAAGGATCTGCCATAGTCGGCAGTAGGAGAGTAGTTGTCGTTGTGTAAGAATTGTGGAAGCGAGTTCCACAGTCTAGGACCTGCAGAGCTAAAGCTTCTGTCGCCAGCAGTCTTTAAGCAGAAGAATGGAACAGCTAATTTATTGTCCACACAGGACCTGAGGGTGCAAAGAGGCTGGAACTGGTGCAGCATTTCAGCTAGGTACGAAGGAGCCAAGCCGTGGCTGGCCTTGTAGGTCAGTGTAAGAACTTTGCTCTGTATCCGTTGCTCAACCGGCATCCATCCTAGCTCTTCCTAGACTTCTTAATTCAAGGACCACTTAGGACCTTAATAGCTACTATCGGTCAAGATGACTCTCGTTAGACGACCACACCAGCTCCACAATCAAGTCTGCCTACTTTCATCTTCATAATATTGCTAAAATTCGGGCTTGTTTAGATAAGGATACCACATCTAAGTTGGGCCATGCATTTGTGACATCCCGTCTTGACTTATGCAACTCACTGCTTGCTGGCCTACCGGCATGTGTATTCAGGCGATTACAGCTGCTGCAAAACTCTGCAGCTAGGCTTGTCTGTCGTGAGCATCGCAGTTGCCACATCACACCACTTCTCACCGACCTGCACTGGCTAGCAGTCAAGCAAGGGATCGACTTCAAGGTTTTGTCGCTCACTTTTAGGTCCCTTCATTCTTTGGCTCCAGCGTATTTCTCAGATCTACTCCTCCACCAGGCCAAGCATCATACCACCCGCTTTTTGGAATCCAACAGCCTACAAATACCTCGTACAAACCTCAAATCCTTTGGAGACCCGTGCATTTAGTTCGTATGCTCCCAAAGACTGGAACTCCCTCCCGACTTGCGTCAGAACATCCCCTGACTTGACCACATTTAAAAAGAACTTAAAAACACCTATTTAGGACAGCATTTAGTGGGTTCCTGTGATTCGTCCTTCATGTGCCTATGCATGCTGACACTGTGCATGCTGCCACTAACCACATTTGCATGCTGACCGTGTGCATGTCATCCATAACCATGTTATTCATGTTGTTTATCAAGCATGATTTTACTCACCTTTCAATCGCGTTTCCCATTGCAGCAAATGGAAAGCGCTTAGAGAGAGATTGAGTTCTCTGAGGGTGCCTTATCAAGTGCATTATTATTATTATTATTATTATTATTAAGATTGCATATTATTACTGTAAAACCCTATCTATAAGCTCCACTCAAAGAACTTACCTTCTCGGTAAGTACGATTAATCTAAACCTAGTTAGCTTGATGCAGCTATGCATTCTCTAGCTTCTCATTGAGCCAGGCAGTTCCCAATTTCTGAGATGTGGCTGCCGTGTATGATGGTATGTAGAGGCAGTTTCTATATTTTGAATACCAATTATGAGCACTTGATTTTTGCCTTGTAATTTTTCGTCAAAGAGAATATATATATTATCAGGTTTAGTCGGCATAAGCAGCTGTTTGTTGTTATCATAGTTTTAAGTGGAAATTGAATCAAATTTTTGGCGACTTTGTGGTGCAAGGTGAGCATTCCATAAAAAATCTGAGAGCTGCTGGCTTTACTTCTTTAGCCTGTTGATTGTAAAGTCCAGCTGTGAGGACTTAGCCCAGTTTGTTCAGTTGCAGTGTTATCATTTCTTGTAGCAACTGGTTAGTTATGCTTGCTGATTATAATCAGAAGTAAATATCAACTATACCTCATACAAACCTCGAATCCTTTGGAGACCGTGTATTTAGTTCTTATGCTCCCTAAGCCTGGAACTCAAGCCAGACTACGGCATCCCCTGACTTAACAACATTTAAAAAAGCTTAAATGCACCTGTTTATAACAGCATTTAGTGGGTCTTTGTGATTCGTCCTTCGTGTGCATGTACCCGCTTACACTATCCCTGCTGCATGGTGATGTTACCACCAATCATTTGGTAATGCTTTCTATACAGCATCCATAAAGTGCCTAGAAAGAGATTCCGCTTTCTGAGGCCACTATACAAATGTATTATAATAATAATAATTATTATTATTACTGTTATTATCTTCTTTCAGTGTGCTTTTCTTGGGTACCTGTGCAGCATTCAGTGCATGTTACCAACGATAGGTCTTGCTAAGAGGTGGCTAGGAGCTTGTTTACTTTTGCTTTAGTGTGCTAGCCTAAGCATGATACTTGTTTGCTTTTGCTTGCTTGATACGTGCAGACTTGATCTCACTAACCCTTGGGTACTGATTGCCTTGCGTTGTAAAGCGCCTTAATTAAACACGGATTAAGTTCTCTTAGGGTGCGTATGTAAACGACCTATAATTGTTTATGTCTCACTCCGTTCCTTTCTTTCCTTTCTCACTTCCCATTGTCACTCTCCTCTCTCTACTTCTTTGTTTCCCTCCCTCTTCCCCTTTGCTTTTGTGCTCTCTCACTCTCTCTCTCTCTCTCTCTCTCTCTCTCTCTCTCTCTCTCTCTCTCTCTCTCTCTCTCCCTCTTTCTCTCCCTCTCTCGTTTTGTCTGTCTGTCTTTATCTCTCTTGGTTTACCACTCTTTAGAATGAACTTACATTGACGGTTCCACTGGAGCCAATGGCTGGCATGCTTTGAAATGTTTGTGCTGTGATCTTGCCGTTAGCCTTTGTATGTTATAAATCGCTGTGCCTCATGATCTGTTCCATTTCAGTCTAGAGCAAAGGCTGCTGCTGCATTGCTGAATGAACTTAACGAAGACACACGCGGTGACTACGTGGATGAAGTAAGCAAGCAAGCTTGTGCTTCCTGTAGCTCTAGCTTGAGTCTGCTTTTCCATGAATCACGAGTGATTGCCAGGGTGTCATCTCACTTGACCAATGTGTTTGACCTTCGTGGTCGACTCGTCACTATCCTGCTATATACTTTCCTCATAGAGTCTGGACGACGTGCTCAATAAGAACCCAGAGTTCTTTCTGTCTTTCACCGTCGTCGTCGCCACTGCAGTACTAGAGAAGTAAGCCGTGCTCGCTGCACCATTCTTTGAGCTGTTAAACGTGGTTATGTGTAAATGTAGTGCGTGGTGATGCCAACCTGTTACGTCGCTTTGTGTGTTCGTCGGCGCCTTCGCTTGAAGGCCGTTAGGGCTGCCGGCAGATTTTTGGCACCATTGCACCTCAGACACTCGGCGGCGCCGGTCAGCGCCGACTGCGTGCTAACAGCGTACAGCCGATTGCCTGAGCTGAGTGGGCATTGCTCTTCTCTCTCTCTCTTTCTCTCTCTCTTTCTCTCTCTCTTTCTCTCTCTCTCTCTCTCTCTCTCTCACTCACACACACATAAGCCGTGCTCGCTGTGCCATTCTTTGGGCTATTAAACGTGGTTGCGTGTAAACGTAGTATGTATGTGTGTGTGTGTGTGTGTGTGTGTGTGTGTGTGTGTGTGTGTGTGTGTGTGTGTGTGTGTGTGTGTGTGTGTGTGTGTGTGTGTGTGTGTGTGTGTGTGTGTGTGTGTGTGTGTGTGTGTGTGTGTGTGTGTGTGTGTGTGTGTGTGTGTGTGTGTGTGTGTGTGTGTGTGTGTGTGTGTGTGTGTGTGTGTGTGTGTGTGTGTGTGTGTGTGTGTGTGTGTGTGTGTGTGTGTGTGTGTGTGTGTGTGTGTGTGTGTGTGTGTGTGTGTGTGTGTGTGTGTGTGTGTGTGTGTGTGTGTGTGTGTGTGTGTGTGTGTGTGTGTGTGTGTGTGTGTGTGTGTGTGTGTGTGTGTGTGTGTGTGTGTGTGTGTGTGTGTGTGTGTGTGTGTGTGTGTGTGTGTGTGTGTGTGTGTGTGTGTGTGTGTGTGTGTGTGTGTGTGTGTGTGTGTGTGTGTGTGTGTGTGTGTGTGTGTGTGTGTGTGTGTGTGTGTGTGTGTGTGTGTGTGTGTGTGTGTGTGTGTGTGTGTGTGTGTATGTATGTATGTATGTAACTCCACAAAGCCAAGACTATGTGGGCGTTATGCAGGAGAGTTTTTGATAGGGCATTCACAACCTAAGCGGCTTTTGGTACGCATTCGATAGCCAACAGACCTCGTCTCATGCAACAAAGAGATAGTGGGAAGCATAGTAGAGTCAGGAGAGCAGTTGAGGTAGTGAGTAGCGTGGAAGTAGCAGCTCAGGCCCGCTGAAAAGAATGAGCCATAGTCAGCAGCATGAGAGTAGTTGTCGTTTCGTTAGTGCGCAGTGATGCCAACCTTTTATGTCACTTTGTATGTTCGTCGGCGCCTTTGCTTGAAGACGTACGTGAGGCTATAGCCTGTACGCAGCTGTAAGGTGTATTAGTGTTCCGGAACGAGCGCTAAAGAACTAGCTGCATACGTATAATAGGCTTACACTAGAGCGTCTTGCCGGGTGACACATGTTGGTAGAATAGCCACCTCCCATCTGACGATCAAACGTCTGCTAACCTAGAAGATTAGTTCGATACACATGTTCATTCTTGTAGAGTAGCTTCGTTACAAAAATATGCAAAAACAAAACGAGGAGTGCGAGCACACCATGTATGCTGGACAAAAGCTGCCCATGAATGACTACACTTTCAGGTTTCCATTCCCATGCTGCATTGAAAATACTAAGGCATCCAACTGTGGTAATGCCTACTAATAATGTAGATATCGAAAATGAAAGTCGTCGGCAAGAAACAAGGGTCGATGACGACAGGCTTGCATTTTAATAGGCACCCCTACCTCAGCCAGCCGACCATCATCGCTACATGTAGCCCCGTCGTCATTCCTTATAGCCTGTCGCAAATGCTTCAGTCTCGTCTCTGGTGTTACTTGTACACTCAATGCATTCTGGTTTTGATAGCTTATGTGGTGGCACGAAAAAACATCTATGCTGCTCGTGCATTTCGCGTCCACCAATCATTCAGAGAGTTCATTAGCCGTGGCTGCGGTAGCTACTCGCCTATTGCCGCCTGGCCCAATGGCTTTGTCATTGTTCTTGCAGCCCCTCGCTGACCGGCTGACACCATACGTTTGATCTTTATAGGAATAACTAGCTTACGTCCGTGGAAAATCACGGGAAATTTCAATGTAGCATTGAAATGTGGGCCTGGTTGTCCACTCACCTATAAAAGAATTGTTAGCTGATGGAACAGCCTCATTTGCATAGCAGCAGAAGAGCCTTCACGGCTATCACCACTTTTTTGCACTGATCAAAAAAGAATCGACCACTGGAGGACTAGAACCCGCGATACGAGTCGTGAAGAGCCAGCACCTTACCCCTGGGCTAAGAAAATTTCACAGGAATTTCACAGGAATTTTCATGTGACTTCCGTTTGCTATCAGTCTCTCCGGCCGTTATTGCTGGAGAGAGCGGCTCCTCCTTTTAGCTTGCTCAGCATGCCGTTCAGCAGTCTCTTCTGGTATCTGGTATCAGGTATATCCAGCACTTTGTTGCTGTATCGCCCTTTCCTCGTAGCTTCTGCTGATGCTGGATCGTGATTGGCATGCATCCAAAAATTGTACTTTCTTTGAATTCAGAGTCTACCATAAATTTGCAGCCATTTAAAAAACTGGTAAAGCTCACACGTTACACTAACGGGGCAGCTTTCCAATTTGAGCCTACTCAGAGATCCCTGAAGCTGGGAAGCAGCTGAAGCTGGGAAGCAGCTGAAGCTGGGAAGCAGCGGAAGCTGGGAAGCAGCGGAAGCTGGGAAGCAGCGGAAGCTGGGAAGCAGCGGAAGCAGCGGAAGCGCCAGACGTCTGACTTCGGGTGTAGTGCAGAGAGCAAGAGTGGAAGCTGCTGGAATGCCATGGCCACTCCTTGAAAAACCCTTTAATTTTTAATCCGTTTAAGTGTTTAAAGTTCTAGCATTTCAACTGTTAACTATGAGAGTGCGTGATCGAGCTATACATACCAATAATATTAAAGTCTCTCCCTTTTTTCGATCCTCACCCATTGCTCTACCCTCACTGTACGACTATATTATCATCACGAAGGACTCAATGTCAGTGTGCAGTCAATGGCTAACTTACCGACCGACCAATTAACTAACCTAGCTTATTATAGGGGTTGATAATAATAATAATAATACTTTTGCAAGCACCCTTGGAGAACTTAATCTTTCTAGGCATCTTGCATATGCTATACAGGAAGCTCTTACCATATGCGCCTGGGTCTTAACCCAGGGGTACCGTGCTCGCTCTTCACGATCCAGGTCGTGGGTTCGAGTCCTGCAGTGGGCAAACCCCTTATTGCCCTCTGCAACCGGTGGCGATAGCCGGGAAGGCTCTTCTGCTGCTATATAAATGAGGCTGTTTAATCGGCTAACCTTAATCGTTAGTAACCTGCCGCTCACACACCCTTCATGCCGTTATGTGTCGCCTCAACTCGACCGAGTCGGGGCATTTCCCCATGCTGCTGTACACACTTTGAACGGCCCGCTGCAACATCTCTGCCAGCAACATCGACTAGTTGGTCGATGTGAAGCCGGTGAACGTTTCTAGCTGTCAACTGCCCCGTGCTTCTGTTTCAGCTCCTTGTTGCGACTCGCAAAGCTTCTTTGGGATCATTCGACACCTCTCGTTGTGTGCCAGACATACGGTCTCATCGGAAGCATTCGGCTGGTCACCCGAGATCATACAGGTCGGCGAGCTGCTGCCTGGCAGCAGTGAGCGCTTGCGATTGGGTAGCCAGCACTGCTAATCTCGATAAACTTGCTTGTGTAAGACAAACAGGCAGCTCCCGCAATGTGCCGCAGTCGTGGTCGTAAAGAATTGACCATTTGTGGTGCAGCGGCTGGATATGCAAAGCTCACTTCTGCCCCTTGATTGCTATGGAGATATACTAGCTTACAAAGTTGTCTGTTTACAATGGAGAGCTGTTAAAGCATAGGGAAATATATGTGACACTGCGATGGCCAGTGATGTGTTGCTGTATGACACCTCTTCGTTTGAGCCCATAATGACACTCTGTGCTCCTCCTGCCCATTAGATTACTTTTACTATTTGTGTGTCGAATATCTTGGGCACGAGAGTTCATCGTATCGCTCATGTGCTTTTCTGCTTTTCTTTTTACTGAATTCTGTTTGTCTCTATGGCAGTAGGAGTTGTGATTTACATAGTGCTCCCCTATGGAGATGCTGGAGGGTCAGGAGATGCATTATATTCCTTTTTAGTAGTGCTGCCACCTGATACCTCAGACATGTGGGTCGTTTTGCAATATGCAGTAGCAAACATGGCATTAAACCATAAACCCTAGCAGGAAAGCAGCCAGCCAGACTTGTGATGCTAGCTTGCTATTATCCCTTGAGTGTGGAGTTTAGCAGTGATTGGCCCAGATGATAACTGTCCACTAGAGGTGGGCCTCCTGTACAATGTCTGTCTTAAGAGCTATTGCCATCTCAAGGATCCGTGTGTGCAATTTTGCACCCAGTGATGCTTGCATTTATCGGGCAAAAGTCCTGTGTGGTTAGCCATTCTCCTTCTGATATTCGTTTTTACTGCCCTTGCTTCTCTGCTTACTCTAGCTCATGCGCCTAAAGATTGATGCACCTTCTGTGCAGTTGAAACATCGGTGCAAAATCATTATATCGGAAGGTCATTGCTGTGTAGCTTTGGTATATGCAAGTGCATCAGTTTGTCATACCTCAACGGCCTTGCTACATCACATACAATCCTCTCTTGATCTCTCTCGTCGAGGTGGACCTGTCGTGATTGTGTGAACCAGACTGCTTGATGTCTTGGAGCCCCGGGCCAATGTAAGGTTATACACATGCTAGGCACTACCACATGACCATTTCAGCTAGTGATACCCTGTATATGGGTGCCTGTCTGTGTCCAAGTGGGTTTTGTGCTTTGTACTTTTGTAGTCACTGAGTCACATCCTGACAACGAGCATCCAGACCTGCGGCTCGATCGACCATTTCCAGCACTCCAACGGCTGTGTGCTTCGTATGACCTTGATGCAATTGAAATCAAGGTGAATGATCCTTACTGCCGACGTAGGATAGCAGCTATGCAGAATCTGTAATAGGTCACTGGTGTGGTAATGGCTATTGCTTCTGCTTTCATCTTCTTTTGATGAAGCTGGCTCTAACTGGCTATTTTGTAGGACCACAACCACATCCCTTGGCTAGTTATCTTGTACAAGTTCCTAGAAATTTACAAGCAAGAGGTGAGTTTCTTTGCATGATAACATTCTTTTCTATTCTACTCCTGTTGATCACTTGTTTTAGGCAGAATCTCACATTCTGTTAGCATTACTTACGCTAGACCACGGGGTATTGGTCGTAAGTAGTGACTGATACCTCACCCAAGACCACCGTCAGTGAATTGCTGAAGACTTTTACAAATCCTAGCCAACATGTATTCAGCAGGCTTGCTCGTTTTTGATATACTTTCGACTAGGTTCCTTTGATTAACTTATTCGTTATGGCGCTGCTACCCCATCCTCAAGACTTGCCTTCGCTTAGCTAACTGTGCATGATTCGGTTTAAGATGTGTTGGTTGCAAGCAGTTCAGTTTATTATTGTAAAGGAACTTTGGCTTAATCAACCACCTGTACATATAGCTCTAATTGAGTGCTTGGGGTCTGGGCCGTTCGTCACAGTGGCATGTGGTTATTTTTTCTTTATTCTCTAGAACCCGTGGTTCTCCGGATTCAAACCTGCAGGCGATAGAATCTTTCGAAGGGCACTTGAGACCAGCCATGACCAGGCAGTTTTAGTAGCATTGTGGCAAACGAGACAAATGCTACCTATAGGTTGTGCCAATTATAGATCATTAGGCCTCTCGGTCGGTGCAATGTGTCCTCCCCTGTGAATAACGAGACTATTCATTTTTTAGTTAGCCCTTTGATGTTAGTGAGCTTTTTCCTTGAACATAATGTGTCTGACTCCGCCTTCCTCCTGAGTAATTCATGCAGGTCTTCGGGCCTGAAGGTAATCCTAGTTTACAGGAACCGTGACCAGGTATTGCCTTTGGTGCACATTTATGTAAGTGACAAGCTTTTTGTCTATCGGTGGGCATCGGGTTGTTATCTAAAGATGAATCCCGAGCTTCAAACAACGTGTATTGGTACTCTCTTTCTATGTACCGGCACTATCTTTTTCTTTAGCTGTGTATGATTGTGTTTGTGAAATGTAGCCTTCATGACTGCTTGCAGAAGCAGTCCTTACTCACGATATAATATATGCACTCACGGCAGAAGTAGCAGCAAGACCTCTGGAAAAGGCCTAGAAGTTCCTATTATGGTAGAAAAAAAAACGTTACTGCAGCATGCTTTAATCATGTGCGGTATATACGATAGGCCCACTTAGCCGGTAAGGAAAGTTTCAGTACAAGTTAATCAATTTCTAGTACTAAAATGAAGTTGCACCACCACGATTAGTAATTGCCTCTCATAGCCTCTCGGGGATAGAGCAAACTAAGCGTTAGCAAACATCTGGTGGTATCTTTCCCCAAACGTCTTGTAAGCTGTAGAAAAGTGAGTATTCAGATTTGATATGACCCCTCTGTGCTGTAAGCCTTCTATTCACTTTATCCTAGAGGTGCTTAATGGGATTCGGATCAGGAGATTGGCTAGGTCATTCCAATAGCTTAATAGGCCTTAAAGCATTCACATATGGCTTTTCTCCCGTCTTTATGGTTCTACCATGCTCGGTCCCTAAACATGCAAACTGCAAACGGGCCCTTTTCTATGGCAGACAGAAGCGGCTTCTTTTCTTCAATCCGAACAAACATACCGTGTTAATTAAAAACTGCCTAATCATATCCCAACCAACTAGCTTCCAGGTAGCAGCATACAAGCATTGAGCATGATCTCTGGCAGGGCTGAAATGATATGTGGGTACTTTAGCAGATATGGCATTTAGAGTCCTGCTCTGCATTCCAGGCATTGTGAGCCTAACCATCTCTCTAGATCTTCAGACTGTAGAGCCCCCAAGTGCGATGGCACTTCGGGTTCTGAATTATATTTTCCAATACGGCCACGATCCAAAACAAACCAACTCGGCAAGTTAAGTATTTTTTTAACAATGTATCCGAATTTGGTTACCTTCCTGTGACGGTCATGGACTGGCCTCGTCAGTCTCCGAACCTTAACCCAATCAACTATTTGTGGGATGGGGTTGAGCAACGGTTTCTGCTGCTGGCCATCCATATCACATCCACTGATGCACTTTTTGAACTCTTGTAACGTCGAGGGGTAGGACAATGGCTGACGTTAGTATGAGTTTTATCAGCTCTGTGCCTGGGCAAGTCCGACAGTTTGTTGCAAATACGGGAGATCCAGTGTCGTATTAGCTGAATAAATTAATCATGATACATGATAACTGCATAAACCTGATGTGTTTTCTTAGTTCAATTAGTGTGCATACATTTTTGTAACAGCAACGTTTAGTATTTACTCAAAATGCATAGGAATCGCCTAGTGATCTGACCACATTCTGCTGACGCACTCTGTTAATTTTACTAGCATGGCAATGAATATCCTTCGACATATCAAGCGAGAGAAGCGTTGAAGAGCATGATACGTCAAGGTAAACAGCAGGTTCGGTTTGTGTGACCCGAGACTCATAAAAACTTGTACTTCCTGTTGTTCTTGAGATTCATTTGAATTTTGTAGGAATCCGAAAGCGTGAAAGTGGTATCCCTGAGGATGAAGAAAATTTTGAAGAAGCTATCAAGGGTTGTAATATTGCATTACGACCAACAACCGTAAGCTTTTTTTGGTTGATATTCACGGAATGTGGCCATCGAGTTTGATGTTAGTCGCATCATTGCCGGCTGCAAGCGGTGGTGATAGCCGTTTGGGCTCTTCTGCTGCTATACAAATGAGGCTGTTAAAATCAACTAAGATCTATTACTTATGTAACCTGTAGCATTCCTCTACTGCTGTTTTGGTTTGGCCTACAAGTCTGCTGATTTTACGATACGATCCTAATGTGGATTATTGCTATCTTATTTCTATCACATAAGTTATTTGGTTTCAAACAGAATTTCTGGACCTCAACATGCTCAGCTGCAGGTTTTTTTTTATCAATGCTAGACCATATGCATGACCTTTACTTGGTATCACTGGTCATTGGCTGCTGCTGTGTTGCTGAAAGCTGAGTTTACGATGTCGATTCGCTAATTTCTTGACTTTCTGATTCTCTGATTTCTGGGCTTTCCGATTTGCTTATTTCTTGACATGCCAATTCGACTGCTTCAAGCGTTTTCATAAGTTAATTCAAGTGCCAGATCAGATCAATTCTGGGATGTAATACAATATGGGCAAAACGTCACATAGCATAGATAACAGTTGTTGTTAACACTGAAATATCTAACAAAATTAACTATTTTCTAATTGTGAGCATATCGGCTGACTTGGTATCTTCCATAAGATTGTCTCCTACCTTGGTACGCTCTAGGCAGTAGCACACCAAAGGGGACAGGGGCTATATGCTCCCGTACGCTGGATCACGGGGCCACCAACATAGACCACTATTACTAGGGGGCGCCATCTGTGCAGTTAGTCCCAGGAGCACACTATCCTAGGAATGCCTTTGGCTCTAGGTTATATAGCAGTGTAGAAATTACGAAATTGGCCTGCCCGAAAGCAGGAGGAATCGGCAATATAAACCCAGCTAAACTTTTAGTGGAACTGAGTTTATTCCGTGACTGGCAGAAGCATGTACATCTACCATATGAGGATTTGTCGGTCTTATGAATCCATTCCAGCTAAAGCCAAGTCAAGCTTGCGTATTTAGCAACATAGTTGCATCCCAGATGCACATCCAAAAAATGCTTGTGTCGACCGTTTACCTCCTTATCCCAAGTTTGCACCATATCTAGCGATCGTCGTTGATGTCTAACTGGTTGTTTTTCTAAATTCCTTGTAAGCAAGAGATGAGAGAGTCCAAGCCCACTGTAGCTTTCCCACTAGACTCTTTGCTTTCCTTTCCCAGCACTCTCACACACACTTCCTTTCTCTCCCTCTCCCTTTCTCTCTCCCCTCCCTCTCTTTCCCACTGCTGTTCTTTTTTCTTCTTTTTCTCCTTGCCCCCTTCTTTATCTACCTCTTCATGCCTGCTCTTGCTGATGTCGAAGGGCCTCTCCCAATCTAAGAAGATTATCTCTACGTAACATACATACTGTCCTGAATATAAAATGCTAATTATTTACTGACAATTTGGCAGCTTTTGACACTATTGATTGCCAACTCCTTGTGCATTTCTCATAATAATAATAACAACAGATTTTATATAGCGCCCTCATAGAAATCAATCTCTTTCTATGCCTTTACACTTGTTGATCTGACCTTGGCATTACTGGCACTGAACTACAGTGGTTTAGGTCTTATGTCAGTGGGAGACTGCAGAGTGTTGATGTGAACCGGAAAAGATCATCCGAGGAACAACTTAAGTATGGGGAGGGGGTACGTTAGTGCTCTGTGATTGGTCTGCTTCTTTTCACAATTGATACTCTCCCTCTTGCCGATGTGATCTCTAAGCACAAAACCAAGGCTTTCACTTCTATGCAGATGACCCACAGCTTTACCTATGCTTTGATTCTTCCCAGACCACCAGCACGTAAACTTCTCTAAACTTTCTTGCTGTTTGTATTGCTGACGTCCGAACTTGGATGGCAGTAAGCTTCAAATTGAATGACAATAAAACCCATTTACTAGTTATGGGCATATTAAGCGTGACTCCAAAATTGGAAAGCTTAATGCTCAAAATCAGCTGTCAGCATATCTCGTGTAGAATCTGCACGAAATCTGGGTTCCTGTTCCAAAGTGACCTTTTACTAGACGACCACATCAGCTCAACAGTCAGGTCACCCTACGTTTAGCTATAAAACATTGCTTACATTCGAGCCTGCTTAGACAAGAATATTACATTCAAATTGGTCCGTGCATGTGTGACATCTCATCTCGACTTCTTTAACTCACTGCTTGCTGGTCTACCGGCCTGTGCAATCAGGCGCTAACAGTTAGTGCTAGGCTTGTGTGTCGTGAGCCTAGCAGTTGTCACATCACACTACTTCTCACCGATCTGAACTGACTTCCAATCAAGCAACGGATTGACTTCAAGGGTTGGTCGCTCACGTTTAGGTCCCTTCATTCTCTGGCTCAAGCCTACCGATCAGAACTACTGTCGCACCAGGCTAAGCATCGCACGCACTTTTCTAACTCGAATCGGTTAGCTATACCTCGAACCAGCCTCAAATCCCTTGGAGACCATGCCTCTAGTTCGTATGCCCCCAAAGCCTTGAACTCACTTCAGACTGACGTCTCTCCATCCCTTGACTTGACATTTTAAAAGAAGCTAAAACGCACCTGTTTCTCCCAGCACTTGCTTGATCCACCTGATTTGTTCTGTGTGTGTGTGTGTGTGTGTGTGTGTGTGTGTGTGTGTGTGTGTGTGTGTGTGTGTGTGTGTGTGTGTGTGTGTGTGTGTGTGTGTGTGTACATATTGACATTGTGCATGTTACCTCCAACCATATTATGCTTGTTGACACTGTACATGCTACCACTAACCATTTGATCATGCTTCATTTACAGCATATGTAAAGTGCCTAGAAAGAGATTAAGTTCTTTGAGGGTGCTATAAAAGTGTATCATTATTTTTTGGTATCATTATTCTTATGATGCCCACCGTAACTAACATAACAAGGATGTCTTTATCCTAATGTTGTATCCATACATTCCTCCAAGTGGCCTTCAGACCACTCATCAAGACGTTAGTAAGTAGACCAGGAGAACTAGCATATATATGTGCTGTTACCTTTCTGCCATTGCTATAAAGAAACTCGAAAAAGTAGTGGCTGACCAGTAACAAGTAAATTCCAGTTAGGATTCAGGTTAGTTATTACAGAGCGACAGCATCACTCTATGTGTACCCGAAGAGAACTTAGTCTCTGTCTAGGCGTTTGGCATATGCTGCAGGGCTCAATGGCCACCAGTCCCATTAGCCTTAAAATTTGTAAAACTCCGGGTATCTTCAGGGATCTGATCTTGTTCATTTTTTCACAATGTATCCTATTCTTCTTGCCGATGTAATCATCACGCACAATTTAAACTTTCATTGCTATGCAAATGAGACCCAGTTTACAGCTTTGACCTGATCCTTTCCGTCCTTTTAGTACCTCTGATGATTGCAACTCCGATGCAACTTATGCTGGTGATATTTGCTCTTGTAGTATAGGAGTTGACTTTCTGGAATTGAATGAAGTCAAGATAAAAATTTGGACGTGCTTCAAGTTAGTCCGTGCATTTGCGACCTCTCATGTAGACTTCTGTAAATGTCTCTTTGCCGGTCTTCCTGATTATGCATTAACATGCTTACTGTTTGTGCTTAACGAACTGCTAAGCTTTCCTGTCGTTAACATCACAGCTGTGATATTTTTACATCACAGTTCTCTGACCCACACCGATTCTTCATCAAGCAGCACATGGTCTTCAAATTCAGGTCGTTCTCCTTTGTGTCACGTTACTCTCTTGCTCAAGCTTACCTTCTCTGAAGGGCTAGCTCGTTGGCCGTCTCTTCTAGTTGCCTTGCCCTCCGACTGACTGTGTAGTTGTGCTTCTAACTTGTCTCAAATCCTTTGGCGACTTTGTCTTCAGTACCAATGCTCATAAAGCTTGGATATGTCTATCTTATGAAGTCAGGCCATGATCCCTGATTAGAGGCATTTAAAAGGGAGCTAACATTTTGCCTGTTCGTTGCAGTATTTGTTCAGTCTTTGTCGATAGTCCTTTGTGTGCTTATGCATCCTGATATTGTACATGCCATCACGAATCAGCTGACTTTATTTCTTTCAATTCAGTCTATAACAATAATAAATACATTTCTTTAGCACCCTCGGAGAACTGAATCTCTTTCTAGGCACTTTATAGATGCTGTAAAGAAATCATGGACTTATGACTAAGTGCCTACAAAGAGATTTAGTTCCCTTGGGTGCTATTCAAATCCGTTAACATAATTATTATCTTGAGAAGTCTTTTGATGGCATGTTATAGGTTGAATCAGCCGCGATCGAGTGTACTTTGTTCCCTAAGTACATAATCTTTTTGGCGTCCCTTTGTTAGTGTGCAATTGCAGCTGTGTCTGCCTGCTTTGCTGGAACCAACTTCACACTGGCAAAAATTCAAGAGCTAGCATCCGCCCGGTTTGGGTTGGGATCCGTCTTTGGTAGGACTGCTGTCCTCACAGCAAAATGATATGTCAGCTTCTAGAAATAAGCAAGTCATGCTGGTACCTTTACCGGATACCTAGTAAGCTAGAGTCTGCATGGTCCTGACTAGAACAAGTGTGCAATGACCTCGACCTTTATTTGCTGTGCACGTGCTTGCTGAAGGTGCTATACCATTTGTATGCAACCAAAGCAAAAATATTTTGTAAAAATTACTCCTCCAGGGGTTTACACGTCGTTATGAAGCATTTTCTACTATGGTACAGTATAACTACTTTTACTTTCAGAACGTTGGTTTTTCTTATTTCAATGTAATACTTTCGAAGTGACTCATACTACTGGATTCTAGCAAGGATCTAGCAAAAAATCTATCGGCATGTATTTCACGCACTTGCCTTACCAAGGATTGCTGCCAAGGTGATTTATCTTGCTGTATGGCCTCCTTTTTAAATGCTCAAAGCTATCTTAGCTGGTGATACGGGGGATGTTCTGACGCAGGTCGGGAGGGAGTTCCAGGCTGTGGGAGCATACGAACTAAATGCACGGTCTCCAAAGGATTTAAGGTTTGTACGAGGTATTTGTAGACTGTTGGATTCCGAAAAGCGGGTGGTACGATGCTTGGCCTGATGGGGTAGTATATCTGAAAAATAGGCTGGAGCCATAGTATGAAGGGACCTAAAAGTGTGCAGGATCGACGGTCTTCCGTGGTTGGGCTGCCGAAGGACCACTGCTCCAAGAGCTTCTCCGGCAGCTGTACTTGCTCTGCTCTTGCCGAATGCCTCATAACAGTGGTTCACACTGTCATTCTTAGCGGCAACGGACACCGCTCTTCGAAGTGAGGTAGTGCAAGCCAATGGGCCAGCGAAAAGTTTAATGTCACACTCCAATTGTAAAGCTTATTACCAGGCAAAGTGTTCGAAAGCCAGTTCGATTCCATCGGTCGCGTGACTTCTGACACTCAACTTAACATTCGATAAACTAATAAGAGCTACGTTCTTATTCTATCGAGACAGCTGAAAGCAAATCAAGTTTTTGCAAACTGAAGGTTTGAACTGTTTGTCAACAGCCTGTAGGAGTGCAGTTTATGTATACTTGCTATTCAAAGATGTTTTATTTTTCCATACATTGTTTAGTATCTTGGTTGTCTTGATTAAGCTTATATTTGGTTATTGTGGGTTTAGATAAATACAATGATAGAAAGATGTCTATGCTGGCAGAAAGATGGGTATGCAAGCAGGTAGGTAGTTAGTTAAATGCACAAGTTGATTGATGGGTAGATAGGTAAGTAGTTAGATTTATGTACACACTTACACACACACACACACACACACACACACACACACACACACATATATATATAGATCAGTTTAACTACTTATCTATCTACCCATCAATCAACTTGTGCATTTAACTACCTACCTGCTTGCATATATGTGTGTGTGTATATATATATATATATATATATATATATATATATATATAATAATGTATTTGATAAAGCGCCCTCAGATAACTTAATCTCTCTCTAGGTGCTTTACATTTGCTGCAAAGTGAAATGCAATTGAATGGTAAGTAAAATCATGCTTGAAAAACAAACAAAATGAATAATACGGTTAGGGGTGTCATGCACAGGGTTAGCATGCGAATGTGGTTAGTGGCAGCATGCACAGTGTCAGCACGCATAAGCACATCAAGGACGAATCACAGGGACCCACTAAATGCTGTCCTAAATAGATGTTTTTAAGTTCCTTTTAAATGTGGTCAGGTCAGGGGATGTTTTGACGCAGGTCGGGAGGGAGTTCCAGGCTTTGGGAGCATACGAACTAAATGCACGGTCTCCAAAGGATTTAAGGTTTGTACGAGGTATTTGTAGACTGTTGGATTCCGAAAAGCGGGTGGTACGATGCTTGGCCTGATGGGGTAGTATATCTGACAGATAGGCTGGAGCCATAGAATGAAGGGACCTAAAAGTGAGCGACAAAACCTTGAAGTCAATCCGTTGCTTGACTGGTAGCCAGTGCAGGTCGGCGAGAAGTTGAGTAATGTGGCAACTGCGACGCTCACGACAGACAAGCCTAGCTGCGGAGTTTTGCACCAGCTGCAATCGCCTGATCGCACAGGCTGGTCGGCCAGCAAGCAGTGAGTTGCAGAAGTCGAGACGGGATGTCACGAATGCATGGACCAACTTGGACGTGGTATCTTTATCTAAACAAGCCCGAATTTTAGCAATGTTATGAAGCTGAAAATAGGCGGATTTGACTGTGGAGCCGATATGGTCGTCTAACGAGAGGTCGCTTTGGAATATGACACCTAGATTTCGAGCTGATTCAACTGGAGATATGCTAGCAGAGCCAATTTTGAGAGTCAGCCTTTCCAATCTCTGAATCACACTGGGTTTGCCCATAACAAGTAAGTTAGTTTTGTAGATATTATTAGATATTATAGATATTATATTATTATTAGATAATATATTTTGTAGATATTATTAGATATTTTGTGTATATATATATATATATATATATAGAGAGAGATAGATATAGAGAGAGAGAGACCGGTAGGTATGTAACTGCCAAATTATCATTTTCAAATGCATTTCGCATGCATCTTGGTATTTATAAGGCATCATTAACAAATAATCATGAATTTTCACCGACCCAGGCTCTTTAAAAGTATGCCCTATCTCCCCTTCGTGTTTCGTCTTTTTTTAGATTCCCCATGAGGTGCAACAAATCTTCAACGATCCACGGTGCACAAACTTGGCAGCTGATGTACGTATACTCTGCTCGACTCTGTATTGTGCCTCTATGTACGTATTAATATCATGGTTTTGTATCACACGGTCAATGTTATTATTTTTTTGCTTGGCCGAATATGGTGGTTTTGAGCATTAGGCTTTCTAGGTTCGGAATTATACCCTGAGGCATATGTGAAGCGCCTGAATAGAGATCAAGTTCTCTTAGAGCGGTATATGAATGAATTATATTCTAATGCTTCCTGTTCATCCACCAAAATCTGGAACCCCAAACCGGCCGGCCGTAAGTTTATCTGGTTGTTCAAGGCAAGTCAATAAATATGTCTACTTCTGAGGTTCTTGGGTTTAGTGCTCAGAAGTGCTCCTGATCAACAAGTTATGGACGAAAATGCTGCTGCTTGATAGCCAATAAACAAGAACATATTTGTTGGTAGTTATCATCAATAGTATTTCTAGCAGCCACCGACTGAGATATACCGACCATACTCTCAAGAGGCCAAGTGTTGAAAAATGTGTGACCGTTAGTGAATATAGCTGAACCACCAGCCGGATTTTTAAGCCGTAAACACCCAAAATAAAAAATACTTGCTGATTTAACAGCCTCTTTTTATAGCGACAGAGGAGCCTTTGCGGCCATCACCACCGCTTGCAGTGGCAATTAAGGATCGCCCACCGCAGGATTCGAACCCACGACCTCCGGACCGAGGTCGTGAAAGGCAACCGCTTTACCTCATTAGTAGTTAAACCCATCGCCTACGAACCAGTAGCAGGAGTCATACCAACTCACCCAGTGTGATCCAGCTCTTTATAATGGACTCACGTTTTTTTTTTATCTTTGTTTATACAAGATAAGGCATGAGATCTCAGGATGTCCGCTACTTTGGTCCTCCGAAACCAAACAAAGTAGATGAATGCCTTTTAGCCTCAATTGATAATCTATGCCAACAAATTAGAGAAAGCTGATGCTATAAAGAAACACGGCACGTCTTGTTATTCCTAGGCTCTTTGTCAACTTATAGACATCATTTTCAAGGTCATATCTTAGCTGCATATCGGGTTTTTCTTTTTTTCTAAACCATGCAGGTTGTTTATTTTTGGTTTTCAAGTTTGATGCAGCTCTTGAAAAGATGGCATGCCACTATGGCTCTTCAGCAGCAATCCTCTTGAGATTCTTTACTAAAGAAATTGGAAGCAAGAGCATTTGTAGGGAAATACTAGAAGCTATTCAGCCTTCAAAGCATTGCCATGTCTAGATCATTTGCACCGGAAGTGAACTTTAAGGCACTCATTCCGGTATCAGGGGTATGGCATGGACCTCAAACCTCGATCGGTACAGAAGTCTACGTGACTCTTGTCTCCCATACTATTACCTATAGATATGGCAGTCCAGGAACAGCCTTGTTTTCCTAGTTTTGTTTATATTTGTAGACCTCACACAACATCAGGTCTTCATGGTTGTTGGCATCATAATCAGTAATGGGCTGCAGGTAGAAGGGATGTGTTACGTACAGTTTTGCAAAAATGTATAGAAAACATTGATTGTGGATCTACAATCGTACTTTATTGGATATAATGCATTTGTGGTGTTCACTTGTTGCAGTAAGTGCATGCTCGATTAGAGCAACCGCTTTCTTTTTGACAGAGCAACAACGGCTGGCTGTTTTTTTTATAGAGTTCGGCATTTTGGATTATTGCAAGAGCTGTTAAAGATTTTGCTGCTACTGAAGGTGAGAAAGAATACGATGGGGCTTTAATAATGCTTGCCTATCTGCATACATATTCCGAAGGGAGGGTCGGTGGTAGGTCCTAGCTTCCTCCCACCACCGACCGGAAAAGGTTTAAGGGGTATCTTGCTGTCGTGCAACACTTTCAGCCTTTCAGTGATTGGTTGCCTCGGGCAATGTCGAGGTTTGACCCTCTCGTCTTTAGTTCGGGGCTCAACCCTGCTCATGTGTACTTGCTGTGCTGGATCCTAGATCAGTAGAAGCATTAGAAGTATAGATCAGTATAAATATAGATATATAATATATAGATAGATAAGATATAGATAATAAAGTATAGATCTTAGATCAGTAGAAGCGTAATGTGCCTTGATGTCTATGTGGTGCTAGCACTGTAGTTATGCAGAGCTAATTGTCCCTTGAAACTCTTTAGCTTTGTGTGGTACAGTATTGTAAATATATCATGTCAATATAAATATCAATACATGGCAGCTATTTATGTGTACTTGAGTTGTGCAATCGTAATTCACCGGGCTGGTTGATATTTCTTATAGATGACGTGTTGGCACCTATTGCTGTGAGTGTTTACCGGTTTGGAAATGCTGAAGCAGTGCATTGCAAGGGCCGATTACCTTGCAAATCAGTTCATCACCACGGAGTTAACATGCTTTTTTTGTTGTCCGATAAGGGCTCCTGCCTTATCATGACTTGGTGTACTTGTAGGTGCTGTTTGATAACTGCTTGCTGTGTTCGTTTGCATTCTTATTTAGCTAAATTGTGACACTGATAGGTTTGACACTTGATGCTAATGCTAATGTCACAAAGTGCCAGAGGGCAGCCAAACCTGTCGACTGTATAACCCTTTAAAATGCTACACTAGTAAACATTCAGAGGCAAGACACCCGTGAACTTGTCCCGAGTGCAAACTAGCATCGAACCAGCCGTGCCTATTCTGTTTAACAGTTTGAAGTCGAGATTAGCCTCATTGTCGGGCTGTGGCTAGTACTTTTGCTCTCACTTGGCAACAAGAGAGATTCGGAAGTGCGAAGGTCATACGGTTTCTCATTTGGCGGCAAATGTAAATAGCAGCAGCCACCACGGACACATATGCTTCTGCCGGTAGTAGCTTACATACCGTCATAGCCACCATCCTTATATAGACAGATTTCTTTATCAATAAATTCCTATATTCTTAATTCTTTAACTCCTGCAGGCTGGTCTCCCTACGAAAAGCATCTATGAAAATGCTTTCGTGTTGCTTTTTTTGTCTGTTCTTGATTGGTCGGCTGCCTCAGAAGCCTCTGATCTACCGGGAAGATGTAAACCGTCCGGCTAGTTCCTCGAACCGACCCTTGAGGTTCAGATCCTTCCGTTAGTAAACCGATGGCGTAACCTTTAGTTCTCGGTTGTCTCGTATCCGAAAGTTTGCTAGTGTAGAAGGAGCTTTAGCTAAGAGACCAACCGGCAAGACCAGGTCATTGTGTTCTAGTAGGTGTGCCTGTACGGGTGTCTGGTAAGGGCAGAATGTAATAGGGCAGCAGACACGTGAGAAGGCTATTGTGAATCTGACACAGAAAAGCTCATCTTACTTGTAATGTGATTCACGTTTGCTGTATAGTGTTACTTTGAATGATCTCTTCGACTGAATCGACATTCTTTCTCTTCCAGTATTGCACCAGTGTCAGGTCAGATACGAGGTTCGCCTCCATGATCTCAGTTGAAGGCAGCTAACCACGTGGTATACGGCAATATCCTGAGGCCTACAGCATTGCAGGCTCTGAATTTGATATCGACATCTGCACCGATTGTAGCCCACTGTCTACATAATTTTTGCAAGTAGCAAAAACAAAACCGACGACAAGCCATGTGATAAATCGAGCTGATCAATTTTACTACCATCAGATCACCTAGAATTGATAGTCTGGGAATTGATACACCTTTTATATCTGTGTTAGCTACAGAATAACTATCTGATGACCGTATGTCCTTAGTAATTAAGTGCTGGACTGACAGCTAAAGGAGCTATGGCAGCTTGTGCAGCAGCCTTCTCACCTCGGAGCCTACCTCTTTCAACCTGTCTGAAAGGCGTATGCCTGCTGCAATTGCGCCCATGCTATTGTCACTGACCAGCTCATATGCAGCTTTTTGAGTCTATGTGAAATGTCTAGAAAGAGGTTTTAATTTTCTCAGGGTACCATGCAAATGTCCTATTTTATTATGATTATAATCATTATTATTATCACCATAATGGCCTGCTTTGGAAACTAATGCCAGAGATTCTGAAGTCGAGAAGGCCCAGTTATTCGATGCCCATTGGCAGGCATGCAGCTTTGCAGTTACTCGGTGTTAATTAGCTCTGCTTCACAAGAGCCCATTTCCCTGCCTCGAGCCTTTGGTATCATTGTCAGCACATTTTGTCGCCCGGCTTGAAAGTTGTAAAAACGGTGTTCTTGTTCCTTTTGGATGGTCATCCGTTTCTAGATGTGGCCCGGGAGAGGGCCATGGTTTGTATGTGCTCAGGCTCCGCTTGAGGCTGTCCTTGATCCGGCTCACTATCTTTGACCAGCCGACCGGTCAGTATCCCCTTGCGCTGGAGCAGCTAGCTTTGCAATCTCTGTTGAGTCTGTAGACCCTTACAGTTCATCTTCAAGTCATTAGAAAGACGGTCAGTGTGGAATTATAGGGACAGACTTCGTGGAGTGTTATATCAACAGCCTAGCTTTGTTAGCTGAGCTGCTAAGCAGCTGCATCGTCAGCCACAAGCTAACGATGTGCCAGAAGTCTTCGGCCTTGTATCGAAAGCTATGGCCAAGCAAGGCAGACTGTGGCTGCCAAGTTATTCGAAGTCTGAGTCGGTCTTCCGTAGCTCTTTAATAGGTATAACTTATAGCTTGTTAGTTTATTGCACAGTGTCTGCTATGCAGAGAGGTGGTGGATGCTAGAGACAGGTGCCTCGCTTCATCTGCTCGACAAATTTGTTAAGACCTGGAATTACCCTCATTCTGAGTTTGTTTAGACACACTGCATTGCCGATTGTACACGTGACATGCTCTGCATGTACGTGTATTGGTAAAGGGCCTGTGATTAACCTTGTAATGAAGAGGCTTGTGAATAACTAGTATTCAGGCAAGTTTTACATTAAGTATGAGAAGTTTGTTTCGCTGTATGGCTGTCCATACCTGTGGAGCTGGATTTTAGCTTCTTGCCAATGTACGTGCACACTTTGTGTGCACACTTTAGTGTCGCGAATGTGACACTAGTGCAGCTAGCTGCAAGCTCTGTTTGAGACCACGTGGGTTGCTGCTGCAGAGGGTGGCCTATCAATTAGAAGTAACCATTGGCAATCTTCTCCTCAACCTGTCCCAGTACACTTGGCATAGCTAGCAGAGGCTTTGCCTCTCATGTGTCCTGTTGCCGTAGCTGCGCGCTTGGCATGCACTGCAGTACACGTGATATGTCGATGTGCTTCCTTTGAAAGCTGTTCGAGTACATCTTACGATGAACTAAACACTTGCTTATTTCAGGCATCACTGCACAGCCACTCACACACTATTTGACACCTTTTTTGGCTGCTTTTGTCAAGTCAGGCTATGCTTTTGCAGTCTAACTAACTTGTTGCATGTATGTCGGGAACAGTACATGTAATCGCGTGTCCCACTGCTATTTTGCTGGGGCAAGCAAGCAAGCATGCACAATGATGATTTTAGCAGTGGACCTCGGTAGACGTTCTCCTTTTTTTGCATATGCCTCGTGGTCATAGCTGTTTACTTCACCCGTTTTTGTATTTCCTAACTCACATGGAGTTCCCACTGGTTCCCTCTACTTCTACATCGTGGTATTCATCCGTTGTGTGTAAGTCTTGTGCTGCTTCTGCTTTGCTCGTCTGAATATTACACTGTATGCCGATCGCCCAAAAGGCCTGTGGTTTACTGCAGACAAACTATCCAGGACTACTCAGTGCAAGCTTAGAAAAGGATACAAAAGATCGAGAATGAATATCTATCCATCGACTGGTATACGGAGACTGTTTTAGATCCAAAAAATCTATCCCAGCTAAGGCCCAAACTAGCTTATATAAAATAAAATAGCAGAATCACAAATGTACTCTCCAAAAAGCTGATGTCGGCCATCAACCATTTCCGTATTCACTACCAGGTCAGCACCGTACCTGGTGATCCTTGTAACGATGTAGCAGATCGTTTCTCTAGCTTTTTTGTCAGCAAGATTGTGTGATTGTGTGATAGTCCATCCCAAGATAACAGCATCACCATTAGACTCCTCTCCCCATTAGATAGTCCATTCCAAGATAACAGCATCACCTTTAGACTCCTCTCCCTCAGTAACACCCCCCCCCCCAGGACTTCTGTCCCTCAATTCCTTACAGCACGTCAATGTATGCATTCAAGCCTTCCACGAGTGACATACCGAAATTCATCTCCTACTCAAAGAAGACCACTAGCCCTCTGGACCCTATTCCCACTGTCCTACTTGTTCGATCCATTGATCTGCTGCTGTCATGCATAACTAACATAATAAGTATGCCCTTAGTCTCAGGTCTTGTCCGTGTACTTTTCAAAGGCTGTCGTTAGGCCACTAATTAAGAAAGCAACTCTAGACCGGGAAAATTTAACCAACTTCTGCTTAGTATCCCTACTTTGGTTCATGTCATAGACATTAAAACGAGTTGGGGCTGACCAGCCAAACTCTATCAAAACATCAAACTTAGTATGTATGATCCAGTCAGGTTTCTAGAGTTAATTGCAATACAGAGCCAGCACAGAGTTGTGCGACTGCATAACGACACGCTCTCATTAATGCAGACTTGTGTAGAGTCACTCTCTGCTTGCTTTGATCTTTTAGTAGAGTTTAATATTATTAATCACCAATTCCTTCTTGAGAGACTGTCTACTCGCCAGGGCATCACTGGCACTGCACTGCAATTGCTTAGGTCCCATTTCAGTGGCACACTTCAGAGCACTGGTGTCAATGGGCAACGGTCATCTGTGGAGCCTCAAAAAGATAAGGTACACCAACCTGCACTAGCTCCCTATTGACAGCTTATTGACTTCAAGATTGTTTGCTCACTCTTAGTTCCCTTCATTCACTTGCTCCAGCCTAACTGTCCTAAGTACTTCCCGGTCAGGTCATAGTTATATATATCTGCTCTTCCGGCTCTAGTCGTTTAGCTGTGCCTCGAACCAATCTTAATTCTTTGAGGCCGTGCCTTTAGTTCGTATGCTCCCAAAGCCTGGAACTCACTCCCGAGTGACGTCACGATATCTCCTGACTTGCCATTTAGAAAGAAGCTCACATAGCACCTTTCCCCCCACAGCATTCGGTTAGCATGTGTGAATTAATTGCCCTTTGTGTGCATATGCATATGCTAACACTGTCCATGTTACCACTAAACAATTGGCATGCTTACTTTACAACTCACGTGAATTGTCTAGCTTGAGATTTAGTTATGTAATGATGTCCTGTTATTATTCAGTTATCTTTTTGCTTGTGATAATTTGCCTAGACTTTTCTTGCATTAAGTAGCTTTGTACAGTATGCACGTATGTCTCTTCGTGCGTGACTCCTTAAAGACTAGGCAGTTGAAGCAGACTGGAGATTCTTCCATATCATATTGCAAAGACTAAAGGAGCTAAGGATGAGCTGATTCAAGTGCCCTTTTCCTATATATAGTAACTGCTATAAGTGACTTTCAGAGAATGCCTTTATTGACGAGCATGTTTGGTGTGTGCAATTTTCACAGGTGCGCTGCCACTGCGTGGCACTATCCCGGACATGACTTCAGACACTGACAAGTACGTTGCACTGCAGAGAGTGTATAAAGAGAAGGCTGCCGAGGACTGCAGTGCTGTTATAAAGCGTGTGACTGCCTTGAAGCAGCATCTCGGCCTGTCACACGTGAGTGTGTATCACCTCAACTCATCTGCTGCTGCTGTCACGATCTACTTCGTTCAATCGGGGTGCACTTGGAAACGTCTTTCCATAGCTCCTTGCATCCTTACCTTATGCATAGACCACAAGTGCATTTTTGGAGGTGTCTGCCTAGCTGTAGCTGCCAAGCTGTAAGTGCTTTTGTTTGATCACCGCCCATCATTCTTTCAACTGCAACTTCGTGTTAGCTGATGCACCGGCATCACCACTTCGGTGCGAATCTTGGAACAGATTGCTTGCTGCAATTATTTATAGGAGGAGCAGCCAGCTCAAGTCTGCATTTGCAAATTTCCATTTATTCTCTCTCTCTCTCTCTCTCTCTCTCTCTCTCTCTCTCTCTCTCTCTCTCTCTCTCTCTCTCTCTCTCTCTCTCTGCCAAATCGGTATTACTTTGCTTATCTAACTTGCATGCTTTGCTGAAGGCCACTATTGTCTCCGCTACGCATGATCCAGTCTGCGGTTCTGTGATGCCAATGCAACCCAGTGCAGTAATCTGGCACAACCTGCATGGTGAAACCCAGCGTTTGGTTCTGGTATCACTTTGTTGTGCTTGTGCTAAAAAAGTGGCATTGCTAGCTATTTCCTTAATGGATCGTCTGTGCTGTGCCCTCTCTGACGTTCAGTCTGTGTTGGCAATATCCTGCCTGTGTCCGGGGCTGGTTGAACTGGTCTGGTAGACTCATCAAATTCTTGTACGGACATCGGTTCCGACATGCAATGGTGTGGTTCAAGTGCATGTTGTGCAATCAAATGTGTATGGATATGAGAATGCAAAGCTGGTCTAGCACCGGCATCCTTTACATTTAGAACTCCTGATAATTTTCATGAATGGTTTGTTCTATGGCAAAAGTCAGAGAACAGGAATAACTTACCCAAATGGGTAAAAGGGTATAAAAAAAATAAAACTGTGAAAGTAATAAGGGCTCAAAAATACGAATAGTACTGCGATGCTTGTAGTAAATATTGAGAAAAACTCTGCAGCTAGGCTTGTTTGTCGCAGTTGCCACTTCTCACCGAACTGCACTGGCTGCCAGTCAAGCAACGGATCGACTTCAAGGTTTCGTCGCTCACTTTGAGGTCCCTTTATTCTTTGGCTCCAGCCTACCTATCAGAGCTACTCCCCTACCAGGCTAAGCATCATGCCACCCACTTTTTGGAATCTATCTGTGTACATATACCTCGTACAAATCTCAAATTCTTTGGAGACTGTACATTTAGTTGCTCTCAACGCCTGGAACTCACTCCCGACTTTCGTCACGACATCCCCTGACTTGACCACATTAAAAAAAACTAAAAACGTATCTATTTATCACAGCATTTAGTGGGTCCATGTGATTCCTCCTTTACGTGCTTATGCGTGCTGCTACTCTGCATCCTGCCACTAACCGTATTTGCATGCTGACCCTGTGCATGTCACCCCTAACCATGTTATGCTTGTTGCCATTGAGCATGCCACCACTAACTACTCGATAATGCTTCCTTTGCAGTAAATATGAAATGCCTGAAAAGAGATTTTGCCTTTGCAGCAGCAGCGAATGCTGGGCGAAACTTTAGGTGGCTTTCGCTACCTCGGCTAATCCAAAAAAAAACTTTCAAAGAAACTGTGCATCTGCGCATCCGTGAGGGCGCTTATAGATATATCTTTCTTTCTAAAACTACCGAAAGGGCAATCGCAGAAGCCCCGCGGAATAAGCTTAGTATTACAATCCGAGTCACTAGCAAAGCTACGTTAACTAACGCCAATGTACGTTTTTCCTTTGCAGTAAATGTAAAGTGCCTACACAGAGATTGAGTTCTCAGAGTTCACTATATCAAGTGTATTATTATTATTATTGTTATATGATGTCTCACTTATTTGCTTATTAAACTTTTGCCTCCCCCAAATTTAGTAGATCAATCAATTTATACTTTTATGAAATGAACTCACTTAATAATTAATTATGATGACCATATCTATGATGATAATTAATTTTTTAACCTTATGCGAGATGTCATTTTGACTATTTATTTGAAGTCGGCAGTGGGAGTAATTTCACCTAATCTGAGCAGAATTGGGTACTACCCAAAACAGTTGCTCGAACCAAGCTCAACAGAATTGCTTTATTTTTGTTGTGTAGCAGCTATGGCTTGATGGCTGCAGAACAGATCTTACATATAACGACAGCTAATGCCATTCATATATAATCTTATGAAGTGCAGCATGGTCACTTGTGTGAGCCATTAAGTGTACATGTATGTCAGTGATCATGCCTGGTGTACTGTCTGCAGCATGTTTGTTGATCTAGCTGCTCAGCTGCCTCGCAAATGTGGCATAATTGATCTGATGAGAAAATCGCTGTGCCCTTTCTCGCATATAAATAATTGTGGCAATATACCCATAGGTATCTGCTTATATGCATAGGCCCACAGCAGATGCTTGAAATGTCATCTCAAAAAACTGGTTAGATCTTTCAGTTCATCGATATAATAGATGGTCTGCCCATCCTACTGGTCCTCTCCATTAGTTCAGCTCCTGCAGTTGCAGAAAGCTGCTGACATGTGCCTTGTGGTTGCAACGTTGCTGCCTCGTTATTGCCTGGCAGATTTGCCTGATGTCGCTACTGCTTAAAAAGCTAGTGGCTACTAGTAACAGATTTGCAAGTTGTGGTGCTGTCAAACTGCTGAATTGTCCTGAAAAGAGACTAAGACAGTATAGCATTGACAACCAGCTAATTTTTTGCTGGTGGTGATTATGTAGTTTTTTTATTGTGCACTAACCATTTTGTTCTTGGAATGCCACTGATCTGTATGCATGAATCCTTGAGATGAATTGTGCATCTTCAAGCTAACATTGAAAGCATGCTTTTGAGATTGGTTTCTTAGTCTTAGGCCGCATGCTCCCATGCTCCCCCTCCCTGGCCTTTCTGCCCTAACGGCTCGAGCCAAAAGGCTTGTTTTGACTTGGAGCAGACCCCCACCCCTTTAAGCCCACTGAGGGTGACAGGTCTGACAAGTGTAAAAAAATAAATTGCTCCTACTTCTTTGTCTCTTTTCTTTTCTAATCATCGTTGCAGCACTTTACTACTTCACACTGAGCTCTCGTGATATGCCTCGATGCTAATTTGACTGTTGAGTCATTTGCATCCATGCCTTGGGTCACCTCGTTCTTATGTTGGTGTCCTCCACGTGCTATTAGCAAGCACATCAAGTCCCTGTCGCATGCATAACTCTTTTGGCTGTCCACTTGTATTTTGATAAAGACGTCACCAATCATAGAATTGACCATATCTCGTCGATGCTTGCTGGCGTACCGGCATGTGCAATCAGGTGCTTACAGCCAGTCCAAAACTCTTCAGCTAGGCTTGTCTGTCGTGAGCTCTGTCGTGAGCGTCGCAGTTGCCACATCACACCACTTCTCGCCGACCTGCACTGGCTACCAGTCAAGCAACGGATTGACTTGTCGCTCACTTTTAGGTCATTTCATTCTTTTGCTCCAGCCTATCTCTCATATCTACTACCCCCACCAGGCCAAGCATCGTACCACCCGCTTTTCGGAATCCAACAGTTTACCAATACCTCATACAAACCTCAAATCCTTTGGAGACCGTGCATTTAGTTCGTATGCTCCCAAAGCCTGGAACTCACTCCCGACTTGCGTCTCAAGATCTCGTGACTTGACCACATTTAAAAAGAACTTAAAAAACCCACCTATTTAAGACAGCATTTAGTGGGTCCCTGTGATTCGTCCTTGATGTGCTTATGCGTGCTGACACTGTGCATGCTGCCACTAACCATACTTGCATGCTGACCTCGGCACCCCTAACCATGTTATTCATGTTGTTTGTTTATCAAGCATGATACCACTCACCATTCTATCGTGTTTCCTTTGCAGCGAATGTTAAGCGCCTAAAAGAGATTGATCTCTCAGGGCGCTTTATCAAATTTATTATTATTAATTTTACTATATGTGGATATGCGAGGCAGTAAGGTGAATGCACAGGAATTACTAGTACCTTGGCTGCTTGGTTTTTCAGCGGTTGGTAAAGAGCCCGTGACCAAAACTTGAGAAATTCTTGCACCATTGATTCACGTGGCGGTGGCTGAATTCGTGGACCTGCCTCCAGGGCTCGATTTTCAAGCTGTCTTCGACCTGCATTCTTGACTGAGATTTGAATGCCCGTGTAAAAGCCTCTATAAATATTGTTCTGGCACACTGTTGTAGTTTCTTGACCTCCTTTGTACATAGCCCTAGTTTCTGGGAATGTCTGCTCAGCGTTGCAGCGAGTATTTTGTCTTGCTGTCGAACTTGCACTCGAAAGCTCGTCGAGCCTGTCGTCGGCTTGCTTCTCTCTCTCATGCTTGTTCTTTAATTTTGTTCCACCGGCAGATCTTTCTCTGCTTGCCAAACGACCGGTGCATGAACCTCGGCATGCATGCATTCGAGTGCTTTACACAGTCAACTCTGGCATCGCCTTGTCATTTGTGGGTTAGTAAAGTAGCTAACCAATTGGTTTGTGAGCCTTGTACTACACGACCTCCTCTTGCTTTGCAGCATTACGATGGTGCAAGCGACGAGGACATCAAGATTTTCTGTGAGTAAAGTGTGCTTTGGCGTCTGCTCTAGTGCACTTATACCTCTGCTGTAGCCTTGCTAGCCTCTGCTACGGTAAATGTTGCAAATGCAAAAAATGGGAGCTAACAAAACGCGCAATTTTGCTCACCATTCCAGTTAAATGTCAAACGTTTTAATGCTGTTACCTTCTCTGTATTGTTGCTAGGGTTGCACTCAGGACAGGTCATATCTGAATGCTGTTGGTGCTGAAAGCAGCCTAACAGCTCAGGGGTGACCTCATTAGTAGAGTGACGCCATCAAACGTCCCAGAGCTTTATTTTCCGTAATCACGGACATGCACTGCAAAATTTATCCAAACGAAATCAGAAATTTTTCTGGAGTCGGTTAAAACAAGCAAAGCTGAATTCGCATGTCAACATTCACCCCGAATTGTGAAGTATTAGCCGAGTTATGGATTTTACAAGGCACAATTCTACACTGGTAATAAAGTTGTTTAAAAGGCATAAGAATGCACCTCAACAAGCTTCATGCATGTACCTCGATCTACCAAGGTTCGGCAAGTTGGGATACAAGTCGCATATGCAAAGATCAGTAAATTTATGATTTGTAGATATGTTGCTTCTGGTTTATATCTGGGTTAGTCGTGGTTTGTATAAGCATTTTTTCTTTTATGCAGAAGTCGTCGGAGGTTCCGATCCCATTTCTAAAATATTTGTCCTTTGAAAGGTACCCTAAACAAATATATGATTGTTAGCCAAATTTGATAAATATTTGTTTGACATTCCCCCTTAAAATACTTTCAGTCATTGCTGACGTCTTACCCACCCATATGCGACCCTTGCAGTTTAATGACTGCCTCCAGCGTTTGCAGTGGTGGCAGGATCGTGGTTTGGGGAGTATTTCAGTGCAGGTATCGGAGCACTGCATCGTGTTTGTGGCATTATAGACCACGATAGTTACACCAACGTGCAGCATGGCATTTGCATTCCATTTGCTCAACGACCCTTGCAGGGCAGCTGCAGTTTATCAGCAGGATATTAACCTAGTTGTCTGACGGTCATTATGCTGGCCTGCGCAAATGACTATGGCCCTTGGTGCAGGACCTGGTAGCAGGCGTTGATTGGTAGGTGGAAAAGGTCGAAAAAAGATGTCAAACAATTATAACTGTCCATGTATACAATGTGTTTATCTATTAAGCAGGCATCACGTTAGATTGGTATTTATTAATAAATATTAACTTTATTTATTAAGCAGTCATCACGTTAGATTGGTCTTTATTAATAAATATTAACTTTTCAATCAACCTGGCATAAGGGTTGATGGGTTTGATCTGCACAAAAGAAGTGGTTGCTTAAGGGGATGTGTGGCTGGCCGAACTGCAGGCCAGGAACAGCGCTGCAATTCTCATGGGGCTGTCATGGAGCAATTTTTCTTTTTGTCTCTTGCCTCTGTTCACATGGGTCCGTTAGACCAATGCCGTATCCAGCTGGTTGTGAACACTTTCCACTTTGCTACTCTTTCTGCCGTCCTGACTCTAAGCAGCAGCTGGTGCTGGGACCACCCGGTGCTTGCTTGCTGTCTGCTCACTGCTTGTAAATGAGCTTGAACTCCATCACCACCACGTCATATGCAAAGTTTCAACAATATCAGTAAAAATCTGTATGACTTTATTAACTGCCAAGGGATACATCATCCAGCTCCGATCCTGTAGGCCAGTGACTGCATTTTTGTAGCTCCCTTTGTCGGTTTTCATTTCTTCGATGACACTCAGCTCTACCTTGCCCTTGACTCTTCTAAGTCCTTCTCTGAGTCCACCTTAGTTCTCTTGCAACCTGCATCGATGACATTCGCACATGGATGGCCAATGAAGCTCAACAACGATATGGCTAAACTTATAGTTATAGGAATGCCTGGTTTCACTCTCAAGTTGGAAAACCTCACCCTCAAGATCGATTTATCTAGCTAGCATCACTTTCATAATATGGGCACGCTGTTCCGACTTTTCTTTGAATGAGCGCATTGGCTCCTCTGTTGAGTTTGCCGTTTTTCAGCAGTGGAACATGATCGAAATCATGACCTACTTAGATAGGAATATGACAGCCAAGCTAGTTCACACGTTTGTGACATCACATTTGCTGATGCATCTGTCTGCTTAGTGCTCCAATGATCTTGTCTTTTTTGTTCCTGAGTTCTTTGCTCGCTTACTTGTGCACGATTCAGTCCATGTTACTAATCTCAAGTCCTACTGACCAGCTGCCCTGAGTGTCTTCTTGTGTGCTTTTGCATGCTTGTTTAGGCATGCTGCCTTACATGTTGTTCTCTTATGGTGTAATACAAATGCCTAAAAATCATTAGTATAATACTATTATTATTATTAATATGGTAGATGACCTTACCTAATGTGCCCCTTGCATGAATTAGAGGAGTTCCAATAGTTGTGTCAGTCTTGATGTAGGACAGCAGCAGTTGTTTCTACAAATTGTGGTTTAGTTCAAGCAAGACCGACTGTTACGTTAGCTATTTTTAAATATTTGCTTTTCAGAAACTTTATTTTCTTAAAAATCAGTAATTTAAATTTTTTTTTGTCAATTCTTGTTTTGTTTATGAGGATGAATAGATTCTTCATTGCGCTAGATGATTTTCTAACTTGCATTAGATGGGACTCCTTTCTGTGCGTAGGGCATATGGAATCGGTGTCTCTTGAGGATTTTTCACCCTGGACCAGGATTTTTTGTTTTGGCTGATAGTGAGTGGAGTTTTAAAAACTTACTTCTGTGTGGACGGCCGTTTTCTTCCCTTGCCCAAAAGTAAGTTGCTACAGTTTAACCGACAACGCCTGTAGTACAGCTACCAATTGTATGAAGAAAACTCAGCCGACCAGGCTTAAGCAACCTCCGGCACAGCAACCACCACTTTCGTGGCAGCACAACCTGCCGATTGCAACCGCCCCTCTATCCCCCAACTCCACCAAACGAAAGCATGTTACATGGTCATAGCTAGTGCCAATAGGTGTGCAGGCAATGTGTTCATCCAGTGACGTAATTTTTTAGCAGCATGCCCAGATTATGGGCAGATGCTTGGGTGATGCTTGATGAAGCAATCTTGAAGGGATGAGGTCTTGCGACTTCAGGGTGACACTAGGTTTGCCAATATTTATTAGTAGGCTCTTGCCGTCGTTAAGCTTCAGGAAGGTAGCGACCATCTAAGCGTAGATGTCATCGATGCTGGCTGCTTGAGAGGTAAGTGAGTAGGTTGCAGGGCAAGGCTGAGAAGGATCAATTGATATGTAGAGCTGAGTATCATCGGCATAGAAATGAAAGAAGATTGTGTTTGGTGATAACGTCGTCCAGACGGAGAGTATAGATATTGAAAAGAAGGTGGCCTAACCGAAGCCTGCGATAACCCATACTTATTTAAGGTTTAAGGACTTGTGAGATAATCGGCATTCATTTACATCAACACTCTGTCATCCCTCCCTGAGATACGACCTAGCCTAGGTCAGTACTGTGCCAGAAATTCCAAGGCATATCAAGAGGCACTGTGTTGGTATTTTCCCTTATGGACGCATTTGCAGTGGCTCCTCTTAGCTCGTATTATGTATCTGACATACAAGCTTGCCTTTCAGTGCCTTTGTGCATACTGTGGAAGCTCGTGTAGTTATAAGCTTTGAGCCTCAATTGCTGTGAATCGCAAGGCATTACCAAGACTTGGCCAAAGATGAATCAAAATCTTGACCTTTGGACATGTAAAAGAGAATGCTTGGTGTCTTTGGACAGCAGTTAATGTATTCGTATAGCGCCCCAAGAGAACGTAATCTCTATCCTAGTGCTTCACAAATTCCAAAGGGCTTGAGCCCACGAATTCTATCGCTAAAGGCGAGCGAGCACCTTAACCCCTGGGTCAAAGCAGGACACCGATCTATCATCAGACAGATTGGGTGTTCATCGATGGCTAGCCTACGGTATTCTTTAGAAAAGTATTGCCAATCTTTGAGTAACCTTTGCTCTGGAGGGGCGTAGGCGAATTGAGGAGTTGAGTCTGCCTTGCTGTCCTCGGATACATTATTCAGCAAATCTGGATGCAGAATTGTGCTCAGCTCTGGCTTTTGTTCTGTTAAGGAGTCTCCTGAATGAAGTCACCTCTTAGGGCATTAGTTTGTGATGGTGGCTTCACACTGTATGTGGTCCTCAGATAGAGAAAACAGAAGTAAGATCGATTGGTTGTTGAGACCTTAACTGGAATTGCTAATTGATTGGTACTGGATTTCATAGCTATAAATTGGAGTCTTTTTTTTTTCTGACACGGCTGTTGCAGCACAGGTCAAGCTAGAAGAATCAGTCGAAGCAGGCTGTTCCATGAGGCTCGACATGCGGATACACGTGTCAGTAGCTACCTGTTAGTGAATTAATTTATATCAGCCTGGATTAAGTGTCGTTTGTGTGGTGGTAAATAGAGAGCTACTCCGACTCTTCTCGAAAACTTCCTCAGCGTGCTTTGCGTTTGTGTTTTTCCATGTGTTGAGTGGCTGTGTGACACACTGTTCATATTCAATCTAAATCCCCACAAAATGATGGAATATATTCAGATCACGAGTTTCAATGCATTGACAGCTTAATAATTTGCTGCTGAACACGCAAGTTAGAGACCTGTAATGCATTCGCACTGAGTGCGGTTGTCTTTTTTCCACACGCCCTCAGTGATCCCAGGACTAATATGATTAACGTGCATTTTTTCTTATTAAAGATTGACACTATCCCTATGTGCAGCCATAGCAGGTAGTCGCAAACGGCGATTTGTCAAGCACCTCCTGTGTATCACCAAACGACCGAATCCTTTTTTGCAAAAGAACATGTTCGTGTGCATGCTACGGTTGTTAAACTCATTCACTAGCACTAATGTACATGTGTTTATATCATAGAAAACAAAAATAGCTACCAGCTAACGTCCTTCGGCCCGGCTGCACCCTGCTCTGCTAGTGGCCTTCCCTCGATTGACATCGTACAGTAGTACTATGCACATTTGTGCTGCTTTTTCCAAATAAAAGCTATAATAATCATGCACTTGCTTAGCACCCAAAGAGAACTAGATCTAGGCACTTCACATAGGCTACAAAAAGCTTATCAGTCAGTTATTAGTGATAATAACCTGAACAATGGTAGTACCTCTAACCACAAAAAGGACATATTTGCTTTTGGCTTGGCTTTACAGCTCGTTAAGTCAGTGGATGAGGCATCAGTGGGTACAGGCCTCCAAGCTTTAGGTGTCTAGGAACTGAAGGCACGGTCTCGAAAGGATCTGCAGTTAGTAGGAGGTGCAGCTAAGCTTTTAAAGTCAGACGACGGTGTGGCGTGATAGGTAAGCCAATGCAAGGAAGGGAAGGAACCTAAAAATGAATGACAGGAGCTTGAAGTTGATCCACTGCTGGTTGGGAGCCAGTGGTGCTGAGAGAGGGAGAGAGAGAGAGAGAGAGAGAGAGAGAGAGAGAGAGAGAGAGAGAGAGAGAGAGAGAAGCAGGGTAATGTGGCTATCGCAACGATCACCACTGACAAAGCCTGGCTGCCGAGTTTTGCACCATCTGCTGGAGTTAAATGGGCAGAAAGGCCTGCAAGTAGAGTTACGAAAGTCCAGATAGAAGTGTATCAAATGTGTATCACTTTGCTATGGTACCTTTTATCTAAACATCTCGGTTATTTTGTTATTGAAACTAGGCAGACTTGACTGTCGAGCTGATGTTGTTACCTATTGGAAAGTCATTTTAGAACAGTACATGCAGATTCCATGCGAAAGCTACATGGATACATTGGTTGGCCAGTTTTGAGAGTGAGACTTTGAAGTTTCGGATGGATACCATGTTTGCCCACAACTATTGGACTTGTCTTGTCGTCAATTTTAGAAAGTTAGCTACTATCCACATTTAAGTCAGCCTGGAGGCTATTTTAAACTTTAGACGTTGTGGTAGGTTGGCCTGTGTTCACCGTTGACCGAGTTTTGTACATTTACAGTGCCGATATTGCTGCTGCCATAACGTTCTTTGAATTATTGTCCACAGGTAAAAACGCTGCCTTTATTAGGACTGCACCCTGCTCATCATTTCTAAAGGAATACGACAGTGGATATGCTGATGCTCATAGGATTGGTGGGTAATAGCAACTGTGTGGCCTGTTTACTGTAGCCTGTTCACTTTTTGTCAAGCCGATCTGATGGCATGTTTTTCTCTTGCTATTGGATGTCCATGATGCTTCTTTATACTTTTTCACTTCTACTTGCATGCAATTGGTGCACATTTATATGGTAGCCTGTCTATCGTATTCTGTAATAGCTTGTTCCCTTAGCTACTGCGATGCTGTAAATTGCATTTACACTTATGACTTCTCCTCTTTTTTGACATACCTATTCGGCGGTTTCTATTGGCTCGGTCACCTAAAACCGTTGCATATGGGGTTACTGTATGGAAGGGATCAAGTCTGCTCATTAGGCGATAATGTAGACCATGCTTAACGTTCATCAGGTGAATCTGCTGTTGCCTGACCATTGGGTTAACCGTTAGTGCTATCGCGTTGATTATGAACATACCTAACAAAAACTTTGGTGGCTCACTGGCGGGTTGGAGTATATCTAGCTAGATTGAGTGAGCCACGAAGGCAGACTAGGTAAGGTGGTTGCTCTTCACGACCTCGGTCCCAAGGTCGCGGGTTCAAATCCTGCTGCGGGTGATACTTTATTGCCACTGCAAGCGGTGGTGATAGCCTTTAAGGCTCTTCTGCGCTATACAAAAGGAGGCTGTTAAATCAGCCAGTGTGTATTTTTTTATTAGATTAAAGCATTCTACTCTAGTTTGAGTTCACCTGTTAGCATTCTTTTAGTTCTCATCTTTAAATGTGCATCCAACGTCACTACTGCATTCGAAAACGCATTTGGCAGGAGTGTGTGCACTGAGGGTTATTTCGAGTTACCTTCTACATTAGTAGCCTGCTTGGTAGGGTGGTCAGTCGAAGAGCCTGTTTGAAGGTACCACTACGGATTCGTATAGTTAATGTTGTGGTATCATATTTAACACATTACTGTGTTATGTGAGGTGCTTTCCTAGAATCAAGGTCAAGGTGAATGTACTTTATGACGGCTCGTGGGCTCGAGCCCAGTATCATATGTTAAGCATCTAGATAGAGATTAAGTTCTCTTATGGCGCTATGCAAATGAATTACATTGGTACTTTGGCTTACGAGTTTAATTCGTTCCATTACGGAGCTCGAAACTCTAATTACACGTATGTCAAATCAATTTTCCCTATTGTAATGAATTGAAATACCATTAATGCGTCCAGACCCACAAAAAATACCACGATTTTGTCACTTATTTTAAAATTAAAAAATATACTTATAAATAACAAATATTGTTTAAAAACTTTATACAATAGAGTATACTGCAATAAACGGGTTTTATTAACTATAATTTACAGCATTAACTTGGAGATCAGACGACTTGAAGATGCTGATGGAGTTGGAGGAGAAATGCTGGAATGAATAACTGAATCTTATTCGCCGACTTTTGCCCTTTCCACCATGCTTTCCTCACTTTCATGTGCAGAGGTTTTCAATGTAATGTATCTCCGTCAGTAACTCCACAAAGTCATAAAGAATAAAAACCTCTCCTATGAGTTCGGCTTCATTCTCACTTTCAGAATGTTTCTTAAATGAATTCGACAAGTGTCATTAAATAGCTCTGTTGCACGCTCAGTTGAAATTTGTTCTGGATGTTTCTTTTGATTAAAGCCTAAAAGTTTTTCCACATCCCAACATTTACTTCATCTCACTTGTAGAGATAACATCCTCCATCTCACCTATTCCCATTGCCTGCAAAACCTACATGTGCTGCTGTGTCTGTAGCTTCTTTAGCTCCTTCGTTGTCTGTTCCTCTTAGTGCGCTTCGGCAGCTATCGGTGGGGTATGTGAAGCTCGCTCGTAATCGGAATTTTAGCTCAACTCATAACAAAAATCGGCCTAGAGACCGCTCGTATCTCGAAAAATTCGTAAATTGGGACACCAGTAAGCCAAAGTACCACTGTATATGCATTATATATAAGTACAACTTCCACCGATGCTTGGTGGCCTTTTTGGTGGTGGCCCTCTCCGAGATTTGGTCATGAATCCGTTTTTGAATTTACTTGAGTGCATGCCTGTTTGAGTCTGTCTGGTAGATCGGTGGGCACCAAAATTGGCTCTTGAATCCCTAGTGAACGCCCGAAATCGGTGAATGGATAGGTCCAGATATTGCCTGTCTGCATTATAAGGACAGACTTGAGCATTTGGACTTGTTGGGAATTTATTAAGGATAAAAGTTTAGTTTCAAAGCCGGTTGGGCTAGTCGAGCATGCCTATTGCAGTCTTTACTGTTAAGCATCCTACCCGTTAGCTGCTGAATTCAGTTGTACCACCCTTGCTCGGGACCCAACATTTTCTTGCCAGAAAAACGTGGCAACGACAATCCATCCGTTTTGGGCTAGCATTTGGGCTTTGCCTGTCCTTTGGATTCCGAATGAAGGAAAATGGCAGCCCACCTAGCAAGATGAAAACTATAGCGGTCACCATGGCTGTAGCCATAAGCCATCTTTGCTGGCTTCCCAAATAAGTTGGGTGGAGTCGAGAAGCAGTCAGTATTGATTCTGTAGTGGCAGGGTTTGCTGGTAGCAGACTGGAACCAAGGCGTAATGATCTCTACCTCGGTTTGCTGGGAAGTCCCTTGCTGTGGTGTACAGCTCTACTGGTGTGCCTCTGAAATTGGAGAGCCCAGCAGGTTATTTCATGGACTCTTGAACACCAGAGGCCTTATTACAGTTGCTTTCTGTTACTTTAGAGCATGGACACCTTTTGTATCCAAGCATGTTCTGCATCTGATTCCGTTAGTGTCTACCAGATGGTCTGGTTCCTCCCTCATGCTAACCGGGAACGACTGTACAAAGGGTACATGCATGAACTCTTATGTGAGTGATGATGGTTTTAAGTCACAATTTGACTGCTACTGCAATACAGGCATTACTCAGGTGTTAGTATAAGAAATCTGGCAAAAGCAGATTCAGGGTATGTTTATCCATTCTGTTGCAGTCCGAATTCGAGTTTCATAAGATTTCTTTAAGAAAAGCCTTATATCCGTGGCTAATTACCACCGTGCTATGCCTGCTCTTCTAAGCAATTTGATCTGCCGTAGTTTGCACCCTCTAGTGTGTTTTTGATTGCCTGTGCTTGCAAAAGCCTAGTTACAAATATTCAGTTTTGTTCATCAGATTCTTGTTGCTGAACAACGTCATGAAACTGTTGCAGGGTCTTACTTGGAAGATGACAGCTCTTATGGCGAAGCTTCTATCCTGTACGTCCTACTTCGAGCTTCAGAGCGGTTCCACAAGCAGTACAATCGCTATCCAGGTTGTTATGAAGACGAGGTAGAAACAGATGTTCCACTTCTCAAGGTGAGGCTTGGGTTGTTTTCATCGTAAAAATGTGTTGCCTAGCTCTTTTTACTTACTGCAATCGCTTGATTTTGACGTGTAAATGCACTTACTCGTGGTTCATTATTCGCATTTACTCGGTCTAGCTGTGCACTTTGACCCTTGGCATTGTTAATTATTACAGTACCCTCTTTTCTGTGCAAGCATAAGGAAATACTGTTTCTGTTGCTGACATATATGATCTCGTTACCACTAGGTATCTCATCGGTGTATGTCACGATTTAAGGATGAGCAAGGAGTTCTCGTTGGGCCAATAGGCCCCCTTGCCACCTGATTGCCTTGGGTGGTTGATGTAACGAAGTAGACACGATTGGGACAAAAGTATACCAACAAGGGGTAAAACAACTGCAAAATGCTTTAGAAAAAGGATGGATGTTGGGAGGAAGGCAGATTTTAGTATGCTGCCCTAGTGTTCCGGCATCACATGGCTGTCCCTCTTTTTTACGAGTTTTCACAGTAAGAGGTTACCTTGTCTTTGTCTGCTAAGTATATTTTCCTGTCCACTCTTGATTTAATTGGCTACCATGCTTGTGATAGATACGATGGTTGATCGTAACATGGGTTAGTACATCAATGTCTTTCATTGTTTTGATGTTGTAGGCATGTATTACCAAGCTCCTCTCTGACTGGGGGCTCCAGCAGTCGATAAAAGACGAATACATCCATGAATTGTAAGTTTTACTTAATATACCTTCCTGAGAGTTGTATTTTTACTTAAAGCAGTCGTCTTTATTATGTGTACAATCATGTCTAGCAAGATTCACCCCAGCCAGCTGCTCGCTTCCCAGTCACGAATGTACCAGCCACTGCCCAGATGCTGTCACTCGGAGAGGGTAATGGCTAACCTTCTCCGGAATGCAGACTTGGGTAAAGTCTCTCGGCTTGTTTTGCTTGATCTTTCGGCAGCATTTGATACAATTGATCTCAAACTCCTTGAGCGACTCCCATCTCGCCTGGGTAGCACTGGCACTGCACTGCAATGATTCAGATAATATCTCTGTGGAGGCTATATAGTATTGATGTGAACGGACAAAGGTCGTCCGAAGAACCGCTGAAATTTGGGGTACCTCAGGGCTCTGTGCTATGTCATATTCTTTTCAGGGTTTATACTCACCCTCTTGCCGATGTGATCGCCAAGCACACCCTAGGGTTATACTTCTGTGCAGATAACACTCAGTTGTACCTGTGCTTTGATCCCTCCCTGCTCCACCCTCATGAATTGTCCTTGGTGTGCTTATGCATGCCGAAAGTGTGCATTTTCAGGCGTCATGTTTTTTATCAGCATATGTAAAATACCTAGAATTTGTTTAGCTCTCATTTGGTGTTATGGAAAATGTCGTAATTATTGGTATAATCAGTTTTAGCTCATCTAGTTCACAGGAAATCTGTGACTACGAATTCGTCATGCCCCTTTCTCAATCTCCCTGGCACGGTGTTGCTGGTGTAAACGTCTATTTCTCAGCTTTGGCAGCACACTGCAGCAGCCTCCTCTGGCGTCTTTACAGCCCGTTGTTGCTAGCAAGACTGGTGAAGGCTTCGCCTTCGTGAATTTGTCATGCTTCTACTTCTTCCTCTGTCTCTCCGGCGCGGTGTTGCTGGTCAGAACGCCTTTTCCTTTCAGCTTCTTTTCTTTCAGTATCTTGATTGGTATTCATCCAAAAAATGTACTGGCTTCGAATTTTAAGTCTGCTTTTAATTTGCAGCCATTTAACAAAACTAATAAGCACAAACAAAGTATGGCAGTGCAAATGTGTAACTCACTTTACACAAATCTGAAAGCTTTCGAATGTGCCAACTCAGCTATTTCGAGCGAAAGCGCTCTGGAGACAGCAAAGTTAGTCGTAGTGCAGAGAGCGCAAGCTGCTGGAATACCATGGCCGCCCTTTGAGCAACCCTGTCAAGTTCTTGGTCCTATGATGTTCTCGGATTTCTATGTCTCATTTCAACTATGATAACGTATGCAAATTGAAAAATTATCTCCCCTTCTTATACTCCTTTTTGGACACTCATCACTGATGTATCCTTGTTGTAAGACTATAAGTAGATCACGAAGGAGTCAATATCAATGTGACACCGTGTATGGACAAACAAGAATAAATAAGAAATTAACCTAACTTAATAGTCTGCTCCGGACGGTCGTTTTTCTGCAGATCTATTTCCCGACCAAACGTGAGTGGTCTAACTTATTAATTTCACAATGTCGGTGAGGCACTGTGCCTTTAGGTATTGACAAAATGGTGCCGGGTTTTTATCTTACCGGCGCCTTGGCAGGTCATATCAGCTCTGGTAAATTATTGTCGATTTTTGTCACTATTGTGAGCCCTGTGTTTTAATGAAGCAGTGCTTGATTGTCTTGTAGCTGTTGTTACGGTGCCTCAGAGATACACTCGGTAGCAGCCTACTTATCAGGGATAGCCGCCCAGGAGATAATCAAGATCATCACCCGTCAGTACGTGCCCCTGAATGGCATGCTCATCTACAATGCGATCACTGAGATGGCAGTGACCCTGCAGTTATGACTGGCATTAGTTATAATTTAGCCATCCCTTCAGACTAGTGTGTTTGTATATAGCTGTATTCTTTTTGTATCCTGAAGTTGCAATGGACATAAATGACTTGGACACCTGCTTGTATGTTTCTATTGCATTCGCTTTCTTTTGCTTCGTCTGCTCTTCTGATTGAAGCACAATTCTTTGCTTTGTCTGCTGTCGCTGTCGCATTTGCTACCTAAACTTGAGCAGTACTATAATAATAATAATGCACTTGATAAAGCCCCCTCAGAGAACTCAATCTCTCTCTAGGCGCTTTACATTACTAGCAGTACTTACTATCCACTGCTAGTGTGTGTGTGTATATATATATATATATATATATATATATATATATATATATATATATATATATATATATATATAGCAGTACTATCCGCTGCTCGCTTACCACCTCGGCTCCGGAGATGCGTGCCACCATTGGGTATTCCGAGGCAGACTTTGATTTTTAGGGGAGCTGCGTTTCGCTACCACCGAGCGCGAGCATTTCGTGCCCTTGTTGACGGCCTTGAAGGCTGGCTAGCAATCTTAGCTGCAGCCCCGAGCCCCAATGAGCACAGCGAGAAGGCCGGATATGCTGGATTCGCTCTGACGGTGCATGCTCTATCCGGCGGCCAGTCAAAACTCGCCCACTGCTGAAGGAGGCGCAAGCGATGCCAAACTCGCTGGGCAAATTTCGAGCCGGCCCGCCACAGAGGTGTAGCTTTTCCGTAGCGCTTTGGAGTCTAATTGTGGACGGTTACAGAGTAAGTGCCTTCCGGTGCGAAATGTAGCCCACAGCACATATCCCCCCTAATGAGAGGAGATGAGTACAGGCGAATTAGATAACAGACTAGGGAGTAATCGAAAACGACAAAAGAATTGCTCGAATCCGAGACGTAGTCAGCTTATCATATTACAGCCCTCGATTCATTTGCCAGGGATTGTGGGTCGCTTTATAGGTAAAGGTAAAGGCTCGGTAAAGCCAGCGGCAGTTGTGGCCTAGACGTTTTTGACGCTTCATAGTGCGTTGGCTTAGTTAATCCACAACTGGCTAGTCCAACCTCTCGCCACGGGCTGCACGTATCGGAAATAATCGAGGAGCGAGTGGCCAAGAATTAGTAGCCAAGGATGGACAAAGGAAAGTCATAGAATCAACTGCGGGAGATGTAAAGCACTATTTTGCGAACAAATTGTGAAAGTCACTTTCTCCCGTCTGGCAGCCTCCACTGGAGAATACTATGAAACAAACGGACGCGGACAGCTTGTAAGCCAAAGGAAGGGACACCATTTGACAGTGCTTCAATTGCAGCAAAAGTGCCTAGAAAGAGATTGAGTTTTCTGATGGCGCTATAAGAAATATATTCTTGTTATTGTTAGCATGCTTAATGACAAGTATAGCATGGTTAGAGGTCACATGCACAGGGTCAGCATGGAAGTGTAGCTTTATCAAGTGCATTATTATCTCTATCTTCTGGATACAAAAAGAATACAGCTAGTGCCAGCATGCGTCTGGTGTGTCTGGGGGGCACGCGCGTGCAGCGACGGTAAGAGATTCTGTAGCCGCACGTAGCAGCTGTAGGAGCTGAGCTGTATCGTTTACTAGTCGAGCTCGCGTGTGCTCTGGTTCGGGACATCGGGTCAACTGCTCGCCTTCAATGACATGGGACGTGGGCTCGAGCCCTGCGCCATTTGAATAGCGCCAGGATAGGGATTAAAAGTATCTCAGGGCCTAATGAAAACGAATCATGTTTTTACATCCGTACTTGACGGCCATGCTGGCTCATGGTCGTACACATCAGGTTGGCTACTCTCAAGTAGGGGATGAGCGAAGAGAGAACCTACCACGACTAATCGTACCGAATCATCTAAGATTGCAAACACGCCATCATTTTATTTCCTGACACTCTACTCAGGGACCGAAACAGGTTCAAATGTGCGGTATCTTTTTATCGGAAAGTGCAAAAGCGCCTCATTACAGGCTAGCAATCACAGATTACTGCCGACGACGGTCAATTTTTTTTTAATTTAACAAACTGTATTTAGTACAAGGTGAACCCTTTCAGTTAATAGTAATTATCCTGACTTTCTCCATAGCACTGCTACGATCTCGTTGTAGTGACTTTAGAACTGAAGTACTGTTTCTCAAACACTTCGCAAATAATGGTGCTAGTCTTTGCAGACTCATGCCGCATACTGGCGGAGCTGGTGCATCAAAGCATGTTTATTTTTACGGGGAAAAGGCTAAACAGGCTCGCCGGATAGTATAACTTGTTCGTGCATTCTCACTCGATAATAATATTGCACTTGATATTGCACTTGATAAAGCGCCCTCAGAGAACTTAATCTCTTTCTAGGTGCTTTACATTTGCTGCAAAGTGATATGCAATAGAATAGTAAGTAAAACCATGCTTGAAAAACAAACAAAATAAATAATATGGTTAGGGGTTACATGCACAGGGTCAGCATGCAAATGTGGTTAGTGGCAGCATGCACAGTGTCAGCACGCATAAGCACATCAATGACGAATCACAGGGACCCACTAAATGCTGTCCTAAATAGGTGTGTTTTGTAGATTCACCTTCAGAGAGATGCTAAAAAGGCGTTCCGTGTCGTCCTCTTTCTGCGCTACGTTTTCTGCCCAACCAGTCTTTTGTGGGTTGAAGCTAAAGGTTTCAAGGTTTCCCTCTGAATAGGGAACTGCTGTGAAATTCAATTTTGTAAATCAGCTCCGCATGCTCGTAAGCAGCGCAATGACCACGGGCACTAACCTCAGAAAGCCACGAAACGACGCTTCGGTATTCGGCGCTGCAGCTTGCAGTTGCTTTTGTCGTGGACGGAAGTGGGGCCAATTAAGCCAGTATCTGTTCAGCTTGAGCCCGTAACTTCGATAGCCTCTCCTAGTTGGCTAACGGGCTTCCGCTGAGGGACTACAGGGCTTGGACACCGAAGTTTAATCGGCCTTCCAGCGCCTTCGGCGCGAAAATTTAAGATTTTCCAACACAGGGGCTTACCACCTTTTTTGATGACCCACACTAGGTAAGGCGGTTGCACTTAAGCGCCGAGGTCGTGGGTTCAAATCCTCCTGTGGGCGATCCTTTGTTGCCGCTACAAGCGGTGGGTGGTGACAGCCTATAAGGCTCTTCTGCTGCTATAAAAAAGAGGCCGTTAAATCAGCTAGTATTTTTGAGTGGCCTAAAAGGCATCTAGAGCGGTTAGTTTCCACGGGGGGGTCTATAATTATTATTATTTTTCCATAGGGGGATAATATTACCAATATCATCTTCTTTCAAAGGGTTGATCGCATTTTTTACAGTTGCTAAAGAGGTAATTCTTAAAAATCTAAAAACGTTTTTTTATCGGTCCTGTTGCAAACGTGATGTTTGGCTTCCACGTCTCAACATAACTATGCCGCGAGCACAGCGGTGCTCGTAACGGTGCTAGTCTCAGCCAACTTGCGACGAATACTGCCTGAACCCTGTAAGATTTTTGAGGAGCTAAAGAGTTTTGCCTGGTGAACTCATAGCAGATGGAATTGAGCTCGTGTCACGCTCTTAATGCGGACTCTTGCCCCTGCATCTGAAAGAAAGCATGGACTCTCTTATAAGATTCAGCTTTAATGTTCTCCTATTTGCCGCTTTGTATCGTAGGCGAGGATGCAAATATTGCATTAGAGTTTTCTACTTAGGACTCGCATACACAGACGAATGCATTGCGTTTGATTTTGAGCAGATTAAATGTCGATTTTTTCACGTAGCCCGTCGAGCGACTCGTGGTCTTACGCTATAAGCTTGCACTAAGAAATTCCTCGTTTAGGAAATTTACCTAAACTAGGAAAATTCACACCGACGGATAAAATTCTAACGTTTAACAAGATAATAAATTCCCTACATGAAACGAAGAGTGCTGGAAGGAGGTGTTAGCACGCTCCCGCAGCACTAGCGATTCTGCTGAGCCCACTCCTGAATGCCCAGCGATTGGAGGGAAATAGGCAGAGCGTCTGACCTGCAGTATTCAAGGCATGACGTCACGCATCGATTCTGGGCCGTGAGCTCATTGATGCGATCTACATCCATCTACCCAAAAAAGGCATGGGATTTTTCTGGAATTATATTTGCTGGCAAATAATGCCACTGCTAGTCTATGTAACTTTTTCTCCGCTGCATCGATTGGTAAACTGAATATTGCCTTGCGGACAATCGATCCTGGATGTTGGCCATTTCTACAAACTAAATGATAATAAACCGAACTCATATTCATAAGATAACCAAGCGTGCGGCTGAACTGGGAGACTTTTCTATTTGATTTAGTTATGCTATATTGTGTCCGTCACTGTGCACTCAATATTTAGGTGTCGTCTTTTATAACTGCTTAAAGTCTGTAAGCTTCATAGGAAGACTGCTGCCAAAGATAGCAATCAAGTTCGATCACTAAGCCTAGGGACTGCCTATCTCGGTGGCTTTCTAAAGATCTAACCAGCTCGCTGGTTCTGTATAAGCTGAACTACTGCAATTCCGTTTTGATTAGGCTACTGAAAAAGCCTAAAGCCTCTGCAGGCAGCTGGAGATGAATATGGCTGCAAGGCAAGTCAATAAATCCCAGAGGGTCAGCCACGTGTGTCCTTTGCTTAAGGAGCTGCGACGGCTCTCGGACGATCAACGGATATCAAGCAGAATTCCCATTCTGATCATCAAGGCCCGCCTTAGCTTCGCTTCGCTCGTTCGTACCTAGCTGATTCAAAAACCTCATTTGTATAGCTGCAGAGGAACCTTGACAGCTATGACCGCCGCTGGCAGTCGGCAATGCAGGATCACCGACAGAAGGATTCGAACCCATGACCTCGGCTGTGAAGAGCGAGCACCCTACCTCCTGGGATATCACGGTTCAGAACCTAGTTGAACTGCTGCACCAGATTCAGCCTCCTCGTGCCCTTACGTCATCTACGGACAAACTATTCTATTCCTTCTCTTAAAGACTGTTATTGACAGAAGCTTGTTCCCTTCGGGTCCTAGACTACGGAACTCACTTTCGAAATTCTTACGTTAAGGCCTCTACTTTACTGTTGCCGACTATGGCACATTATTTCCAGCGGTCCTGAGCTGCTACTTCCCCGTTACTCGCATCCTTTACTGCCCTCCTGACTCAACTACGACTCTCAATTTCCCTACTCTTTGTTGCATGAAATGGAGCCTATTGGCTATCGTATGCCACCGAACGCCGAATTTGAATTTAGCTGCGCTTTAAGCATTCGCCCATTATTGCGTGTGGAGCTACAGACTGAGATACATAGAATTACATCTTGGACAATTCACACTGGCGGAGCAAAGGTTACCAAGAACATTTGCGTTTCTTGCCATCGTTTTAAAATGCTGTCAGATTAGTTAAACTATAGCTTCGATGAAATTAGGAACCGACCATATAATGCCAGAGGCATCACTATTTATTGGGCTCTATGTGAAGATGTGATTGTTCGCGAATTTGGTCAAATAATGGCAGATCATTGAACGGAGCTGATGTTCTCGTGCCGGCGCTCTGAGTGAACTGTCTGGCACTGCGATCGATACATAGTATGTTAGCTTCCGGTTACCTTCTGCTTGCGAATGTGTTGTGTGGGTGTGTCTGTGTGTGTGTGTGTTTGCATCTGTGTGTGTATGAGTGTATGTGTGTGTGTGTGTGTGTGTGTGTGTGTGTGCTTGCGCGCGCGTGTGTTTGTGCGAGCCCCCCTCGAGCGTTCGTGTGTGCTCCCAAGCGTATTCAATATTTCACCCACGAATCGCTATTGGTGCTTTGAAATGCTAGCTCAGTTACCCCGATCAGTTGCTTTCCAGCGAGTCCTAATGCTGGCCACTTACGTAGAAATTGTGTGAACAACACTGTCCATTTCACCCATTTTTTGCACGGCGTCGCAAGTTTAGCACTTACGGCTTCTCGACTTTCTTAGGGACATGTGCAGCTTTAAATTATCATGTACTATTCTCTTCACTTGCCACCACAATAACGAGTGTCGTGTCGGAAGCGGGTCCTTTAATCCTGGCAAGTGTCTGGAATGCATCTACGGTGAGAATAAGCAATCTGAACAGAAAGCTAACTGGGTCAAATTGGTCTTAGCCCCGATGGACCTTCAACGGGAAATGCTATCGGCTGTCGTAGTGAATGCTCCAAATGGAGCCAAGTGCAGGAACTTGAACGCGCGACAATACGGCGGTGTACAGTTTCGTTCGCACCAGCATAAAGCGAGTGTACAGTACGGATCAGCTTATTACAGCAGCCTCTGAGCGGCTGCAAGAGCGTGAGCGGCTGGCGAAGCCTGCCTGCCGCAGGCAACGAAATGTCGCTGGCTGCACGAATCCAGACTACGACCTAGGTCGGCAAGTGCAACCTAAAGCCAGTATCGACCGCTAGAGCCCACAGCCGATGAACTAAAACCGACCAAGGTGAGGTGCTTAGAAGCAAGACTGACGTATCGCTCTAGCAGCAACAAATACTCGCATGCACGAAGGCGAATGCCGGACGCAGTCATGAAGCATGCGTTCGGGGGGAGAGCAGGTGTGCTGACGATACCTACTGACTACCTGCGGCACTAGCCGCTCCGGCCTGCAGCAATCTGCCGTTACCTGCAGAAATCTGCCGTTACCTGGCCGAGTGAGTTCTCTGCAGACTGTAGGACTCGAATGCCGAGTGAATTGCGAATATGAATGCTTCTCATTTAAGACGTATGCGAATCCTAAAACTAACGGTGCACCGTTGGCCTATCACTTTGTGCGGCCCGATTCTCGGGCTGACTAAAATGCATACGCGTGCCCTTTGCCCATGGCAGAACCGCGTTGTTGCGGTAATCAAAGTTGCGGTAAGCAAAGAGAGCTCGGAACCTGGGTTTAGGGCTCTATGAATCAGACCCACCGCGGTGCAAATGTAGAGAGGGTGACCGACTGCATACAAGCGAAGACTATTCCTCAACTGGAGGGGGCGGGCGCAGCAGAGCAGGAATAAGGAATACCACTCAGTTTGCAAAACTCGGTCGGACTAAGGGCCTGTAGGTTGAAAGACCAGCAGTCGGCCGGCAGCATCGCTAAGTCCGGACCCCTACTGCCATCAGTAGCGCCATTCAAACAACACTGGCAACGCGCCCTCGAATAAAGAAGCTTACAGGTCAACTTGAGCAGCAGACGCGTGCGGGAGCGGCGGGACTGAGCATTCTAGAATACTCCACCGCCGACAGGGGGCTTACGAAGAGGGGTGCCCAGCGGCCATGGCCCCCAGACCCGAAAATCCGAACCTCCGGGCCGGAAGGTTCGCTCAAGCGCCGAACCTCCTAAAGCGGCTGGGGCCAGCCCCCCACCCGCTCGAGCAAGCCGTCCCCTTCAGCCCATGCCAAGAAGCTCCCGAACCACCCCCCCCCCGACCGTGCAACGGCACCAGCCGGCAGATCCAGTGGCGCCAGCCGGCGAAGTAGGCGAACCCAAACCGTCTGCCTCGTCCTCCTCCTCGCTGGCCGTGGCCGGCAGGACCCTCTCGCAGCACCAGCAGAGATCGGCCGCCCACGGCTCTAGTCGAGCCAGCTGTGGCCGGCAGATCCTTAGGGTCCCCCCCCCCCCCCCGCAGGGGCGGGAGTCGGCGGAAGCCGCGGAGCCCGGACTACCGCCGCACGCTCTCGGCGGAAGCCGCCCCGCCCCGAGGAGCAGCCCGACCCCCGGTAGCCTCAGCGCTCCCCCCCCCCCAGCAGCAGCAGCAGCAGCAGCCGTGGATCAGCTTGGCGGCGCTAAGGAGAGCGCCGCTGCTTGCTTGACGGCACAGCGAACTGACATTTGTAAAGTGAATTGTAAATTTGTAAAAGAAAATTGTTAATCGATTGAATTGATTGAAAATACACTGTAAATTGTATATTTGTAATTTGTACATTTGGGCAAGTTTCCCGTCCGTGTACAAAGGAAAAGAAAATACTAAAAGCCTAGATATCTAGAGTCCGGATAAAATGCTCCGTTCGGGGACAGTGAATGTGAGGAAAAAATAAATATTTCAATTGTATGGGATAGCATCGATGAGAACTACGAGAACTCATCTCTATCCAGGCGCTTTACGTATGCCGCAGAACTCGAGTCTAAGACCTTGGCCTTCAAAGGTGAGCATCCTACCTCTGCGCCAAGTTCCATCTTCGGCTGGGAAGTTTGTCGGTCGCCATTAGCCGGAAATGCAAGACGGCCACTAACGAAGACGAACTAACGGAGTGCCGGAGATCAGGGCGACCGCAGCTAGCTATTCTGCGTGTTAGAAGAGCGCGAGTAAATTTATCAAGCGTGGCATTAGGCTCGACTGTTCAGCGCTTAAGCGCGCTCGAGATTTCCCCCAGTGCGGTCGGCGTCAGCGAGGCGCCTAGAGGATTACGTCGGCCTGGCCTGGTAAGCGGCAGTAGCGGAGAGCTTCAGAATGAGCGACCGGAAGCGAAGGAGGGCGAGAGTCAGAGCCTTCTCTACTTCCTTCTCTTGGTCACGACGAGGACTCAAAAGTAATTGTTTACGATGAGCGGCCGCTGCCGCGGCTGCGGCACACCTAGTATGACCTGAGGTGCGTTGCAGCTTCTGCACTGTAGCCTACGAGCACGGTACTCGTAACGACGCTAGTCCAAACGGACGTGCGGCGAACGCAGGTGAAGCGGACTCGTGCCACTGAGCACGGCTAGCGAGTCGCAGCGGCTGCATCGATACGCCCATCGATACGCCGCCGGTAGCGGAGCGAGGCGGCGGCAGCAACAGAAGGATCGCCCATACCTTAATATCACAGGTCCGTACCCATAGCGTAGAGCGGTCTCTCTCAATATCCAACAGCCGCAGAGGGCTAAATGCGTCCTGCACCGGCCATGGAGTGCAGCAAACTCTCGTTCGGCGCCCGAGTGCTATTTAACTGCCATGCCCGGAGCCTACAGCGAGCACAACTAATCGTGGCTAGAAGATGATTTGGGCTCTTATGCCGACTAAGCATAATTTATGACAAAGCCAGTTCCTAATAATTACAATTCAGAAGTCGCGAATATTATCTCGGCATTTAAAATCTAGCTGATTTTGCACGCCAACTTTTCATTGCCTCTTCTTAAATCAGCGGAGCTCCTTATAACCGGGGTAACAAAGGAAACCTAACACAACTAACTATGGGAGGCGTTCAGGTTCGCAGCCCCACCTCGTTACGTTTCAATAAAGATTACTGCTGAAGATTTTCAGATGCCTTCTTTGCATCTGTCATGGTAGATATACTGTCTTAATCTTCATCGCTGACAGCGGTGACAGCAATGAGCTGGGCTTCAATGCCTTTTGGACCTTCGAGCGCCCAGCACTTCACCACTTCACGTGACTGGAGACAGGAGGACCACTTCAGCTTCAGCTCTATCTCAAGAGATACCTGAAACGACCTCAAAACTAGAACACTATTAATACACACAACGCAAGGAGACCACTCTCCATGCACCTTTGCGCAAGTTAATTCTACTTATGTTATCATTTCTATCCCTAGCATCGTCTTGCCAATCCAGTTATGTCTGTATTCCATTCAGTTAGACAATATGTGTGCGTGCGTGCGTGCATATATGGGGGGGTAACATTCTGGGTAACATTTGGGATACTTCTTAGCAAGCATACATCCACTGATAGACTTTTGAATGCAGATATCAATGAAGTCACTTCGAACCGGAGCCTAATCCCAAAGTCTAATCCATTTTACGACACCGACTCAGCAAGCACAGCATTGTGGTAAACACACGAAGTTGGTCGACATACAGGGACAAGAAGATCAGAGCATAGTTTGCCAAGTTGACACCTCAATGACAATGACAATGACAATGACCTCAATGACCGCCGCAGAGGAAGCCGCTTACTCATTAGAGCACGCACTAGAAGAAGCTTCCCCCTTAAATCGGCAAAAACGCGAAGAAAACTTGTCAAAGTGCAGAAATGATCGGCAAGCAATCATCTACGCTGGTTTGACCTGCTGGTAAAGGTCTTGCCTTTAAGGATCAAGGTCGTGGGCTCAAGGCCTGCAGCATATGCAAAGCACCTGGATCTTCAAGTTCTCTTAGCGTTCTATACTAAGGCAGTATATATTGCAGCTCATTACGCTATCAAACGCAATTGGCATATGGCATGCAGAATTGTCACCCTACTGAACGTTGCCAAAATACTGTTCTTCGTCTGGCATGTACCGAGCTGGTTTGGTCCAGCGGTTAAGGTGCTCGCCCCGAGCAAGGTCTGGCTGAGGTCGTGGGCTCGAGCCCCGAGGCACATGTGAAGCGCCTGAATTGTGATTAAGTTCTCTTAGGGCGCTATACAAATGAACTATTATTACCGAGGGTTAGCACCAGTCACATGATTATAATAAGGTTAGCTGATTTAACGACCTCATTTATATACCGACAGAAGAGCCTTAACGGCTATCACCACCGTTTGCAGTGACTAATTGAAGATCGCACACTACTGGAGGACTCGAACACACGACTTGGATCGTGAAAAGTGAAAAAGTGAAAAGTGAGCACCTTAATCTTGGGCTATGACCCAGGAGCGATTCGTACCAACAGACCCCATCAGCAGCACGATTTCGATGTAGTAAAGCAGCTTGTTCGACATCAGAGCTGCAGTCAATTGCCGTCAATCAATTTTCGCAGTAACAGTTACTATAGTCACAGGATCCACAATGGCTTTTTACTAGCTCAGGAAGAACGACCACTTTGTTCCTCACAGCGTCCGTCGCGTTAGGACGTCAGACTTGCACATTACCAGCAGCTAGTTCTATAATCTTCTCTAAAAAGCAAACTTTCTCTTTCTAAGTCGTACTTTGGCTTCCTAATGTAATGTAATGTATCTGCGTCTGTAACTCCACAAAGTCATACAGACCATGTGGGTGTTACGCAGGCGAGTTTTGTATAGCCCACTCACAGCCTAAGCGGCTTTCGGTACGCATTCGGTAGCCAACAGACTTTGTCTCACGCAACAAAGAGAAAGTGGGAAGCATAGCAGAGTTAGGAGAGCAGTTGAGGTAGTGCGTAGCATAGAAGTAGCAGTTCAGGACAGCTGAAAAAGATGTGCCATAGTCGGCAGTTGGAGAGTAGATGTCGTTGCGTAAGAATTGTGGAAGCGAGTTCCACAGTCTGGGACCTGCAGAGCTAAAGCTTCCGTCGCCAACTGTCTTTAAGCGGAGGAATGGGACCTCATTTCAAAACACGGAGCTTCAGCCATGCTTTGCACCTGTGCTACAGCGGTCACATTATCGCCCTTGCTAGCATATAGGTTAACAGCAGTCAGTTCAATTCTGCTGCCATCATTAGCATGCTTACGTTCAAGTTTTCTTAGTTGCCTCAGCATTATTCTCAGCAGGCTGCTGGTTAGCTGTGGGTCTTAATTCAGTATTATACCTTTGCACAAGACATCGCCCTCGGGTTTCCATGCTCTCATGATAAGTGAGTCCAAGTGCTGCTGCGAGCTTCTAAGCTGTCTTAATGCCCCGAAAACTTGGATCTGCACAATAATTCGCATAATTTCCTCAGACGATTGCTCTTTCGAAATCTAAATTTTGGCAGAGCAAGTAGCCAATTCACCTTTCAAGCACTCAATACTACAATCATTATACGCCTTAGTACAGCCAATACAGAAAGTCATCTTTCATGTGCCATACTCACCACAAACGTGACAAGCAATGAGACTTGCTCAATATTACAGCTAAGGATCCTCAGTAATTACATTGGGTAACAGATTTCAATTTTATTGTCTTTGGGTCCACTGCGTGTTTGCCTAGTAATCCTTATGCCTAAGATATATAAGTGGATAAAAGCTGTTGATCCACAAGTCTCTGAGGTCACGGCAATGGGATTTTGAAATAAATGTTTTTGCTGTTTGGCACGGTGCTGGCACCACGATTGCTCATAAAGCACGCGCTGTGCGGATTGGTGATTTGGCGATGAGTTAGGCAAGTTAGGCGGATGTATCGCTATAGAGCAGTATCCGTACAAGTCTAACAGAAGGTGCCTTGAGAGAGCAATTTAATTTATGTTATTGCACATTAAAATAATATTGAATAGCCATATTTGATTGGCATGTCAAAACGAGGTCATTTGCACCCACCAGATTCATTTTTTTACTCCGCGAAAGCATACATTGAGATGTACGGGGCCTACTAAACAAACTTGAGCGTTCCTGTCGGGGATCAAGACAAGCCGTCGGCATCCCAGCTTACACGGACAGACTGCATCAGAACTCTAGAATGCGAGGTGAAAAATTGTTGCTCGCTAGATGGAATGTCTTGCATAATATAAGGTAACGTGTGTGAAGTGCCGTTTTTTAATTATATATTTACATTCTACTAAAGAAGGAGAAAAGAGAACCATGAAGTTTTTTATCCCAAGAATGTGGGATACAAACTAAGACTCAAACTCAAGCTGACCACTAAAGCAACTGCTACTTTTGCACGATAGACCCTTCCAAACCCTGAATTGGCAAGAGTGTGCCTACTATCACGTATCCACACATTCTCTCGATCCATCGAGCCCAGCACAGCACTGCCCCGAGCTCCCAGCCTCACCTCTCCGGAAGTGGATTGGCTATCTTCACGGAGAGCATGTCAGGCAGCGAAGAAGATATTGCAGATACAGACTCAAATTTCACAGATGCGGCAGAAAAGATAAAGCCACACTTCTTCAGTCAGAAAGATCTTAACTATCTCACCAGAGACCGTGGTCTCTGCTCCAATGCTGAGTTGACATTTAGGCTCATTGAGTAAAACTTGTTGGATGAAAATGTGAAAGTAACAGATCACCAGATAAAGTATCATCAATGTTTTTCAAATTCATCAGTCGGCAAGATGGACTGTGCTTCTGCAACGACGTGTCCGGTCTATTCGTGGCAATAAGAATCGCGTGTAACCCGAATGAACGGCACCTATTCATAGGCGGTTCGTCCAGGAGCCCCAAAGCTGCCAGGAAGCCTTCGGAACGAGAAAATATGCCAACGGTCTCTCCGTACGGCTCTTTCTTTGCACCTTGAAGATGACTACACCAGTGTCAAGATGCTGCTGAGTGCCATGAAGTAAGGCGACTATGGCTAGATCACTGGCGACTTGAAAATGGTGTCACTACTTATAGGCCTCCATGGCGGCTTCGCAACGTTCCTTTGTTTGCTTTACCTACCTCTATTACAGCCAGCACACTAAAAGCACACTATCACTAAAGGGTCTGGCCAGAGCCGACCGAGCTCTCTGTAGGGAAGATAGCATCAAGTGGGAGCCTCTGGTAGAGCGTCGGAAGGCTTTGATGCCACCGCTGCATATCAAGTTGGGCGTCATAAAGCGATCAGTCACAGCTGTAGGCAATGAGTCAGCAGCTGTAAAAGAACCTCCAACATATCTTTCAACAGCTATTCCAGGCAAAAGTCAAATCTAGCATCTTCGTCTGACCGCAGATGAAAGATACCATAGAATGTGACGAATTCTCCGAGACTCTGAACAGGATGGAAAAAGCGGCACGGAAGAGTTTCGTGGCAGTGGTGCACGGCTTTCGGGGAAATCGCAAGGCTGAAAGCTGAGCCGCTGATTCAGACTGTCACATAAAGAAACATGCTAAATTAGATGCAGGGTGCATCTGGCAAACCCGCATTTTCGTTTCTCATCTTGAACAACTCGAAGAGAACACGTGAGCAAAGGAGAACGCGGTCGGCGGAGTCAGGCAAGCACTTTCACCAGGATATACGGGCATCTCTCTAGTACGCCGAAATAGTACGCCCTGACAAGTCGCCGGCATCAAGCCTTACACATAGCTGCATAATATAATAGGACGCAGGATTAGCATCTTATCATCGGAAATGACTCTGCTGTAAGTAATCTCAACGGAATGATACTCGAGAAGCTTTAATGGTGCGGTTTTATGGTTTATTGCGGGTTTGTGGTTTTATTTGTCTATGGGCTATATGGAATTACGGTTGAATGAGTTAATGTTTTTACGAGGGTGAGTTACTGTCGGGTGAGGATGGGGGGGTGGAAAGCAGGACGGGAGGGAAGGGGAGAGCGGCTGTGCGGTGTAACGCTGCGAGCGTTGACGGAATGCAACAGTGTTGAGTCCGCCCCACCCCTCGGCGTCTGCCTTACGTCGTTTGCGTACCGGCGCGTGCTTGGTGTCAGGGCGTCAGCATACAAATGGCTCGCGAATACAATCGCAGTGCGGTTTGGGCAGGCCAAGGTCACTTATACGCCGCCAGCGCTTCGCCCGCGCTCAGGAATTGCAATCGCGCATTTCGCGAAAAGGAAATGAACTTACTTTTGGTTTGAAAGTCTGGACCTCGCTATCGGCTTGGGTCACTACTTGACTTTTTATCCCTTGCGTCTCAGCTAAAGACACATCCGTTCAGCTAAGCTTTCCTTCCGCCGCGGTTAACTCGTCTGTTTTGTTCCCGCGTGCCTGGCACGCTTATCTGCGACTAGTTCAGTGCAACTTAATAGCCACAAGTCCAACTAGCCGGTGGCCCTGAGTGTCTTCTTGTGCTCTTGAGCGAGCTGACCTAAGCACGGTGCCGCGGTAAACACGGGTGCATTCAAGTGCACAGGCAGAGAGAGAGAGAGATCTCGTTCTCCCAGGATGCTATTGCTTCAAGCGCTTCGCTGTGGCGGCTTCTGCTTCGTGAAAGTCCTTAAGCAAAAAACAAGCACAGCGCTCGCAGCGACGCTAGTCCTAGCCGACGGGTACAAAAAAATACAGGCCTCGAAGAGTCCTAGCGCTAATCCGAAGCGCTACGATTGCCGACAAATACCGGCCTCGAAGTCGGAGCCTCGAAGCGCGGCACAGCGAGTCTCAGATTTTGCCTCGATATGCGCCGGCCTGCCGACGGTTGGCGGCTGGCGGCAGCAATGAAGAGCGCGCCAAATCCTTAACACGACAAGTTCGCACCCGTAGCGGAGAGCAGTCTATTTCGACAGTCGCCGCGAGCCGTGCGCGTTCGGGACCAGCAATGGCGCGCGAAGCAACTCTCATTGGACGCCCAGTGGCGACCGCTCGGGACATTTAGCCGTCACTCGGAGCAGAGCCCTGCGAGAGCGTAGGCGCAGCGCACAAAAGCCGCGCCTGCGCTCTAACTAGAAGCCGCCGTCACTCCGTCGCACGGCCGCTGCCCATCTTCCTGAGACCGGTCCTCCGATTTAGCCGAGTCGGCGGTCGTGGTTCCCTGCGGACGTGGAAGAGCGTCGAATGTTACCGCGGTTGCCATGAGACGGGGTGCCGAGTCGGCGAAACGGAACTGCGCTTCGCACGCCGCAGAGCTGCACGCGGGCCGCGCGTACATCAGCAGCAGCGACTTGCGATTGCGGGCGCGCTCGCGTCATCCTGACCCAGTCTGGAAAGCGAGTGGGCGTAACAAGCGCACTTCCGGGGAGCTGCGGCGATAAGTGCCCCGCCCCTGGGCGCTGTCACTCTGTTACTACTGTGAAATCCGACGCCAGCGGCAAGCGGACCACAATAAGACGGCCGGTTTAGGGTGCAAGCGGAGGAACAGCGGCGACCAGTCAGCTTCGTCCGCTCGTGCGGCAGGCATTACGCGACGATCGCCGGCCGCAGGGGAACCGCACGACTGCCCGCCCTCAGAACGAGGCTCGCGTGCTAAGCTTCGGGATCGAGCGCGGGACTCGCACCGTTCGTACATGGTGAGTTGCCGCCGCCGCGGTAGCTCCGATGCGCAACGCTACGCGCCTCGTTAGCCGAGTAGGCCTAGAGACGCATACATAGCTCGACCGAACGCGCTGCGATCGTGCGCGCGTCCGTCCATCCGTCTGCCGGCCGCGGCGCGTTGCCGCCGCCCCGACATGGGCCGGTCGCCAGGCCCGACGGCAACCGAGTGCGCGGCACCGCACGGCGAGGCGCTCGAGGCTACTACATTCATTCGACTGCCAGCGCCGGCCGCGCAAAAGGCGGCGCAGCAGTGGTGGCGGTCGTTGCGGCCCGCCGTCGCGTCGCGAGGCTCGCAGACCTCGCGGACCAACCGCGGGACAATGGCCTCGCGCTCTCCGCTAGCTGGCGCTCCGGCGGCGACAGACCGCGGTGGGGGGAGGGAAGACGTGGGCGAGGCCCTTCGCGAGTCGCAGCGTCTCGTGCGGCGTCTCTCGCGGCGGCTGCTTCGGCGGTCAGGGTACCGCTGCGCCTGGCGATCCTCCCCTAAGTTCGCCTCGGACGGCGCGAACGGCGGCTTCGATTTGCAAGGGGCTGGCGACGGCGGCGGGGTGGCGGCGGCGGCGCTGCGGCGGCGAGGGGGGGCGGCGGCGATTCACCGCCTCCGCAGAGCCCGCCGCGAGGCTAGCGGCGGGCGGCCCGCGGCGAGGGCGGAAGGCGACGCGGCCTCGTTCTTCGCGCTGCTCCAGCGGAGGCTGCCCGCGCTCTTTTGTTTAGATGACTGGCGCTACATTGTGGCGGCCGCGGCGGCGGCACGCTCTCGGCGGCGTCGTCGCGTTCGCGGCGGCTCTCTATTGTGTCTGGCTGGCGCCGCCGGTCGCCGACGCGTCGTGCAACGAGGCGATCTGCGCCAGCCTGGTCAGCAAGTGTCTCCTCCTGAAGGCGTGCGAGTGCGACATGTCGAACAAGAAGAACTGCTCGTGCTGCTCACAGTGCTCCAAGTGCCTCGCCAGGCGCTACCCCTACTGCTGCTCGTGCCTCGGTGAGCCGCCGCCGCCGCCGCGAGCGCCTCTCTCCACGGCCGCCGCCGTCGGGCCTCCGCCGCCCTCTCTCTCTCTCTCTCTCTCTCTCTCTCTCTCTCTCTCTCTCTCTCATGTAGCCATTTTTCTTGCAGAGCTCTTTCGCGCTCGCTCGCTCGCTCGCACGGTCTACGCTGAACCGATTGCGGCCGCTCGCCCGCGAAAGCCGTTTTAAACAGGATCGCAGCTCATTGCTTTGTCTCGCCGTCGACGAAAGGCTAAGCAGCGGCGCCGCCTCTTTTCGTCTGCTCGAAAGCAAATATTTGCTGGCCGCGCCGTCGTCGCGTGGCCCGGCCGGCCTCGGCGCCGCTCCTGCTGCGAGCCGGCCGCAGCCTCAGCTCCCGACTCGCGGTGAAAATTCGAGAAATAACGATAACGATCTCTGGGCAGGATGTGGCTGACCGTTCGAGCAGCCGGCGAATACGATTGCAACGGAGGCTGCAACAGCGGGAGTGGACGTTGTCGCATCTCCCAAAAGTGCGTCGCCCAATTTAAGCGAGTTCCATTCTACGGCGAGCGCAGCTAAGAAAGCAGGCGATTTACCTGGCTGTTGGCCGAGCTCACACTTGACCTAGACAAGTGATCCGAACATCACTTGACATGTGACATCTGTCCGTGTTAGCCCGTTTATTTCAAGTTAGCCGTACCTGCTCGCGCGGTTGCTAGTCGGATCCGGCGGTGCTGGCGAGCCTTACTGCTCTTTGCGGCATCTGAGACAGTATATCTTCTTTGATAAGAGCGTACATTCTTCGTCCTCGATTCTCTCCGGTCGCATCGACGGTTCTTGGTTTCTGACGATAGTTTATTACAGATTAAGAGCACGCGACTGCCATTCGCGTTGACCCGAGCATAATTTAGGATCGGGCTAAATACTTCTAAATGGTACTTGTTCAGCGATGTACAACACTTGCACTAAACCTTTGTTGGAACTAGGTATGAAGAGATCAAATATTGCAGCGTTGTATGGACTACAAGTAAACAGAATTGCGTATTTCATACGATTTGAATGAGAGAGAAATGTTTCTAGCAAAGCGAACAAGCCTGGGTTTTACTAGCGGGTGTAAAAGCACGCGAAATAATCATTTTTTACAGTATTTGGAGCTATTTCTGGCTTCCTACGTAGTCGCCATTTTGAAGGATATCATTTTGTAGCACCGTTTCAGCACTGAGAAGTCAAATTTACCGGATTCGCCGAGTAACTCTCCGCTCTAACAAAGTACAGCACTCGTGCTGTGCATTTTCTAAGCAACTACAAGGGTTTGAAGCAAGCTATCTTCAGCACGCGGAGCCGTCGGCTGACCTGAGGTCGATCGAAACAATGCAGGAACTCGATGGTGTGACAGAAAGTAAAAACCCAACGACGTTTTTAATTAAGAAGAAACTGGATAATACTTATAAATTATTCTCAACGTCCTAGCTATATTAGTTTGTCAGAATGTGTATACTGAGTGAACTAAATAATAGTATTAATCGAATATGGTTTTGACATCTCAGGTGTTTGCCAAGACTTCAAAAGTAGCTGCTTTTTACGCTGCTTTTTCGGCTCATCCGAGAACTCTTATTTCGCCGTGTTCTTACGGTGCTACTAAAAATATCTTTCGAAAACCGGAACTGTCTCAGAAACCACTCGAAACTGCCAAATAAGGTAATGTTGCACGTTTCTCACTCTTAGCAGATTTTTTTTACCGAGGTGGCATCGTGCACGATTTTCCTTTTTGATTTCCCACGAATACTTCCGCGTGGCAGTAGTTGTTTTGCTTCGATTTCGTGAAACACTGCCGTATTTGAGAGCTGTTGATTGCCGGGGTTCGAGCAGTTTTTGCACCAGCATTTTATTATGCAGCACCCCAAGACTTGGCGGAACTTGGTTTAGTCCGGTAGCTAAGCTTCGTGCTCTCCTTCGTGCTCTCCGATGAGGTCTGGGTCAATAAGCGAGTTACGGGTCAGGTAGCCTCGACTCTTGTCTCTTTTCACCATCAGGCAAGCCATCAGAAGTGGTCCGCGATAGCTCCTAGCGCTCAAAGGCCTCAGCCATGTCGATCCGTTACGTGCTAGCTGCCTTCGCTTTTAATCCTGCTTAAGCAGGAGCCTGAGCAGGATAGCGACCCCAAGGAAGAGGCCAGGCCTTGCTCCGTGGAAGCCAATCATGCGATGGCTCTAAGGGATATTAAGAGGTATTTTAGGATATTTTGGGAACAAGGCCAGCAGACGGCAGGCCGGCTTTCAGCTCGATCCGAAGGGGCGAGCCAGGGCACACTGGCTCGCCCTTAAGTAGGCCCACGGTCTCCAATCGCGTGAACTGCTGGTAGTTATATAGGCTTCCAGGCCAGGCACGCTTGGGTCCGAGCCAGAGGTGATCAGGCTGGAGAGGTCGAGTCGTTGCAAGGGGGCCGCAGCAGTAAGTCTCCCTTAAAGCTGGGCGACGTGCCCACACGTGCGGTGCTGCTGCTGCCTGGCGTGATTGGTGGCCAATCGGTCAGGGTCCAAATTCAGCCTGTTTTCAAGGCTTCCTTTTGACGAATCTGTCTGCACACAGGTAGCTGTGATGGTACATAAGGTAAGGCAGTTGCTTTTCGCGACCTCGGTCCCGAGGTCGTGCTTTCGAACTCTTCGGTGGGCGATCCTTTATTCCCCACCGGTAGTGATAGCCGTAAAGGCTCTTCTGTTGCTTTACAAAAGAGGCTGTTGAATCAGCTAGTATTTTATTTATACCGAAATTAAACAAATGCGAAGGGGATGCCACACCCCTCGGCGCTCCCGGTGTTTGGCCGCCTCGGAAAAAATTGAGGTCTTACCCATCTTTGGCTTTATCCTTGGAAAGCCTCCGCCGCTATTCAACCAGCCAACCTTTAAGGGTCTGTCAGCACTGGCTTCGGAGCCTTCAAGCAATGTCATTCCAGAGAGCTGATATCAAGCCGCCTCGCAGTGGTGCAGCCAGGATTAAGCCACTAAGTTAACCTGACATTGACCGTGCCAGAAGTTGTCAAGCCATTGGAAGGCTGCCAGAGTGGATGGAGTGGGCAGGCTGCCCCCAAAAGTCCCCCCCCCCCCCGTTGGTTCAATGGGAACCAGAGCCCGTTTGCACCCCTCCCTTGTGCCTCTCTCCTATCAAAGGTCTCATTATTTTGTGAGCTACGATCGACGAGCAGCAATGGGGCGAGAGCAGCAATGGTGCGAGAGCAGCAATGGGGCGAGCCACCTGGGCAGGCTGCCTCTCCAGACGAGAGGCACTCCCCACATGCCGTTTTTCGCGTGGCTGCAGTGCTGACCAGCCGAGTAAACACTGGGCCTTCGTGTTTCCCTGTTTAATCAGTGGTCTTAGCCGGAGCGGCAGCAAGTGAAGTGCACCCATAATTGCAGTTAATTTGCAGCACCATTCGTTAGTATCCTGTAGGAAGCCTGAAGGCTTGTGTTAGGCCAAGGAGACCCGGGTCACCTTCTGTGCCTCAGCACTCAGCAAGCATCCGGCTACTTTTGCCCTCGTTCCTGCAATAATAAGCTAGTGGGGGGAGTTTCGGAGACCTTCGTGCCACTAGCGATGGCAGTCGACATTAGGCATTGATGTGCCCAAGCAGTGTGTGCATTCGAGCAGGGAGACACTCACCTAGTAAAGGGTTGGTCTTGTTGGTGAGTCGCTTCGGCAAACCGGCAGTTCACTCCCACCTTTATCGATCGCCGTCGGTAAGCAGCAACTTTTTAAGAGTCACACACACACACACACACACACACACACACACACACACACACACACACACACACAGACTGCGGTCGGTGCTGTGAGCATCGTCTGGCTGGCATACGGAATTCCGAGCTTCATTGCGGCATTTTGGGCAATCGCCACTCGGGTGAGAGGCTTGCTTGCTTGCATAGGTCGCCGCCGTCGCCGGTAATTCCCTGGGCGTCAGAGCGGGCGGCTTGCTCACTCGCTCAGCACCGCCACGCAAGCAAGCCAAGTGGGCCCGCCCAGGATGCCATTGCACCTTGAGCGAACAGCTGCAGTGGGCCCCGGTTCGTAGGGCCAGCCAGCTCTGGCTGGACGCCTGGCTGGGAGCTACATTTCTATCTCGGCACATAGCAGAGGCCGGAAATGAAGCATATACCTGTAAGCGAATGGCATAATGAAATGCTTATAGGCAGCGCATGTGAGCACATGAACGAAGCCGTGCTGTGGCTCGCAGGTCGGGTTTTAGCTCGACCGTCAAGTCAGGGGATGTTGTGACGTCAGTGCTCCAGTCTTTAGGAGCAGAAAACTGTTAAGTCTTGGAAGGACTCGAGGTTGTTTAGAGGCACAGCTGAACAGTCAGAGACTGAGAAGCGGGCGGTGTAGGGATGTCCGATGAGTAAGTGGTTCAGATAGATAAGTCGTAGCTAGAGAATCATGGAAACTAGAAACTAAGTGACAGGGCTTTGACATCGATATGCTGCCGGCCAGGGAGCAGGTGCAGGTCGGATAGGAGTGGTATCATTTGGCAGGTGGGGCATCTATGATAGACGAGTCCTGCACCAACTGTAAGCCTGTTATTGCAGTGGCAGGAAGTTCTGCACAGACATTTTTCGAAATATTTTCTGGCTGAAAGTAGATAGGCCCTACTTGGAGCCAATTTAGTCATCCAGCAAAAGGTCTGTTTGGACTAGGATGCACAGTTTCTGTGCAGATATGCAGACTCGGTATGATGTCAAACAGATTTTGAGGGTGTGGTTTTCCAGTTTCCGAGTGACACCAAGTTTTCCCGTGATTATTACCTTGGTGTCGTCTCATTCCTCCGTAAGAAAAATCAGCTGCCGTCCAAGTGCCAATGTCGGCAAAGCAATTAGAAAGCTCGTTACGAGAATCTCAAACTTGATACGCTTGGCTTTAGATGTCAGTCTAGTGCTGCTGCCCGGCTTTAGTGCTGCTGCCTGGCTCTAGAAGTGTTCGCTTGAACATATCTTCAGTCGTGCATGTGCTTGCCTATAACGGTATTATTTGGTCGACCGTGGAGTCCTATGGGCTGCCTGGCAGCAATGGGCAGGAGCAATGTTTGGCTGCTTTTCTCGCTAAGTTGGTAGCTGCTGCAGAGCTCACTTTAGGCAGCAGCAGCAGCCCGGCTCCCTTCCTCATTCCGTGCGGTGGCGCCAAACGTCGGCTGTCTGACCGATCAGACTTTCAGACTAACCCCACGTGCCCCCTTCTGCCGGCTTGTCGTAGGCTTGTGCGAGAGTCTGAGCTCACACGACAGCTACCTGAACACGAGCTCGGTGGAGGAGCTGTCCGACCCCATACCGGACCTGTTCGGCATGCTGACCGGCGAAGAGAACATGGCGTCGTCGGACAAGGACAGCCTCTGGACCGTGCACCGGTACCCGGCGCTCGAGTCGCTGCTGAAGCTGCACCAGCAGCAGCAGATGATGATGTCTGCTCCGCTCAGCGAAGGTGAGAGTGCATCCGCTCCTGCTTCCCGCCACCTCCCGGTGCATCGACAGATCGCCTCCGGAAGGAAGTGCTCTGCGACTGGGCAAAGCCAGCCGGCTGACTGGCGGTATTTCGCAGGCGCCGGTCGCTGGGTGGTCGGTGCGCTGAATCCACTGTCGAGTGCGTTAGTTGCAGGCGCCGGTTTCGCCGACTGTTCAAAGTGGCTGCAGGCCTTTGCTGGCAGTACGTCTAGCAGTAGCTGCCAGAGCAGTGCTTTTATTACGACGGCTGCTGCTGTGTTAACTGGTTACGATTGGCCTGTGGGCGATGCAAATTTTTAAGCCGCCCCCACTTCCTGTTATGGGTTAGTTAGACTAGACAGGTCGCTCTGTGGCTGGGGCTGAACCTGCTGTGGCATGGCGAGCCAGCGGATCCCGGCTCGCTCGATTGGATTTACTCGATGCTGAAGGCTCTAGCGAGACCAGCAGAACGTGCTTCACAGCCTGGGCTGCATTGTTTATAACCCCTTGGCCAAAATGCTCTGCAGCTGGAAAGGCCTGTCGTGTTGACTATCAACCCACTCCCACGTGCTAGTGATTTACAGCCACTTAAAACGTGGTGGCAGCCAGTGGCTGCTGCTCAATTTTTGAGAGTGCAGTGTTTCTGGCATTATACAGTCTCCACTCGTTAGAGCATTGCCTGCACGCTTTGCCTCAATCAGAGGGGCCTGATTGCAGCATCATCCTCATCGTAGAATCAGCTCCGTGTGGGCGTGTCACGTTAGCCAGTCCTTCTCTAACAGTCTGTTAGATGGTGGCGATGCAGAGCCAAACCGGGAAGACCAAATTAGGGTTTCCCGGTTCAACCCAGACAGCGATGAAGCTCACTTCCACAGATTCCAGAGTAGTAAAGCTATACTTTCCGCTCCCCAGCTGCCAATTCTGACATTTCCTTTCTGCCCCGCCCATCAGTGCTTCTACGGCTGCTGCACCCATTATCCTATCAACAGTGTGCCAAGCTCCTAGCCGTGCTAAGGGTTACAGGTAGGCACACACACACACACACACACACACACACACACACACACACACACACACACACACACACACACACACTCATGCACACATGCTCGCGCATACACACACTCACACGTGGATGGAATTAAATGCTTGACGGAACTCTGGGACATCGTGACCGCATAGGTAATCTGAACATCTGTATCATCACAACCTTACCCTTCTACACATGTAAGCATAGTCGCTAAGGTGCTGTATGCATTGGCAGCAAGCATGTTAAGAGTGAGTGTACCTGCTCAGGTGCACGCCCTCACCACCAGCACAGCCCTTCCCTGTGGAAAGCTGCCACTGCTGCCGGAGTGGGTGCTGCCGATGCTGCCCGTTGTGACCCTATCTTGTACTCTTGTTGGTGAGTAGACTTTCTTGTGTTGCAAGCTATTCCCTGCTTTTTGGTCTTCGGCGGTACTTCAAATTGTATAGCGGGAATTTGTACACCCGTGAAGAGTGTGACCAAATACACGAATGACAGCACACATGCTCACACGTATCGTGGACCATGGGCCCACTATTGATTATCGCTAGGCATAACTGCATGCCATTTCCTGAAGCACGTGTCTTGCGCACCCCCCATTCACCAATGGCATGCTGTCTGCTGCCATATCCGGTAGAAGGATAGTGGGGTCGGCCCGAGGGCTCGGCAATCGGCAGGTTGACCGCTGGGCATGTACGTGGGCGTGGGTGTGGGTGAGTTCACTACTGGCCATCGTGTGGCCGACCGTGACAGGTTTGAGTGCTGAGTGCCAGTACGGCTGCGAGTGGGCTGCAGGTGCGATGGCGGGCGAGGCAAAGTCAGGTAGGTAGAAAGGGTCTTTCTACTCGTCTGCACACTCACGGCTGCAGCGGCGCAGCCCTCCCTTCCTCCCCCTCGTGCTGAGGGGCAGGGCACAGCAGTCCTACTTAATCTTTCACTCCGTGCCTCTGGGTGCCACCTAAAGCTATCTATCTTTAGTCGTAACGAGGGTGCGACGCAACGCCGCAGCCCTCTCAGCCAGCCCTCTCTGTCCCGCATGGGGGCGCCGTTGTAGCTGCCATCGCCTCGATGTCGGCGCAGGCGCTGAACTGCACCGTGGCCTACGTGAACCAGTGCACCTCGCTTCGAGGCTGCAAGGAGATGTGCAAGTCGATGGGCGCCGCCAAGCTGCGCTGGTTCCACGAGCACGGCTGCTGCGAGTGCGTCGACAGCGGCTGCCACGACTACGGCAAAAGCTGGCCCCTGTGCACACGCTGCCCGCCCGACCAGCCAGGTGCCCCGGGCGCCGACGACGGCTTGCCCTACGACGATCTGGACGAGTTCGAGCCGGCCGACGAGCCGCCAGCCGCCCTGGCCGCTGCAGCCGCCCCAGCTGCTGCTTCGGACGAGTAGCCGTTCAGGCCGGAGGCAGCAAGCAGCCCGCCCAGCAGCTAATGAATGGCTTCAAGCTCGGGCGCTCGGTACGCGCGCCAGGCCCGCGGCAGCGCCGCCTGCATCCACAGGCCGTAGTGCCTCGCTTGCGAGAGCCGTGTCGAGCTGACGGCCGTGTCGAGTGGCGCAGCAGTGGCTCAAAGACACGGAGTAGCCACAGATAGTCACGCGAATGCACACACACACACACACACACACACACACACACACACACACACACACACACACACACACACACACACACACACACACACACACACACACACACACACACACACACACACACACACACACACACACACACACCCAAACCGTAGCCAAGAGCTCCTTCAGCAGACTGCTCTGTTCTGGAGTATTTACAGCCAGAGCCACAGCCAGGACATAAAAAACTCCGGCTGGCCATGACTAATTTTATTACCGGCTAATTGTATTACGGAGCCTGTCAGTTCAGCTGTGAAAGACGATATAACGTAAGCATGCCTGCCCGGAGAGCGGTCGGCCGCCCACTGCCTCTGTCTGTGCCTCCGTCTAAGTCCTTCCTCCTCCTCCTCCTCCCCCTCCTCCTCCTGGTGGCTGCTCCTCGTCTGCCGAGCTTCCGTCTGGCTCGCCAAGTTTTGGTGGCCGGGTGCCGGCAGTGGCCTTTGCACGGCACATCGAACCCACTGCCAGCCGTGCCGCCTCCTCCCCTGTGTCCCATTGGTTTATGGCAGCGGCTGCAGCAGCAGTGGCAGAAGCACTTGCTGGCACCGTGGCCTTTCCAGCCGGGTCCGACTGTAATATTTTGTGCACTTCAAATATATAAGTATATATATATAATATAATATGATATGATATGATATAATATATATATATGCATATATATATGTGTGTGTGTGTGTGTGTGTGTGTGTGTGTGTGTGTGTGTGTGTGTGTGTGTGTGTGTGTGTGTGTGTGTGTGTGTGTGTGTGTGCATGTATTTAGGCTGTGTGTATTTATAAAGGCGAACAGTCTTATATGCCGTGTGCTAACAGTCGAGTTGCCCCTACCGTACCTGCTTGGCTATCGATGATTCGGTGCTGCATAGCTGCCGCTGGCTCAAACTCATCGAGCACCTTACCTAGAGCACCTCACACGACCTGCTGCTCGAGAAAGCTTGAGTACCGACTGAGCATTGCTTTTGCACCGCAGATAACGTCATGCGGTCACACATCGATCGACAGAACATGCGCGAAACTATAAAGCATATGCTCCTCGAGTGCAGGCACAGCTGGCAACGTTTAGCCGTTCTTAGTGCACAGGTACAGGTGAGCTCCATCATAGGTCGAGCTTTGAGGGGGGGGTGGAGGTGGAGCCCTTAGACAGATAGCAGCAACCGAGGTTTGATGCTCAATTCCTAGTGTTGAACCTCGTTGTCGACAGAAGAACTACTCCACGGCGGTCGTGTTCTATGGCATCGTGGCACTACTTGGCAAAAGACTTCCCGAGTTCCTGGTCGTGGATCGTGAGTCCTCATCCTGGTTCCGATGTGTGGACGAAAGCTGAGCAGCCACTGCAGGCAGGTGGCAGGTATGGTTAGCCACACTCTCCCATGCAAGGTTTTCTCCTCCTCATCAAGCTGCCCGGCTCATAGCAGAGCCCTCAGACCATGCACAGGCTACTTGCAGCTGTGCCTGAACAATGCTTCCATTATCTTCGTGGGAAGATTGAGGCACTGGCTTGCCAATGCCAAGTGCACTGACGCCCTCACCGGTCAACCTCAAGAGGCTTTTTTAGCGATAAGTCGGCTCAAACGTGGGCGATTGCCAAGTGCTTGATACTGACGGTGAAAGGAGTGGTTAGTCACCCAAAAGAGGCAATGGGTATGTCAAGATGTAAGTGGATCAAGTAGTGGTGGTCTCACAGTATAGCTGAGTGGCTTGCTGGTGTGGCTACCGAGAAAATAATCAGGATTTACAACTGCATTTCGGCAGGGAGCAGAGCAGGCTGACTTAAGTACCTCTATATGGGGGCGATATGATTCTACCCAAACACCCTGAGATCCCATCACCTGCGAGTTTTACCTCTTAGATGCTAGTTACAGGTACCATGGTTACAGGTACCATGCACAGGTGAGATTTGGCCACGATGAGCTTAGGCTTCATCTTGAAGGAGAGATCCCGTCAAGACCTTTGGTAAGACATTGCAGTGTGTCCCTTTTTTCACACGTGCGTCCTCGAAATTATTGTCTTGGTGAGTGCTGAATCCCTACAGAGATAGAGGTCTATACATGCTTGTGGTCACTCAATCGGAGGTGTCCAAGTGGCGTCAGTTTTTTGTAGCTCGATAGAAAGCGCCTTAAAAAATGCCAAGTCTGTGCATGCCAGTGAATAGAAACGCTAAATATGATCTTCCTCGAAAGATCGTCAGTTTCAGCACCGGCAACATTAAATGCATCCATACATTCTCATTCGTGCATTGCATGCTCATTCTTAAACCTTAAGCAGCTATGTGCATTCAGGGTACTCCAATCAAGTAAGTCCAATCCAAGTTGTTCACCGAGGTCCTACAATCGTTGACTATCGAAAGCACCGACTTAAACAATATACTCAAAGGAAAAGAGGGTCGGTCGGTTGGCAGTGTATATAAAAAACGCCCGCCCTCATCGACCGACCCGGCCGTGACGTGTCAGACGTCCAGAGCGGTACCGATGTAATTTTTATTACAAAAAACGGGTGGTAGGACTTGGCCCGGTAGGGGAAGGACCGCAGTCGGCCTCTCAAATTCTATTTGTACCTTAGCCAGCTAGGAGAACCCATCGTACACAGCGTTGGCTGAGCACACGTACTCACGCAGGCTCGCGTGGAAAGATTGGACCGCAGTCGAGTACTGGTCACTGCCGAATGGATTATGGACAAATACCAAGAATGGCAAGTATAAAACGACTCGGCCTGTGATGGAACGTGAGCACGGTGCAGCTAACACGAAGGAAAGAACTGCTGCCTGTCGTGCAAAGCCTGCGCCTTCCGTGCAGAGCTCATGCAGAAGAGGCAGCAAAGTATCAATGTTGGCACTGTTAAGGGCGCGAGGCGAACTGCAAGCACAATAAAAAATGATGTCTTACCAAAAAAAATTGGCTGCTTTACATGATTGTGGTCGGTATGCAGGCGAAGGCAATGTGGCCATAGCCTGGCCTGCGAGCTAGCAGCCGGAGCCATACTACTGCATACCAACACCAGTAATAATGATGACAATAATAGTAACAATAACACACTTGATAAAGTGCCCTCAGAGAACTCAATCTCTTTCTAGGCACTTTAAATTTGCTGCAAAGGAAACGCGATCGAATGGTGAATAGTCTGTGTGCCTTGCCCCGTGCAGGTCAGCAGTAGCCGATTCTATTCGGATAAGTGCATGACAGCATCTGAGATTACAGTATGATGGATAAAGAGAGAAGAGAGACGGTCAGACAGACGGATAGATAAGCAGAGAGAGACACACACACTTACAGAGACTGGCTGACAGATATATAGAGAAGTTAAGAGGAAGAGAGAGACAGGCAGCCAGAGAACAAGAGAGAGGACACGAGAGGGCACGAGATAGGTAGATATGGAGACAAAGAGAGAGGGAGAGAATGAGGGAGTGAGATCAATCATTGCTGTGGTATGCAATGCCTACGATACAAGTATGCTGGTTGAACCATTGAACATTTAACATTCGATTAAGTACCTACCGAAGGCCGAAAGCTCCGGATGTGCACCTTGTGTTGCATCCTGTGCACCTTGTCAGGTGCCACCGGTTGGGAAAGTAGGTTTCATCCCCATGCTGCTGCCGGCAGCCCAAAGGAGACCGCGGCTGCACGTGGCTGCACGGCCCAGTGTGCAGGAGCTGCGACCTTCGGTCGAAGTAGCAATGCCACTCCTGACAGCTCCTGCCAGGTGCTGGCAGCCACCTCGACACTCCCGAGTTACTGAAAACAGCCGATCGCCTGCACAGCTAGATCTGTCACAGCTAGGTCAGCAGCAGTGGGGCCACTTGTTGCCGCTGCCGTCACTGCCCTCAGCTGTCACCAAGGACAGCAGTGATTTGAGGCAGAGCTGAGGTTAGGCACACTAAGCTAACAAGTTCCTGTAGGCGGCTTCCATGGAAGCAGACTGAGGGTCCCATTGTACTAATGGTCGACTATATTGCTGCGAGGGTGCAGCATGCCTGCCAATCCCGACCTCTCAAAACCCAGCTGAAATTAGAGGTTTCACAACACTGCAGCTATCGCCAAAGGGCTGGATGGAGGAGTGCTGATTCACTTGGCTCCTTTGTTTTGAGTGGCGGTGTTATCTTTAGCACACAGTGGGAGACCTAGGACTTCTACCCACTGCTCATTCGTCCGCGGTCGATACTGCCGTGCCGTGGGTAATGAGTATAAGAGTGAAAGAGCTAAAAGTAAAAAGGCAAAGGTTAGCTGATTTAAGAGGCTCACTTGTATAGCATGCAGAACAGCCGTAACCGACCTGGTTTGGCCCAGGAGTTAGGGTGCTAGCCTTTGATGACCGAGGTCAACGGTGCTCGCCTTTGACGAGTAAAATCGTGGACATACATGCTCTGCGGCATATATGAAGCACCCGGATGGAGACCAAGTTTTCTTAGGGAGTTATTCAAAATAATTTTTATTTACTTATTTATTTAGCGATGGAGATCGAGCCCGGTGACAGACATGAAACGCCTGATAGAGATTCAGCACTCCTAGGGCGCTATACAAATGAATTTTATATATTTAGTGACTCTCCCTCCATTTGCAGTGGCTAACAAAAGATTATTTCGCTGATGTAGCACTCGAACCTTCGATCTGGGTCGAGAAAGGCGAGCACCTTACCTAGGCTAAAGCCCTAAACAAGGCTAGGCAAAGGGCTGAGATTTCAGGTACGCTAGAATTGAAAGGACCAGACTAGGTTCAGAGACTGTACCTTTGCTTGGCAAAGACTGGACTCGATGGGACAGTTGGACGCACAGTCGTACGGAAATACTCGTAAGTAAATGATCGCAAGGTCACAGCTGCCGTCGCTGCTATCTATTAAGGTGATATGAGCACGTTATAAGACGTCAGGCATACTAAAATTTCGCATAGCATGTGAAGAAGTTATGCTCAGCCCGAAAACGCTGTTTCAAGGTAAACGTTTAGTATGACGCCATCGACCGGTATTCTTTACGGCGACCCTATTCCGCCCAGGAATACAGAGGCCACAAGCACTAGAGGCCCTTTCTTCTCTGTTGGAGCGTTCCGAAAGCGAGTCCGAATTTTACAGAAAGTGTGCACCACTGCTGTAGACAGACCCGCCCTGCCTACTCGGCATCGTTTCAAAATAAATATTCAATAGGATTAACATCCAGCGACTGGCTGGACCGCTGCATTATTGCCTCACCAGAATCCTCAAAAAAGCACTTTATCTACCAGGCAGTGTGCTTAGAGTCGTATCTTTGCTACCAAATATCTTCAAGCAGAGATTTTGGACTTAATAATAATAACACACTTGATAAAGCACCCTCGGATAATTCAATCTCTTTCTAGGCGCTTTACATTTGCTGCGAAGGAAACGCGATCGACTGGTGAGTGGTATCATGCTTGATAAACAGCTTGAATAACATGGTTAGGGGTGACATGCACAGGGTCAGCAAGCAAGTGTGGTTAGTTGCAGCATGCAACGGTGTCAGCACGCATAAGCACATAAAGGACGAATCACAGGGGCAGGACGAATCGCAGGGACGCTTTGCAATCTAACTTGCTTGACCACCTGAAGCCCAGTGACCCCAATGGCGATTTAGCTGAGAGTTTCTCCAAATCTTTCGTGGAAGAGCGTAGTAGAGTAATTACTTACTCCGTCCCCTCCCGCCCTCCTCTACCCGCAGCTCCGCACAGCTTCGCTCTTCTTTTCTTGCTTCCTGCCAGCATTTCTCAACTGAACTTGTCGCCAAACTTCTCCCTAGCAAAAAATACTTCCTGTGCCTTTATATCCTATCTCAATAGTTCTCCTTATGAAGATCATAGACCACCACAAATCGCTGCAATTGTGAATTCGTTCCTGGCTGTCCGTGACGTTCTTACTCGCTGAATACGGCACCGATCAATCTATTCATTTGTAGGCTGCATCGCCGTGCATCATGAGAATGTAAGCAACTTTCGTCTAGTCTTCCTAAAATTAATTGCATATAAGATACTAGAATGAGCGGTAGCTGTGCAACCAGACGATTACATAAATTCAACTGATCTTGCAAAACTTTTGTAATAGGGATTGAGAGCTAGCCGTCCAACGGAAACTGCTAAGCTTAAGGTTTGCAATGACCTGAAGTATGCTGCACCGGGTAAAGCTGTCTGTAGGTACAGTAGCCTACCGCTTAAGTACGCACCCGTTTAAGTACGCATCCTGGTTAAGTGAGCATATTTCCCCCTAAGACTCTGGGTTCAAGATATATTAGTTAAACATGTCATGAATCGTCGTTTGGTGCAGGTTTTCAAGTTTCTTACGTTTAGCTTTGAGGGAGACCGCCGGGATCTTGCTCTGATATGATTCAAACGATTTCTTAAGATCGTTGATTGCATCATCAGCTTCAATTTGAACTTCAGAGCAGAGGAGCTGATCATCGATGTCAAAATCTGCTTATTAAGGGATTTGAACCCTCGAAATGTAACTTCACTTTCTAAACCAGCCTTGAGATCTTGAGGATTAACGTTTTCATCATCATCAGCCATCCCACTTTCAACAATCTTCATCGACTCGAAAAGCTCGTCAACATCTTCCAATACCACTGTAACATATTCTTCTTTGTTCTCATCATCAACGTGAACGAAGTCTTCCAGTTCTGATGAAGCGATAGATAAATTCAATGTTTCGAAAGCCTTCGTAAGTTTGGTGCCCACATCTTCAACATTGCTATCAGCCTCCAGTTCTGGTTCTACAATCATTAGTTTGGCCTTGACGAAAGCACTTTTGATCCAGCTGGGCGAAACAGAATCCCGGGCTTCTTTCACATAACTTGCTTCGTCGAGCAGGTGCACTGGATTCCCGTAAAAGACCCCTGCAGCGCCTCGACGCAATGTTTGCCCCTAATCTTTCTTTCGACGTTTCGTCTTCTCGTCAAGTTCGGAAAAGTCAAGAACATCGTTGAGATACAAATATGTTTACCGTTTTTTCAGAGCTGCGATTATTCCCATGTCACAAGGCTGTTTCCAGCTTGCACAATTCGGGGAAAGAACAAAATTTAAATATTGTCGCGTTCGAAGGCTTCAAAATGTCCCGGAGCGTTGTCCATCAGCAATAGAACGCGAAGTCTTGTTCGTTTTTTCACCACTGGAAAAAACACCTCATTGAATCACTTCCAACAGGTTCCTACATCCATCCAAGCGTTTGGTTGATTGAAGCAAGGAGCTAGCAAATGTCGGTCCTTAATACAAGCTGGTTCTTTGGGTCTTCCAATCAAAGCGCAAGGAATTTTTGTGAGTTCCGGTTGCGTCGGCGAGAATCTTTCGCCTTCTTTTTGCCTCTAGTGATTGAAATATCTTCGTCTGGCGTAAGAAGACTATATTTTAGAAGCAATCGAAAAACAATCCGATCTCATCCATGATGAGGACATTTTCAGGGTCATATTTTGCGATAATCGCGTAAAGGTTTTCTAAAGCAGCTAACAATTCCGGATCGTTCTTGTTAAATTCTGGTCCCTCTCCGTAAAGGAGAATCTTGTGCAATCCACGCCGAACTCTGAATCGACTTAACCATTGCCAAGATGCCTTAAAATCTGATTCCGGAATTAAGGGGCTGGAAGCAATGCTTTTCGCTTTAGCTATGGTGTGGGATGGTGGTACAGGAAGGCTGGCATGGCACATGCTGTCAATCCAGACCAAAATAATGTCCTCAAGCTCCCTAAACCATCCAATTGTCGCTCAAAAAGTCTTCTCCTTAGCCTCTTCAGTCATTAGGGCAGATCGTTCTTGGATCGCTTCACGGTTCTCCCAAATCTTTCTGATGACGCCTTCACTAACGTCGTACTCCCGCGCTACGGCCCTCTTACTGGGAGCAGACGCTTTGCTTCGCTTCGAAATGATTTCGCAGCGTTGAGACTCATTAAGGCGCTTGCCGTTTGGTTTCTTTGACATTGTAGCCAAATCGAAGCTGTAAGGAACGGGACAGGTTTAAGGAACGAGACAGGTAAATATGAGGACATACAGAAAGCGGAAACAGGGAAAGGTGAGGCAAGTCAATAACAAAAAACACACAGATGTTGGATGAACCCGTCAGATGCCGCTCGTGAGCGTCACAATCCACACCGAACTGCCCTGTACAGGCACATGCTCCGGAAAGTGTGCGGCATACCAAAAAGTACGAACCTACCGGCTAAGTACGCACAAACTTCTCAGGTTCCAGCTGCGTACTTAAATGGGAGACTACTGTACCTATCAGAACTGCTTCCGAACTAGCCTAAGCATGGTACCACAGGCTCTTCTGACTCAAATCGTTTAGCTGTGCCTCAAACCAACTGCAAATCCTTCTGAGACCGTGCTTTTGGAATGCATGCTCCTAAAGCCTGGAACTCACGCCTGACTGACGTTGCGATATCCCACGACTTGACGTTTGCTTTTCTTCGGATGTACGACATACTTGGGAATGCAGATATGGATAGAGTATCTCTGCTTGTTTTTCTCGATCTTTCGGCAGCTTTTGATACTATAGTCACCAAGTTCTTCTTGAGCGTCTCTCATTTCGCCAGGGCATCACTGGCATTGCTCTGCAATGCTTCAGGTCCTATCTCAGTGGGAGGGTCCAGAGTATTGTAATGTAATGTATCTCCGTCAGTAACTCCACAAAGTCATAAAGACCATGTGGGTGTTACGCAGGAGAGTTTTGTATAGCCCACTCACAGCCTAAGCGGCTTTCGGTACGCATTCGGTAGCCAACAGACTTCGTCTTACGCAACAAAGAGAAAGTGGGAAGCATAGCAGAGTTAAGAGAGCAGTTGAGGTAGTGAGTAGCATAGAAGTAGCAGTTCAGGACCGCTGAAAAAGATGTGCCATAGTCGGCAGTTGGAGAGTAGATGTCGTTGCGCAAGAATTGTGGAAGCGAGTTCCACAGTCTAGAACCTGCAGAGCTAAAGCTTCTGTCGCCAACTGTCTTTAAGCGGAGGAATGGGACAGCTAATTTATTGTCCACACAGGACCCGAGGGCGCGAACAGGCTGAAACTGATGCAGAAGTTCAGCTAGGTATTGATGTGAATGGACAAAGATCATCCGAGGTACCTCTGAAATATGGGGTACCTCAGGGCTCCGTGCTAGGTCCGGTTCTTTTCACGGTTTATACTCTCCCTCGTGCCGATGTGATTGCACAATCTAGGCTTTCACTTCTATGCAAATGACACTCAGTTGTACCTTTGCTTTGATACCTCCCAGCCTTCGAGCACCTCAAATTCTCTCAACTCCCTTGCTGCATGCATTGATGACATCCACTCATGGATAGCAGCAAATTTTCTCAAATTAAATGGTGATAAAACAAAATTACGAGTTATGGGCAAATCAAGTGTGATTCAGAAATTTGAAAGGTCAACGCTCAAAATCAGTTCTGCAAGTGTATCTCCTGTTGAATCTGCACGAAATTTAGGTGTCATGTTCCAAAGTGACCTTTTGGTAGACGACCACATCTGCTCCATAACCAAGTTTACCTACTTTCAGCTACATAACATTTCTAAAGTTTGGCTCGTTTAGACAGGAATACCACATCTATCTAAGTTGGTCCATGCATTTGTGACATCCCGTCTTGACTTCTGTTAATCACTGCTTGCTGGCCTACCGACATGTGCAATCAGGCACTTACAGCTCGTGCAAAACTCTGCAGCTAGGCTTGTCTGTCGTGAGCGTCGCAGTTGCCACATTACTCCACTTCTCGCCGACCTGCACTGGCTACCAGTCAAGCAACGGATCGACTTTGAGGTTGTGTCGCTCACTTTTAGGTCCATCCATTCTTTGGCTCCAGCCTATCTATCAGATCTACTCCCCACCAGGCCATGCCTCGTGCCACCCGCTTTTCGGAATCTAACTGTTTACCAATAAATAATAATAAATAAATACCTCGTACAAACCTCAAAGCATCCTTTGGAGACCTTGCATTTCGTTCGTATGCTCCCAAAGCCCGGAACTCACTCCCGACTGGTGTCATAACATCCCTGACTTGACCACATTTAAAAAGAACTTAAAACGCACCTATTTAGGACAGCATTTAGTGGGTCCCTGTGATTCATCCTTGATGTGCTTATGCGTGCTGACACTGTTGCATGCTGCCACTAACCACACTTGCATGCTGACCTTGAGCATGTCACCCATAACCATGTTATTCATGCTGTTTGTCAAGCATGATACCACTCACCATTCAATCGTGTTTCTTTTGCAGCAAATGTAAAGCACCTAGAAAGAGATTGAATTCTCTGAGGGCAATTTTTCAATTGTATTATTGTTATTATTAAAAAGACGCTAAAAGTGCACCCGTTCCTCACTGGATTTTCTGTGTCCTTGTGATTTGTCTGCTGTGTGCTCATGTTCCCACTACCCATATTTGCATCATGGGACTGTACATGTTCCTCCTAACCATATTATGCTTCTTGAAACTCACACATTGCCACTGACCATTTGACCTCGCTTCTTCCACAGCATATTTAAAGTGCCTAGAAAGAGATTCGGTTCTCTAAGGGTGCCATACACAGGGGCCATCTGCAGTCTATGGCGCTATATGCATCTCCGGTTGTAACTCCATAAAGTCACACAGACTATGTGGGTATTTCGCAGGAGAGTTGTCTACGGCTCGCGGTCGAAGCGGCTTTCGGTACGCATTTTATAGCCAACAGACTTCATCTCACGCAACAAAGAGAAAATGAGAAGCATAGCTTAGTCAGGAGAGTAGTTGAGGTAGTGAGTGTCAAGGAAGAATCAGCTCAGGACGGCTGAAAAGTATTGTTATAGTCGGCAGCAGGAGAGTAGATGTCGTTTCGTAAAAATTGTGGAAGTGAGTTCCACAGTCTAGGACCTGCAGAGCAAAAGCTTCTGTCGCCAAAGGTCTTTAAGAGGAGGGACGGAGAGGCTAATTTTTAGCTTTTGGTGCAGCCTTTCAGTTAGGTATGAAGAAGCCGAGCCGTGGTAGGCATTGTGGGTCAGCGTAAGAACTTTTACTCTGCATTCGTTGATCAACCGGCAGCCATCTAAGCCCTTTCAGCTAAGAATACATGATCAGACCTCTGGGATTTTTAAACTAGTCTTGCAGTTACATTCATCCCCAGCTGCAATGGCCTGGTGGCTTTTTTCGGTAGCCCAGCCAAAATGGACTCACACAATAATCTAGCCGAGACAGAACCAGGGTGCTAGTTAATTGTTGCAAGCCACCAGGGAAGACAGTTCCAAATCTTAGATAAGGATCGGACGTGATGGCTAGCTGCAGAAGCAGTCTTCTGAACAAATCTTTCAAAATGTAGTCAGGTGTCAGAGACAACATTCTACGTCTCGGCGACGACAGGAAGTCACTGCCCTAGCTCTGCTAGATCAGTCTGCTGCTTCGACACCATCGATCACGATGTTCTGCTTGAACCATTGAGAACAACGATCGGTTTGGCCGACGAGGCACTGGCGTGGTTAAAATCGTTCTTGTCTGATCGTGTTCAATCCATGTCATGTTGGGGTCATTTCTCACACACGAGACGGGTCACCTGTGCAGTCCCTCAAAGGTCCGTACTCGGTCCCTTGCTGTTCTCCATTTATACTCAATCTCTGGGAAAAGTGATTAAGGCCCATGGAGCAGGATATCACTTTTATGCTGACGATACTCAGTTGTATTTGTCATTCAAGCCATCGGAATCTGCTGCAGCAACTGAGAAACTGAATGCTTACCTTGCCGACATTAAATCCTAGATGTCGGAAAAGTTCCTGAGAAACTAAATGACGATAAAACCGAACTGCTTCTCATAGGACACTCTAAGCGTGTGGCTGGATTAAAAGGCTTTACCCTTCTAATAGGTGATGCTGTTGTGCAATCACCCCACGTGCTCGAAATTTAGGTGTCGCTTTTGACAGCTGCCTCAATTTTAAAAGCTTCATTCAGAAGACGGCTTCTACAGCTAGCCATCACATCCGATCCCTATCCAAGATTAGGAGCTGCCTCCCACAGTGGCTTGCAAAAACTTTAACTAGCTCTTTAGTTCTGTCTCGGCTTGATTATTGTAATTCCATTTTGGCTGGGCTATCAAAGAGAACAACTAGGCCACTACAGCTGGCTATGAATATGGCTGCAAGGCTAGTCTTCAAGTCCCAGAGGTTTGAGCACGTGTCTCCTTTGCATAAAGAGCTAGGCTGGATGCCGGTTGAGCAACGGATACTGAGCAAAGTTCTTATGCTGACCCACAAGGCCTGCCACGGCTTGGCTCCTTCGTACCCAGCTGAACTGCTGCATCAGTTTCAGCCTGTTTTCGCCCTCAGGTCCTGTGTGGACAATAAATTAGCTGTTCCATTCTTCCGCTTAAAGACCGTTGACGGCAGAAGCTTTTGCTCTACAGGTCCTAGACTGTGGAACTCGCTCCCACAATTCTTATGTAACGATCTCTATTCTCCTGCCGCCGACTATGGCTCATTCTTTTCAGTGGTCCTGAGCTGCTACTTCTATGCTACTCACTACATCAACTGCTCTCCTGACTCTGCTATGCTTCCCACTTTCTCTTTGTTGCGTGAGACGAAGTCTGTTGGGTACCGAATGCGTACCGAAAGCCGCTTAGGCTGTGAGTGCACTATACAAAACTCTCCTGGGTAGCACCCACATAGTCTTTATGGCTTTGTGGAGTTACTGATGGAGATACATTACACATTACGATACCTTAATTTCCTAGTGTATGGTGATGGTTGCCCTACAGCATTGCCAGTTAGGAGGGCAAAGCCTCGCAGTTCAGCCGCACGCTTTAGAGTGTGCTGTGAGAGCAGTTCTGTTTTAATCGTCGTTTAGCTAAAGGAAATTTGCTGACATCCAGGATTGAATATCTGCAAGGCAACCGTTCACTCGATATAAGTCGCTGCAGTAGATTCCGACAGTTAAAACGACAAATGCCGCTGTGTATCGTCAGCAAAAAAGTGCTAGACAAATCCACGGGCTAATAAATAATTTTTCTCAGAGGTTGAGAATAAATTGAAAACAGTAAAAGACGGACCGAGTGTTGGACTCTACACGTCATTGATCTGGTGGATGAGACCTAATCCCCCATACGGAACAGATTGAGCACGAACGAACAAGTACGATCTGAACCACACCAAGGTCTACTAGTTTGTTCTCAATCGTTCAGGCAGGATAGTGAGATCGATAGGGTCGAAGGCAGCTGATAGGTCTGTACCCAGGCTGGGTTCGGTTGGCTGGGACCGGACGGCTTTAGTGAGGGTTAGGGTCACCGGCTACGCCGGGGTCGGACCCTACGGCATGGCCGGATGTATGCGGTGACGTGGGGTCACCGGGGCTGTTGGGTACGGGAAGTTGGCAAAGTAAGTCGTGGTGTTGGAGGCTCCCGGTCTCGCCGAGTTATGCACCTGGATTCGTGCAGGCGTGCTCCGGCGATGCTGCCACGCACGCAAGGGAACTAGTACCCAAGGCCCGAGCTGAGCTGGATAGCTCGCTCGTTGTTGACTTGTTTATACCGCGTTCCCCCCCCCGTGTAGTGTGTTCTTGACCCCCCCCGTGTGTTGGCGTCTTTCGGTGGAAGCTTACGACTGTGGTAGTTGTCGACTCGGACTAGCCAGCAGTTACTCAGCCAGCCGGGTTTTGGACGGCGTACGCTCGTACTGTTGGATTCGGAGTCGGTACAACGACAGGACTGCAGAAGCCGACTGACCCCAACTAACACGTTTGTTCGCGCTTGCTGCGTCGTCTTGCGCCCCCGTAGTGTACTGTGTATAGGACCCTCCCTGTAGACTTGTTTAGTTCCCCCGTTGTTGTTGGCGCATGCGTTATTATAAAGATGTTTAACCTGACGGCCGCTCGTCTTACCCTAGCTCGGCAGCATGGCGAGCGGCAGCGTGGCCGGAGTGTGGCGGGGTTTGGCGGGAAATAGCCTTTGACCCTAGGGACTCGGTTGCAGGTCTAGCAGCGCTAGGGCAGTGACATTGCCGTCATCGTTGCGGCGTAGGATTTCATTGTTTACACGGAGGAGAGCAGTTTCAGTAAAGCGCTGCCGCTTGAATCCCGACTGAAAGTTTTCAGGAAATTCATTCTTTTCAATGAACGCTACAAGCTGCTTAGGGGCAGTTTTTCAAGAATCTTTGACAAAAAAGGAAGAAGGGAAACTGGGCGATAGTTTGCAATGACTTCCATATCTAACCCAGGCTTCTTAAGTATCGTTCTATTGATAGCCGACTCGAACGACTTGGGTACAATCCCCTTTTCATAGATGCACTAAAAATCACTGTTTTGGCTGGGATAAGGTTGTCAGCCAGTGAAGACTGTACGCGTAGAAAGATGCGAGTCACCGACGGAGCATTTAAAGTATAGGGTTGGTAAGCTGAGCTGATTTAACAGCTCATTTATTTATGTATCGGAAGGAGAGCAATGATCGTTTTCGCCGCCTATTACATTACATAGACATTACAGGATTGCCCACAGCAGGAATCGAACCCGTGACCGGGTCCTTAAGAGCGATGAAGATACCCCTGTGCTAAGATTCAGATAATTTCCAAACGCAATTCTGACCATTTCTACACCGATGACATTCAGCTCTACCTACCCTCGTAAGCCTTGCTCCCCATTCGACCTTAATTAATTTCCCCCACTGCCTGCATCGGTTAAATTCGTGTTGGATGGCTACTAACTTTCTGAAGCCCAATGATGATAAGACCAACCCAAATAATTATGGGTAAATCTAGTCTCGACCGAAAGTTAGAAGACCCAACCCTTAAGATTAGTTCCGCTAGTATCCCACCCCGACTCCTTCCAGTAATTTAGCCGTACTATTCCAAAAAGATTCCTCACTAGTTGAGGCAATTTCCTCCATTTTCAAGTCGACATACTATCAGCTAGGTAACATCGCCAAAATCAGGGCCTACTTGGACAAGAGTACGACAGCCAAACTAGTTCACGAGTTTGTGACATCTGTACATTTTTATTCAGATATTGCAATTTCATTTATTCAGGTCTGTCCGCCAGTTCGCTTATTTGTCTGCAACTAGTGCACAACTCAGTGGCTCTCTGGGCTACCGTCAAAAGCGTAGCGGCACTTTCTCGCCACTTTTGTCCGAGTTTCACTTGCTCCCTATCAAGCATCGAGTCGATTTCAAACTCTGTCTGGCTTACAGGTCGCTTACTCATTTTGCACTAGCTTACCTATCCAACCTCCTTAAGAAATTCCCGTGTGCTCTCACACCATCCCCGTTCGTCAGCATCTAGTAATCTTGCCGTCTCTCGCACTAATCTGAAATCTTTTGATGATCGAGCCTTCAGCACCGAGGTATGCACTGAGAGCAGCACTTTCGATTATTGCCACCACCCGATCAAACCGTGCAGTTTAAAGCCCCAGCTAAAGACGCATCCCCTACGGTCAACTCTCCCTTATTGTCGGTGAACACGTCTTTTCGATGTGCTTTGTGTAAACTCCTATTCAATGCATGTTGCAAGCCAGAGATCTTACTCATCAGTTGCCACGAGTGTCTTCGTGTTTGCTTTAGTACGCTGGGCTAAGTACGATGCTTGTGCACGCTTGATAAGATGGGTGCGGTTATTCCTTAGGTATTTTTGTTGCTCTTGCAGCGAGTTGCAAAGTACCTGATTGAGATTACGTTCTAATAGGGCGCAATACAAGCAACCTATTATCGATAGTATTATAAAGCATGCGTGTTGGTTTATAAAAATCTTCGATAAGACTCGTAGCTCGAACACCTCTTGCAGTGAAGCAGCCCTAAACAATCATCGATCTGCTACCAAATTACATAGTAGGTTGACGGCACACAATCTGGTATGCCTTAGCTCTCTTTCAGGTACTCATATAGGTCACTCGCCCATGCCAAATACATCAATATACTTACACCAGTCAATAAAACAGTACCCGAGACGTCCGCGTCTAGTGGGCATGTTGGCCCATGGCTGTTAATTTTAATTCGGCTTTATTTGTGACCGGAGGTTTTCAATTTGCAACCCGAAGAAGATGCCACTCTCAGCGAGCCTCCTGCTTACAGTATATATAACAATATCGATTCCTGTAGCATCTGCTGTAGCTTTTTGAGCATGCGAACCGAAGGTACGGTCTCTGAAAGATTTGAACTTGGTTAAAGGCACAGCTTAAGGATATGAGATAGAAGAGAAGAGGCCAGCGCAGGTCAGTGAGAAATCGCGTACTATGGAGTAGCAACGTTCACGGCAGACAAGCCTAGCTGCACCGTTTTGCAGCAAATGAATGTTATTGGTTTGGCCCAGTGGTTAATGCACTCGCCTCAACCAAGGCCGAGGTCATGGGCTCCAACCCCGTGACATTGTGATTCGCCTGAATAGAGATCAAGTTCTCTCAGGGCGAATTACAATGAATTTTTTTTATTATATTATTGCAAAAGCATACAGACGTTACGAGTTCGCTATGCAAGCCTAGACAGGATGTCATACGTGCACGGACCAGCTTGAAGGTGGTGTCCTTGTCTCACCATGCATTCTGCATGGTGACTGTATTTTTTTCAAAAGTATGCAGACTTGATTGTGGCGATGGTGGGGGAGGGTCAGCAAGTTAAAGATCACCTTGGAACAGGGCGCCCAGATCACTCAGCAGACGCTTAAGGAGATATACTAGTCGTTGAAGCTTATCGTTAGCGTTTTGAGGCTTAGGCTTTCCAATTTCCGACTCATGCTAGGTTTTGCCATAACTAGTAAGTTGTTATATCGCCATCCAACTTGAGCAAGTTTGCTTCGCGTCAATTGCAAATGTCAGCAACATGACTACTGCCACCCAAGAGGATGTTATTTGGACACCTCCGGGCTGGCCGGAGTTCCCACACGTGCTGTGGCTTTCTTTGGTTTGTGCTCCGGCATGCCCAAATGCCGAGAACTGAACAGTGGAGGATGTTTTCGATGGCGTGAACGATCGAAACTAAACCAAACCAGAACCTTTTCAGTCAGATCGACTGCTGCTGTCAGAAAACCTTCATTTACGAGCGAAAAGTCATTTCTTCCGTCTGGAAGTCAAGGGGCTCCTACGAGCAGCTGTTAAAGTTTCCTCTGAACTGAATAGAGCACGAAAGCCGCTAAATGTGTCTATTGGTATGAAGTAGCTCAGACAGATCGGGCTAATCAATTTGGAGCCTTCTCACCGGCTACCTGATACGGTTTTCTGTACTGTACAACCCGCCAAGAGAAACCTCAAACGGTACATGCTTAAGCACTGCTATATGCCTTCCTCTTCAGAGATGAGTCCGACAGTATTCAGGGTGCGCACAAATAAATTATCACATACTCCGTAACTGCCTACTTACGGACATCAGTACACGAACCTTCACCCCTTAGGGGGTAGGGCAGGAAAGGTGAGGGGGGAGAAAGACAAAAGGAGGAGGGGTTGCTTTGTTTTGATTGTTATTCATCAAAGCCTACAACGAGTCTGAGGTAGTCATCATGAGTGCAGTGGGTATCTGCAGATTAGAAAAATGACTGCCAGCATCAAACGATAAAGCAAAATGCCGGACACTTTGGCTCCAATTAGAATGTAACCCAAGAGCATAGCCACCGTATGCAGCAGTAAAAAAATGCCCTCGAGTCTGCCGAGAGAAGGCGGGTTCAGGGTTTTACAAAGGCCTTCACCAGACGTCGTCTGGCTCGAAGCGGTCAAATAAGACGGCAACAACGAATGTAAAATATGACAGGCCATTCAGAGCCTCACATGGCCGATGCACCCAATAGGTCAGTGAACACAAAGTCGGAGAGCCGTCAATCGGCTGAATTAGCCTGCCGTCAGCCATGTCAGCCTCTGACAGCAGAGCTAGGAGGCAGCAGCAATCGATGAGTCGGTGCTCCCCAGTAGCGCCACAATAGCATAGGCAGCAGCCACAGTAGCAGCAGCAGCCACAATAGCAATAGCAGCTGCAGCAGTGGGGAGGGGCTCGATGAACTAGGACCTCACTCCTGTAGCCACAGCAGCGACCAAAACATCAGCCAGCTGGGGAAAAGTGCTAGCGACACGACAGTAAACAGCCAGCTGCCCACGACCGAGCAGTCGATGAGAGTCTCAAGGACGCTGGCATCCACACGTGACAGCACAGTGGCAATGACAGCAGGCAGATCGCCATCCTGCTCCCCGACAGCAGACAGATGAAGGGCTTGCATCGCCACACCTAGGACCGGAGCAGACACGGCGAGTGCCAGAGCTCCCTTGCCGATCGTCACCAGCCTGGAATGCATGGCACGAAAGGTGACATCGCTGCAGCGACCAGGCATGCTGGCCAGCCAGCGACAGAGAGAGAAGAACGAGGTCAGGAAGACAGCTGCTCAGACAGAGGCACGCAGAAAGACAGACAAGAAAGCACGCGACTCACTTCGTTGACGACGGCGAGAGAGCAGAGTACACGGGCACGGTGACTGCCGCCAAGATGACAGCCAAGGAAATGTTGACGAGACTGATGGCGAGCAGGACTGCACCGTGCTCCAGCAAAGCGAGCGACTTCAGCAGCTCCCAGTTGGCGTCCTCTGTGCTCCTGCGCACCACAAAGAGCAGACTGCCTTCCACAGTGTGAGACTGCGGCTGCCCGGCCGCAGCCGCAAGACCGCCAAAAATGATGCCGGCTGCAGATGGTGCCAACCGGAAGCACTGTGCCGCACCCCCCTTGCTCACCTCGACAAGGACTGCGGCATCAGCAGGGCGGTCAGGAGCACGGCGGCCAGGCCGCCCAGCACGCACACCTCGGGCTCGAGAGAGGCGTGCTCGCTTATGTCGCCGAAGAACGCTGGTGCTCTGTAGATGGCGAAACCCAGCAAGTGGGACGTGAGCACAAGCGGCAGCAGACGCCCGAGTCCTTGCGAGACGGTCTGCAGCAGCAGAGGCGGAGAGAGATGCAGATCAGATCGTGTGCACTCCGGAGTCACTTCAAGTCACCTGCTGCAATCTAGCGATGCGCTCCTTCCCCCCCCCAGGGGATGGGGGAGGGCAGAACGGCTGCCAGGCGCAAGTGTCGGCCTTCCAGGCCAGAGGGCCGACTGGGGGGGGGAGCAACAAGCGCGCACTGCACAAACTGTTCGCGAGGCAGAGGGGCTACACTTGAGTGAGTGCTTCGATATTTCACGGCATCGATGCGTGGCGCACGCAAACGTTGGCCACGCATCGAGCGAGCAGAGAAGCCGGCAGAGTCGGCCCGCTGCACCAGAGCTTGGCTCGGGCAGGGCGAAAAGTGCAGCCATTGAAAGCAGGCATGCGCACATGAACGGAACTGACCTCGGGCAATAGCAGCATCTTGGCAGCGCTCCGTGTAAAGTTGCCCTCAGCATCGAAGTAGCGAGAGGCACCGTCCTTGGATAACCCGCCTCCTTCTGGTTTGCCGTCGGCAGCTGCGTCTGCAGGCGGGCCGCTGCCAACGTCGTCCGACGAGGCGCTTGCAGCGGCTGCCGCGGCTGCAGCCACGGCAGACGCGTCCTTGCTCCGCTGCTCATCGCGCTCCATCAGCGCTCTTCCAAACTTCAGCCAGAGAGCGATGGCGTGCAGCAACGCGATCAAGGACCAGCAACGACCAATCGAAAGAGCGCAATACAGAGTTATACAAATACATACAGATACAAATACAGAGTAATACAAAGCTGGCCCGCCGCTGCTGCGAGCGCGTGCAGTTCGTCGGCAGGTCCCAGATGGCTGCCTGCAGGGCGAGCAGCAGCAGCAGCAGTAGTCGAAACACCTTAAAGTCCCATTGGCTATAATGGTAAATGCGAGCCAGGCTCTCAGCAGATGCTCGATCGGCGGGTGGTGTGCCACGAGAAGCGCAGCGATTCGGTAAAAAGGATATCTGCACGAGCAGGCCTCCTGCCAACAGGCCAAACGGGATCATGTAGACACCGATCGATGCATAGCGATTGGTGCTCGGCAGCAGATAGAAGAAGAAGGATTGGTGGAACCGCTCCTGCAGGTTGTTCAAGCTGCGGAAGACGCCCTCGACCACTCTGCAATCGGTGCAGCGGCAGCCGGGTGACTAGTAAAGCCTAGCTCTGCACCACGGCTGGCTACACAGATGAAGTATATAATATGGCTGCCGCGGACGTGACACGCCCCCTGAGTACCTGCCGATGGAGAAGAGGTCAGCGTGGCGGCTACCTTTCGTTCGGATGCCTTCGAGGGTGACCGCCTGTATGCCATACCTGCAAGGGGGCACGGGAGAGTCATCTGAACAATAGAGACAAGAGTACACTGACATAAGCAGCATCGATGTGTGCCTAACACGAAGCAGCGCCACTAGTGGCAGTGGTGGGATGGCACACGTACAAAAAACGGCGCGACAGTATGAGGATGCCAGTGATTCGATGAATGCCGTGCAGGCAATCCTTAGAGAACTTGATCTCCTTCTAGGCACTTTGCATATGCTGTAAAGGAAGCATAGGGTCAGCAAACAAGTAGGATAGTGGCGCATACAAGTCGGGGGTTCCGGCAATTGCAACTTCGTGGCTTCGGAAACAAGGGCCGCAGAGGGAGAGGCCAGCTGCCCGACGTAAGGCTGGCTGCCGGTCAGGCGAATCCGCCGTGAACAGGCCCTCGACATGCACAGACTAATGGGATCCCAGGTGCATAGCAGACTGGCGAAACATGTTAGCACTGCATGGTTAAGTTATAAAGATTGCTGCAGAACGGTATGCTTACAATTCACTTTTGCAACGGATGGCTAAAAAACCAGCATGATTTTCACTATCCGGTCTTCTCCAAGTTGAAGCAAGGAACCTAACCACACGGCTTGAGGTTGTCACAAAGACCCTTCTGCACGAAAGTGTCTGTAGACCATATTACTAATACACGCCGATCTCGCAACCTAGATCAGCCCAACAAGTGGTGCACATCAGTGGACCCAAAGTAAAGTGTCAGACGAATGGCAAACTGACCAGACCTACCTGCTCAGTGCTATGACAATCCAGTGGGGTTTCTGTGGTGCTATACAAATAAATCCGGCAGGCGGTGCGCTACTATAGCTCTAGATGTACCTATTGGGTGGCAGTACATAAGCAGTGCAGAGTGGCAGTCGCAACCCTACAAATGTCTATGCCCGCTTACCTCACGGCAACTTGCCGAGAAAATCCCTTTTGAACTAGTGCAGACGATGCAGGGTGGGTCGGTATTCTGCTGCTACTGTTGTGTGCTGTGGTCTTCGGTCGATGGTGGGCAAATTTACGCTCCAGATCAAGCTTTTACCACTCTTTTATGCAAAGGCTTTCAATCGAACAAGCTCAGCCGGTTCCACGAGCAACTGAGCACTTCAGATGAATCGCTCGCTTCCCCTAGAGCTGTAAAGCAGGAGCACTCTGGGGATCTAATGAAGTCGCATTCCAAGGAGGGTGGGACACTTCGAACACGCGTTCAGTTAACGGTGGCTGCACACGAAAACTAGCACTCGTACCAGGGATTTTATCTTATGTGCGATCAGGCGATTGCAGCTGGTGCAAAACTCCGCAGCTAGGCTTGTCTGTCGTGAGCGTCGCAGTTGCCACATTACTCCACTTCTCGCCGACCTGCACTGGCTACCAGTCAAGCAACGGATTGACTTCAAGGTTTTGTCGCTCACTTTTAGGTCCCTTCATTCTATGGCTCCAGCCTATCTCTCAGATATACTCCCCCATCAGGCCAAGCATCGTACCACCCGCTTTTCGGAATCCAACAGTCTACAAATACCTCGTACAAACCTTGAATCCTTTGGAGACCGTGCATTTAGTTCGTATGCTCCCAAAGCCTGGAACTCCCTCCCGACCTGCGTCAGAACATCCCCTGACCTGACCACATTTAAAAGAAACTTAAAAACATACCTATTTAGGACAGCATTTAGTGGGTCCCTGTGATTCGTCCTTGATGTGCTTATGCGTGCTGACACTGTGCATGCTGCCACTAACCACATTTGCATGCTGACCCTGTGCATGACACCCCTAACCATATTATTCATTGTGTTTGTTTATCAATCATGATATTACTCACCATTCAATTGCATTTCCATTTGCAGCAAATGTAAAGCGCCTAGAAAGAGATTGAGTTCTCTGAGGGCGCTTTATCAAGTGCATTATTATTATTATTATCTTAGCTCCCAAATGAAAATCACAAAGAGCTTCTCTTTGCTATCAGCCAAGCAGGATCGGCAAGCCAGACTTTTGAGCACAGCGATGTCAGGAAGTGCCGCTCATACCTTCTTGCTACTTTCGGGGTTTGGTCAGACTTCGGCAGAGACTTTGTCTTTCACACTACCAAATCAGGGACTCTGCCTTATGCAGACTATTAAGGCCAAGCAAAGAAGCAAAGGACGACAGTTTTACTTATCCACACATTAGCTATCCACCTATCACCTATTGGCACCCATGCTCCCATCTTTTGAACATTGTCCATCGAGTCCAAATGGTGAAAACTGGTCTTCTAGTCACAACTTGCTTGCTCGGCAAATTTCCGTGTGGTTTGGTGTCGATTTTTTTCAAAATCATGTTCAAACGGGCGCAGCGAATTTATGCCTCAACCCTTTGGCTATCCCGTATATTAATGAGCATCTGCATGTTTGCATACACTCAGCCGAAAAAACCTTGCAGTATGGTCGCAGCTTTTGTAGCTTTAAGTCAATCGGATAATGAGAGGGTTTTCTGCGTTGCCATGCATACATAAGATATGCACAGCATGTGAAAGCATTCATTGAGAGCCCAAAAACAAACACACACGCTGATAGTATGTATGTGATAATGCAACGTTGTCCCACCACAATTCTGTATAACATCCCTTGTCTGGCCAGGCATACAGGCCACAGGCTTCTCTGGTGCCTCTTCTGCTGTTGCACATTCCGATGAGCCTGAATTTTACCAAGGTCAGCTATTGGTGTTGGTCGAACATCCCTCTCAGTCCATCGATCGTCCATTGCTCCATAGCCGTTCTATGGGGTTCAAATCAGGCGCTAGGCCACGGCATCAGCACCAAACAAGGATTCATAAAAAATTGTTAAATTTAAATTAGTTTTATTAGTTGGTAAGGCTAATGATGCGTTTGACTACAAAGAAGCCGTGTCTAGCGCCACTGGCTGAGTTCGAAGCTCCCCCCCCCCTGTTGGCGCCATCCGAGTATGTCTTAGAGAGAGAGAGAGAGAGAGAGAGAGAGAGAGAGAGAGAGAGAGAGAGAGAGAGAGAGAGAGAGAGAGAGAGAGACAGAGAGAGAGACAGAGAGAGAGACAGAGAGAGGGAGACAGAGACAGAGAGAGAGAGAGAGGGAGACATAGAGAGACAGAGAGAGAGAGGGAGACAGAGAGAGAGAGAGAGAGAGACAGAGAGAGAGACAGAGACAGAGAGAGAGAGAGAGAGAGAGAGAGGGAGACAGAGACAGAGAGAGGAAGACATAGAGAGACAGAGAGAGAGAGAGAGAGAGAGAGAGAGAGAGAGAGACAGAGAGAGAGACAGAGACAGAGAGAGGGAGACAGAGAGAGACAGAGAGAGAGGGAGAGAGAGAGACAGAGAGAGGGAGACATAGAGAGAGAGAGAGAGAGAGAGAGAGAGAGAGAGACAGAGAGAGAGACAGAGAGAGAGAGACAGAGACAGAGACATAGAGAGACAGAGACAGAGACAGAGAGAGAGAGAGAGAGAGAGAGAGAGAGAGAGAGAGAGAGAGAGAGAGAGAGAGAGAGAGAGAGAGAGAGAGAGAGAGAGAGAGAGAGCTTAGCTTGGTGAGCCGTGATGGCACATTAGGTAAGGCAGTTGCTTTCACGACCTCGGTCCTGAGGTCGTGGGTTCGATTCCTGCGGTGGGCGATTCTTTATCGCCACTGCAAGTGGTGGTGATAGCCATAAAGGCTCTTCTGTCGCTATACAAAAAGAGGCTGTTTAATCAGCTAGGATTTCTTTCTTTTCTTTTTTCTTAGCTTGTCTCTGACAGCAGTAGCAGCAGCAGCAGTCTGCTACGCACACGTGCTCCCACGGTGTCCTTTATTGCCTGCTGTAAGAGAAGTGACAGCCGCTACAGCTCTTCTGCTACCACGTGAATGAAGTTACTGAATCAGCCTAAATCTTTACTTTCCTTTAATAAAAAAAATTGCTCGACGCAACCGGTCGAATGATAAGCGTTTTCGGCTTAACCACCTGGCTGCCCCCAGGATCAGCTCACGCCTTTAATTCTACAGCACGTCTCAAGACAGCCAGACTGAAGGCAAAGTTGTCAGTGTTTATGGGTGCATGTACTACACTGAAAGCAAAAGAGATAGTCAGCCCACGCTGTATACACACCTGTGAAACAAGCCATGGTTACCGTTAGCCATGCACGTTGCCTGCTGCATCATCATGAGCAGCATCGTCTTTGCATTGTACATAATGTTTTGAAGCCCGTCGTGGCTCCAGCGGTCAGGCTACAAACAGCAAACACAATCAGGAACTCGTGCTTACGAACAGGACACGCTGCCACAGCATCTGTTCGACATAGCCAGCACGACGATCCTACGCCCAGAGAACGCTGGCTATCTTGCTCGGTGGGCATCAGCGAGCCTGTTTTTAACAGACTTAAAACTCTCAAGACTCTGGGCGACAAAAAAGAAGAGAACAGCAGCAATGGCAGATGGCGCGGCACGCGTGGCCTGAAGCAGCAGGGGAACACGAGTGCAAAGAGCACCGGTTGCAGCCAAGGAGTCGCTCGAAGGTTCGAGAAAGGAAGACCTTCGTGAAGAGCCATTTGAGCTGTTCCGCCGGCAATCTCAGGGGATGCAGGCACGCAGACGCACCATTACCTCCACGGGCCGCCTCCTCGCTATGACATCATGCAGTAACTGGTTTCAAAGGTCAGGTGCGCAGGGCTTTTTTCGGTAGCAACATTTCGGGGCAGACAGACCACTGGAAAGGTCACCCACCCCCCCCCCCCCCAGCTGCTCAGCAACTGCCGGTCGCAGAAGGGGTGGGGGGGTGGTGGTGGTGAGATGGGCCCTCCCATCCCACAAGTTCTCCTGCACTAAATTGCTGTGCCTTACTGGAATACACACGAAGCAATGGGCGCACATAGCGAATGCTATGCAAGAGCTTGATGAATAAGGGTTTTTTGGAGCGACTTGGCAAGGGGTCAAGTTCTCGCTGCTCAACACAACCCAGATCGGGAGATCGAGTCGTGCAGTGGGCAGTATCTATTAATGCCCAGTGCAAGTGGTTTCGACAGCCGTTAAGGCTCTTCTGCCCCTATATAAAAATGAGGCTGCTAAATCAGCCTTGACCTTTTTCATGGCGGCCTAGGTACTGCACTCGAGCTTTAATTATTGCCTAAAGCATGCCGGCAAACGCAACCTATAGTTGCTGGACTACAGCAGTTCTTCTGCTCCCGCACGTTCTGTACAGCAGGTCGAATATGTCCTTGGGTTTTTAAACGCATTCCCTTTAATTTGTCCCACAAGACACAATGCCGACTTTTGTGCTTTACGCCCTCTTGGACGGTTACCTAAGCAAAGCCATTGGGTGAAAGAGGCTAAAGCATGATCGCCTGCTAAAGCATGATCGCCTGCATGATCGTCTATGGCTTGCACACTAAAAATACTCTTTCAGCTAAGTAACTCGGCAAAAATTCGGGGTTACTTTGGTAAGGTGAACAAAGCCAAGCTGGTCCATACACTTGCAACATCCCGACTAGACTTCTGTAACTGTATACCTCGAAGTTTCCTGCCGGAGCAAATAGCTGCTTACATTTGAAGTAAAACTTTGCAGCTAGGCATGCCTGTCCAGAATAGAGCAACTGTCATATTGCAGCACCTCTCACCGACCTGCACTGGCTCTCCGTTAAAATACTTTGTAGAAAGTGCCTTCAGTTCACGTACTCTCAAAGGCTGGTACTTGCGACCGAATGGCATCACAAAAAGAAGCAACAAAAAAACCCAACTACTCCCTGCAGCATCTGCTCAGTTCGTATGAATTGTTTGTCCTTATATAATCAACGTGTATAACTTTCTAAGAGCACCCAATCTCTATTCCGGTGCTTCACACATGCCACGGGGCTCGAGCCCATGACAAATACCTTCACCTGACCTTGGTCGAGGCTAGCACCTTAAACACACTGATTTCGCTTGCTCCTGCGTGTTGAAATTGTGAGTAATATCAGTACCTTCTCTTTCCAACAAATACAATGTGTCCAGAGAGAGAGAGAGAGAAGTAGAGAAAGAGAGAGAGGGAGAGAGAGGGAGAGAGGGAGAGAGGGAGAGAGAGAGAGAGAGAGAGAGAGAGAGAGAGAGAGAGAGAGAGAGAGAGAGAGAGAGAGAGAGAGAGAGAGAGAGAGAGAGTTTCAGTTCTCTAGGGGTGCTACACAAATGCTTTATTATTATTATTAATATTATTACCCAAGGAAACAGCACAAGGAAGGCAAGTAGCCACCGACAAAGTGATCGTATCCTCGACAACAGGCTCTGGCAATGCAAGCGCAGCCCAGGTCGTGGGTTCGATTCAGAAGCGAAGCCAGGATTGGAGCGCTGGGTGGCACAGGGGTCTGGGGCGGAGCCCCCCTGTAAAGGGGGGTCTGGGGGCATCCTTACCCGCGCCTGGGGGTGTCGTGCATCGTGGCCAAGGGATCAAGGGGCCGCCGGCATACCACACAAGTGCAGCTGCTGGCCACCCGACCGGGAGTCAGACTCGGCTCCCACCTACCAGGCCAGAGGTAGCAGCTGCCATACCTGCCACCCCCTGGCTCTGCTTCTGGTTCTTTCTGCAGTTGGCGTCAAGCGGTGGTGACAGCCGCTAAGGCTCTTATGCTACTAATACAAATGAGGCTGTTAAATCAGCAAGTATTTATTATTAATTTATTTAATGCAAGAGCAGCACGATTGATAATTGCCCACTCACTCAACCTCGCTTAGCCTTGGTCAATGCCTGGCTGTCTTGCCGCTGGACAGTTATGCATCAGACCGAGGTTGTTGCATAACCTTACCGGTGTATGGAGAAGATCAGTGATGACTGCGCTTCGCCAGGGCTGGACGAAAGTCGTTTCGGAAGAAGGCCGAGAGAAGCATCCGTGGGCATGGTCAGCCGGAGATGGCTTGACCAGGGGTGATCCCATCGGCTTGCCGCCTGCCCAACCCCACCCAAAACTAATGAAATTATTGGTCGGCCAGAACTCGGAGCCGAGGCAAATTCTCCTGGCTGCAGTTGAGCATCCATCAACAAAAAAACAAACAAATGATGTGCCCGGTGACTGTAGCCTATCGTGGAGACCTTTGCTAGGTCACATAAGCACGCTACGATGCAAAGGAGAGTAAAGACATATATATGCACATATATATATATATATATATATATATATATATATATATACACACACACACACACACACACATAGATAGAGAGAGAGAAAGAGATGGGGAGGGAGAGAGAGGAGAGAGAGAGAGAGAGAGAGAGAGAGAGAGAGAGAGAGAGAGAGAGAGAGAGAGAGAGAGAGAGAGAGAGAGAGAGAGAGAGAGAGTGGCAGCCCAAACGAATGTGCACAAAAATCCACGAGCACGCTAGTGACAATGCTCACTCGGATGTTCCAGAGCTGTGCCTAAGTGGTGAGCCTTGCCACCAGCTGCGTAAGCAATATGCCGATGGTGCATTTCACTTAAACAACTGTGCACGACGTCGGCGTTGCTAGCCACAGCAATAGCTGTAGTGACCTCCTTTCACGACAGGAAAATGCAAGCAGAGCCGCAGGACAATCGCACGACGTAATTTACAATCCGGTCGGTACGGTGATTTACTCTATTATTGCTGTGAAATGAGGCATTAAGTGAGTAACATATTTCTTGACATGATTCGGTTAGAAAACATACATTTGAATAAAGACTAGCAGAGGAGCAAAGGCTACACACACACACACACACACACACACACACACACACACACACACACACACACACACACACACACACACACACACACACACACACACACACACACACACACACACACACACACACACACACACACACACACACACACACACACACACACACACACACACACACACACACACACACACACACACACACACACACACACACATATATATAATTCATTTGTATAGCGCCCAAAGAGAACTTAATCTCTATTCAGGTGCTTCACATATGCCTCGGGGCTCAAGCCCGCGACCTCAGCCAGACCTTGGTCAGGGCGAGCACCTTAACCGCTGGACCAAACCAGCTCTCGGCCTGTTATACCACCCTCCCCGACCCTATCGGCTCAAGCACTTTCAGCATGCATTTTCCTCTTGGCCAACAACAGTGGCTGCAAACATTTTCATAGACTCGGCTCCATTACGGCTTCAACAGCGGTCTACGGTGAGAGGGTAACTTAAGGAAACAAAAAACGTGTGCAGATTAACTCCTAACATGCCCAGGTAAGACCAATGATGACTCACAGCCGGCAAGAAACGCACTTCCGCTAAAGACAGGAACAATTAGCTAACGTGTGGTAGCATACTAAGACTATTCACTGTCACTTACCTGGTGATGCAGTCGTGGCTTAACATTTTCTTTGCCACACAATCGAGTAACAACATTGACAAGATCGAGATTAGGAAGCTGTCCATTGATCCCTTCGATTTTTACATTGACGTATGAGACGGTATTGGATGGAAGTTCCAGATTTATTGCCGCCTGTATGGAGCCACTGTGGGCAGGTAAGATACCTGCTTCTAAAACTATCCAACAAAAAAGAGGCCTTATTTAAAAAAGTGTGGCACACACATACTGCATATACTTCAGCAAAGTACAGTAAGCGTTACTTGTTGGCACCCCCTAGTTGGTGCCAGTCCTCGAATTTGTGCCACCGACAATGGTAGTAAACAAAAACTTCTTGTCGTAAATTAAAGCACTACTGCCGTGTCAGACAAAGGTTCACACTGAGGTAAACTTCCTTCCACGTATGCAAAATAACTCATAATTTGGTTGCCTGCCAGTGGCTCCATAAGTAAAGTGAACAATCAGCAGAATTTGGAACTAGTTTACAAAACGTACGATTATGCATTAGGGTGGACAATCCAGCAGCCTTTGATTGGCTTACATGTACATACATACCAGTCGGGAGTAGTCGATGTATAACATTATTAATTTTTTCTTTTCTAGTTTATGATTAAGCAACCGTATTCAGCGTAAGGTTGAACGTAATAGCTGAAGAAAATAAGACTGCTTAATCTGGCCAGTAAGTCAACTTGACTCTCCCTCAACCGGAACAGACTCACAGTGGGCACATTGTTCACAGCAGCTGTCCCACCAGCTAATACAGTATCGAAAGTACGGTTCTCCTAGTGGTCCATGTGAACATATCAGTAAGGACATGCTTGGCCATGGTTAGTGGCAGCATGCACAGTGTCAGCAACCATACGCACACAAAGGTTAAATCACAAGGACCCACCAAATGCAGTGATAAATAAATGCGTTTTAGCAATTCACATAGATGCGTTTTTTTACAATGCACATGGAAGAAGCGAATGCTATAAGGAGTATGTGGGTATTTAGCTTTGCTTTAAATGCCATCACGTCAGGGGATGTTGTGGGCGAGTCGGTATAAGTTAAAGGCAGTAGGTGCAATTCCACTGTGTTGATGGTAAACATTTCTTGAAGACCAAATCTTCTGATTTCCTTACTCGAGGGCAAGGCAAAAGATCCGCAAACCAAACCACTGGGCAAACCCTCAACACCATGCTCTTAGAAAGTACAACCAAAATGTACCTTGCTAGTATGCCTGCACACGCAAGAGCACAGTACCCTGTTCTATCTGTAACGGTCGTCCTCGATATCAAAAAGTTAACCGGTGTGCGTGTGCCTACCTGCACACTTGGTGGACAGAGCGCATGTGAAGACACCGACCACACCGAATTGCAGGGACACTATATGGAATCTAACGTGTTATTGCACAAGCATTCTATGTGGATTCCTCCTTTTCAGTCGATCATTAGCCAGGGGCAGCTAGCCGGCTCACTTGATGGTCGAATAGCACAATGCGCAGTACTTACACTGCAGTCAAGAATTACGATTTGTCTTTAAAGGGGTTGTTAGTTACATGCCTGTTTAGCCCCAAAAGTGATATGCACAGACACGGGCCTCCTGTTTAAGTTTGATACTTTTTTTGCAGCATTGGCTCCAGCTGCCATAATTACAAAGAAATTAAAGTTTTCGAGCTCATATCTGGATCAAGTAGTCAGTGAACATTAACTGAACATAAAGTACAGATATGTTACAGGTGCCAATGGCAGATTGAGGTCAGATTATTGGTGCCTGCAGCTAGGCTGGAGAAAAAGACAATGGACCAACGACAGCTGTTAGTAAATGGCTGCTTTTTAACAAAGCTAAACAGCAACTCAGGGCTGGGGGTCACTTAAGAACTGTCAACTAGTCATGGGCTGCAGTGCGACCACAGCAGAACTGAATTAGCTCCTGAATAGTAGTGTTTATTGATATCTTGTCTTGTTCATAATTTGTTTCGTGAAACCTTAGTACTCCGATGCTGCATACCGACACATAGACAGTTCAAACTTGATCCTCACAGACCAGCCATCCAAAGTGCACAAATTTAATCCTGTTACTCCTGTACTTAACCTCTCATTGATGGACTGGCTACGCAAAATGACAAAAGCTGAGGAGCATGCTCGCTAAATCCGATGGGTGGGTGAGAGCTATGAAATTCATCTGAACTTGTGTTTCTGTTTTCAGAACTCCCCCAAAACAGCTGTGTCTCACAACATCTAGTGTTCCTTCAAGAGCCTTAGGTCTTAGTAGGTGGAAGCCACTGAAGGTGCACCGTCGGGTAGACGGCTCCTCAAAAGGGCAACTAATAATTTTTCGTCAGATTAGGGAGATGAATAACCACGATGGGATGGCAGGATCGTAACCAGAGGTAGCAAGTCATAACTGACGAAAGAGCCATGAAAAGGGGAGATAGAGATGGTGTGAAAACCCTCTAGGGCAAACTCATGCTCCCACTAAAGTACTTTGGTGCGACTCTAAATGCTAAAGAAATGAGCTGAGATTTACACAACCTGTTTTCGTGAGGTTCTTAATAATTTAGGCCACAAAGGCTGAACGTGGGGCCGCTCCACGGTACAGTGGCTTAAAACTTTTGACATGTTCAGAGGTACAATATGTGCATACAATACAATATACTACAACATCGCATAGCCATTTGATCTTTGCGTACCTCCATGGTATCATCCTTTCTCCAAGTAGCTAAATGCTATTTTTTGACAGCTACAACAAATATATCGACGTGAGTCGTCCTTGGTATGCTTTTGCACGGTGCAATTGTGCATATTATCACTAACCAATTGACATAATCCTATCCATATGGCAGTGAGAAGTTCGTCAAGCTAACATGTAACTCCACTGAGCAGCCAGGTTTTAAATTCTTCACACGAATTATTACCCTTTACTGATGCTTGCTGCTTAACACGCAGCAGTTTAGTTACACAATTAACACCGGCATTCGGACTGCTTGGTGCATCTACTCGGTTCGGAGGCTGTTTTTGTTTTCGAATAACTGCTGCCCCATGAGCAGAGCTATGATCGGCCCCCAATAAAAGGCACACATCAAAAGGTAGGGCTAAACTGGTAGAACAATGCAAAACCGACGGCAGTCTCTTTGATTCCGAGCCAGGCATGCGAGTAATAATAATAATAATAATATTGCACTTGATAAAGCGCCCTCAGAGAACTTAATCTCTTTCTAGGCGCTTTACATTTGCTGCAAAGTGATACGCAATAGAATAGTAAGTAAAATCATGCTTGAAAAACAAACAAAATGAATAACATGGTTAGGGGTGACATGCACTGGGTCAGCATGCAAATGTGGTTAGTGGCAGCATGAACAGTGTCAGCACGCATAAGCACATCGAGGACGAATCACAAGGACCCACTAAATGCTGTCCTAAATAGGAATGTTTTTAAGTTTCTTTTAAATGTGGTCAGGTCAGGGGATGTTCTGATGCAGGTCGGGAGGGAGTTCCAGGCTGTGGGAGCATACGAGCTAAATGCACGGTCTCCAAAGGATTTAAGGTTTGTACGAGGTATTTCTAGACTGTTGGATTCCGAAAAGCGAGTGGTACGATGCTTTGCCTGATGGGGTAGTATCTCTGAAAGATAGGCTGGAGCCATAGAATGAAGAGACCTAAAAGTGAGCGACAAAACCTTGAAGTCAATCCGTTGCTTGACTGGTAACCAGTGCAGGTCGGCGAGAAGTGGAGTAATGTGGCAACTGCGACGCTCACGGCAGACAAGCCTAGCTGCAGAGTTTTGCACCAGCTGCAATCGCCTGATCGCACATGCTGGTAGGCCAGTAAGCAGTGAGTTGCAGAAGTCGAGACGAGATGTCACGAATGCATGGACCAACTTGGACGTGGTATCCTTATCTAAACAAGCCCTAATTTTAGCAATGTTATGAAGCTGAAAATGTGACAGCATTACTCCAAACCGCAAAAGCTTGCTAGACAGGTTTCTTGCGGTTCTCACGCTATTTGCATGCAAGCAGACGACAGGCAACAACCATACTAAACTACACATATGAGTACTGTCGGGAGTGAAAGGAACAACACCTGAACCCGTGGATAAAGAAAAGCTACTAGCCGGCTATGTGTGCGCCGTGGCATCTGCCCAAGCACAGCCATGCCTGCCGAGTGTCTGTAAAGCAGCTTACACTGGGATGACCTTGAGCCATGGTAAGCATCTAGCCAAGCCTGCATGCCGATGTGCTCGTGATCCGTGAATAGAAACACGACGTCCTTTGCCCAGTACGTGTACCCTAAAAAAGCATAACTTTAATAAACCCATAGGGCATCATGGTTATCATCATCCTTACGGTGGAAAGTTTTGGAGCTGAATGTCATAGGTCATGGCACAAATGCTGCTTACTAGGAAACAATCCACGTGTAATTTAACGTACATGCTTCAAAAGTTTGGCTTTGACTTGATCATAGAAGAGAATGTCCCAACTGAATCCTAAATCAGTGAGTGAGCTACCCCCCATGAAATATATATCGTGCAGCTTTTGAAACGTTTGACTGACTCCACAGTGCACATTCACTAAGAAAAATTTGGTCCTATTTTAAAGTGTTTACCCTTACAAATCCTACTACACTCTGGTACACTTGGCTAAAAGCACGAGGGTACTCACACTCCATGCGCCTGCACACGCTTGCACACACACACACACACACACACACACACACACACACACACACACACACACACACACACACACACACACACACACACACACACACACGCACACGCACGCACACTTCACTCAGTGCTTATGCAGAGGCCTGCAACCATAATTCCAGGGCAGGAAAAAACTATCCACTGTTCTTCTACTGCAGATTTACTATTATGCAGGTGGTAGAGTGAGCAGGCACGATACTGATACTACAACTCTCTTAATTTGGTATGCAGAAGAACACAGAGAGCAATACAACCTCAGACGCTTGTGGCCAAAGTCACACACACATTTTTTCGACAGCCTGATATATCTACATACTCAAGTCCATGGATATTTAAGCACCCCAAAATAGGTGCTTCCGAGGCTGGTGACCCAGGAATTAAAAATCTAGCCATGGAAATCATCACCACATTATATGACTACCGAGGAACAAAGATCTTAAGGAAAACCAGTGCAGAAATGCTCTCAACCGACAAATTTAACCTATCAAAATCACCAATTTTTAAAATCCATCACATATTTTATGGCAAGGGTATTTAAAAAATTTATGGAGACCATTTTCATGTGAGAAAGAGTGTGGAACATTCCCACAATGAGCCCTCTGGCCCCTAAGCAAGAGATTCCAGCATGGGAACTTTGCACTGATGAGACCCCAACTATTCCACAGAATGCTATCCTGACAACAATCCCACAGGAACTGGAAACCAACGAGACGTGGACCTGCCTTCACTAGCATCTTTCGATGACTAGGGTAGACGACATCGAAGCTGAGAAAAACTGTGATGCCAAAAAGCTGAAATTAGCTAAGTGCCAAGCTCACAGGACGGTTAAAGACTGGTGCTCGGTCAATTGGAATGACAGCAGCAAATTTAAGCTCTTTGGAATGACAAATGCCACTTCTGTATCAGCCGAGTCAATGGTGAGCAGAAGCGCAAACACTGCCTCTGTTATACTGTTAGAAAAGGCAGTGCCTCTGCATATCATTACTGTCATTGTGGACCAGAATTTGCATGGCGATGTGCTTCAGAATGTGGACACTGTGTCTGCCAGAAGTATTTTGCGAGATTAAGAAACCCAACGAGCGAATAAGCAATGTCTTGGACCAGCAACAGATAAGCAGCCCACATCCACCTACCTCAACAGACGATCTTTTTTAAGCAGCTTCAACTGCTGCAGAGTCGACAATTCACGACACGGTTTAGATGCTGGTGGCTTCAATGCTTAGCCAGGAGCAGCTGGTCATCAAGAACCACGATGGCATTACTTTTAGCTAACTAAGAAGTTATGCATTGCTGTTTAATACACTTCTGTGAGCTTGGTGAATATTATTACGCATGGCGAGCAGTTTTTGTGCTCTGCGGAGAATTTTAGCCTGGAAGTCCTAAGGCAGACCCCGATGGTCACATTGGTGGGGTTTCGTAAATACCCGTGGACGTGAATGAAATATACTGGTATGTGCACGTGTGTGCACGCAGGAGTGTGCACATGCATGTGTGTGTGTTTGTGTGTGTGTGTGTGTGTGTGTGTGAGGCACAATAAATACAGGTAAAGAAAAACATATAAGGGCCTAATAAAGTAGCTTCAGCCTGCAGAAATAGACAAGTACAAGTTGGATAGTGGCCTACAAGGAAAAGGAGTGCGACTGCACTGAGTGATAAAAAAATTACCTCTCTGCACTGACAAGGCCCACGAAAATATAGGCAGACTTCGACAGATAGTAGAGTTCTCCACAAAGCCTCGAGCCCAAGTTTGCCAGACCAGAGGCTGATTAAGCTACTCAATAGTCTCATAGCTGGGGGCCTTCAATATCAATGCTTGAATACTGAAGTAGGAATAATAATAATAATAATAATAATAATGCACTTGATAAAGCGCCCTCAGAGAACTTAATCTCTTTCTAGGCGCTTTTGCCAAAACGCTCACGAATAATGCATGCCCAAACTAGCACAGCCCGTTCCAGGACTCAGTGTAGGCTGCTTACGTCTGAAATGCTTAGCTAGCGACAGTGCTAGGCCGACAGCGGCATCTGTTGGTCCCCGTCCGGTGGTGCCAGTGGCTGCCCGCAAAGGCACTGTGAGCACGATGCTTTCAGTGCTGGCTGTCCTTGGTCCTCGAACAATACCATATATATTGCGACCTTCAACCACCTGTCAATCAATACGAGCACATCAGCCCAGCCGGATGATGTGGATTGGGGAAGGGGAATCCGGCAGTGTCAACAAAATTTGTGTTAGCAAAGGCAAAGGCAGAAACATCTTTCAAATGCAAACAACCAGGCATCGTGCTGGTAGACGTATGGCCTAACAGACAAGCAAACGCAAGTAAAGTCTGCAAGGTAGCAGAGCTCAGCAGCACAGTAAGAACGGTTGCCAGTTAAGCAATTCAACAGAAGCATCGGTAGACCACAAAAGCTGATCAAAAAGACAGTTTTCGTGTCAATTGAGATTGTTCAACTAAATCAAGCAAGCACTGCTCTAGAGGTCCAAGTCTGCCTTGATGACTTTTGGTGCTTTGCAAGTGGGATGCAGTTTAGTTTCTGATGTCATAACCTCTAAGTCAGGACTCTCAAAGAAGAGGACCCTAAGCTTTACCGACAGCTTTGGACCGAACCGACATTTTAGCAGTAGTAGCTCAGCCATACTGCTGAACTTCTTGAGATTAGACATCACCGGGAAGTGAAGCTAGCTTGACTGTCCACAAGTGCCTATAAGAAACTGTTTACAATGGTGTACTCAACAGTATGCAGTGAATGCGTTTTCCCACAACTATTTATGCGATTTCTCATTCGAGTATCAAAATATAGCACAAATGCCTGATTTTATTTACTCACCATAGCAGAAGTGCTACGTTTAGACCGACATGCACATCCAAGGGTAACAACGTGCACAAGTGTGAGCACGCGCACGCGAACGTGCGCACACACACACACACACACACACACACACACACACACGCGCGCACACACACACACACACACACACACACACACACACACACACACACACACTATAGCTAGAAGCTTCTGTCAAGGGCCAAAAATACTGCAGCTTATGCAATAAGATGTGTGAATATCCCATAAGGTTAAGCAACAAACCTTCGTGCATAGTTTTCACACGTTTTACAAGGCCTCCTGTACTTAACAGGGCCAAAACCCTTATCAGCCTCTGTACGGTAACTGAATATGCTGCCAAAGCACACACACTCGAAAAGGTTGTCTGCATAGGAAGTGCACTGAGGTGGCTTCTTACGATCACCATCCTAAGGTAGAGGTTAGCTGATTCAACAGCCTCATTTACACAGTTGATAAAAGAGCCGCATCACATATCACTCTTCCTTTCAGGTGGCAATATAAAAATTCCTACTTAGGAACTCGAACCCACAACGTGGATCTTAAAGTACAAACCCCTACTCCTTGGCTAGGACCCAGGGCGACACATACGCCCTCTCGGGTGTTGAAATCCTTGAACTAGCTTGGCTAATTACTCATCAGGAGTAAAATAAGTCAGTTTCACACACTGTGCCTTGGGTCACAACCCCCCCACCATATAAGTGAATTTCGGCTCAACAGTTACCCAGTGTTGCGGTGCTAGCTAACATACAGCAACGTGAGGTGGGTGGCGGACGAAGCCTTTGGGCGTTGCCCAAGGGGCCAACCTCGTGCGGTGGCTATTCAGTCCGCCCAGTTGGCCAGCTGGCTATTCAGTCCGCCCAGTTGGCCAGCTGGCTATTCAGTCTGCCCAGTTGGCCAGCTACTGCTATTAATAAGCAGCGGCCCTGCCCAGCGAACTCAAGTTTCACAGACATGGTATATCAGACCGGCAGCCCTACGACACACATTCACCCTCTCCGGAGCTGCTTGGCACTGTTCCTCAAATCAACTTACTACATTTAAAATGTGCATTTCTTAGCAGCATTTTGTCTTAAGAACATAACACCTAGTAAGCCCAAAAATGTTCAGTGTAATGGGGCTGAAAATAGACACATTTTAGATTGGAGCTGATGCATTCACGTAGCAAAATGTCATTTTTGAACAGGACATCATATAGGCTTTGATTTTTAAACATACCGCATGCAGCTGTTATCCGTGCTCTGCCTTACAGCACCTCAAACTCTCAGCACCAGCACAGCATGTATTGCTGTCATTTGCACTAGCATGGCAGCTATTTTCTCAAACTGAATGACATAAAGACAATAAATGACAGAAAGATCTAGCAAGCGATGGTATACCTGTTCCCAACAGCTAGGTTTTTGTTCCATCCACATAATGCTCCTCCTGTGCTAATACATACTGCAATTTTTAGATGTGTTAGCATCACTAATTAGGGGTTGATATGCTCGTTTCCGGCCTAAGTGAAGTGCCTTAAAAGAGGTTTAGTTGCCTTAGGGTGCTGTAATAATTTATTATTATTATGGTTATTCCAACTGAGATATGACAACCCAATTAGCTGCTCCTGTGGCTATGTCAACATATGCTACTATCAGTCAGTCATCATCGATTCAGGAGGGGTGTACATAAATCAGCACATTCACCAGCAATTCCCATGGCAACCCGGAAGAGAATGCCATCCTTCAGCCTCCTCTGTGATTGATTGGCCTAGGCAAAGTCAAAGTTTAGCAAAACCCTTGAAAGGCCCAGCTTGAAAAATTGTCTGGCTGCACCCCCTGACCTCAACGGTCTTCAGTTGCAGGGCTTGGAACTTGCTCAGGAAGGGGGGGGGGGCAAACCTTGGTTGTTTTATGCATTTGCATAGAAAGCACAGGTATGGTCGAACAGCAGCTTTCAGATTTATCAAACTTTGTCTTTCGTTGCTTAGCCTTCAGGTCACACCTGCAATTACATGCAGATTTAAAAAAAAGAGCTGATTCAACAGCCTCATGCTGACTGACTAATTTAAGTAGTAATTAACATAAAGGGCCGACCTTCGTAAGCTGTCATAAAGCACAGGCTTCTGGTATAGCAACAGCACACCCGCTTCAGCACAAGGCCATAAAGGGCCGACTTTGCAAGCTCTCATAAAGCATGAGCTTTTGGTACAGCAATAGCTCAGCACAAGGCTGCCCAGTGTTGCCAAATTGTTAACACTTCCGAGACCTAGACGGTGTGGGTTTGGATGCTGCCACTCTCAGCCTTTCACATCGGCACAGATTCTATGGCTGAGTCAGCTGGACGATCGCTTCGACTGTTCGGCAAGGCCATAGCTTGGCTATCGGGTGATAGCCTGACTGCTGGGCGATAGTTGTCGATCGCTGTATCTGAATGATCCAGCCAAGCAGTGGATGGGTGGTGGGGGGGGGGGGCTTTTGTTCACACTGCAGTCTCCTCCCTGACTGGCAGACACAACAGGCAATGGTTAACCCTGAGCTCATTCTACCCATGCTCGAATGTGGTAAAACTAGGCAGCCACAGTAGCCAGATGAGCCGGTCGTACACCACCTCAAATAGTGAGCCAGCAGGTATCTGGAAGCACATGCAGCAGCAACTTACGACTACTCAGATGATTCAAAGCAAACTGCTGCATCAAAAGAGAAAACAGGCCATTATATGATAAATGCTGCCAGGTTGTGACCGAATCTAGCAGTAAGAGTTCGAGATACATGTCCGAAATACTAACCCAGCATTCAATGCGCACGCACGCACGCACGCACTCAGACGTATACGAGCATGTACAAGTGCACACATAATTTCAGGAGATAACCTCGGGGCTAGTTTTGCAAAATGAACACTTGATTTGAAAGCTCACACAAAGCTCAGCTAATGATTACTCCAGCTACACAGCTCACCTTCTTCTGCATAAAGTTGAATGGGTATCTGAATGTATAATCGTGCTCGTAAACTTCAAGCCCAGCAGCTGTCAGCCGAGAACTCACGATATTACGCAATATATCGCTTGCATTAGCACTGTTAAAAGTAGAAATGGAGACAGACCAGATAAAAGCTAATGATTTTCCAATGCAATGGTGCAGCAAAAACGACAATATGGTCCATATTTTGACAAAAGCCCCACGGCACAGGAATAAATCTGAAACATATGTATAATATGCCCGTTTTAGGAAACTTGATTACATCTGAGAATGCTAAACACCGACCTGACTGCAGCAGGGCTTGTAATACGATAGACAAACTTGTAATTCCATATACACAGTCAGGACCATCGGTATATCGGTTTTGCTCTGAATGAAGCTTCTAAAATTGATGCAGCTGTCAAAAACGACACGTAAATTTCGAGGACGTTGTGATGGTCGAACAACAGCATCACCTATTAGAAGAGCTAAACCTTTTAATTCAGCCACACGCTTAGGATGTCCTATGAGCAGCAGTTGGGTTGTATCGTCATTTAGTTTCTCAATAAGTTTTTCGACACCCAGGATCGAATGTCGGCAAGGTAAGCATTCAGTTTCTCGGTTGCTCCAGCTGATGCCGACGGTTTGAATGGCAAATACAATTGTGGAGTAAGTGACTCCCCTTTGCCCAGAAAGCCTACCAAGCCAGTGTCTAGGTCACATGAAATCTTACCCTTCTGAGGCTGCAATTTATTGCCAACCACAGCTCGACAAATGCGGCTATTGCTTGACAAATCACTGACCTCTCAAAGAGGAACCACAAGCAGGCAGAAGTAAATAATTAATATAGGTCTTATAAGATCCAGCCGGCACATAATATCACGGAAACATCAAGTTAAAGATTAGTTGATTTAACAGCCCCATTTTTATAGCAGCAGGAGAGTCTTAATGGCTATCCCCACTGCTTGCAGTGGGAAATAGTGAGTCACCCACTGCAGGACTCGAACTCGCGAACTGGGTCATGACGAGTGAGCCGCTTGCCCCTGGGCTAAGATCCAAGGGCAACATGCACTCGATAGGGCTGAATTAGCATCAATGCTTGCACAATAGGTGCTGAAAATGGACAAGAGATGAACTAACATAACTTCTGATATTTAAACAGCACACCCCCTAAGCAACGAATTAAAAAGTTCACCATCACTTGAGTATAATGTCGATTAGTTGACCACAAATCATTAGCTAAGGTTGCCGAGAGAATCAATACCTCTACCAACCGGTTCGGCACAACCAGTTAGATGCGGGTCACAGCAGAAGGCATGCACATAAGATCAATTGAACCAGATTGTAATCCCATCTACCAATGGTCGCTCATCAGCATATTTATGCATTTCAATTAGGTTCAAACACGACGACGTCTACAAAACCAGACACAACAAACAGAAATCCAAGTAAGAGTTAGAAAGAATCGACAGTAGCTGATTAAGAAGCTACTCGGGGTCAAACACTTCGCAAGAGTAAGAAGCAGCCCAGTTCAGGACATACCACAGTAGCCTTCCGAGTAAAGAATCACAACATTTGAAGCCATAAAGACGGTTTTCACCTCAAGTTCGTCACCAATCGCCGCAAAAGTGTTGCAAAAACGATGGCATCACAATCGGACAGCAGGACTGGCAATAACGATCTCTTTCAAAATCTAGATTCAATTTTTTTTGCTGCAATCCCTACGGTGGCAAGAGACATTTTTTTGGCACCTTTCCACCAGTTGAATCACATGTTCATGTCTTCAGCATAAAACACGAGGTCTATTGGCAAATAGAGCAGTCTGAAAGTGGTAACCTCTTGACTCTACTTTTCTACAAGGTTAAGGACAATGAATTAAGCTTTAGAGGAGCATGAGCCCATGATAAGGCGATGTTTATCTTTGCAGTCGACTAACCTCCACGAAGCTCATCACAACATCGTGCATTAAAAGTCAGCCATACCAAGGCAATAGGGAACGCCTGAGCGAATAGAGCAGAGCTGCGCCCTCACAGCTCAGGCTTAACGGAAGCCTTGATGGTCTTGATGGTGTCGTCAGCATCTGCGGCCGTCATGTACTGCGAGTCCACCAGCCCTTCAATGGTCGAACGATAGTGCAAAGCGATTGGGGGACGGCTCGCTTTGATAATGCTCCATGCACAGTGCAGTAATGCACGAGTCAATGTCAGCAAGGTACCTGGCAGTAGAGCATTCTCGGAAAAGTATGTGGCATCGTTCATCCTCTCATCAGCAATAGCGAGAAAGCCAAGAATGCCAGCCACGTACAGAAGGACGCTGATCCTGTTCCTGTATTGCACCAGCTTCATAAGCACTTCTCCTCTCCGCTTCGTATTCGCCAATATGCCCATTGCTGTGCGCAACTGTGAATCGGTGCAATACATAGTTTAACTGGCGATTGATTTATTGCGCGTTACCCTGAGATCGGCTCTAAGTAGCCAGCAGACAGCATGCACCAGAGTGCAAAACGAGTGAAGCTGCTCAAAAGAAAAGAAAATAGAGCCTTCTGTTACAGGGCTGCACTGGAAAAACTGTGCCTGCTGCCTAGCGAACCGTCACAAGCTGCCGGCCCAGAGCATGCACACTGCACCGAAGCACATCTTTGTTAGCTCTCTGTCTGTCTGTCTGTCTGTCTGTCTCTCTCTCTCTCTCTGTGTCTGTCTGTCTGTCTCTCTCTCTCTCTCTCTCTCTCTCTCTCTCGTGGCCCGTTATGCTGGCAGGGTGAGAACCTCGAGCGGGTTGTCACAGGTTCGGCTGCAAACGTCTATGGTTCGTGGTTCGTGCATGGCTGGTCGCGAGCAGGCAGGCTGTGTAGGATAAGCATGGGATCCACCGTGAGAAAGTAGGAGCAAAGCACTGGTGTACAGTGCACGAGCTGCATCCTTGAAATACAGTACGCATATGGCCAAAGTGGATGCCAATACAAACTGCCCGTTACAGTGGCCTTTGCAAGAAGGGCCTTCGTAGTGACGTGAAGATGTGTAGCTTGCCACATGTAAAGCACCACCTCTGCAGGCTTCACCGGGCCCCACCGGACTCATCAGCTTCGAGGTTCGTCAGGACAAGTGGGAAAACCAGGCAAAGGCTAAGGCAAGCCACGCAGCATGATACTGGTGTCAGTACATTGGATACATGGCAAGGACAAAGCAGGATTCTATACGGTAAGAATATGTCTGACTGGTCAAACACAATTCCTATCAATACAAAGGCAAAATGCGTCCAGTTAGTCTCGAACGCCAAACCCGAGCAATAACCATTCACCCCATTCAATCCACGGTCAGAGCACCATACAGGCAGGTGTAGGCGTTGATCGATCAATTTCTTTGCGAGCCTTCAAAAATCATTACGATTCACAGTGCGAACAGCTATTCAACAGCATTCTCGTGCGGTACTTACACCGGTAGGTACTTTTCTACTATTCTAGGCAAAAAATTAACAGTAGAATGCTGGTCCCACGTTCAGGCTTGCTTTGCTAAAACACAAACCTTACCTTTTCGGCGATAAGTTCAAAAAGTAAAGCGGCAAGATACAGCGAACAATTTAAATAGCTGTGCCGTGCGTATGGCTAAGGCGAGAGCTCAACGACTAGGTTTACGAGTCCCAAAGGTAGGCGTACCCCCGGGTCTTTGTAAAGAGGTACGGCGCTCGTACCTCATGATCCAGGTACTTGGTATCGCGTCCTCTAGCAGACAATCCTTTTTTTACCCGCTGCAAGCCGTTTGACAGCCGCTAAGGCTCTTCCGCCGCTACGTAAGCGACGCTGTTGAATACCGCGAGCTTCAGCTTTTTTGCTTGACGCCGTAGGCAAAAGAAGTCAGCGACATAAACTGAGAGCAAAAACGGAACCTGATATCTGCTTAATCTGTACATTTCGACAGCACTGATACATTCTCTTGCTCAATTATTAGTTTGTCGCTCACATTTTTCGTGACAGCTTCCTACTTTCCAGGTGTCAATCTTTCGCAACCTTTTGAGACGTACAATGGAAGGATACAATGCTTAGCCTGAGGATCCCATTGGATTCGATGGCTTATAATTCTCACATATAGCGATCCGAGCACAGACCAACTCAGACGCTCAAAAAAGTAAAGCACATGACTTTCGACGAGATTGTACAAAACGACGACATACTATTGACATGCTGGACTGCTAGCTGCCTTGTGCGCTTTCCTCTACAATGAAATATAAAGAACGACTTAGAGGCTACTGACCTGTTGTCGGTCAGATGCTAACAGGCCAACTGCGAATGTTACGGTTGCGGCAAGTCCGCTGACAACCTGGTCCACTTAGCCGGCGATGACAGAAACAACTTTAGAGGGAATCGCTGTTGGACACCTAGCCCAGGGAATTAATTGCCTCTTCTGTACACGGAGATATAAATGTCATCTCTGTGATTTACTGGCTTATATTTCCCAACGCAGGAGAAATATCTCGATCAAAAATAGCCTCAACTTTCATAGCAGCAATGGCATCAGAATAATAATAGGTGAACAAACCATTCCATAAACAAACTAACAATCATACACACTACAGACGCCTGCAGCTGCTCCACAGTTAATGCCCACCAGATTCGGCACACGGTGCTAAGCCTCACAGCCGCGTGCTTATAAGATAGATACTGGTGTAACTGGTGCCTCAAAACAAAACTAACGAGTCATAAAGAAGTAGCTCAAATGTAACCAGGTATGTAGGCAGCAACAGATCATGACAATTGTACAAATTCGTAATATTATCTAGCGCTATGCCCCACAGCTCGATTTCAGGCACTATCCACTCCTTAGCAGCAAATGTAAAATGCCTAGAAAGAGATTGAGTTCTCTGAGGGCGCTTCATCAATTGTCTTATTCTTATTACCTATCTTGAAGGCTGGACAGGAACTCGCTCTCACTTCAGCAACTTATACTATCCTAAACAGTAGAGTATTATATATATATATATATATATATATATATATATATATATATAGTACTCTACTGTTTAGGATAGTATAAGCTCAGGGTCAGGTCTCAGACACGACAAGGGTCACCTGTGGAGTCCCTCAAGGGTTTGTACTTGGTCCCTTGCTGTTCTCCATTTATACACAACCTCTGGGAAAAGTGATTAGGGCCCATGGAATAGGATATCACTTCTATGCTGACGATACTCAGTTGTATCTGTCATTCAAACCGTCGGAATCTGCTACGGCAACTGACAAACTGCATGCTTGCCTTGCCGATATTCGATCCTGAATGTCGGAAAACTTCCTGAAATTAAATCATGATAAAACCGTACTGCTGCTCATAGAACACCGTAAGCATGTGGCTGGATTAAAAAGCTTTGCCGTTCTAATAGGTGATGCAATTGTGCGGCCATCACCACGTGCTCAAAATTTAGGTGTCGTGTTCGACAGCTGCCTCAATTTTAAAAGCTTCATTCAGAAGACTGCCTCTACAGCTAGCCATCACACCTGATCCCTGTCCAAGATTAGGAGCCGTCTCCCACAGTGGCTTGTAAAAAATTGAACTAGCTCTCTAGTTCTGTCTCGGCTTGAATATTGTAATTCCCTTTTGGCTGGGCTGCCAAAGAAAGCTATTATGCCACTACAGCGGACAATGAATATGACTGCAAGGCTAGTTATCAAGTCCCAGTGGTTTAAGCACGTGTCTCCTTTGCTGAAAGAGCTAGGATGGTTGCCGGTTGAACAAAGGACACCGAGCAAAGTTCTTACGCTGACCCACAAGGCCCGCCACGGCTTGGCTCCTCCATACCTAGCTGAACTGCTGCATCAGTTTCAGCCTGTTCGCGCCCTCAGGTCCTGTGTGGACAATAAATTAGCTGTCCCATTCCTCCGCTTAAAGACAGTTGGCAACAGGAGCTTTAGCTCTGCAGGTCCTAGACTGTGTAGCTCGCTTCCACAATTTTTACCCAACGACAACTACTCTCCTACTGCCGACTATGGCACATCCTTTCAGCGGTCCTGGGCTGCTACTTCCATGCTACTCACTACCTCAACTGGTCTTCTGACTCTACAAAGACTAGAGAAAGAGCAGCTACTTCTTCTAGAGTGCCTCTCATCTCGCCTGGGCATCACTGGCACTGCTCTGAAGTGGTTCAGGTCCTATCTCAGTGGGAGACTCCAAAGTATTGACGTGAATGGACAAAGATCATCTGAAGTTCCTCTGAAATATGGAGTACCTCAGGGCTCTGTGCTAGGTCCGGTTCTTTTCACGCTTTATACTCTCCCTCTTGCTGATGTGATTGCCAAGCACAATCTAGGCTTTCACTTCTATGCAGATGACACTCAGTTGTACCTTTGCTTCAATCCCTCCCAGCCTTTGAGCACCTAAAATTCTCTAAACTCACTTGCTGCATGCATTGATGACATCCGTGCATGGATGGCAGCAAATTTTCTAAAACTAAACGATGACAAAACTAACTTACTAGTTATGGGCAAACCCAGTGTGATTCAGAGATTGGAAAGGCTGACTCTCAAAATTGGCTCTGCCAGCATATCTCCTGTCGAATCAGCTCGAAATCTAGGTGTCATATTCCAAAGCGACCTCTCGTTAGACGACCATATCAGCTCCACAGTCAAATCTGCCTATTTTCAGCTTCATAACATTGCTAAAATTCGGGCTTGTTTAGATAAGGATACCACGTCCAAGTTGGTCCATGCATTCGTGACATCCCGTCTCGACTTCTGCAACTCACTGCTTACTGGCCTACCAGCATGTGCAATCAGGTGATTGCAGCTGGTGCAAAACTCTGCAGCTAGGCTTGTCTGTCGTGAGTGTCGCAGTTGCCACATTACTCCACTTCTCGCCGACCTGCACTGGCTACCAGTCAAGCAACAGATTGACTTCAAGGTTTTGTCACTCACTTTTAGGTCCCTTCATTCTATGGCTCCAGCCTATCTCTCAGATATACTACCCGCTTTTCGGAATCCAACAGTCTACAAATACCTAGTACAAATCTTGAATCCTTTGGAGACCGTGCATTTAGTTCATATGCTCCCAAAGCCTGGAACTCCCTCCCGACCTGCGTCAGAACATCCCCTGACCTGACCACATTTAAAAGGAACTTTAAAACACATCTATTTAGGACAGCATATAGTGGGTCCCTGTGATTCGTCCTTGATGTGCTTATGCGTGCTGACACTGTGCATGCTGCCACTAACCACATTTGCATGCTGACCCTGTGCATGACACCCCTAACCATATTATTCATTGTGTTTGTTTTTCAAGCACGATTTTACTTACCATTCAATTGCATTTCCCTGAGCAGCAAATGTAAAGCGCCTAGAAAGAGATTAAGTTCTCTGAGGGCGCTTTATCAAGTGTATTATTATTATTATTATTACCGTCGCGAGGAGAGCACTCGAGGCTAAATGTAGCTCGACAAAGAGTCATTGTTTCTTTTACATTGACGCTGAACCGCTTGCAAACTTTCTTCCGGTAGCCTCCGGATATAATCTCAGAGTAACTTAACATGCATTCTCGGACTTCGCGGAATTTCTCCGAGTTTTCTGATGGAGTATAAGGCCGCGTGCGACTCCCCAGGGACTTCAGGGTGGCCCAGCCAGTCGCACGACCGGGCTAATTAGAAAGAACAAGGCTGCGGGCTACAGCGGTGCGGAAGTATTCACAAAAGATAAGATTTAGTTTTTAAAATCATGATACGTCCGTGCGAAACCAAAAAATGCAACATTAACCCCGCCTCTTGGTGCCTGACGTCACGCCGACCTGACCCCGAGGCAGCTGGCGCTACCCTCGTCCCGAGGTCCATCGGTTCGTCCGTCGGTTCGTCCTTCGACGCCTACGCCGTCCGCCGACCTGTCCGCTGACGCCGTTCGTTCTGTCGCTTCGCCATGGTCGCCCGCGGCATCGCGTTGGTGGTATTTTCTTTGGCTTACGTAGTCCTCGTGGATGCTGAGAGAAATCGCAATGGTGAGCGACCGACATAGCGAAACCCGTCTGCAGCAGCCCTGGGCGCCCGTCGCGGCGGCCGTTAGGTGCTCTCGCCTCGCCGCCGTCGCGCGATTACATAAGGATAAGAGTTGAAGCGCGGCTTATGATAGCTTTGAAATGTAGGAAGCTGTTGCGACTTGCGGTACCTGACGTCTCGGTACCGATACCCGCGGTCGCCGCATCGATTCAGGCGCGACCTTACCAGCGGCTGCTAGCGCCGCGGCAGCGTGATCAAAGCAGGTCGACGCCTACGTTCTGACGCTGCTCACCATCTCCGCTTGATGCAGACTGCTGTGCAGAGCTTCCGCAGCACTTGCCTTTGCATAAAGAGCTGTTTAGCTCAACAGCTCCTGCGTACTGCGGTCCTAGCTCTCGTTTACCGCGGGTGCATATGCGCAGTGCTTTGGGCGACATTGTAGTGCCGCCGTATTCAAGCTCGCGGCGCTTTCCGTTCTCCGCTGTGTATAAAAACAAGCAGGCGATCTTCAGGTTGCTCAGCTTCGTCGCGGCTTCAGAGGCGATGGCTGCGTGTAACGTGGGCCTTCTGGGAACGATCTTGCGAAGCACCTTGCCTACTGGTTTCGGCCCGACGCTTGTAGCACCGGCACCGAAGACTATACGATTATGGTACCGCGCCGATCCTGCTGGCAGCGGAGCCTTCTCCGCTGCCAGCAGGTTTCGAATCCGTACGCAGAGCCCATAAGCTAGCAGCTGGCCTTCAGATGGCGATAGGCCGCCTGCTGGTACCTGTTGTAAACACCCCTGATAGGTTCGGACAGCCAGTTCAGCTAGTCGTATTCTTTGCCACACTGCAGCAGTCCGCAGTCCTCCCGTGGTTACTCGACTTAAAGGTCTGCTAGATCTACTTACCCTCAATTACTGACGAGAAGCAGCTGACGAATTTCACATCTGGCTTTCACATCGCATCCTCGGCATGTTCGTTTTTTCGAAACCGGATTCCATGTTGAACTTCTATGCTCTGTCAACGTCAGCATGCTTGATTAAGGTGTGGCAGATCAAGCTCCAAGTGTGTGTGTGTGTGTGTGTGTGCGTGCGTGCGTGCGTGCGTGCGTGCGTGCGTGCGTGCGTGCGTGCGTGCGTGCGTGCGTGCGTGCGTGCGCGTGTGTGTGTGTGTGTGTGTGTGTGCAAGCGGGTGTGAGCATGAAGTGGTGGGAGTCGCCCCATTGGCACTGCTCATTTTCCTGGCAAGATGTCTGCATGTCGGTTCATTGGGTATCGTTATTTGTCGTATGGTTTTTGGCGATCTGTTCCTTGTGAATGTCTGCTCAATTGGGCCGAAGTTATGCAGAGGTAGAAATGGCTCGATTGCAAATTGAACCCGTATTGCCCTTGTGCGCTTTCCGAGGCTCATGTCTTTGGTCGAAGCTTCACGACTGTCGGCGGCATCTATATTAGTCCTGCAGCAGGCAATCCTATATTGTACATTGCAAGCAATAATAGCTGCTAGTGCTCTTCAGCTGACGTATAAATGTGGCTGTTCGATCAGCTGACATTGAGTTTCCAGTGCCACTACTTTGCCTTCAAGTCACCTGGTCTTTGCTTTGTGTGTGAACCCGTGTAACTTGACGAAGTCGTACCGAGCAATTAAAAGCCCACTACTTACAAGGCCATGCAAAGGCATACCGAGCCGTACATGCAGACGACATACATTAGTTAGTGCCATGCACAGTCATCATGCAGTCTAAGCAGAGCTATGTTGGAGAAATTTCCATAGAGCACGTACGAGCGTGGACGATTTCTATGTGCATACGGTGGTGGCCCACTGACTTCCACCTAAAGCCAAGCAAGGAAAAAGTCGATAAAGCAGAAGCTGACTCGAGAGGACTGTCGAGAAGCACGTTAGGCGTGAAAGCAGCAGTGCCCGACGGCTTGAAAGGAAGTGCTAGCTTTGGCAGCCTGAGAGAACATGTCGTCTTGGCATAAGAATCTTGGAAGAAGCGAGTTATTCGACAGCCCAAGCAGACCGGCTGCAGCAGGAGCCTCTGTTGCCAGTGGACTTTCGACTGAAATGTTGATGTCACTTGCCTGTGGGCGTGTGCACAGGCTTGGAATCGACCGACGAGTCTTTCTCTGCAGTGACAAGCCAGGTTGGCTGAGCTTGACTGGGCCCACTGCTGCTGCAGCAGCAGCAGTGGGCCCTTTACGCTGCTGCTGCTGCAGCAGCAGCAGCAGCGTAAAGGAAGGCACGGGGAATTTTCATCTTTGGTTTTACATTTGCAGCCTTAATTAGGGTAATTTTAGTTGTAGCTTTGGTTAGGCTGATTGTGGGAATTTTCGTTACTGAAAGCCTTGCGGGTTCTGTCATTGTATTGCCTTCGTTCTGCTGCAGAAGGTACAAGTAGAACAATGACGAGTACCCAATCAAGTTTTCTGTAGCCCACTGAAAGCCTATGTGGCTTGTGGCGCGATTTCGATAGCCAACATACTCTCAGGCAACAATTATAAAGTGAGAAGCATAGGTGAGTCGGAAGTGCAGTCAAAGTAGTGAGCAGTATGAAAGTAGCAGCTCAAGATGGCTGGAAAGGATGCGAAACAGTCGGTAGCAGGAGAGTAGATATCGTATGTAGCATGTTGGCAAGAGTATGTTGCATAATTTTCCCGATCCAGTGGAGTGCTACCAGTCGGCAACTGAAAGAAAGATCGTTACCAAGATCTTTGCAGAAATAGCAGTCGCTAAAGTTGTCAGACTTGCTATGGTATACTTGATTTTCTTCTTTGTTGTTATTACCCCCAGTGCTGAGATATTCATCTCTTACACAGCACGAAAACAGTGTACTGTGCATTAGTGATTGGTCTGGCAGTAGGAAGCAGCCTGAAAATGATCGTTGATCTTTATCGATTTACATACCACTTTCGGGCAAGCCCTGAAGCAAGGGTGGTGCACTGTACACCAGGCAGTATGGACAGGAGGCTTTAGAATTAAATACAGCTGTGTCCTAGGTTACGATCAAGTGGATTAGTGAAAATGACTTATGTTGCAAACCCGGTTCGTAACCTAGGACACAGCTGTATTTAATTTAATCATGTTGAGGCTTGTAGGAGCTTCACAAGTAATAGAGTATTATAAAGCCTTTGAATGGATTAGCCGTCACAGATTTCCGAAACCATAAGGCAACATAATTCTTGCCAATCTTTTAGGCACTAAATTGAGTCATAAAAGAGCTAATCAAGTATTGTGGCACCAAAAGAGTCAGACTCGGGCAGGGTAAGAACTCCGTAATGAATGAAGAGCATTTTAAACATTGGTGGGTTTTTGCTATTTTTTAATGCAGGAACGATTTTTTCTAGGCTCGGGTACTTGAAGAAAGAATTTATTGCCCATAGTACTCTATTGGAATTCGCGGTCCGAGTTACAATCGACCCGGGTTACTAATTTTGCCCTGAAACAGATTAGGCTCGTTAACCGGGACTCAACGGCGCCCTAGGGCTGCACCAAACATTTGCCACGTATTCGCCTCGTGGCCCAATAGTGGGCTAGATAGTTATTAGCATTTGACCAACAAGTCGCGGTTGGACCGAATGCAAACGCATGTATGGTGGTCATGTGACATCTGTTTCTGCACAAGCAGCTGTGACAGCTAGTGCACTGAAATAACTTTCATCGACAAAATATATGTTTGAGTTTTTATGCTTTTGTTGACATACCCACACCTACTCTATTTTATGTATTAAATTTACCGTACTGCAACTTCAACTTACATTTAAAATTTTGAAGGCTATTGAACAATTGAACCTATTCTGTACACTTTTCATATATAAATATAAATATAAATATATATATGTATATATATAATTCATTTGCATAGTGTCCCAAGAGAACTTGTCTCTATTCAGGCGCTTCAAATATGCCTCGGGGCTCGAGCCCACGACCTCAGACAGACCTTGGTCGAGGTGAGCAACTTAACTGCTGGACCACACCAGCTCGGCAAATTCCCTTTGCAGAAAATGTAAAGCGCCTAGAAAGAGATTGAGTTCTCTGAGGGCACTTTATAAAGTGCAATATTATTATTATTATTATTATTCGTCAACAGAGTTGGTCAATTATTCATTTGCATCCAAAGTGTTGGTCAATTATTGTTATTTGGCCGAGTAGTGAAAATCAAATATTCGGGACAGCCCTACTGCACGCATTCGGATATCCAGCATGTGATCAGTGTAGGCGCATTGGCGCTATCTGAGTACCAGGCCTGCTTAGCAGTTCTCGATGACTAGAGAAGTGCCTTGTACTTGAAGCATGTTGTGTCGTATGTTGATTTGAGTAGCTGCTTTGACAACAGCATATCAAGGAGAAGAAGCATACTTTTTTTAATGTCCTATTATTATTTATATGTTCGATTATTTATTGTGCATCGCTACAACTTTATTGGGCGGTTGCGTTTGTAAGCCATTCATTTTTCTACGCCTTTTCAGTCCTGGTACCGCACACCTCTTCCTGTGGCCGAACACTGTCGGAAGACGGTATTCTTATCACCTCAACCCATATGCCTTCAGAGTACGTCTGCACGCTGGCTTCAGTAGCTTTCAGCTGCCGCTGCCGCCGCTGCTGCCGCTGCCGCCTCGCGGCCCCGTGCCGGGCTAGTTCTCGCTCGCTGTCAGTGGTCGGCGCTCGTGCGGCGGCACGCGATCGGTACTTCTGCATGCTGGCTTGAATGTGCCACCGGCTTCGTGTGTATACTGCTGCAAGCGTGAAGAGTCTTTGCAGGAGATGCAGCTTTACGGTGACACCAGGCTCTTTCAACGTGAGGAAACTGCTGGTGCGCTTTGAGCAGCTCTCGCTGCCTGCTCAGGGCAGCGTGCAGCCGACCATCACCATGACTCGCTACGCTGAGGTGCGTGCGTGCATGTGTTACCTCGCGCTCAAAGCACTGGCCCGTACTGTAGTAGACAAGAGCTGCCGGCTCCAGTGTACCACGTGACCAGCATAGTCTGCTCTGTCTGCACACCTGCAGGTGGGGAGCCGGTCACTGCTGCTGACGTTGTGAGCAAAATGGTGCAGCGGTTACGCTCCTGTGAAGCTGTGCTTTTTTGTCTTTGTGCTATTATAGCCCGTGGTTGTGATTCGCCAGAACAACTCAGGAGTCATTGGCAAAACTTTCTCATCATTGACGCCTGTGGAGTTTGAATTCAGAAATATGCAAAAGAACTCCGATTTCAGGATCGTCATAACGAGAACTGAAGGCAAGTGCTTAGCCACGACACCACTTCTCAGCTCAACATCAGCTGAACGAGCTGCCACCGCAGGCCCTGCCCTACGCAAACACCCACTCGCTCCCCCCTGCCGTGGTAGCAAATGACTCGAGTACAGTAGAGCAAGCCTTTCTACCCTGCAGAAAACCAAGATGTTTTGAATAGCAAATGTTTGGAAGCCATAGATGTAAAAGACTTTCCTTATCTGGCTGATTCATATTAAATTTAGTAACGTTGTAACGTTGCCACTTGCGCTATTTGTAATTCGCTAATTTTTGGTAACTCCAGCCTGGTGAACTCAATGTCGTTCGAGAGGGGAGTGAGCAATCCTTTGTCCTTATTACATCATATTGCCACTGTTGGACACATGGCTATGTTGCTGTCTGTCACGGTTGAAGAGGGGATGGGAGTGTAGAGTGTAAGGCTGGGTATGTGTAGTGTATGAGCAATGGTGCAGTTTGCTCTTAGCGGTACCTCTAACAAAGCCACTTGATTGATGGACGATTTTATTATATGTCCCTGCTGCCATTTCTGCCGACCAGCAAGTTCTGCCGGCCAGCAGCCATTTCTGCCAGCTGCCATCTGTGCTAACTGCCATTTCTGCTAGCTGCCATCTGTGCTAACTGCCATTTCTGCTAGCTGCCATGTCGGCTAGCCAGTCTTAGCTAGTTAAGAAAACCATGTAGTTGTTTTATGAGACCTAGTCCGCGTCCTGTGATCCCCTCTGCTCGGTAGCTACTTGCAGGCAGAGGGCATGCCGGCCGGCTGACATGCACTCTTGATTTTCATTCCTAATTGAATACGGCACCGTTTCGCTTGCCTGTGTTCTTGGGATACCTAAGCAATCTGGAGCGATAATAATTTGCCGCGATCGGTAGCCAAATTAGGTTCCTGTGAGTAGCGATAGATCAGGTGACTCGGTTTCGTAGGACGGCAGTAGATATGAGTACACATGACCAGATCGCCGGCCGAGTGGGTGAGCAGCTAACTTTAGCATGACTTTAGGGTGGTCGTTAGTATGCAGAGCACCTGCTGCTACTGTAGCTCCCCAGTCGATCTTGAGCAGCTCATTGTGATATGGCACAGTGTGGACATACGTGGTGGCATCGACCCTATGGTCTTGCTGCTGGCTTGCTGAAGGGGGATTGCTTTTGTGGGGAGGGGCAGCCAGCTGTCTCCTCCCTCTTGGACCGACCCAAAAGGCCAGCCTAAGGTGAATATTTAATCTTTTTTATTGGTAAATTCCTGAGTATGTCCATACATTGCTCTTCTCTTCCCTTCTCTCTCTCTCTCTCTCTCTCTCTCTCTCTCTCTCTCTCTCTCTCTCTCTCTCTCTCTCTCTCTCTCTCTCTCTCTCTCTCTCTCTCTCTCTCTCTCTCTGTCTCTCTCTGCCACTCAGTGAGCATGTCGTGCAGAGCGTCCTGTTGTACAGAAGTGCATAACAATCGAGGTCTTGCGAGTCACTTCTGGTGCTGACTCGCTGTAGGCTAAGCACTCCTAGCAGAGCCCGTCCCGTGTGTCCAAAGAGTGTCTACCTTGTATTACAACTTGATAGAACTTGTGTATAGGGAGGCAAAGCGAGCTCCTAACTAACTGCCAGGGTATTACTGGAGCCATTAAGGTATTAAGAAAGCACGAGAAGGACCAGGGGATCCAGGCGTAGCGCCATGCAGCAGCCGAATGCTTTAGCAATGGGCTTGCGTGCGCAGCATGGAAGGGCAGCAGCAAGCTGAAGGATGAAGGTGAAATAGATGAAGGCCGGCGAAACGTGCAGCCTGCCACAGTCGCACAAGGCTCGGCAATACGATGTCGGGCCGTGGTGGCCGAGACTGAGCCTACCGAAACAACTTCCGGCTGTGAAGATCAGACAACCACGTTGGGTCTGCGGCCTTGCGTTTTAAGCGTGAATGCTAGATGGAAATTTGCTAGCGGACAATGAGAGGGGATAGAACAAAATGGTGCAAAAACGAATTGTGAGGAGCTGAGGCATAGTTTTTTCCACCGGACGGCGAAGCTAATGGTTTGCCACTGTGGTGAAACCATTAGCTTTGCCGTCCGGTGGATGCGTCCTGGGGAAGTGGCCTTGCCAGCACGGATGCGGCAGCACGAGCGTAGGACGTGTCTTGCACCGAGTGTGCATGTCATGCACCCTCCCTTGCAGGCTCCTGCGGTGCCTCCCTCCATTCAGACAGCCTTTTGCTCCTCTCTTGTTGCGCGTGCTCTCCCGTCCTTCTCTTGCCGTCCTGAAGAGTCTTGTCTCCCTCTGTCAATGACTAAATTTGATCTGCCCTGCCGATCTGTGTCTCCTCTCATAGGTCTCGGCAGATCGACCCGAGCTCAGTCAGGCAGGCACACTGCATTCGCCTCACAGTGGGGCTCGCACAAGTGTCGAATGTAAAGCACCCCCCAGGGGTTGACAGTGAGTGGCTTGTTATTCTCCTTTTTTTCGACGAGAAAGTCGAGAGACGAGTATGACTCTCGGACATCGAGCAAGATTCGGAGGAATGGCAAAGGTGTTGAAGTTATTAATTTTAGTAAAAATGTGTCTGGCTAATGCGCTGAAAGTAAGCAGTTTCGTGCTTGCGGCGCCTAGTCGCGATATAGTTTATAGTTTTAAAGATAAATCTGCTAGTGTAAGGGGATGTAATTTGAAAAGCAACGATCGGCTAAGCTAGCTTGCATCCGAGTTGTTGAGCGGCTGGTGGGATGATGGCATTTTTGTTTCGTTATCACAAGAAATTTGTGAGACCTGGCTCGCGGTTATCTTCGCATTCGAAACCAGTAGCTTGCGGAATTCAGGTCCAGCTATGTGCTGAGACCGGTGACATCTGCCACATATTAGAACTTCGTCAGCTGTCAGCTAAAACGTCAGCAGTTAGTAAATGCTCAAAGTCTTTGGTGCCAAGTTAGGATCACCTCGCCTTCGGCTGGCTTATCCTACTTTCACCTGAGGGCAGTGGACCACGTGGGTGCTCACATGCAGGTGTGGGTACAGGCTGACTTAAGCGGCCCATCATTCCGGACTCAGCACAAGTGTGCTGCCGTGAAAGTCGTCCGGGCGTTGTAGGTCGTGCTTTACACGCCGCTCATTACAATTGCCCAATCACATCTATCTTGATTTTTTTTTGTTTTGTTACGGGTATCTTTCCCGGGACCATTGAGAACTGTCAATATAATGCATTTGAGCCATCTGCTTAAAGTGGTGGATTTTTTGAAGAAAGTGGTGAAAGAAAAAGGATTTATTTTGTAGGAGCAATAACCAAGGATTAACCAACATCCAAAGAATTATGCTTTGACAAATAAGCATGCAAAAATGTACAAGACATTCAGGGCAACCGCTGAGTTGGGCGCTTGATTAGTATGCTCTGAATGGTCCAACAGGTGATCACGCAAAGCACACACGAAAAAAGACAAATTCACTGGGGCGCAGGGGATGCTGTTCGGAAGGGTGCATCTTCAGCCGAGACTTACAGGATGCAAATTCAATGCATGTGGAGACAGAAGCCAGATGTGAGTTCCAGACTCTCCGTGCATACACACACTAACACTGACCACCAAAATGTTCTTAAAGTTTGTGAAAACAGCTGCTATATTACTATAAGCTCGGTGGAAGCTGAGGAGCCGGTGATAAGAGAGCACGTGAGCAACCTGTGGGCTAGAACTGGAAGATTCTAGAACTAGAAGATCAGGAACATGATTCGATGCATCGACAGGGAGCCAGTGACGAAGCTCAGACAGCTCAGATGGTGCGATGCAGCTATGCCCTTGACAGCAGATGTTCTGCAAGTCGTGTACAAAGGAAATTGGTGTAATCTAGATGCCACATCACAAGTGCACGAAATTGTTTGGCTGTCATGGTCTTGTTTAAGCAAGCCCTGATTTTGATGTTCTTCGTGGCACTAATTTAAAATGTACATTGGCTTCCAGTGTATTTTTAACTTACCATTGTCTCATGCCTATAGAACTCGTCTAGGGTAGATGCAAGTGGAGGTAAATGGAATGCCTCCAATGGAGTACTCCAATTCTGGTCGTGGCGAGGCAGTTAAACGAGTGCAGCCCTCTGGCACGGGTGTTTGCACTCTCCGATGCTTTATGTGTAGTGCAAGTTTATTCGCATCTAGCAAAATGCCCTTTTGGTCCACTAGGATTGCTGCCGATGGAGGAAATGCTGTTTCTTTCGAATTTGTGTCAAAGTATCTTTTTGATTTTTGTCACAACTTGGTCAATGGTTGTATGGCAACGTCTGCAATTTTCTTGTTCATCACATTATTCGCGTTTGATTTCAAAGACATCTAGCTTAGATGCTCGTTTTCAGCTGGCATGTTTTTTATCTTATTCCAGCTTCTTTGGTGAGCTGCCAAATGGCATAATAATAAGATATTTCTATATCACTGTGAGAGAGCTAAATATCTTTCAAAGCACTTTACAGGTGGTATCAAGAAAGCATATCAGTTGGTTAGTGATAACAGGCAGTCGATGTGCTGCTTGATAAGGAGCCAGTGCAGATCGGTGATAAGTGGTGTAATGTGGCGACTTCGAAGCTCACGGCAGACATGCCTGGCAGCACAGTTTGGTTCCAACTGTAAGCGTTTTATTGTGTATGCCAGAAGGCTTGGAGTAGTGAGTTACAGAAGTCGAGACAGGATGTCAGAAATGCATGGACCTCCTTGAGTTATCTTAGTCTATTCAGGCCCGAATTTTTGCAATGGTACATAGTGTAACAGACTTAATTATACAGTCGGACCTGATTTTGAGTGGTTAGCATTCCAATTTCCGAGTAACGGTATGTTTGCCCATAATTAGTAAGCTGGTTTTTATCGTCATTCAATTTGAGAATGTTTGCTACCATCCAAGTGATGATGTCAGCTATACATGCAGCAAGGGAGTTGAGAGAGTTTGACGTTCTGGAAGGCTGGGAGGGATCAAAGCATAGGTACAGCTGTGTGTCATCTCCATAGAAATGAAAGCCTAGATTATGCTTGGCGATCACATCGGTTAGAAGTAGAGCATACATTGCAGAGGTTTATTGGGCATCACCACCCGAAGGGCCCTGGAGTTCCCCCTAGTACTTTAGAGGCTTCTCGAGTGATTGTGCTCCTGACATCAATGCTTTGGAGTCTCCCACTGAGGTAGAGTCTAGGCCATTGCATTTCAGTGTCAGCGATGGTCAGATGATGGCGAGATCAGCGATGGCGAGATGAGAGGCACTCGAGAAGGACTTGATTATCAATAGTATGTGGCGCTGTCGAAAGATCATGCAAAACAAGCAGTCTTTCCAAGTCTGCATTCCCGAGATGGTCGTTATACATACATATATATGTATGTATGTATGTATGTATGTATGTATGTATGTATGTATGTATGTATGTATGTATGTATGTATGTATGTATGTATACATAAGCCATCAAGACTTATGCAGCAGTCAAAGAAGGCAAGTCTGCGATTATGCCCTCTGCTCGCCGCCATCCTTACTATTCTAGTGCTGCCCATTCAGGAATGGATTTTGTCAAGGAGAGAGTAATTGAAAGTGGCTGGCTGCAAAACGAGATTTGCTAGCAAATTGTGTGCGTTGTTTACTAGCAAAGTGGATGTACTTCTCAACGTGTGTGTGTGTGTGTGTGTGTGTGTGTGTGTGTGTGTGTGTGTGTGTGTGTGTGTGTGTTCTGTGACCTCTGCTTGTGTACATGCATGCGAACTGCTCCCTGCCACCGTCAGCGCACGCAGCTTGACCGGTGTAGTGCCTTTCGGCCTGTGCAGATGGCAGCGCTCTCACCCCGGGTGCTGCGGAGGCTGAGAAAGAGCCGCAGCAGCACCGGTGTGACCATCCTTACCCTAGCCTACGCACCACCGGAAAACTGCTCGCTGCTGCCATGCAAACACACATGCGTCCAGACTGGGGGTGCCCAGCGGAAAGGTGGTAGCTGGTCATCCCTGCTCTCTGTGTCGTCGGGTGCCTGAGGAAGAAGAATTTGCTGGTCGTGGAGTGACTGAGCCCCTCTCATATTTGGGAGTGTAAGACCTATATATACATATATATGTATACATACATACACACACGCACACACACACACACACACACACACACACACACACACATATATATACATGCATGCATGCATGCATGCCTACCCACGCGTGCAAACTTATCTGTGACAGGACGTCTTGCTCTTAAGGAAAAGTGCCGGTGCTGTGCCTCACCTGCCAAGAGCGACGAGCACTGGCTATCTCAGGCGTAGCAGATTGATTGTCTCCAAGGAAGTTTTGCTTACACTCAATTGGAGACTGAGTTGAGGTCTTTAGTCACCAGGGCTAGTCAGCTGGCATCACTTCATCTGGCTTATGCGGACCATTCATCTCTCTGATCCATCATCTTGATGAATCAGTAGGCAGGCACAATGCTCCCTGTTTGTGGAACTCCTTGCCAGTAGCTGCCCGAGCTGAAGCCTTCTCGATGGCATTTTAGGCTGACTTGAAGCCCACTTGCTTGGCTAGTCTTAGAACTGTGGGCAGCATTGGTCTGCCCGAAGCAGGTGGCTTGAACGGCTTGATTTTGCAGGCTTTTTTCAGCAGCTGGTTCTCTAGCCAGAAAACAGCTTCTGTTCAGGGTAGGCTGGCTGAGTGCTGCTTTTCCGGCGTTTTCCATGTTTGCATTTAACTTGCATCGTTTCTCGTTTGGCCATTGCCGCTTGTCGATCTTTGGAATGCCGTCGAACTCGCACTCACATTTTTCAGCATTTCGTTCTTTTGTCTGCAGCTGCTAGGCACTTGAGCATTGCTTACCAGATTGTTGTCCTTATGTTGATTGATTACACCGGTCAACATTGAAATCGTTACTGACTTAAAAATACCCTAATCTGTAGTATGTAGGTGTATACGTCTATAAGGGTATAGGTCTATAAGTGCTGAGCACGAATAAAACCATACACATTTTTATTGGCTCATTTAAAACATATTTCATGTAGTTCATTTTCTATGTTTAACCGCATAAATTTATCCAGTATGACTGTAACAACATCCTTAATATGCTTAGACCGGTATAGTATTGCAGTGCATTGCATGATACAACCACGCACAAATCTTCCAAGACTTGATTGCATCATTTTCTGATGCAATGCAATACTACTGCCAGGCGGCTGCTGCAGTAAGCTGATATTATAAAGCCCAGTCGGAAAGGTTGATCACTTAAAATAGTTCAGACTTTGTGCGAGAAAGTTTAAACGACTGCTACATGAAAATGCTATTATTTTATCCACTAAGGTACAATACTGAACAGTAATGCCTCGAAAGTGTGTTAATACCGTGGACAATTTTTTGCTATATTTGTGGGGAACTGACATTTGCTAACCAGAAAAAAATTATCCCTTCACAAGTGAAGAAGGCATATCATCTGTACTTCGGATGCAAGATTGGTGACCAAGACCATCCTTGGACCCCATATATGCTGTGCTGCATGTACAACTCAGCTTTCACAGCGGTTGAATGGCAAAAGACCATCAATGCTGTTTGCCATCACCACGGTGTGGAGAGAGCCAAGCAACCACATAAATGAAATCATTCTGTTTGGTTCGTCCTCTTTCCAGCAGAATAACGAAGCAAAAGAAGTCGAGAATAGCCTACCCAAACATTCCGTCTGCATTGAGACCAGTTCCACATGGTGAGGACTAACTATTCCAGAACCTCCAGCAGAATATTCTCTTGATTCATCTGAGGTAGGACAAGGATGAGCCGACCTGTTCTTCTCTTGGTACGTCAGAATACAGTGATCCCGATTTCCACTGTCGTGCATCATCAACTCCACACAGGATAACACAGGAAGAAGTAAATGACCCGGTTCGTGATTTGGACTTATCCAAGAACAAGTCAGTTGCCTAGATCAAGACTCCAACAATGGAATCTTTTCGAAAAAGTGGTCACAATTACTATATATTGATGGTGTCACCACCACTTGCGGCCTTTCTTCAGAAAAGAAAGTAATCTGGTATTCTGTTCCGATGTTGAGGGCCTAATGAACGCCTTAAAAATCACAACTCACAAGAATGGAGACTATTTGTAGACTTTACAAGTCTTTAGGCTGTGCTTTTGCACAATGGAAACCGTCTTCCATCTATTCCAGTAGCACATGTGCTGTCCACATGAAAGAAACATGCGATAACTTTAAACAGTTACTGAATTCCATTGAGTATAACAAGTACAGCTGGCTTCTCTGGGATGATTTGAAGGTAGTTGCCCTTTTAATGGGACTGCAGCAGGGATGTACAAAATGCACGTGTTTCTTATGTGAGTGGAATAATTGAACAAGGGAATTGAACTACATGCAGAAGGAATTGACTCGAAGACAAAATATAGCAGCTGGAGAGAAGAATATCCAGCACCCAGCTCTGGTCCGGGCTCGCAAAATCCTGCTACCATCCCTTTCACATCAAATTAGGCTTGATCAAGAACTTCGTGAAAGTCTTGGATCAGACTTTGCCAGCTTTCCGATACCTGCGTGAAAATTCCCTCGACTTAGCGAAGCAAAGATTAAAGAGGGAGTTTGGTGGGTCCTCAGATTCAAGAGCTCTTCAAAGATGATCGGTTCAATAACTTGTTGCTGGGTGATGCAGAACAAGCATGGAATGCTTTTCGCCTAGTGTCCACAAACTTTCTTGGGAACGTTAGGGCAGAAAACCATAAGGAGCCGCTAGAAGAATAGTGGTGCAGTATCAGAAACCTGGCTGCAATACGTGGACCAAAGATACCAGGGAAAATGGTCCACCACAATGTTGGCTGACTACTGCTGGACACTCCCCAGAGATGCTCACGAACAGCTGTACAAGAGACAGGCGAAGAAATCTAAGAAGTAATCTATGACTTCATTTTTACAGGTATCAACCGTAGGTCTATTGCTATTCGCATGCATTTTGTGATTTACACAGTAATTTATTGCAGATAACAAAAATGTAGAGCCAATATGCAAGGTGACTGTCATATTTGTGGTAAGCACATACAAATTGATAAGAAATAGCTAATTGCATTTCAGTTACATGAATTTCGTAAAAAGAAAAATTGCTGACCAGTGTTATTGATGGGGAGTAGATGTATTGATGTTTATGCCGATTTATCCAGCCAAGGCTTGTCTTTTTTCAGACAGTATACTATGCTCAGGAGAGCACTATTGCACCTCTACACACTATTGCATAGACAAGGACCTACGATGTGATCGGATCGATCATTGTGGTGACAAGAGTGACGAAACACACTACACATGTATATGTAAGCATACAATACGTGTATAAATTAACTCACCGTGGCTGTGGTATAAGTGATGACCGGCAGGCTTGCAGCATAAAACTTGAATTAATCTGCTTGCTGTGACGCAGTCCCTTCACATCTGGTGACAGTAGCCCTGCGACCAGACATAACACATGCCATGTGAGCAGTGCACAGCCAGTTTACTCCTGTGTGTGGTCATTGGATTGCAGTGAGGTATCGAGAGCTGCATTCTGTGGGTGCATTGTCGAGTTATTGAATGCTTTATCTGATGTACGCCCCACCTAATGCAACGTTTGCTGCAAGCTTGCCCTTGCATGCAGTTAATCGATGGAATCTTTCGATGTTTACTGCTTTTTCTTTATTTGCCTTTTGTGAATGATTTTGTGTCACGTCCTGATCACAGAAGGTTGGAAGTTGAGTTCTTCATGTATAGTGAGCTAAGTTGCTGTGGCTTCTAGCAACCTTCTCTCTGTACTCTGTTCTGCGACTCAGGCTTGTCCCCGGCTTTAGCTGTAGGCGCCAGCACGTTGGCCGTAGGCCGGCATCTTGTATCAGGACGGTAAAGCACTGCCGCACGAGGGAGCCTGCTACATCGGCTCGTCACCCGGAGGGAGGGGGTCTACTAACTCGGCTGGCGCCAGTTTTTCAGCTGTGCACGCTGAAAGCCGGCAGTGTCCATTGAGTTCAACCCAAGTCGTATGGGATAAGCCGAGCTCCTGGCGAAGTATAATAGGCGTACCTAGTAAGACATGTTAGGAGTTTTCTGTGGAGTTTCATAGATTTCTAGAGAGTTTATAGGAAGTTTTCTTGAGCGCCATCTGCCGGTTCATCAGTACTCGTGGCCTGCCCGGCTCCTTCCTCCATCGGTGCATTTCGATTCGCTCTTTAGTTTTCCGAAACCAAATAAATGCATAGGTCATCAGATAAACTACGTGTGCATGCACTTGTGCTAACGTGCATGTGGGCAGGCCTATGTACGAACGACATATTTCCTTTCTCTTGTTTCTGCCTGCTTGGTCATTTTAGGTTACTGAGGAAAAACCTGCAAATTTTGAGTTGAAGCTCTTATCTGCAGAAGCTAATGTCTGCCACCAAATACTGATAGAATTGAGTGCAGGTGGGCGATCGGTCCGCCAGTTGAGGGGCTTGCCTGGTTCGATTCGTGCTCGTCCGACCAAGCATGACCAGCAGCGCTGTGTGCCAGTTGAGGCTCTATGGGCTGGCTAGTCACGTGTGCTTGGGTCTCGACGGGAGCCTTTGGTATGGAAGCAGTGCTTTTGGCACTCGCCGTAGCATAATAAGTATGTGGTTTTGCTTAAATCTTGATATTTTGCCGACCGGATGTCATAATAGGCGAATTGACTTACCTTACGATAAAATTAAAGCTTAAGCTAACTGTCAACCACAGCATTTTCGTAGAGGTTAGGGCTACTTACCGTGCATAAATGGCCAGCTAAGGATCTTATATCTGACTCAATGTCGGCTAGACTGCTGCAATTCTGAAGTCATAGTCTTCCTTGAACGCTATCGAGACTCAATAAGTAATGCTGTATGTTGTTAGCTGGCCGTGCAACTTTATAGTACCCCATCATACTTTAGCTGACCTCATCAGCTTTGCAGTAAAGTCTACCTACTTTCAGCTACATAACGTTGCAATGATTTGGGCCTACTTAGATTGAGATATCATGTCAAATTTGGTTCATCCATTTGTGACATCACTGAAGAAAGTCGGGAGGCTTTCCAGGACTCTGAGGACTCGGTGGAGAGCTCATGTCAGCGGTCGAAAAACGGTAGCAGCAGTAGCCACTACCAGTTTCATTCCTGGTGATACAAACGATCCTCTTGAGAGAGCAGCCTCACAGCTTCCGTAAGGAAGTATATTCGGACTCATCACTGAAGAACGTTAGGAAGCTTTTTGATCTTGCAGTCATGCTGGTAGAGTCCGGTCCAGCGCAGGTCGGCAATGGGTGTGGACTACCTAAACGACGCCATGCTTGTGCTATCAGCCTCCGATGTGCCTCCAAAACACGGGGCGCCACAACTTTCATTGATTGGCCCACTCTTTTCACAAAAATATTATTGTCAGCCTCCTGTTGTCCTTTAATAAGACGGTGCCCGTGCATATGCAGGTCGGTGGCCTCTGGCAATAGAAGTTCAAATCGTGGTACTAAAATAGAGCGGAAGAGCAAAGTATGCTCGCATGTGCTCTGGGTCTCAAGAGTATCCTCGTGCTGTCACCGCTGCAACAGTAGGCATTTTCTTCATGGTCACCACTTCATGGTCACACCTCACCACATGACATGTGCATGATCCCTTTGTTGAATACAATAATAATTACCTAGTGATCCTTGTGGTGACCTAGGCGATCGCTTCTCTAGCTTCTTTGTCTGCAAGATAGACAAGCTCGGATAGTCTATCCCTAAGGTTGCAGCATCTGCTCTGGACTCGTGTCCCTCAATTACATCATCACAGCATTCTTGTCTCTCAATTCCGCGCAATACCTCGACATCTAAGGAGACCACACCAAGGAGACCACGAGTGACCTTATCCTGAAATTCATCTCCCAGTCAAAGAAGTCTACTAGTCCTCTATTCCCTACTCTCCTCCTACTATTCCCACTGTACTGCTGCTACGGTGCCTAGATCTCATGCTGCCATGCTTAACGAACATAATAAATAGTTCCTTAGCCTTAGGTTATGTCCCTGAAACTTTCAAAAAGGCTGCTGTTAGGCCACTAATTAAGAAAGCACTGCCTGACCTAGAAAACTTGAGCTTCTTCTTCCATCAATCTTCCATTCAGTCTCCTGCTCCAGTTCCTATCAAAGACACTGGAACGAGTTGTGGCAGACCAGCTGAACTCTCATATTGAGATCTCAAACTTAGCAAGAAAGTTCCAGTCTGGGTTTAGAGCTAATCACTCTACGGAGTCAGCATTGCTTAGGTGTATAACGACCATCTCAGGAATGCCGACTTGGGTAAGTCTCTCTGCTTGTTCTGCTTGATCTTTCGGCAGTGTTCGATACTATTGATCGGCAAGTCCTTCTTGAGCGCCTCTCATTTCGCCTGGGCATCACTTGCACTGCACTGCAATGGTTCAGGTCCTATCTCAATGGGAGACTCCAGAGTATTGATGTGAACGGACAAAGGTCATCAAAGGAATCACTTAAGTGCATGGTACCCCAGGGCGCTGTGCTCGGTCTGCTTCTTTTGATAGTGTATACTCTCCCTCTTGCCGATGTGATCGCCAAGTACAATTTAGGCTTTCACTTCTATGCAGATGACACTCAGTTGTACCTTTGCTTTGATCCCTCACCTTTACTGCATGTATTGATGACATGGACGGCAGCAAACTTTCTTAAATTGAATGTCGACAAAACCCATGGGAAAACCAAGTGTGATTCAAAAATTGTAAGACCTAACGCTCAAAATTGGCTCTGCCAGCATATTTCCTGCTGAATCTGTACGTAATCTTGGTGTCCTGTTCCAAACTGACCTGTCATAAATAGACCACTTCAGCTCCACAGTCAAGTCTACCTTCTTTCAGCTGCACAACATAGCTAAAATTCGGGCTTGTTTAGGCAGGGATACTACGTCGGAACCGGTTCATGCATTTGTATATCCTTTGTCGACTTCTGTAACTTAATGCTCACTGTTTTACTGGCGTGTGCAACCAGGCGCTTACAGCTGGTGAAAAACTCTGCAGATAGGCTCGTTTGTCGTGAGCGTCGAAGTTGCAACATCTTACCACTTCTCGCTGACCTGCACTGGCTTCCAATCAAGCAGCATATCGACCTAAAGGTTCTTTCAATTACTTTTAGGTGCCTTCATTCTCTGGCTCCAGCCTACCTATCAGAACTACTCCACCCCCCCCCCCCCGCCAGGCAAAGAAGGCAAAAAATCATGCAACCCACTGTTCTGAATCGAATCGTTTAGCCATACCTCGTACGAACCTTAAAACCGTCGGAGAGGCTTTTAGTTCGTATGCTTCCAAAGCCTGGAACTCACTAACCACGCACGTCACAACATCCCGGAATATGACTAGATTTGAAAAAGAAGCTTAAAACACACCTGTTTATTACAGCATTTAGTAGGTCTTTGTGATTCCTCATTCGAGTGGTGCATATTCGTGCTTTCACCCTGCCTGCTGCTTGTGGATCTTACACCAATCATTTGGTAATGCTTTTTATACAGCATCTTTAAAGTGCCTAGAAAGAAATTCAGCTCTAATAATAATATAATAATAATGCACTTGATAAAACGCCCTCAGAGAACTTAATCTCTCTCTAGGCGCTTTACATTTGCTGCAAAGGGAAATGCAATTGAATGGTGAGTAAAATCATGCTCGAGTGCTCTCCTCACGACGGTAATAATAATAATAATAATAATACACTTGATAAAGCGCCCTCAGAGAACTTAATCTCTTTCTAGGCGCTTTACATTTGCTGCAAAGGGAAATGCAATTGAATGGTAAGTAAAATCATGCTTGAAAAACAAACACAATGAATAATATGGTTAGGGGTGTCATGCACAGGGTCAGCATGCAAATGTGGTTAGTGGCAGCATGCACAGTGTCAGCACGCATAAGCACATCAAGGACGAATCACAGGGACCCACTAAATGCTGTCCTAAATAGGTGTTTTTAAATTCTTTTTAAATGTGGTCAGGTCAGGGGATGTTCTGACGCAGGTCGGGAGGGAGTTCCAGGCTTTGGGAGCATATGAACTAAATGCACGGTCTCCAAAGGATTTGAGGTTTGTGCGGAGTATTTGTAGACTGTTGGATTCCGAAAAGCGGGTGGTACGATGCTTGGCCTGATGGGGTAGTAAATCTGAGAGATAGGCTGGAGCCATAGAATGGAGGGATCTAAAAGTGAGCGACAAAACCTTGAAGTCAATCCGTTGCGACGCTCACGACAGACAAGCCTAGCTGCAGAGTTTTGCACCAGCTGCAATCACCTGATCGCACATGCCGGTAGGCCAGAGAGCATTGAGTTGCAGAAGTCGACACGGGATGTCACGAATGCTTGGACCAACTTGGACGTGATATCCTTATCTAAACAAGCCCGAATTTTAGCAATGTTATGAAGCTGAAATAGGCAGATTTGACTGTGGAGCTGATATGGTCATTAACGAGAGGTCGCTTTGGAATATGAAACCTAGATTTCGAGCTGATTCAACTGGAGATATGCTGGCAGAGCCAAATTTGAGTTTAAGCCTTTCTAATTTGTGAGTCACTGCTCTCTGAGGGTGCCATACAAATGTATTACTATTTATATTATAGTTTGTACAACGGTATGTCATGCCTACCAGAAGATAGAGACATAACCATTATAGCTTCTTTGCTTACGTGATTAAACAACGGAAGGAATGTGTGCAAACTTCCATATCACTGCCGAGGCCTGGTTGACTCAAGAGGCTTTACAGTATGGAGAGGCAATAAGCCTTTTGCAAGATCAGCAGATTTTTTAGAAAAGCCAATTCTGATGGACGGTGGGAACACTAGTGTTCTGAAGATCTAAAGTACAAACAGAAAGCCTGTTGTACTAATGAGTATGTTAGCATTGTGCTTATCTGCTCATACCGGCTCGACGATAGTACTGATTGACTTAAGAGAAGATCATGTCCCACTATTTTTCCATTTATGCTGGAGGCTGCTGCTCACTGGTCAGCCAATACTGTTGTCTATTGGGATAGCCATAGGCATTATTGTAATGTTGTGTGGTTCCCAGGCCTGGCTTGCTCATCCGTTATAAAAGTTGTGGTGTACACTAGATAAATTTGGACGAAGGCCAGGAAATAACTATATGCAGCAGTCTCATGTAGCCTAGCAGTATCAGTAACTAAGAAAGAGTGGTATCCATCTGTTGGAGTGTGAGTGGTTAGGATATTTGTTACCTTATTGGGTTGATGGGCTACCTTAACTGAAAGTCACGACGATGACACGACATCTGCCCTACACCTCTGTATTTATTTATTCTCGTGCTTGCACTACACGTGGCTCTTAGTTCGGCCATGCACTTGCGACATTTTTTGCCAAGGCTGCCATTCAGATAGCATCCTTGTTGGTGAATCCTTATCACCTGCTTGGGTGCCGTGAGATTGCCATTGAGGATTAGTAACCTGAAACACAGGTGAAGTAGGCAAGAGTGGGTGCCAAACATGTGCAGAGCTCTGTGCTAGCAGTTCTAAGCATTTTGTGTTGGTAGGGATGAGCTTTCTTTGCATGCAGAGGTGCTTCTGTACTCTCATCTGTCATATAGCAGCCTAGGAGCTGACATGCACATGAGCAGCCGTAGAAATCATTGTTGTAATTTCTCTATCTTTGGATATTTCTCTGAATTGACGTGCCTAGCGATGGAACTGATACAGTTGCACAAAGTTTCGTCTGTGCCCACGAAAAGGCTTAATGGCATTAGGAGTTCAGTGCCATAAGTTCGTGCTCATAAAGTCAAGATATCGTTTCTCCATGCTTCTGCTGGGTTGCTGCTGTGTTGCTTTTCCCGTTAAGAAACCGGTGTTGGAATCGCGTAGCCAGAAAGTGAAGCCATTTTGTCTGGGAGCAGCTCGACGACCTGCTGAGGCTAGTTGAGTGTCATAAAAGTCCCCAGGTCAACATCCTCTATCCTTAAAACAGCTATCTATGCTTTCTAGCATTTGTTTGATCGATTGTTCTATTGGCAGATGACTCGGAAACTCAACTGACCCCCATCGGCGTTATCATTGGAGGTGTCGTTGTGGCCGTCATTGTCGTGATTGCCATAAGCGTAACGGTTGCCATCTGCCGTCGCCGAAGCATGCTACGTGGCTTCTCATCGAGGAGAGGTAGGTGCTAACGACCGATTGCCAAGGCCTTCTTTGTTGGTAGATCTTCGTGACCGACTGAGCGTTTACCAATAGCAGTGTTGTCGTCTAGCCTTTGTGCATAGTGTTTTTCTGTTCAAGCATGTACACTAGGGGCCACGCGTTTTGCTGCATGTGGTCTCCTGTTTGTACCGTCGATGCTTCTAAGCCGGTAGCCGTTGGAACTACTGTACATTTTTGGTAGATATTAAATAATGTATTTTTTCTCTGACAATCAAGAAGTAGTGCTTCGTTCAGCAACCGATTCTTAGGAGGACTTGTGAGCACTAAACCTGAGAAATCCGGAGGTAGGCATATTTATTGATGTTCCCTTAGCAACCAGATAACACTGTTGCCGATGGCCGGTAGCGGCTCTGGATTTCGGTGGCTGGGCTGCAGGAATTACTCCGCTCTCATTGGGCGAGTCTTGCTTCCTACCAGCTAGGAGTCTAATTACAGTCTTCTGGTTTGTATGAGGTTTAGGTGGCAGTCTTGCTTCAAGTCGGGCTTCCTGCTCGCTCCGTCCACAGTGTTCATGGGATAGCAATGGCATTTCTCTACGGCCAGGCTTTGCTAACGCAATTACCGGTTGAATGAAACCTGTTCGCTACGGCCTTTATGCTCGCCACCTCAAAATCTTATTCTTCAACTCCGAACTCGGCGGGTCCCATAAACAAGGACTCGCCAGGAACGCATCGATGATTTTGCCGGTCAAGTCAAGTCGTCCACCATTCCTTGCTAAGCAACACAGGCGTGGCCTGAACGGCATCTATGAGTGGTCACTTGCTAAGTCTTGGCTGAAAAAGTAGAACCGGGTTTGGCTGTTGGGTCTTTGCCAAGTCTTCCCCTAAGTCTGGACGGCCCCCACGGTATTGGTGACATACACGCCGAAGACTTGAGCTAGTAGGAAGCAAGACTCACTGTTTAAACCAGGCTTTAGGCACCAGTATACCGAGGAAATTGATCAAGCATCCAGTGACCTTGACCGAAACCGGCTGGCCACATCGACACCAGTGTGGAGTTGGAAGCAGCTATGGCTAAGAGAGGCTGCCTTTCAGATTATGTGAGGGGCTAGCTGTGTTCTTACCATCTTAGGAAGATTAACCATCGAGAGACCGTTCGGAAGCAGAGGATAGAGAGAAAGCTGTCCGATATAACATTTGGAAAATGTCCTTACTACGGACGATGAAAAACCGGCCTGTTTGTGTATGCCCCTGGGCTTCTACCAAAGGGATGGTCGGCTCCTGAAAACGGAGTGCCTCGAGGGCTCATTTTGACCTGCTGGAGTCCATGCCAAAATGCACGAGCTTAGCACCGGCACGATCCACAGTGAGCTGACAGTGAGGGGAAGGCTCAATGAACACGGGCTTATGAGGTTAGCTAAGGAGGCTCAATTACTGAGAAAGCCCAGAAAGAAGCAAGCTTTGAGTGGGCATAATACAAAATAATAATAATACATTTGATACAATGCCCTCGGAGAACTCAATCTCTTTCTATGTGCTTTACATTTGCTGCAAAGGATGCACGATCGAATGGTTAGTGGTTGCATGCTCAATGACATTAAGCATAACATGGTTAGGAGTGACATGCACAGGGTCACCATGCAAATGTGGTTAGTGGCAGCATGCACAGTGTCGGCTTGCATAAGCACATATATGACAAATGGCAGGGACCCACTAAATGCTGTGATAAATAGATGCGTTTTTAACTAATTTTTAAATGTGGTCAAGTCAGGGGATATCGTGACGAAAGTCGGGAGTGAGTTCCAGGCTTTGGGAGCATACGAACTAACAGCACGATCTCCAAAGGATTTCAGGTCTATACGAGCTGTAGGTAAACGATTAGATTCCGAAAAGCAGGTAGTACGATGCTTAGCCTGGTGGGGGAGTAGATCTGATGTAGGTAGTAGGCTGGAGCCAAAGAATGAAGGGACCTGAAAGTGAGTGACAGAATCTCGAAGTCGATACGTTGCTTGACTAGGAATATGTGGAGGTCGGAGAGAAGAGGTGTGCTGTGGCAACTGTGACGCTCACGGCGGCAGCCGGACCACTTGGCGACCGCGGATTAGAGGTTCAGCATCAGCTGAGACATCTAGACAGTAGCATAAGACTACCGGCCAAATGCACCATGAGACCATGAGACCAATTGCAGACGGTTTGGCAGGCTATAATATATTATCCGATGTAACTCGGAAACTCGGTGAGTCCGTGCCAGCCCGAATAGAGGATATTGTGTATCGGGGGAGGGGAGGGGGTGAGGCTGCATCTTACTATGGTTAGTGCTTCTACTGCTGATGCTGCAGTTGCCATGCTAAATAAATCGTATGTTGAACTGTTGTGTTTATTTTGGCATTCAGTTCACTCGTTTGGCATTCAGTTTACCATCCGGGTAGATTTCAAAACTGCCTTTAGCAGTAGTCGACCCCATTGCGATGGGCTCGGCAAAACTTACGGCCGCTAGTTTATGTTTGCACCCATCTACTTCGGTGACTTCGAAAATGCAGAAGGTTGTCACATTGGTAAGTTTTCCGTAGGGTATTAAAGCCAAGCCAATAAGCTTCTGGTGGAGATTTCCCTCTACAGAGAGTATCGTAGGCATAGCCAGGATTAGCCAAGGAAGAGCTAGGCCAGCAGCAGCCAATCACAGGAAAGCCGAAGGTGTATGTCGGGCAGCCAAGTCTCGCCTGCTCAAGGTCACGTGCCACTCACTTTTAGTTCGCTTCATTCTCATGCTCAGCCTTACCTAGTAGAACTACTCTCCAAGAGCGCCAGGCATCGTACCATCTGCTCTTTTGACTCCAGTCGGTTAGCTGTACCTCGAACCAACCTCAAATCTTTTTGAGACGGTGCCCTAAGTTTGTGTGCTCCAAAGCCGGGAACTCACTTCAGACTAACATTTACGACATTTTCTAACGTAACGTCATTAAAAGAACCTAAAAATGCATCTGTTCCTCACAGCATTCGCCGGGTCCTTGTAAATTGTCCTTTGTTTGCTTATGCCAACTGACACTTTGCATGTTATGACCAACCATGTTGGGATTCTTTCTTTACAGCATATGTAAAGTGCCTAGAAAGGGATTGAGTTCCTATAGGTGCTTGATAAATGCATAAATATTAATAGTATTATTATTAGCTGAGAGTTGCAGTAAAGCGACGTACAACAGTTCTCTGTCTTTCTTTCTGACACCCTTCTGTCCCCTTTCTCTCCTCTCCCTACCTCCCTCCCTCCATTTCCCTCATTGCTTCCTCCCTGTCTCCCTCCCTCACTTCATACCTACATTCATCCCTCCCGCCATTCGTGTGTCCCTCCCTCCCGAGGCTGGTGGCCTGAGCAGCTAGTTTGTAGGACCTCGTTGACTCGAGAAACCAAGCCGGTGCATATAATTAATCAGGTTAGCTAGGTAAGAGAGATAATTAGCTGGCATCAGGAGGGCTGACAGCAATCGCTGTGCACACATTGTAGAAATGAGCTCCACAGTCTATGACCTGCAAAACAGAAATGCCTTTTTTTGAGAAAAAGAAAGGCGGAAGGGCTACATTATTGTCCCGAAAGGGCGTGACAGCTCAACGGCGCTGTTGCTGCTTCAGCAGGTCAACTGACCGTCGACAAGCACCCTGAATCGCTGGACCGCTGGACTAGATTTGGCTATCGCACAGCAGGTCTTCGCCATATTGTTTTAATGTGCTGCTGGCTTAGAGGCTGGCAGATCGATGAATGAGTGAGCGAGCGTGGGCTTGCATGCCCATGACCCGGTGGGCAGTCTCTTTTTTTGCGCAATTTGCAAGAATCAAGGTACATTGCCTTTTCCCGATAGAAAGTAATATGTCTCGGCCCTTTCAAGTGCATCTGAAAGTGAGTGCCGCTGCTGCCTCCCACCACTGCCGTCTCGGTCTGGCCCCGAGCTTTGCCGTCAGAGGTCAGTCCCTTCGTTTCAGCTCCCATGCTGGCCACTCAAGCTGCGGCTCACGGACCTGCACCCGGCATGACCTTCATGCCCGTCCCGCAGTCGGACCCTCACGCTGCTGCTGGGGCACCTGCGCAGCCCTGTCCTTACCCTCAGCAGCAGCCGGCGGGCGTCCACTGGCAGCCTCCTGCTGGACCTTTGACCTCCGTCGAGCCGCCGGCCTACGAGGACGCCACGAAACACCCCCAGTACCCACCCACGGCGGCCGGAACTGTCGCCACCGGCACTGCGGCAGCAGCTGTTTATAAGTACCCCGCTGGCTATCCTGTGCCTAGTGCTTATCCTTATGCTGCTGGTGAAGCCGCTCCATATCCGGCCGCGCCTATGCTGCCACCCACGGCAGCCGGAACTGTTGCCACCGGCACTGCGGCAGCAGCTGCATATCAGTACCCCGCTGGCTATCCTGTGCCGGGTGCTTATCCTTATGCTGCTGGTGTAGCCGCTCCGTATCCGGCCGCGCCTATGCTGCCATAGCCGCCGCACGGCAGTGCCTGATCTGCTGTGCTCCACTGATGTCACGTGCCACTGTTCTGCTCTCAAAGCTGACAGCGAGGTGACCCCCAGTGTCGCACAATTCTTGTGTATAACTTGTTTGTTCCCACAGCTACGGCCTAGACTTAAATGGTACTCATGTAATTTACTACTTCAGTTGGATGTGTGTGTGTGTGTGTGTGTGTGTGTGTGTGTGTGTGTGTGTGCTCGTGAGTGCGTCCACAGGCCCATGTATGCCTTGCACAAGACCGGCGGCGTTTCGCACAGCTGTGTGTGAGCTGCACCACTAGTTGTCACCTGATGTAGTTTCAATTTTATTGGACACATCACCACGGCTCTTGTGGCAATGCACATTGGCTATGCGAACCGGCGTGTGTGCAGTGTTTTTGTGAGTCGATTGGTCCTCTGATATTATTAAGCTTTCGGTATCTGCCGGGCACTCAAGGCACACTTCATCTTATTATGTAGTATGAGTGCCTTTTGGCATGCGCCACGTTGTTTTGCATTGAGCTGTGTCTGCCGCCGCCTCTTTTGGCAAGTGCCTCAGCGTCTGTCTCGCTGTTGTGCTGCACCGTTCCGATCGCTTTGAAGCACTGGCCGAAGAGCCACTAGGGAGCGTCGACCCCCGACCCGCCCAGCGTCGCTCGTCGCCAGGGGTCCCTGCCACCAACCGGTCGCGAAAAAGAGAGAAGCTCTCGATTGGCGACTGTGTTGTCGTCACAGTGCTCTTGTACCTCTCGAGGCGGCAACTGCAGGCGAGAGGAGATTTGAATAAGGACCTGCCTCTAGCTGGCGATGGCATGCTGAGTGTGCTGCATGCCCAATAAAGGCTGCTCTCGCATTTGATTGATGTGTAACGAAAGCTTTTGAGAGTCACGAAAGCAACGAGAGGGAGAGAGAGAGAGTGTGTGTGTGTGTGTGTGCATGCGTGCCTGCATATGCATGTGTTCTTGGGCTTGCACAAAAGTACGGGCTTGGCTGTCTTGCCATGCTCGCTCAACTGCATGTTTGCTTGTCGAAGCTTGATCGATCGATCCATCGGCCTCCTTTGTGAAACGTATGGGGGTTGGGGCGGGGTTCTCGTGTATGAGAGAAGGGGCGCTTCTCTCTTGACGAGCAGCTCAGTTATTGTCGTGTGCATTGTCATGTGCAGCTCAGTCATTGTCGCTGCTCGTTGACGAAGCAAAGCCAAGCTGCCCCAGTCCACCGTCAAGCCAATGTAATCTTAGTTGAACTGTTGCACCAGCTTCCTCGGGTTCTTTACTTGGGAGCCTCCACTTAGTGGAACAAGGCGAGCACTTTCACTCGGATATAGGTACGAGACTTTGAATGCCGTTGCCGAGAAGTGTATCCTGCGAAAATGATGAGGGACCATGTTTGAGGGCTTCATCGAGAAAGCTATGTGAAGTATAGCAGCAAATTTATAACATCCAGTTATGTCCGAATCCCTTTGAGTGGTACCGTTTGAAGGACTTAAGAGTAAATACATGTCAATTTTAATTCATTTGTGATTCTTCTGATTAAATGTGAACCGCAAAATGCGAATTAGTTTTTCATCGGAAATACGTTAGTTTCAATTTAATTATAGTTACGGTGTTGATTATACACCTTCAAGTAACTCACGTATCTGCTAAGGTTTCTTGTTAGTGAGGATCTCGGTACTAGTTAATTGTGTTAAATAGTCACACTGTTACTCGAGCACGATTGTTCGCGGATTTAAAGCCTAAAGCTCACCTCAAGTTGACATCACACGAGACTTCGATGACGGCAGCAAGGCCCAAATGAGGGCAAACTCGCGTTCTTGTTGGACTTGTTGCACTAAGATCAGCTGGCTGGCCGTACTAGAGAAGGCTCCAATGCTGAAACACATAAACCGAATTGACCTACCCTGTAACATAAAATGTGACATGTGAATAGCCATATTGTCACGAAACTTTCAATAACAGTTGCCAATTTAAATCGTTAATTATAAATAGGCTATTTCTAGCCCCGCCGTATGCCAATCTATTATCAAAATGGACCGATTCAAACTACTCCGGGTTTTAGCCTAAGGGTATGGCCTCTCTCATTTCTCGAACCAATTCGTCGGTTTGAGTCCTGCGACAGGCAATTCTTTATTTTCCCTTGAAAGGGGGAATGATAGCGTTACGGCTATTCTGCCCACCATATAAGTGAGGCTGCAAAATCGATAACATTTACGTTTTTCTAGTTCATGTATCTCTAATCAGACTTACGGAAAGTAATCAGTCGTGGTGTTGGCGAGAGCTATGGCTTTGGAATTTTACACTGGCCGTAGTTCGGTAATAGTAATATTATATAACTCGTTTGTATAACGCCTTACGAGGACATAATCTCTATTCAGGCGTTTCACATATTATAGCATTTGTTGACATGAAATACGGTGCTGTTATAAAACCTCTGGCATTCAGAGAGATTCGTGGTTATCCATTCATCGAAGGACGGTCCATGAGAACAAAGTTCATCTGGCTTTCCACCGGTGGTTACACCATCGCACCATCTTCGCCTAACCTCGAACCTGCACAGTGAACGCATTAATCGCACGCTTCACCAAGGAGAGTGCTGAAGAAAATAGCAGTCACTCCTCGTGTACGTTTCCGAAAAGGCTCGCCGAGCGGTAAAGAGGTGTGCCTGCCTGGTGAACCCGCCGGGCTTCCGCACGTGCGAGTTATATAGAGGACAGACTTCAGAGCTGCTCACTGCTGTATATGTGGCCCAACTTTCGTGCCACGAGATCGAGCATTGAAGCGAAGCGATAAACTCGCTTCGAGTTCACTAGTGCGAAGCTGGCCAGCCAATACACCGCCGCTTGTTTATAGAGGCAGCGAACTTTCGGCTGCGTGCACGATGCACACACACACGAGCACGCACCAATTAGAAGAGCGAGGTCTCTTAGTCCAGCGTTTAGGATGTTCGAGTTCGTTGCGAGTAAGAATTCGGGTTTCTTTCAGCGTTTACCTTAAGAGCATTGACCGACATCCAGGAACCTATTTGTGCATAATAGACGTTCAGTTTATCGGTCGAGGGAGTGATTTCAAGTGTTTAAATGACAAGTAAAGCTGGGTGTCATCGTCATGGAAGTGACAGCCGATGCCACAGGCCCGTGTCACGTTTTTGAGAGGATCCGCACACAGTTATTGAACATCGAAGGCTGAGAACGAACCGCCTTTGCGGAACACCGTAGGCGACTTTTCTGCTGGATGAACCTTGACCACCATACGACACGGACTGGATACGATCGGAAAAATTCGATTAAAACCACGCCGGCGGCTCATCAACTTGACCCATTGCTGTTCTTAATCATTCAAATGTGATCAATAAGTAGATAATAACACTGATAGTTCGAGGAGGATCAGGATAGTGATGTTATCGTCATCGTTTCTGCCCAGAATGTCGTGAATCACAAGGAAGAGAGCAGTTTAGCCATATTGGTTACCTTTGCTTACTCGTCGCAGTTGCCACATCACACTACTTCTCGCCGACCTGCACTGGCTCACAGTCAAGCATAACACCGACCTTAAGGTTTTGTCACTCACTTTTAGGTCCCCTCATTCTTTGGCTCCAGCCTGTCTATCAGAGCTACTCCCCCACCGGGCCAAGCATCGTACTACCCGCTTTTCGGAATCTAACTGTTTACCCATACTTCGTACAAACGTCAAATCCTTTGGAGACCATGCCATTAGCCGGTATGCTCCCCAAAGCCTGGAGCTCACTCCCGACCTGTACCACGACATATCCTGACTTCTCCACATTTAAAAAGAAATTAAAAACGCATTTATTAGTCACGGCATTTGATGGGTCCTTGTGATTTGTCTTTTATGCGCTTGTGCGTGCTGACATTGTGCACGCTGCCACTAATCAAACTTGCGTGCTAATCCTGTGCATGTCACATCTAACCATGTTATTCCTGTTGTTCATTAAGCATGCTGCCACCACAATTCGATCATGCTTCGTTTGCAGCAAGTCTAAAGTGCCTTGCAAGAGATTGAGTTCTCTGAGGGCGCTATATCAAATGCATTACTATTATTATTGAATCCAGACTGAAAATGTCCTGAGAAAATCATTATCGCCAATGTGTTTCATAAGCTGCTTAGTGACAATTATTTGAAAACCTTGGAAGAAATTGGTAGGAAGAAGAGAGACAGGGTCATTATTTTTTAGGACCTCATTACCCAATGCAGGCTTTTTAAATGTCACTCGAATGATGGCCAATTTGAGACTTTGAAAAACTCCATTTATCCTGTGAAGCATTAAAGCCTGATGTATGGCTGGGCTAAGTTTGTCTGCTAGGGAAGACCAAAGAGAGGGCAGTAAACGGTCTTCAGGTGCAGAGCTAGTTTTTACTGACTTTAATTAGGGGTACCGCTTCATCTCTACTGCCAAAACCTTAGGAAATGTCTTAAAGGAAGTCGCAGGTTGCGACTCTACGCCTGTGCAAGTCGGATAAGGCTTTATGGTGGCACCAATATGAGGGATTTTTTCAGCGAAAAAGGCAAATAACTTATCATTCTATCAGTTAAAATCCGGTAAGTAAGACCACTCAGTCTTATCCAGCGAATTATTCATTGTATTTAAACAAGTATAGGCTCTGACTACTAAGACCGCAGTTTGTGAGTAAAAAAGATACCCTGGTATTTCTAAGCTTCTGGGTGTAGACGTGGATGCACTCTCTGGACATGGATAGATCGGCATCGGACTCTGACTTCTTAAAATGTCGCTCAAGCCTATGCTTTATAGGGCACACTTTTTAAAGTGCTCACTTTCTTTTTCTGATACACAGGGATTGAATTGAAAGTTTGACTGATTTGGAGCAACTATGCTCCCACGTACAGTCCCAACTATATATACTAGGGTGACAAGAGCTGAGACTCTATAACAGTAGGCACCAGATATAAGGTTGTATTATTTTCATTATAGTTGATAGTATTCGCAAGATAATCGTGGTAAAATGGTGTGGTATGCGATCACGTTCATAGCTGTTGCACAGCATCATCTTCCGAGAATACACACCTATCTTTAAAATAAAGGTCGGCTCATTCAACAGGCTCATTTATAAAGCGGCAGGAGAGCATTATCGGCAAACAGTCTGCTTACAGTTTAGTTAAGGCTGCAGTACTCAGACCCACAGCCTCAGCCGTGTACTGCAAGCAGCGTACCCCAGCGCTGAGACCAAAGATCCGGTCAACATCGACTTGCAAAATATCTTGCTTTTTGGGAAATGCGAATTCTCTTTAGACCTCTTATTCATCCACTGTTTAGCAGGAAGGAGGAGAGAGGGATAATAAAGAGAAATTGCATCTAAAATTACCTTGTTGCAGCTAACTAAATATTGACCATACCTCTAAAACACAAAAAGTTAATAAAGGGCCGTCATTATCAGCTTCAGAATTTCAATGTTCTTTTGTTTTGCGATGCCATTTATGCTGAATGTTTACATAGGGTCCAGACGTATGATCCTCAAATACTTAGTCTTCGTGTGCTTCGCAGCAGAATTCTCGACAGAGTTTCTAGTATGGCTCTTAACTGGTGTACTTTGAGTTTTGCAAGCGGCATGCCAAGCGACTATTTGTACGCCGTTCTCTCTGGTAACTGGGATCGAGTGATTTTAAAGAATTCTTCAGCAGTGTACTGCGCTTATCCATCGGATAATATGCAGCGACACTCGCAAATTGACTAAATATTTTACCTGGGCATCAGATTGATGCCCGTGCTTGTGCTTATGCGTGCTGACACTGTGCATGCTGCCACTAACCACATTTGCATGCTGACCCTGTGCATATTACCCCTAACCATGTTATTTATTTTGTTTGTTTGTCAAGCATGATTTTACTCATCATTCAATTGCATTTTCCTTTGCAGCAAATGTAAAGCGCCTAGAGATAGATTGAGTTCTCTGAGGGCGCTTTATCAAGTGTATTATTATTATTATTAATGATGTGGCTCGGTTCCAGCAGGGCAAGGTACGCGTCCAAGCATTGAGCTGGTCGATATGCTTAAAAGCCTTTATTCGTAAGCTGCCATTATTCATAACCTGCCATTTGTTAGAGCCTAAAGGCCCCATAGAGCAGAATTGGTGTGATATTACATACCCTGACATATCTGTTGAAGCCCGAACTAAAGTGTATGTGTGCTGTCGGGTGTGGTGCCGTTTCATTAAACTTCATAGAGAAAGATTAGAAGAAAAAATGAAAAACAAAAAATGATTTTGCGTTTAAAATAGTTTTCTATGAAATGATTTTGATGAATTCACCTCGAGCCCTCCAGCCGTACCACACGGAGTTATCGCTACTTGATTTAACACCAGAAGCCATGTTGCTTCAAATTGTCCGTTCTCCACACTCTGACTCCAAATGGCTGCTCATTTCCGAACCTTTGTTGATATCATTGAGCAAGAGGGAAGACAATGTAAGCGCACATTATACTCCTGGATGCACTGGTGTCGAGTTTGGGAGTTATTCTTACATAGCACCAGCTGGTTTGACCTCACTGATCTCTTGGGTAGCTGAGTTAAGCTAGACCTAGCTAAAATTGCAGTGAGATACGCTCAAACTAGTCGTGCATCGACCTCCAGTGGGAAGTGTGTGCTGCCGGCTAATCAGCAGAACCTCAATGCCGCGGCCACGATGCTGTTTTGGCTGGGTAGACATCTGCAATCAATTGGTAGCTTAAATAAATAAAAAATAAATACTAGCTGATTTTACAGCCTCTTTTTGTATAGCGACAGAAGAGCCTTGATGGCTATCACCACCGCTTGCAGCCAGCGGCGATAAAGGATCGCCAACCACAGGATTCGAACCCATGACCTCGGGCCGAGGTCGTGAAAAGTGGAAGTTTCAATTGTGTCTGCCCTTCAAACTTCTTTCAAAGCCTTCGTACGGAGATAGCCAAGTAGCCCACTGTGGAGTTATAGTTTGTTTGCATGCTCCCGCATGCAGCAAGAGAAGAAGTGCAGTCGACGTTCGGCGGATATTACATGCGAAACTAGCCGATGAGCCCTTGCAGTGCGTTTGGATGTGCAGAGAAGATTCTGGGATGCACTAACACGTTGCCCCTCCCCCAGTGAATGAGGCGTTGCAATAGGAATTCAATTTCAGCAATTCTAGATATAGAAAACTATACGACGGTATTCGATCTCATCTGTAGCGTCTGGTTTTGTATACCTCAGCAGTCAGCCAAGTACCACGTTCATTACTGAGCACTCGATTGCCGACTCCTTGGACTCCGACTCGAGTTTGGCAGATGGCCAGAATGAGTGCTTCTCAAGAACTGATGCACAGAAAAAAACGTAGCCTCCAAACAAATACGCCAAGCAAGCGCTTATTAACTTCATTTTCAGAATGAGCCTATCAACACAGCGAAGTTATTTTTTTACAGAGAACTTGTGGATAGACAACCGCATCCATATCTAATTCCAGTCACGTATTAGTGTAGAAACTCGGTCTTACTTATGTGAGGATATGGTCCGTGTATTTCCGACAAACCTTACGGATGCATCTAATTCATTCCTGGCAGATCATAATGCGCGTTTAAAAAAAAGACGGTGTAAAATTCTGCAGCTAGGCTTGTCTTTCGGGAACCTCATTACAGCTGCCACATCACACCACTTCTCACATACCTACACTGGGTCCCCCTACACATATTTTTGCGTCCCCTAGTTCTCTTGCTCAGGTGCATCCGTCTGAAATACCTACTTTTTAGGCTTCCCATTGCACCACCACACTCCTCTGACTCTGGTCGATTGGCCTCTAACCTCTAACCAATATAAAATCATTTGGAGACCATGCCTTTCGTGTGCTACCTGGAAATCACTACAGACGCCAAGTCTTCCCTGTGACTTAATAATAATATTGCACTTGATTTGGCAACAGTTAGTAGTTTGAATTGTGCTTTCTATGGTTGTGCATGCTTAGATTGTGCCTGCTATCACTAATCAGTTGATATGCTTTCTTTGCAGCACTTTTTAAGCGTTCTGAAAAAAGATTTAGTTCTCTTAGAGTGTTACATAAATTTAATATTGTTATTTATTATTACTACCATTATTATTATCTATCTACTTGAAACCTAGAATTTGTTGTTAGAGCTAGTTTTAGCTTAGTTTTTCAGGGCTTTCATTTTTTTACCCTCATCGACCCAACGGTTTCAAGGCTTGGCTTTAACTGCTCACTTAAAGTGACCCGTGAGAGCCGAAACACAAAGTAATGCCTGAATTCATCCTCGTGTTTGTACTCATCACTTCAATAGTTTCTTTCAGGCGTAAATTAGCTCAACATGAGTGCGATTGCAGGCCTATTTCTGCACCACTGGATACTGATATCCATATTTTGATCTCGCTGCTGCTAAGGAGATTTCGTCGAAAATGCTGCCGATCCCTGTGCTCTGCTCAGAGTTTTTATTCTAGCTGTGTACTTATCTGCCACCCGGTGGCACAAATGACTTATGAATAGTGCTGTCAAAAACCTCGGTTAGCCGGCACGCCGGCTATTTCCACCTCGGAGGGTGGAATCACTCCGCCATCGATGGGCGAAAGCCGCGTTTGTACGAGGAGGAGTCTTGCTTCCTACCTGCTTCTGTCCTACTCGAGTCTTCGGAGTCTACTTTGCCAAGAGTGATGGCGGTCCAAGACTTTAGAGAGACTCTTAGCGAAGATTCAGAAGATAGATCTATCACCGTCTGTAACTCCACAAAGCCACGCAGACTCTGTGGGTGTTACGCAGGAGAGTTTTCTATAGCGCCACTCAAAGCCCAAGCGGCTTTCCGTACGCATTCGGTGGCCAACAGACTTCGTCTCGCGCAACAAGGAGAAAATGAGAAGCACAACTGAGTCAGGAGAAAAGTTGAAGTAGTGAGTAGCATGAATGTAGCAGCTCAAGACGGCTGGATAAGATGAGCCGTAGTCGGCAGCAGGAGAGAGTAGATGTTGCGTAGGAAATGCGGTGGCTACTTCCTGGTCAAGACTCAGGCAAGGCTGAACAAACGACCGACCGACCGACCGACAGCAGACGCCGTCAAAGGCACACCTTCATTGCTTTTGAAAGGCAGGCGGACGACTTGACTTCCGAAATCCTTGAAGGGTTCCACAAGCGTCCCCGTTAATGGTACTCCACGAGCTCTTCAAATAAGAATAAGATTATGAGGCGGCGGGCGATAAAAACGGTCGTTTAAGGATACAATTCACTCGGAATTGCATCGCGGAGGGCCATTTCCTACCTCCCTAACAAGAGCAATTTTCCCTCGGTCACTCTGGGGGTGGAGCAAGAAGGTAGCGAGACTCAGAGGAAAACTGACGGTGCACACGTCCTGCTTGAAGGTAAGCCGAATTAGGACGGAAATAGGATTGAAGCCGGACAGAAGCAAGACTCGCCGTGTTAGTTTCTTAGTCAGCACTGCAGCATTGGTATAAAAAGGGTGATTTAAGAGTAAGTCATCATATTATTGCATAATTAACTTACGGTATTACTCATTTTTTCTGGTTTATATCTTGAAGAAGCTGTAGTACTAGTTGTTCCCCTGCGGTTGTAGCAAGTGGAAGGCCCAACTAACTCTGTTTAGGCAGAACTTAGTATGATATGGATGCAGTTATACGTTTATTATGCCCTGGAGCAGGCCTCCAAAAGGATATATTTATTGGACAATATATTGTATAGTATTGTTCAATATGTACAGTGTGTTGTATTGGGTGCCCTAACAATATCAATATTTTGTATTGTCCAGATGAAAACTATATGTGCTATTACAATACTCGAGGGAAGTTTAAGTTTTAAGTTTTAGCAGAACTTTCCGAGCCCTGAGCCTGACCGCAATGTGTGGATCGCGAACCGCATAAGTCCGTGCAGCGTATTTGGTATGCACAAGTTTACATTTTTTGCTTCGATTGCAACGAAAATATATTGTAGTGTTCACAATTACAATAAGATTACGTTTTATTGTTTGCTATGGCAATATAAATATATTCTATTTTAGATTTATAAATTGACAACGCAATAGCAATATTATTTTTCAATGGCCTCTGGAGTACTCAGAAGCCGCTGATTTTATAGAGCCAGTGTTATGCAGCCTTAGAGTAGGTAGGCTATTCGAGGCTTGGCCCTAGCTATCAGCACGACCGCCGGCGAAGGTGGGGGGGGGGGGCAGGCGTCCCGGCTGTCCGGACGGTCCACCTGAGCTCGGAACTCTACATAAGGGCACCGCAAAAAACCGGCAGCGCTGGCGCCCTGCCAACTCACTGCTCGCTGTCATGGCGGCGGTTGCCGTACTGGCTCCGCTCGCATGCATTCTCTCGTGCCTGCTCGTGCTTCGTTTTGCCGACTGTGCGCCCACTCAAGGCAGTCCGATTATACTCGGTATGTAAACCTTTCGTGCTAGAGATCGGCGTGCGAGCGGCGATGGTCAGTGCAGATTTGACGGAACGCGACGCTACGAGTGCGTCAGTTCCCCGACTTCCCGGATGCTGCAGAGAGCGGCGCTGCGTAAGGCTGTTGTCGACTGTTCGTTTTGCCGCGCGGATGTAAGCCAACCGCCGTTTTCGCAGGGCAGTTAGGAAATAATTCGCAAGGCTGTGCGCAGCCGCTTAACGGAGCGTGTTTGGCCGCCGCGTCTTCTGTTATCGCGACGGTCGTCCGGTTGTCATCAATGCGGTCGCGGGTACTACGGCATTTTGGTGATGCGCCGCCGCCGCTGCTGGTGATGCTAGCTCGTTATGCCCAGCCTGGCGTCCCGCAGAGCGCCAGGCTGTCGTCGCTGAATGGCAAGCCGGCAACGAGATCTCGCTGACGCTGACGTCGCCCGCTTGCGCGCACGGCCGACAGCCTGCCCCGCGCGTCCCTTGTGGGGGGGGGGGGGTGCGCCCTCGGACGCGTGACCGGCGCTGACGCTCGTGCGAGTGATGGCGATGAACGACGCCAGCCTGGCGCTCGCGGCTTTGCGCAGCGCTGCGGCCAGCGACCTGGTCCAGTCGTTTTGCGACCCCTTCTGAACCCTAATAGGAATGTGATGCTGGCGGAGGAGGAGGCGGAAGGCGAGGGCGCTCACGTTCCGTGCCGGCCTGGGGGTGGGTGAGTGGTTTATTGCGTGCAGCCGCCGCTGCTCTAAAACAAGGGGCTGCACTGCCCCCCCCCCCTGCAATCGCTCGTACGTGTCGTGGACGCTTTTCGGTGGCGTTACATAAATCCCTGGTCTCGCGTGCCTCACTCGGCTCGGATCACCTGATGGCTGCCCTGCCCACTGGCCGCCCAATTGGAGGCGGTCGCTGGTCAGCTGCACTGTTTGCTCGCAGGCGGATGTGGTCGAGCCGGCTCGGCGCTGGTGCCGAAATTCGATAACCCCTTCTGCCACCGTTCCTTGGCTCGGCTGCCTGAGAGGGCTGGAGGGCCGGAGGGGTCTGCATGGGGCAGCCACACTGCAGTGCACGCAGCTTGTGGCTCAGCTTTCGTCGTCGAACTCAGCTGAGAGAGAGAGAGAGAGAGAGAGAGAGAGAGAGAGAGAGAGAGAGAGAGAGAGAGAGAGCAGCACAGCAGCAGCAGCAGCAGCAGCAGCAGGGGGTCGGGAGCCTGTGGTGCCTACAGCTTACTTCATCCTACCAATCTTATTCCCCCGGGTGTCACCAGCAGCTTAGTAATAGTAATTGAATGATAATTATTATAATAATAGTAAGGTATTTGCACAGCACCCTAAGTGAACTAAATCTCTTTCTAGGCTTTATATGTTCTGTACACTTCTGCCCTGCCTCCCTACTGCCATTCCTATAAAATGCACTGGAACAAGGTGCAGCAGGCCAGCTAAACGCTCATATTGAAACTTAAAAAAGCTAGCAAGTAAGTTTTAGTCTAATTTTTAGAGCTATTCACTCCACAGAGTCAGCATTGCTTTGGGTGTATAACGACTTCAGGAATGCAGACTCTGGTAGAGTTCTTGGTTCTTGTTTTGCTTGATCTTTGACAGCGTTTGATACTATTGATCTCCTTCTCGAGCGCCTCTCATCAGTACTGGTCATCATTGGCTCTGCACTGCTGTGAATTAGATCCCATCTCAGTCGGAAACTCCAGAGCATTGATGTCCTTATTCAACAATCATCCAAGGAACCACCTAAGTACTGAGTACCACAGGGCTTCATGGTTCAAGTCCGCTTCTTTTCACAATGTTCACACTCTCCCTCTTGCCGATGTGATCGCCAGGCACTCCCTCTTGTGATCTCCTTGTGATCTTGTGATCGCCAGGCACAATCTAGGCTTTCACATCTTTGCAGACGACACACACTTGTACCTCTGCTTTGATCCCTCCCACCCTCGAGCATGTTGAATTCTCTCAACTCCTTGCTGCATGTATTGAAGGAATCTGCACTTCGACGGCAACAAACTTTCTCAAATTAAATGACGATTAAAAAACTTACTGGTTATGGGAAACCTAGTGCGACTCATACATTCGAATGGCTAGGGCTCAAAATCGGCTCTGCCAGTATATTTCCTGCCGAATCTGCACAAAATCTAGGTGTCATGTTCCAACGTGACCTTACGTTAGACGACCACATCCACTCTACAGTCAAGTCTGCCTACTTTCAGCTACATAACATTGCTAAAATTCGGGCTTGTTTAGACAGGGATACCACATCTAAATTGGGCTATGCATTTGTGGCATCCAGTTTTGACTTCTGTAACTCACTGCTTGCAGGTCTACCTGCCTATGCATTTAGGCACTTACAGCTAGTGCTAAACTCTGCAGCCAGACTTGTCTGTCATGAGTGTCGCAGTCTTATCGACCTGCACCGATTCCCAATCAACCATCGTATCGACTGGTTAATGGCAGCATGCACAGTGTCAACATGCATAAGCACATAAAAGACGAATCGCAGGGACCCACTGAATTCTGTGATAAATAGAAGCATTTTTAGATTCTTTTTAAATGTGGTCAAGTCAGATGTGACGGAAGTCGGGAATGAGTTCCAGGCTTTGGGAGCATATGAACTAAAGGCACGGTCTCCAAAGGATTTGAGGGTTTGTACGAGGTACGGGTAAACAATTAGATTCCGAAAAGCAGGTGGTACGAGGCTTGTCCTGGTGGGGCAGTTGATCTGATAGGTAGGCAGAAGCCAAAGAATGAAGGGACCTAAAAAGGAGTGACAACACCTTGAAGTCGATGCATTGCTTGACTGGGAGCCACTGCAGGTTAGGCATCATACCACCTGCTTTTCTGACCCAAATTGTTGTTGTGCCTTGCACCAACTTCAAAGCCTTTGGAGACTGCTTTTAGTTTGTATGATCTTAGAGCCTGGAAATCACTCCAAACTGACTTAACGAAATTCCCTGAATTGACTACATTTAAAAAGAACCTAAAAGTTTATCTGTTCTTCGAAGCATCTTTTACGTCCGGCTGAATTGTCCTTGATGTGGTTATGCATGCTGCCCTTGATGCGCTTATGCATGGTATCCCTGTCTAAGCAGGTCCGAATTATTGCAAAGTTATGTAGCTGAAAGTATGCAGACGTGTATGTTGAGCTGATGTGATTGTCTAGTGAAAGGTCACTTTGGAACAGGTCACTCAGATTGCATGCTGGTGCTGCAGGAGATATGCTGGCCGAGCCTATTTTGACCACGAGGATCGGTTTTCCAATTTATGAGTGACCCCAGGCGTACCCAAATCTTATAGGCTGATTTTAACGTTAAGGAAAGTTTGCTGCAATCCAAGTGCAGCTGTCTGCAGTACATTCAGCAATTGAGTTGAGAGAGTTTGACATGCTGGAAGGCTGGGAGAGATCAAAGCACAGGTACAGCCGTGTCATCTATACACGAATGCTCAGCTTGTTCTTGGCTATTACATAGGCAGCAGGGAGAGTATAAATTGTGAAAATAAGTGGAGCAAGCACAGATCCCTGGGGTGGCCCCTACTTTAGAGGCTCATCGGATGATTGTCGCCCATCGATATCAATGCTCTGGAGTTTCACACTGAGATAAGTGGTAAACTGTTGCCTTGTAGTACAAGTGATGGCCAGGCGAGATGAGAGGTGCCCAAGAAGGACTTGGCGATTAATAATATCAAGCACTGTTGAAAGATTTAGCAAACAAGCAAAGAAAACTGTATCTACAGGGTGAGTTTCCATTCATGAGAATGTTGTTAAGACACTTGCAGTAGCCCAGGCTATCTGAGATGATAAGCTCTACAATGTGTCTGGAACTTACTTGCTAGGTTTGAAGTTTTGATATATAAAAGAATTAGCTGGTCTTCTACTATTCGTTCCATCGTCTTTAATAAGAACGACAAAACTCGGTGAAAGTTGCTATGTATGCAGGTGCAATCCTGTGAATCCGGCTTCACGGACTGCCACCACTTGCATTTTGAGATGAGTGTGGTGTTAGACACTCAATTGGCCTCTGGATTCTGTGGAGTCCAGAGCAAGTCGAATTTACAGCATTGCAAGTGCCATCGAGATCGATCGATCTTTTCCCCACTGACCCTACAATATTAAGGTGATTCAGCTGAAAGAACGAGCGATTTGAGTGGTAACAGAAGCCCGGGTTTTTTCTCTTGCTGTGCTGTTTGTAAGGGGAACCATTGTTAATCGTGAAAAGTAGAAAGGCTGTCACAGAAAGTGAGACGTTATCCGTGAGTTATTCGGTTTTTCCTATAGATGGTGGTATGGTTTTTGTTTCACTTCTGTTCTTAAAACTGCATTTGTCAGATTTTGCTAGTGCAGCATTAATAAGTAATTTTTTGTTTGCTTGGATCTCTTGAGCAGCGGGGGCCCCTGCAAGTAAGACGTTGGTGCGAGTGATTAAGTGGCTGCATGTATTTGGTGCTAAAAGAGCTGCAAAGGTACTTGTAGCGCAGGCAAGCATGATTGAGTTATTCTGCTTACTTCAAACGCTGGAATCTAAAGGCTCAGCCACTTGTTTAATACACCGGTTTGCTAGATGTTTTTGTCTAGAGGCAAGGGCGACTCTGCAGTGTTTGTGAGAGGGATTCTTTGAGCCCTGTTGACGAGGACATTTTTTTGAGCAGTGCCTGGAGATGGCGGTAGTCAAATCGAAGCCAAGCTAGACAAGCCGAGTGTGGTGCATTATATCTGCGCCAACCACACCGACGATTTCTTTCCAATATGGGTGAACCTGGAGCTACTTGCACCTTTCATAATCGACTGTTTTGTGGACAACATGAGGTAAGGCGGTCGCATGCTGCCCCCACAGCCGGTTCACTGTTCTCCTGCTCACTACGGGAGGGCTACTACTGCTGCTGCTGCTGCTGCTGCTACTACTGCTCTGGCCTGCGACTGCTAGGAAGCGATCGGACTGCTGCCCTGTTGTTGCAGGCTTGTGTATAATTCTCAAACTCAGCAAACCAGCAATCCTGACGGCGTGTTCTTTCGGTTTCCTGGATGGGGCTTTACAGAAACCATTGAGTATCTGGATACTAGTCAGCTTTCAATCAGTACGTACACCGTCATACCGCAGGTCTTCCAGCGGCATATGTATAATGGATGTTTCGATCGCTCTCTGCCTGTCTGTTTGTCCATTCTCTCTGGCCAACGTGGTCCGCCATTCACCTGCGAGCCCGCGAGAGTCGGGCCTTGTGTGACCGGTGTGTTCTCATCGATGGTCGTGTTTGTAGCTGCCTACTTTGCGACGATAGTCCAGAAGTTTACGCTCGCTGGATACACCAGGGGAAAGGACATCCGAGGAGCACCGTTTGATTTCAGGAAAGCACCGAGTAAGTAAGACCGAAGTGGTAGATTGGTCTAGAGAAGGGGGTAAGTATTTCATATCCTTTGGAGTATTTCATGTGCTTGAGTTGGGTGTCCAGCTGCTTGGCCTTTTTGCTCTGCAAGGAGTCTGCTGGCACATGGTAAAGTCTGGCCCGTCGTGATGCCTGCCTCGAGCATTGGGTCCAGACAAAAAAGTGTGGGCTAATTGTCGCGGTGCTAAAATGAGCTCTAAATGCTGATCTCAGCCCTTTCACTACCGAGAGGGATCTCGGTTCCTCCAGTGCATTTCGCCTAGATCTGAGAGACCCTTATGAGAGCACATGAACTGGCCGGTCTGGAAAAAACCAGCAGCTTCTGGTTGACCACGGGTGTCTCTTTGAAAGCTCGGATCATCACTGATCGCCGAAATTGAATAAGTGCATTTGTCCAAGCTTTAAATTAGGGCCCGTGACCATTAACTGAGCACCACCCTCTCCCCAAGGATGAGAGCCGCTTGGTTAAATGTGATTTCAGTGCAGCTGACTGCTGATTCTGAGACATGACGTGTCCCTGTGATCTCCTCACCGTGTGAGTTTCTGCTTGGTCGTTGAAGTTTCTGTGGATAGATTTTGCAAAATCGATAGCTTTTGTATCACCAGTGCATGCAACCTCGATATGGATGACATACTGTCACCGCACAGATTGATGGCAGTCATCACATTTGTTGAGCTTGATTTTCCGGCAGGTGGCAAGAGGCTTTCAACTTATTCATGCCTAGGTGTTGTGACGCTGCCAAAGTTTGTAGGAATCGTTTATAAGGCAGCTGTGGTTCATTTGTGAGGAGTGCGTTCTTGGTTAGTCAAGGAAAGCAGTCTTGACGTAAGCGCCCTGTCTCACCCCTTCTGCTTCTAATTGAACCTTCGACTGTATAGGCTGTGACCATTTTGTATAGTGTACACGACGAACAGTAATCGATGATAGGAAAGTGGTATGGTATATTTGAATCGTCGGGTTGTATTGGAAACCAAAGTAGCATCTGTTTGTAAAAAGTAAAGATCAGCTATTTCAACAGTCTAATTTATGTAGCAGTAGAAGACTCCTAGCAGACTTTTACCACCTTGCAGCAGGCAATAAAGAATTGCCTACTTCAGGACTCGAACATGTAATCCCGAGTCGTGAAATGTGAGCACTTTGCTGCTTCACCAAGACTTAACATGCTGGATATATGTGAGTCATTATCGGCTGTCTGGCAGCCTTGAGGACTATCATGAAGGCTGAATCTTGAGGTCCTTGATTCGAACCTTGTTGCTGGTGCAGAGTTTTTGATGGTCAGCTGAGCATGAGCCAGGCTGCCTGCCTTTCCCACCAGGGGCAAGACAGTGAGCTTGTTTGGCCCAGCGGCTAAGGTGCTCGCCGCGACCAAGGTCTGGCCGAGGTCGTAGGCTCTAGCCCCGTAGTCATGTGTGAAGCACCTCTGAATAGAGATTAAGTTCTCTTGGGGCGTTATACAAATGAATTAGATATTATTTTTTTTTATCAAAGGAGAACCTCAGAAATGCCCAGTTTAAGGACAAGACCTCCTGTCAGGAGTGGTTTATTCTGTGTTGCTGATACTGCTCTTCTCAGCAGTGCTTATCAAAGCAAGTCAGACCGGATCTTCGGCTGATAAAGGTACATAATTAAGCAAGTTGGTGCTTTACAGTGACAACGTGCCGGTGAGTTACCAAAGTGCTGCTTTGTGACCTTTTAGTAAACACACGTTACATTTTCTTAGGTCGTAGAGTTAGCATTGCTATAAGAGTGGCAAGGAAAGTGCAGGCTTTCTAAAATAGGTGGCAATGGGTGGGAGCACAATCACTAGACAAGATGTCTAGTAAAGGTTTTGTTTGCATTTTATATGTGTTTGGTCATTTTGTGACGGTTTTACCCCGTAAGAAACAAAGTAAACTAAAAGTAAAGGTTAGCTTGAGCTCCGTTGCATACGTAAGGCGCCTGTGTAGACATTCAGTTCTCTTTGGGGGGGCTGTTTTTTTAAATGCGCAGTGAGCTCATGGTCACGTTTTGCCTCGTTTGCCAGCAGCTGGCAGGATGGCGTTGGCTCTGACACATGTCGTAGCATGGGCGAGGCTGAGATCGAGGAAGCTGGTCCTGCTGTTCTACTTGGCATCGGCATGTCTCTGTCTTGCTGTTTCTCGGCTTTTCCGAATTTGTGGCAGGCATCTATAGTTGATTTCTAGCTAGCCAATGAAGGGCTCGACTGCCACTCGGCCGGCCCGGCTTTCGACCTTTGGAATGAGCAGACCTCCGAACCCAGCTCTGGGCTGAAGCGACAGCCGGATGTGTGCGTGCACGAGTGGCCTTAGTGCCCAGGCCTTAGTGCGCCATGTCTGCGCCTGGGCCTAGCGCCAGTCGAAGTTCGTGTGCTGTGCACATGCTGTGCACATGCGGTGCTGCTATTCAGGGTCCTCGGACTGGGGCTCTAACTGGGCTTCCCGTGCTGGTACTGCCGGTGCTTTTAAATCGGCCTACTGACCGAGGAAGCAGCCGCCCCTCAAGTAAGGTAGCCGAGCCCTCGGTAAATGGCAGGTTCCTAAACAGGTGCCTCGTTCTTAAAGAGTGCACTAGGAAATGCCATTGGGTGACTTATACTCAGCAAGTGACTCTAGCACTTTCGTGCTCCTATTTATGATCTGGTGTGGGAAGGTGAGGCTTGTCTATCAGCCTATCAGACGAACTATTGATTTCAAGCAGCAGACACATGCAGTATATATCAGTTACCTGTGCCCGAATCAAATAGGTTGGACCACATGGGTTGGAGCACGGGTATGAAATCAGGCGAAGTGCCGAAGCGTTGTATGGGAATTAAGTTGGTTGCATCCTTTTTATATAAATTCCATAGGCATGGCCTGATGGGGCTGTTAGTCTCTGTCGGAATGACTGCTTTGGTTAGGGTACTGCTCACTTCTCGAAACTGTGTGTGTGTGTTTGTGTGTGCGCGCGTGCGTGCATGCATGTGCATGCCCGTGTGTAAGAGAGAGAGAGAGAGAGAGAGAGAGAGAGAGAGAGAGAGAGAGAGAGAGAGAGAGAGAGAGAGAGAGAGAGAGAGAGAGAGAGAGAGAGAGAGAGAGAGAGAGGCATAAGGCATAATCTTAACATGTGCTATATGCTGTATTGCCTGTGTGACTGCCTTATTGCTCCCAGGCGACTTACTGGCCCTGGCTGGCTAGCCTCCCATCTGGCAGTATGGCATTCCAGAGACCGTAGCAGTTAAATTGGCTGTGAGGGCTGCAGGTCAGGAAGCTAAACTGATGGTGTTTTTTCTGGGACATTGATGGGTGCCAGGTGCTCGGTCGTATCGTCTTTTGGCTAGAACTCAGTCGTTCCAAAGGTCGTTCCACCCACCCTCCAGATCGGAGCAGCGGCTTTTCGGCCTTAGATTGCCAAGTGTCCCAAGCTGGCGTTGTCCTCTGCCTGGCTTCTAAGCTTTTATGACCCCATTAGCGTGTTTCTTCATTTTCTTTTTCCTACGGTTTTCAGGGGCTTCGAGCTAACGGCCTCACACCCATTCTCTCGCAGATGAAGCAGGCGTTTCTCTTCTTGCAGACGAGGCAGGCGAGTTCTTCGAGGCGCTCGGGCAGCTGGTGGAGGAGACCTATGCGAACAATTCGTACCGGAAGGTCGTTCTGCTCGGCCACAGCATGGGCAACATCATGTTGCTGTCGTTTCTGCAATCGAAGTCGCAGGCGTGGAAGGACAAGTTCGTGCAATCGTACATTGCCGTGTCAGCTCCGTTCGGCGGCTCCACGAAACCTCTTAAACTCTTTGCCTCCGGTGAGCACTGGCGAGCGCTCGCCACTCGTCGCGAACTACTCGTCTGGTGGTGGTTGTCGCTCGCAGCATATCTGGAGCCGCCAGAGTGCACTCGGACGGTGGCACATCGTGCACCTCGTCCGTGGGCATGCTGCTCTGTGCACCAAGCAGTGTGAACTGCGGGGCAGGGGCTTCATACCGAAGCAGCCGGCATGCTTTGCTTTGCTTTGCTTTCTAAATCCATCCGGATATGGGTAAGCTACAGTGGCGCTTCGGGCTTTAGCCACTCACCCAAGCACTGCCGACCATTCGTGCATATGTGAACGCATGTAGTGATAGTGTGCACTCAGTTGCAAGAAGACCCTCCAAGTATCGCCCCAGCTACTGTGCCTGCTACTGTGTTCCAATAATAAGAGGATCTCCTACAATGCCAGGTGCACCAAAGTTGTGCACAAGCCCAAAAACAAGCACATACACTGTTCGTATGTATGTGTATAGTATGATGTCGGCCCACCACGATTCTTTGTGACCTCTTTTCTCTACCCTGGCATTGAGGCCACAAGCTTCTGCCCTGTCTCCTCTGTTGTAGCATTCCAAGTCGGCTTCTGATGTAGGCCGAACACCTGCCTTAGTTGCCTGTCGATATCGTCCCATGAAAATTCCATGGGGTTGAGATCAAGCGACTGATTGGGCCACTGCATCTGCCCCATACTGGATTCGTCAAACAAGTGCTTTATTAGCCTGGCAGTGTGCTTACGGTCGTTATCTTGCTGCCAAACATACCGATCTCCCAAGCAGAGTATTCGCGCTTTCGAGTCCAACTTTCTGGACCACCTGAGGTACATGTGTTGGTTCATAGTACCTTAAATCTGATGCAGAGCTCCATCCCCTTGTGCAGCAAAAACCAGCCCCAAAATCTTCACCGATGTTCTACCTAGTTTCTCAAAGCAGTCATGCCCGTATGCCTCTACTTTCGTTTGGCTAACCCTTATGCATTGCTTTCTCTAGCCAAATATCGTTAACTTACTTTAATCAGACCATGAAACAGAACTCTAATCGTCGCAGCTTTAGTGGGCGTGACTGTGGACCGGCCGACAGCCGTCTGCTTTATGACGGCTGGTGAGCATGCGTCTTGCTAGCCACCGGAAAATGCCACTCGCAGTAAGCTCTAACTTACCATAGATTAACCATATCGATTCCTGTAGCATCTTTGTGTGACCGTGCAAGGTCTCGAAGTGTTGACAGTTCAATTCTGAGGTGCTATAATCTTAATGAGCCGGTTATGCATTCCATCGGTCCAGATCTAGCCACCCGGACCATCGAGCCAGTCGCAGAATATTTGCTGATAGTGTAGTGCACAGTGCATTTCCTGATCCTAACCCGTCGTCCAATCTCACGATTATTTTGGCCCTGTTGATGCAGCATTGTCAGCATCCCGATAATATGGCCCGTGCAGTGTATCGAAAACCCGGTATTTTTTAGCTACACGTGGCCGATCTAGAAGTACAAGTGATGAGCGGATATAAGTTTTATAATTGCTCCACACAGTAGTGCAAAGAAATAAGATGAAGCTTGGTATTGCAAATGTTCAGAAACCCAGAAAGCTGGCACTGCCTTTAGAAATGGCAGACATTCTGACTAAAAAAGGTGGTAAGCAGTTACTTAGTGAGACCAACGCATGCTCAGTGCTTGACCGAGAGCTGGGTCTCCGACAGGAGCTTTTCTCCTTATGTTACCTGGTGGACTATTGATGACTTACCCGTCGCGAAGAACTTCAAAGATGACTTTTAGCTTTTTTTGTTGTTGCAAGCTTGTACTGTATATAGGACTACTATAGCTAGTCGCAAGGATGCGCTTGGATCATTCCCGGCTGGCAGGAGTTTTCAGATGCTCCGTAGCTTTGGTTTGTGCTGTGGCCTGCCCCAATACTGAGAATTAAGTGATTCGAGGATTCTTTTGCACATGAGTGTAGGTATATATATTTGTGCAAGCGTTCGTACACATGCTCTTTTAAGTTGTTACAAAACTGTGTACAATAAACTTAGCTGATGAAACAGCTGCATCTGTTTATCAGCAGAAGAGCCTTAGTGGCGATCACCCACCACTTGCAGTGGGCAATAACAACTGCCTGAAGCAAGATTCAAAATTGGTCCTGAAGTGGGCCAAGACTTAACCCCTGGGCCAAGACTCAGCGACAAAAAGTTGGCTAATTCAACAGCCTTATTTATATTGGAACGTTGGCATCATAACTGAGCCAGATTATGTCAGTGCTAGAGATTATTAGTGGTTCCTGAATTATACAGTCATCAAGAGCCGAACACGACTAAATGCAGGTAATTGCCGACAATTGTAGAGCACAGCAGCAATCAAGAATGCCCAGACCATATTAACTAGTCCATGTCGTTAACCTAGAGTCGTATACTGCACAGCCACAGAGAATCTACATGAGCACGGCACCAGCCAAAACTTAGAGCTGCCCAGCCATTGCTTTCGGTCTTCGTTTATTCTCGGTTAGCCTTAGGTCATGACATGCTTTCTCAAGAATGCTGCTGACTCGAGTAGACTCTCTCTGCGAGCTCTCTCTCTGCTGCTTTTGTTACCACTGACCACCAAGTCCTTCTTAAGTGCATATTGTCTTGTTCGATGCATCATTGCTGCTGCACTGTAGGATTCAAGTTCTATGTTTGCCAGCAGGAGATTTCCGGGAACAGATCGATATCCATGGCCACTGCTCATCCGGTTAGCCTTTAAAATATGGGGTATCATTTTTACACAGCTGTACCTGGTGCTCATATCCTTACCTGCCTTCCAGCACGGCAAACTCTCTACTTCCTTGCAGCATACATTGCTGACATTTACACCTAGATGGCGGCAGTAAACTTTCCATAATTGAATGGCGATAAAACCAGCTTGCTAATTATGCGAAAAACTCACGCTAGTCAGATTTGGAAAGCCTAACCCTCAAAATGGCCTTGGCCAGAATATCTCCTGTAGCCTCTGAACGAAATCTGGGTGTCCTGTTCCAAATAACTTTCACTAGATGACCTCATTACTCTACAGTCAATTTGGCAACGTCACCTAGCAATGCATTTGTTTCGACGACCGTGTAGCCAAGCACTTTCGCACGGTCACATGCTCACCGTGTGCATGAGCGCTTGTGCACGGTCTCGCACGTTCCTTGCAAGCTGTCACAGCTTTATGATGCTGAGCTCACGGGAGTGCACGCAAGGCTGGTTCATTCTTGTACCCCCTCCCCGGGTTGGTGTAAGGAGTAAGAGATAGCAGTTGGACGGGTGTTGCCAGGAGTGGCAGACAGCAGGAGCTGTGTGTGGATTCGCATTGTACGGCGAATCGTGCTGGCCGGGTGCAACACGTCACAGTGCCTGCAGAGCGCACTCGTAGGCCTCCTTCCGTGGTTTATAAGCAAACTAGGGGGCAGCTAGCTGTCTCCTGTACAAGCTGTAGCTCTGGAAAATCCAAGAAGTGACACACAGTGGGGCAAGAAATTCTGGTTGGGGTGCCTTTGGTCCTTCAGTGGCCGTTCTATGGCGAACTCGGGCAATTCAGCTTGACAGGGCTTGCCTAGATCAGAAGACCAATTTTGTCAAGGACTTGCCAAGGAGACCAGATTCTATTTTTTTTAGCCTCCGGCTTCACTAGTGACCACTGTGCTAGTAGCAAAAGCAAATGAGAGAGAGACACAGAGAGAGACAGAGAGAGAGAGAGAGAGAGAGAGAGAGAGAGAGAGAGAGAGAGAGAGAGAGAGAGAGAGAGAGAGAGAGAGAGAGAGAGAGAGAGAGAGAGAGAGAGAGAGAGAGAGAGAGAGAGAGAGAGAGAGAGAGAGAGAGAGAGAGAGAGAGACAGACAGACAGACAGACAGACAGACAGACAGACAGACAGACAGACAGAGAGAGAGACAGAGAGAGAGAGAGAGAGAGAGAGAGAGAGAGACAGAGAGAGAGACAGAGAGAGAGAGAGAGAGAGACAGAGACAGAGAGACAGAGACAGAGAGAGACAGAAACAGAGACAGAGAGAGGGTGAGACAGAGAGAGGGAGAGACAGAGACAGACAGACAGACAGAGAGAGCGCATTGGTTGCTGTAGCGGAGGCAGCAGCAGCACATGACATACCGACCTTACCTGCTGCTACTTAATCGATTAAACCGGACGATGCTGGATTGCTTACCCCGAGGGCTGCACTTGATTCCGTTCCTGCTCGTGCCAGGTGAATGAGTTGGGCAGGCAATCGAGTGGCGGAAGCAGAATCGAAGAAGTAAAAGGCGGTCCCACAGCCCTGAGCCACCGTCCCACACACCGCTGGATGCATCCTTGGCCTGGCCTGCACCCTGCTGCCGATGACGTGCTGACGATACTTAAACGTGCTGCTTCTTTTGGCGTTCGCTTCCAGGCTACAACTTGGGCGAGCGTTTCGTGAACGCGCTGACGTTGCGATCCATGCAGCGCACCTTCCCCAGCTCGGCGATGCTGCTACCGTCTGAGCTGGCCTGGTCTGTCAACGAGACGCTGGTGTATACGCCGAAGCGTAACTACACGCTCGCCGACATGGAGGCGTTCTTCAGCGACGTCGGCTTCCCAGTGGGCTGGGAGATGTATCAGCACACGAGACTGCCACAGCTCACCCATCCCGGAGTGCCCGTGTACTGCGTGTACGGCCTGAGCGTGCCGACGGACGACTACTACGTCTACACAGGCAATCAGTTTCCTGACGAGCAGCCGGACAGCAAGATCGGAGACGGCGACGGCACGGTCAATGCACGAAGCCTTGAGAAGTGCTTCGAGTGGCAAGCGGCTCCTTATAAATTTGACAGCCTCGTGGTAACCACGCAGGCAGAGCACATGGCCATTCTGGGCAATGGCGACGTGGTGTCTTTCGTCATGGACGTGGCGCACGGTCTCAGGTAGCCGTCAGCTGCAACAGGCTGCTGCGTTGGCTTCCGATGGCTGTGGACGAGTGAGCTATTTATAGCGCTGCATTATTAAGCCACTCTGTGCTTGAGAGAGTGCGCCCCATACACAGCGAAACCGCAGCATGCCGAGCGCATAGAGCTTACTGGTAGGTCGAGCTTGTGCAATTAGCAATCTGCCCGTGAAGCTGCTAGTTTGGAGCTTTTTGCACGTGAAAATGCTGGTTATCTCAAAAATAAACCTTCTTGCTTGTTTCCTCTGTGCTGTCGACGTAGTCAGCAGTGGCTCGCTCGGAACGAGCGCGTCACTAACGTACGTCACGTCACTGACGTTACGTCACGTCACTAACGTTACGTCGACGAAGCAGTCTGAAATAAGCAGACGCTTGAGCATTTTCCATGTGCACCGTTGCAGCTGGCACAGAACGGCAGGACGAGCCTGACAGTCACAGCCGTCAAGCACTGCTAAAATTTTCTAGTTAGGTACGTAATTTTTTTGGTAAATGCAAGTTGTAAGTATAGATAACAATGTTAAACAAATATTTGACAGCTGAGTAGAATGAAAAGCGTAAGTCAGCGTAAGCTATTGGATCCTGGAATGCATTTTTTATCTCCCCCCAACCGGTCTCAGTAGCTTTAGATAGAAATGAATCAGACGTAGCTAAGTGGTGGTGGCTTGAACTTGGCCTGACCTAAATAGTGGCGTGGCCTGAACGCTAGAATGAAACCAATGCATTACCGCTGCACAACGGCAATCAAATTGAGTGCTCCGAGCAAGACCTGCAGCAAAACCGACCAATTTACTGCAATCGACTGCGGTGACCCTACAAGGCAATCTACCGTTAGGGATCTATTGTTGATTCCCCGTATCATGCAATTCCATGTGCACGAGCTCGTTCCATCGCGCATAATTTTGTGGGTACTTTCGAATGATAATGTAGTTTAATAAGCAAACCAAATTAGAGCTTCGCTCAGACGATTTTCTGTGAATTTGGCGGTGGATTCCAGCAGATTACGGTAGTGGTCAGTGTCTTTGGAGTCTATCTCCACGAGAAATTGGGAGCGAAATAACACGAAATTTGGTGGGTACATTATAGGGACCGGCTCAACAATATTCACTCAAAATTTATTTGTGATTTTCGCCTCCGATTTACGGTTGATTTTCGTTTTATTAAAGAGAATTACGGTAATTCGTCGAACCCGAAACGAGGTATATTGCTCGAACTTGCTTGTTTCTACTCTCGACAAATCAGCTGCCCTGTTCAGAAGAGTTTGCAGAGGCCATTTCTTGGGCTGTCCTACAGCAAGTACATTTACGTTTTCTTGCTTTGTAGTAAAAAGTACAGCGACCGGGCGTTCCCTCCCAGGCATTGAGCTCTCTAGTTATCCCCTGACAGCGGAAGCGTGGTGAAGTTGCAGGCAGCTCATGGAGCCGGCGTGTTTTCCGTCAAAGGCTTGAAGTCAGAGTTAAATAATGGTTTTGGGCAAATTGTGAAGGCAAAATTTATGTGCATAGTCGAATGTCATACCTTACCTATCAATGTTTGGACCGATAGTAGTTTGGTTTTATCATTTAGCTTCAAGGGATTTGACGACTTACTGTAACTAACTTCCGAGAGTAGATAGGAATTCAAGCGCTGCATGGCAGTGTCGGAACCACTTTGATCAAAAGAAAATAAGGCCGAGTATCGTCAGCACGGAAATGACTTTGAATGTCGTATTATCTTCCCTAGTCCGGGCAGTATTCATCGAAAAGAGAAGTGGGCCTAGCACGAACCCTCGTAGATGACATATGTCACCCGATCCCTGAGTATTCGCCGCTATAAGAAATTCGCTGTCCTCTCCACGTGGTGTGATCTCAGCCATTTTTCTGCAGGGGTCATGGAGGTGAACAATATTCTTCCCATCAGTAATTCATGATCGCGTGTCAAAGGCAGACGAGACATTTAGATGCGTACAAGTGAAGTGCATTCACTCGTTCGTGGTGGTCGTTGTGCGTGCGAAAAGGCAACTAGTCAGTGCATAGATATCAAGTGCCTGGTCTCAGCCTACTGAGCCCTATATGTGTACACGATTGCCAAAAGTCGGGGTCATCCGAAGCTGTAATATTGGGAATCAAATATGCTTCGGCAGCTCACTGTCTGTGCCGATTCATTATTCGTGGAAGATAAGAAGAGGTTGCCAGTGGCTTATGATGAAAGCAGGAACAACCAAAGTGAGTGAATGGGATCATTGCAGCGCGGGACAGGAGGAAAGACCTCTAAGAGAGAACATTCATCTGAAAGAACATATTAGACACATTGGCCTCGCAGCAGCAGGCTAGCTAGTATCTGGGACTTGCATGGGTATATAATTCAATTCATTTGTATAGCGCCGTAGGAGAACTTAATCTCTACTCAGGCGCTTCGCATATGTCACTGGGCTCGAGCCCACTACCTCGATCGTGAAGGCGTGCACATTAACCGCTCGGCCAAACCAAGGCTAACTTCAGCAAGTTAGTGGCCTTTCAATTGCTAATGTCATGGTTTCTGAAATTAATGGAATGAAGAGAGTCAGATTCTGAGTAAGGCCTAGACGGATCAAAAGCTAGATAGAGCTTTGTGCCATCCCAAAGAAATGAAGGTCGACATTTTCTTTACGTCAATGATGTCGGCCAGAGGTAGAGTATAGATTGAAAAAAGAGGAATACATTACAAACACGCTGTCGTAGGGGGTCTGAGTTATATATGCATATACAGCATATAGGTTTGTATACATACAGAGTATATAAGAGATACGACTAATAGACTAACCAAATAGTTATGGCAGAGCCCTGTCATCATCCAATTGGAATACCTCACCCTCGATTAGCTATCACAAGGATAGTAATAATATTAAGATTAATAAGAACGCATTTGCATGCTGACCCTGTGCATGTCACTCTCTAACCATGTAATGCTTGTTGTCTTTGAGCATGCTCCACTAACCATTCGATCGTGCTTCCTTTGCAGCAAATGTAAAGTGCCAAGAAAGAGATGGAGTTCTCTGAGAGCGCTACATCAAATGTATTATTATTATTGTTATTCAGACATTTGTACAGTCTCCTAAGGAGGCCAAATCCCTTTCTAGGCATTTTTACGTATGCTGGAAAAGAAACGGGTTTTCTAGCAGCAATCACGTGACGTCAGCCTTAATCGGGGTGAGCTTATCGAACAGACTAGTCATTGGATGAGCACTTTGCTCACGCTTCCACTGTCAAGTCAGCCTACTGTCAGCTGAGGAACATGGCTAATATTGGGGCCTGCTCAAACAAGAGTACGACAGCCAACCTACTTCATGAGCATGTAACATCGCTGCTAAATTGCTGGATTTCCCTTAATTCAGGACTCCCGACATGTACCCTTAATCGCTGGTAACTGATTCAACACTCAGCAGCTCATCTGGTGTGTCGTCAACAGCGTGGCTTTCACATCACTTCTGTCTGAGCTTCACTCGCTCATTGAGTAGACTTCGAGATCCTCTCTCTGGCTCACAGGTAATAAGAATAATAATGCGCTTTATAAAGCACCCTCAGAGAACTCAATCTCTCTCTACGAGCTTTACATTTGCTGCAAAGGAAAACGCGATTGAATAGTGAGTAATATCATGCTTTATAAACAACATGAATAACATGGTTAGGGGTGACATGCACAGGGTCAGCATACAACTGTGTGGTCTCTTCACTCGTCTGCACCAGGCTACCTACGGGACCTCCTCGCTCCTTCGGTCACGTTCTCCCAAACCACCCGCTCGTCGGCTTCCAGACATTCGCCGCTCCTCGCACTAAATTAAAATTTTTGAGCGATCTGGCCTTCGGTTCGTATACACCAAAGGCACGGAGCTCTGTTTTGGCTTCTGTCTCTACTCGCACTGAATTACCACAATTTAATTCTCAGCAACAAGTGAATCTGTTCCACTCAGCTCTCTCTGCATCAGAGTGATGTTTTCTCTGTACCTGTCTGCTTTTCGTGCCGTACCTATTTGTTCATAATTTAGATAAGTGTTTAACAAGTGGTACCAGTACTAACCAGTGGCTCCGAGCTTTTTTATCCTTGTCTAAGCGTTGTACCTTTCATATTATTAACCCTTGGTTATTGCTTTCTATTATCTCAGGATTCTATCAAAGCGATTTATTATGATTAATTTTATTGTTACTGGCTTACGAATAGGTCATTCGTAAGAGCTTTTCTGTGCGGTTCTCAAGAAAGCACCAGTCATAATGTGCGAACTTGCTCAATTACTGACGCTCTCAATAAAAATAAAATTGCAATGCTAGTGCTACAATTATCGCTTACAAGTCTTGAGCGGCTTTCATTACGAGGATCTCGGCAAAAAATATGCCCTCACTAATCTGCCATGCAAAGGCAAAGCCACTAAAAATTCCTCAAAGTTCAAATATGAAATGCCGCCACTGTGCGATGATCCGAACAGATCAGAAGTTGACCCTTGGGAAAGTTCAAGTTACATCCGCTGTCACGATGCAGTAGTATGCCTTAGATTGCCGAGATGTTGGTCAGCATTTTAAAATTAAATGTAATCAGATCTCATATTCGGGGCTATGATGAATGCTAGTATTTTCCCTAAGAAAATTCTGATTTGTGGCAAAAGCTTGGATACATAATTGAATCTTGTAAAAATGACTGTCTTGTAAATATTGATAATTAAAGTTTACTTTGTCAAGAAGGGAGACAAAACCCTATTTTCCGATTGCAAATCATTTGTGATAAGGATGTGAGAATATGAGTAAAAACACTCTCCGAAAGAACCAGCGGCAGTAGCATCGCTCACAAGGCTTAACAAAGGCAGCAAGAAAGTTGCGGACAAGTATTGTGACTTCTAATAGAATAGGCCATCAGCAATTATTTCAAAAAATGGATACTAAAGACTCTGAAAAGCTCCTACGTAAATGAATGGTAGCGTCGCTTGCTTGCAGAGACACGGTAAGACAGCGAAATACACCTTGGGCAGAATAAAAAAAAATCACTAGCACCGCGATCTCACGACCATTATTTTTTAATTCTTTGTCTCTAAATTAAAAGGAGATCATTAGCGCTTCAACTGATGCACAATTGAGCCACTCGTCTGGTCAGTCATCAATGCCGCAGTGGCCAAATTGTACCGCTTCTCTCCGAGCGTCACCGGGCCCCTATCCAGCATCGAATTGACTTCAAGATTTTCTGTATGCCTTTACAGGTCATTTCAATCGCTTGCACAAGTCTACCAATCCGACCTACTCGCTTCTCCTGTCATGTGCTCTGGCAGCACCCGCTCTTCGGCTTATCTTGCGCCCCAACGGAAATTTTCTTTCTTTTTCTGTGATTTGAATGCTTACCTGCATGCATGACTCAGTTCAACTTACTAACCAGGAATCCTGTTATCACGTAACCCTGAGTATCTTCTTTTGCACTTTTGCATGCTGGTTTTAGCACGATACTTGCATTTTATTATCCCCTGGTTATTGCTTCTCTTGCGGCAAGTTGGAAAGTGCACGGATAGAGATTTGCTTCTCCTGGGGTGACGTACGAATGGCTTATTATTATTATTATTATTATTGATTGAAATCCTTATTATTATCACATTCTCTGAATCGACGACGTCGAAAAGAAAGCTAAAAATTCACTTTTTCCTCCCAGTATTTACTCAGACCGTGTGAATTGTCTTTCAAGTGCTTATAAATATTAAAATTCGTCGTGGTCTTATGACTAATAATTTGACACTTCCCTACTGGCATATGTAAAGCGTATGGAAAGATTTTAATTATCTTACGACATTGTAGAAAAGGAAAAGATAATAAGAATAAAATTGGACCTCTGATGTGCAGCTGAGGGTAAAGAAATAGCAGAAAATGCACAATGGGATGGAGCGTAATATGACTAATTTCCACAAATTTTACTGCAATTGCGCGGTCAGCACCGCATCGGGTGCGGAACCGCCATAGGATCTGCTTGTCCTAAGGAACTAAAGGGGTTTATCATGAATTACCTGAAATTTGACAGGGTAGGGTAAGAAAAATCTGCGACGCGGTAGAGTCTAAGCGTGCGGGTTGTATTTTAATGGTACAGGCAGTACACGCGTGGGAGTTTTGTCCAAGTCCGATAGTTACTACCGTATGTGTAGACATTTACGCATTTGCTCAGGAAAATTTTCTAAACTTCACTGAAAGGATTTCAAGCAAATTTGGTAATCTAAAGCTTACTAGTCGTCCGAGAAAGTAAAAGTTGCTAAGCAGCAAAACGGAAGCTGGGTAGTCATATCTATGGAACTGAGTGCTGTAAGCATCGAAGAAGTAGCAGCGAGAGACCTTGAGGAGTTAACACGTTTGGCAGTTATTGGTGACGGTTAAATGTATAGGCAAAACTAGGATAATTGATCAAGCCTCACGAAAAATTAGGAAGCTTGTGTTTATTACGAGATATACGAGTAAGCGTGCTGCATAGGCCGGAAAATCCGTAAGAAGTGAGTTACATAAGTCAAGATGGGATATCAAAAAATGCATGGACCAGCTTGGCTGTGTCTAAGCAGTCCCGAATTTATTTTTGAAGTGGTACCTAGCTAAAATTAGGTAGGCTTGACTGGTGAAGCTAACGTGGTCGTCTAGTGAAATGTCGCTATGGGGCAGGACACCCAAATTACGTCCAGATACTATAGAAGAAATGCTGGCCGATATCATTTTGTGGTTTAGGTGTTCCAATTTCTAGTAACACTAGTTTTTCCGATGAAAAGTAATACTTTGTTTCTGATTTAATTTGAGAAATTTTGCCGCCATCCAAGTGCAGTGAATTATGTCCGAAATCGGTTGCAGCACATTTCCCCCGGACATTTCCTCGCCGGGGTACGACATTGTTGATGAATGTATAACTATTAATGTATGTTGATGAATGTATAACTAAGAATACCGATATATATATATATATATATATCCGATCATGGATGGCAGCAAATTTTCTAAAACTAAACGATGATAAAACTAACTTACTAGTTATGGGCAAACCTAGTGTTATTCAGAAATTGGAAAGGCTGACTTTCAAAATTGGCTCTGCCAGCATATCTCCAGTTGCATCAGCTCGAAATCTAGGTGTCTTATTCCAAAGCGACCTCTCGTTAGACGACCACATCAGCTCCACAGTCAAATCAGCCTATTTTCAGCTTCATAACATTGCTAAAATTAGGGCTTGTTTAGATAAGGATACCACGTCCAAGTTGGTCCATGCATTCGTGACATCTCGTCTCGACTTCTGCAACTCACTGCTTACTGGCCTACCAGCATGTGCGATCAGGCGATTGCAGCTGGTGCAAAACTCTGCAGCTAGGCTTGTCTGTCGTGAGCTTCGCAGTTGCCACATTACTCCACTTCTCGCCGACCTGCACTGGTTACCAGTCAAGCAACGGATTGACTTCAAGGTTTTGTCGCTCACTTTTAGGTCTCTTCATTCTATGGCTCCAGCCTATCTTTCAGATATACTACCCTATCAGGCAAAGCATCGTACCACTCGCTTTTCGGAATCCAACAGTCTAGAAATACCTCGTACAAACCTTAAATCCTTTGGAGACCGTGCATTTAGCTCGTATGCTCCCACAGCCTGGAACTCCCTCCCGACCTGCATCAGAACATCCCCTGACCTGACCACATTTAAAAGAAACTTAAAAACATACCTATTTAGGACAGCGTTTAGTGGGTCCTTGTGATTCGTCCTCGATGTGCTTATGCGTGCTGACACTGTTCATGCTGCCACTAACCACATTTGCATGCTGACCCAGTGCATGTAACCCCTAACCATGTTATTCATTTTGTTTGTTTTTCAAGCATGATTTTACTTACTATTCTATTGCGTATCACTTTGCAGCAAATGTAAAGCGCCTAGAAAGAGATTAAGTTCTCTGAGGGCGCTTTATCAAGTGCAATATTATTATTATTATTATTATTATATGATAACATGAAGTTTGCGCTCTATTGAAATAAAACCAACTCAGTATATTTGGAAAGATGGATGGATGAGAAGGATGGTTTCTAATGGAGCGAGTTGCGGCGGCTGCGGCGGCAGCGGCGTCGGCGAGCTATACAGTTCGGTCCCGCTCGACGCCACCAGGCACGTGTTCGTACCCGTCAAAGCGGGCGCGCGCTACAGCGTGCCTTGCGTTCCTGCAAATGAGCGAGAAGCCTCAGAGGTCTACTGAGTATAACTCGATCTCAAGAGATCTTGTTAAGGCCTAATACGCACTTATTAAAAAGCAGAATACGAGCAAGGGTGGATTTAGGCGGCGGAGGTGCAGCCGCCATAAACCCTAAATCCTAAACCCTAAACCCTAAAACCCTAAACCATATACCCGGAGGATGTCCTACCCCGGGGGGAATGTCCGGCGGGGAACGTCCAGGGGGAAATGTCCGGTGGGGATCGTCGAGGGGGAAATGTCCGTACCCCTCGGAACTCTACACCGCGTCTCTAAATAAGGTATGACAGTACCCGGTTTAGCACTGTGACAGTGATACATAGGCATATTGAGAGGCACTCCTGAAGAATCTAGCGTTTAATGGTTTTAAATGCTGTCGAGAGATATAGGAGAACACTTGCAGAGAGGCCTTGCCCTTATCAAAATTTCTCAAAATGTTATTGCTTACTTTTTAATGACTGGCGTGACAACAGGGGTTTTCAGATGCCTAGCGACTGTACCAATAACCGCGGCGATATTTAGGATATTTCTTACGGTGGGGGGGGGGGGCAACAACGGGACTACGCACCTCATATGCGAGCTGCTGGGACACGGTCTAAAGAACCAGTGGTTGCTTTTTTCTTTTAGCATGAAAGCATTACGTAACGGTGATATCAACAGAGCCAAGCCTGTAGGAGGAGAGCGAAATAGAGCCGTACGGTGACGCCGTGGCACGGTGCAGCCCAGCGAGGATGATGGCCGCGAGGCGATCGAGTTCATAATCATTTCTATCTTAGAAACGAAGAATTCTGAGAAACGCGCTGCCAAATCGCACCTGGGATCACTAGGTAGAGCCAGTTTCGAGTCGATGCGCTGCCTGATGCGGCCGCCAATGCAAGCCTGCAGCGTCGATGTGACAATCTTGATGTTCGCTACAGAAAAGCCGAACTGTGGAGTCTTGCACAGAGTGCATACATTTATTGAATGGGCAGGAAGACGTGCAAGAAACGAGTCACTCAAGTGTAGACGGACGTCACAAATGCACGGACCAACAAGCATGGCTGTAGCGTCCTTATGTAAGTAAGCACACCCGAATGGTTTCGAGCTACGTAACTTAAAAGCTTAAAACTAAAAAACTTGATCTACGTAAAAAGCAGGCAGGCTCGACCGTGCAGCTTACGTGGTCATCTAACCAGGGTAATTTCAAAACAAACTGGTATATAGCGACTAAAAGAAGGTTTTTCGTGATGCCCTCAGACAGACGAGCACATAAGTACGATTCGTGCTAGCCGCTTGCACGAAAACGAGCGTCCGCAATTATACTCTCGCCCACCCACGAGCTTAATAAAATATCGACTATACCCCATCAGAAGAGACGAAGGGACAAGCTTGCTTCGAGCTGCGTCAATGCCAGACACAGGAAGTATGTTGACTCACAGGCGATCTTTCCACTGTGATGCATCATCAACCCCACACAGAACAACGCAGGAAGAAGAAAATGACCTGGTTCGGTTCGTGATTTCGACTTGTCCAAGAACAAGGCAGTTGCTAGGTCAAGACTCCAACAATGGAATCTTTTCGAAAAAGTGGTCACAATTACGATATATTGAAGGCGTCACCACCACTTGGGGCCTTTCTTCAGAAAAGAAAGTAATCTGGTATTCTGTTTCGAAATTAAGGGCCTCGTGAAGGCCTAACAAATCACTCCTGACTCACAAGAATAGAGACTATTTGTAAGTTTGAGTCTTTAGGCTGTGCTTTTGCACAATGGAAACCGTCCTCCATCTATTCCAGTAGCACACGTGCTGTCCAAATGAAAGAAACATGCGATAACTTAAAGCAGCCACTGAATTCCATTGAGTATAACAAGTACAGCTGGCTTCTCAATTAGGCTTGATGAAGAACTTGGTGAAAGCCGGACTTTCTGGCCAGCTTTCCGATACCTGCATGAAAAATTCCCTCGACTCAGCGAAGCGAAGATTAAAGAGGGAGTTTTGTTGGTACTCAGATTCGAGAGCTCTTCAAAGATGACCGGTGCAATAACTTGCTGCAGGCTGAAGCGAAACAAGCATGAAATTATTTTCGCCTAGTCACTACAAACTCCCTCGAGAATATCAGGGCAGAAAACTATAGGGAACTAGGAGAAGACACGGTGTTACAGTATCAGAAACTTGGCTGAAAGATCCACTCCCTTCATTCCCATTCGGATTTCTTCATTGACAAGTGGGGTATGGTTAGTGATGAACATGGCGAAAATTTTCATAAATATATCGCAACAATGGATCAAAGATACCAGGGGAAATGGTCCACCACAATGCTGGCTGACTACTGCTGGACACTCCCCAGAGATGCTCACAAACAGCTGTACGAAAGACGGGCGAAGAAATCTAAGAAGTAGTCCATCACCTCATTTTTACAGCAATTAACCATAGGCCTATTACTATTTGCATGCATTTCGTGATTTAAATATTAATTGATTGTAGATGACAAAAATAGTAGAGCCAATTGTGAAAGTGATTGTCACATTCGTGTTAAGCACATACAAATTCATATGAAAAACTAATTTTGTTTCAGCAGGATGACTTTTAGAAAAAGACGTTGACCAATTTTATCATTATTATATAACTAGTAGGACCCGCGCGTATCGTATTATGCGGCTGAGGTATAACAATAATGATACTATATTTGTATAGCGCCCGAAGACAACCTAATCTCTGTCTGGGCACTTTAAATACGCTGCAAAGGAAGCGTGGTCGAATGGTTAGTGGTAGCGTGTGCTCAATGGCGCTGATGCGCATCGCGAGCTGCAGTAAGCGCTCGACGGAACGCCGTAATTCTAGCGCTCGCAATAAATCGACAGAAACAACAGAAAATGACGCGGCAGATCGTAGGGACAATCGCTGCGGAACAGGGAGCCACGAACGGCCGACAGACACGCGTGGCCACGCGGCAAAGCCAATTCGCGGCGCGACGAGTCGTCGCTGCTGTCGCGTAATGCACCGGCTAACGTCTAACGTTGGCGTTAGTTAGTTTTCTGGGATGCCATTGCTTAAGCGCTCGGACTTCCATCTGAGGCGTGGGCGTTATTGAGTTCTGCGACGTTCCGCAGTCGCTCAGCGTCGTTGTACCGGCGTGCCTCGGAGCTGCTCCCGACGACTCGCTGCCTGACCGGCATTCGTTCGCGTGCCGTCCGAGGTCTAGCGCCAAGGTGCGCGAGAGATACGATTCCGGCGACGCTACGCACGCGCTCGTGCCAATAAAATGATCTTGCACTTATTTGTTTACAGTGAGTTGCCATCTCGCCGGCATGAAAGACAGCGCACTAGTTTTGCAAACCATGCACAAAGGCCAAGTCTGGCTAAGTGGGCGGAGACGCAGGAAGCTCTACTCTTCTTTCCCAATTCTAGTCTGGATTCTAATTCTAGACCGGAATCGTTCAGATGGCATTTCGACGGTGAGCTCCAGATCTCTCTCTCTCTCTCTCTCTCTCGTACTAAAATTCCTTTTGACAATCCACTTGATCATTTGATAATCAGCTAGCCACACATTTTCCATTCCAATCCAGAGTGACCGCCCTTGCCCTCACGTCTTTTAGTCGGCTCATCAAACCTCCTTGCTTGCGTTACAGGTTCTAGCGTGCCCCCGCGCTCCTATCCGGGCTTCTCTGCCGCCGGTGTGCTGCTGGCTCATCGACGGCCGGACATCGCTCTTTTTCCTCGTCGTGCGCGTGCGCCACCGCGCGTTTAGTCGAGCAGTACGGAGGCTGCTCAGCTCAGCTCAGCTCAGCTCAGCTCAGCTCAGCTCGGCAGCGCGGACTGCTCAGCAGCCAGAAGCGACGGCCGATGACCTCGCGCCGACGCTTACAGACGGATACAGACAGCGGTGGCGACGGCGCCTCGAAGGGCGCACCAGCCCCGACGAATCGCAGAAGCGCTGCACTGGTGCGCGCGAACGCAGGCCCTTCCTCCATTCGGCGTCCAGAGGAAGGAAGAGCCAAAAGCGATTGGATGCTAACCCGAACTGGACGGACGCGACGATAATGCCTTTTTTATTACGGTGGCGAAAAGGCGGCCTAAAGTGAGTAGAAACATAATAGAATTCGACTGGACGCTGCAACTGGTCTGGATGCCGTATCTGGCGAGCGAGGAGCTTTCCGCAAGGAGGTTCATTCTCGGTATATTTTCGCATGTAACATTCGAAGAGTAGCCAACAAGCGACAGGCCAATGGCCAGTCAGCTTAGCTTGAAGTTGAGAGTAAAGTTAATAAAGTAGAGTGGAGCCGAAACCCGAACTAGAACTTTCGAGGCGGCCGTCGCAGAATGCGATGCCTGCAGAGGTTGCTCTTTTTTTAAAGGTGATGTAAGCAAGTTTTAAGTCTACCCGTAAACAAATACATATGTATTGAAACGATGGCGAGCTAGAGCAGCTGGATTATGCCTGCCGGGACAATACAGAATTCGCTGTTCCTGAATTATGACGCCAAGGAACCAGTTATTTGATCATATCTGATTTAGTAGTATAAACCGGAAAGAGTGTACTAGTCAGTTGGGCTCGATGAATTGGCCTCGGCACTTGAGGTGGTAGCTGATAGGCCGTGCAGCGTTCCGCCCAGTGGCTATGGTGCTCGCCCCGACCAAGCTCATGCTGAATGTATTTGATGGTAGAGGTCGACGGCTCGAGCCCCATGGCATATGCGAAGCGCCTGAATAGAGATTGAGTTCCGTTAGGACGTTATGCAAATGAATTATATATATGTATACACACACACACACACACACACACACACACACACACACACACACACACACACACACACACACACACACACACACACATATATATATATATATATATATATATATACGGAGCATTTGAGCTTTAGGCTCTGTGCCAGGCGGCAGTTTCGCGCGAGGCTTTCCGCCAGTCGACAGTTCAGTGGCGCTCTGGTCGTTGGGCGAGAGACGATGTACGCAGTGGCTGATGCAGGCGTCAAAAACCATCCATTGCGAACTAATAAACTTCTCTACGCTACGGATATGGACTTGAAATCTCCAGGTTATGAGTGCTCTTTGTTGTGGCCATGTTCCGCTACTGTCGGTACACCTGCGGACATTGGTTCTGCACTTACAAGTCACTAGCCAGGAGACAAAATTTGGGGCTTCACCGGTATTTGTCGCACGTCGGCAGTGTTTAGCGCCGTTGCGAGCGCTGCGTTTGCCGCCTAGCTCTGTCCAAACGTGGAAGCCGCTACACCCCGTTTGTAACATTTGGTGTCACAAATAGATTAATTGCTGAGGACTCTTAGCAGTCATCTTGTGGTAGTTCTGTTGCTAGTGAATACAGCAGTGAACATTAAACCCTAAAGATGAAGTTATGTAATCGCGCGATTGAGTTACGAGCTGGCACAAATGTTGGGTTTTTGATCGCTGAAATAGCTGCCTGCTCTATCGAACTTCGGTATTCAGAAAATTCCCTGTTCAACTTCTTTTAATGTTGATGCCACGCTTGACCATAATTGAGCAACTTGACGGAGAACATTGTTCTGAAATTAAGCAAACTATGAACATATGCTCATGCCATGGATTTCACAGACAGTACTCGCGGGCGAGTGTCATTTCGACGCACTAGTCTTAAGAGTATTGATACATTGAAGGCAGATGTGCGCCAGTGTCTGAAGCAAAAGTTAGAAATATCTAAAGTAAATGTCAAGGCTAACCAGCGGCCTGTTAAAAATAATGCCGAGATTGTTGAATGGTCTGACTTGAGTGCGCTAATGAGGGCAGCATGATTGAACTTGCTACACTTAACTCTAGAAGACGTCAAAGGGGATCAGGTGACCACTGTAACACAGGTGCAGGTCGAAGTTGAAGCTCAGTTTTGCGGAATTTGAAAAACCGACATAAAGCTTGAAAAAACCCAAGTTTGTGATTTTAAACGAGAGCGTAGAAATGGCTGCTAAAAGCGTGCAGATGTACAGGTACCGTAGCCTTGACTGACGATGCTACAAGGAATGAAGTGGTCGTTCTTACTGAGTCGGTTACAGCCACTGTAAAGGCTCTGATTGCCATGACTGGCTGAAGTGTCTAAAAATCTCGGTTTTTTAACTACCCACCTAGTGAAATCGTAATAAACCTCCACTGAGTTTTGTTGTTGCTTTATGGTAGCTATGCTGCATCGCAGAAGTCGATAACAAGCTGATACCCGAAAGCTGATCTGAGGCTATGGGGTCTTGCAACTTGGAAACGGGTACAAAGACTCGGCCGAATAAGAGGTGCTGGCAAACGGAAATGGCGTACTGGTTTCGAGCACTGCATGAAGACATTTTCTCAGCTGTTAGAGCGACCATTCCATCAGTCTGAAACCACACATATGAACTCTTCGTCGGCAGAGGAGTGGCTCCATAGAGTCTGCAAGCAGCAAAATGAAAGCCACTTTCGACTCCATAAATCAAGCGTTAGCATCCAACTACGCTCAGCTAGACCAATTCACATGGTTACCCACTTTCGTGAAAAATATATTTCAAGTTATGATTAAGGCACTCCTGAGAGTGGATTATATGTCGAAACGGCGATAGCGGCTCGGTTAGGAAATGCACTACTCCAGTACACCTGCCCGAGTTCCGATCCGTAAGGATAGAGGATACAAGCAAACGGACGAGGAAGCGAGCGAGTGGAGCCCCTGGAAGTGGTCCAAGTGGTGCACCCGGGGTCCACGAGCTGTTGCATGTATTTAATTAGCCAGCCTATCGGAGATCTCTTATCTCAGCTGTCTACATCGAGAAGAGAAGCTCGGAGATCTAGCATAGCGGGGGGGGGATCCCCTGGCTATGTTTAAACGCCGATTAAAGTGCAGACCTGTTGCTCTGCGGGCAGCCAGTACAGATCAGATCGCGCAACATTGGCTTTAGCAGCACTAGCCGTCAGCAAAAGCGATTAACGTTCTCAGTGAGTTCGGTCGCCGTGAGAAGTGATACCGGAGGTCGAGTTTTCCGATTCTCGTCGCGAGCTGCATTGAAGGGCAAAATAAGCGACAGGCAGAATCCTACGGTACACCTTGAAAAGACAACCACAGGCTATGCAGTGTGGCTAGTGTAGTTTGAGTGTATGCCGGCTCCTCTAATGAGCCTGTGATGTGGTATGGACACAGGTCGGTAACCGCTGGTGGCCAGATGGTGGATTCACCATCAGGGTCGGCCGCTGCACAGTTGTGGTCCTCGATGAATCATCGGGGTCACCCGGGGGACTGGAGGAGTGGAAGGCGACTCTAGTAGGAGAAGGGGGCGAAGGCAGTCGTGCGTCTTGCTGCTCCGTGCCTTGTACAACCGTTGGCGTTGTTCATCGGCTGGCTCTCTGATAGGCGAACCGAACTACAGCTAGAGCAAGAAACACATTTTACAGCCAGATACTAGCTCGAACACAGTACAGAGTTCTCGTGTTCATCCGTACTTAGAACCGCCCACAGACCAGTCAGTAACATCGCCTAGACCGTAACTTTCTGTGGCTGGTGGCCATCTGAATCGAAGACACAGTTTTAGCTGATAAGCGAAACGTGATGTAAGCTGTATTAGCTAGCGGAGATAAGTAATACTCACGGCTGCTTTTTAAGCTGCATCGCAAGGGAGCAAACGAAAACCACCGACAGGTAGAGCAGCAAGAGGAGTCTTAGCTGTTACAATTGAGCAACTATAATAATGATAATTGTAATTATTATTATTATAATACATTTGATATAGCGCCCTCGAAGAACTTAATCTCTTTCTAGACACTTTACATTTGCTACAAAGGAAGCACGATTGAATGGTTAGCGGGAGCATGCTCAATGAGAGCAAGCATAACATGGTTAGTGGCGACATACATAGGTCAGCATGCAAGTATAGTTAGTGGCAGCATGCAGTGTCAGCACGCATAAGCACTTAAAGGCCGAATCACATGTACTCACTAAATAATAATAATAATAATAATAATAATAATAATAATGCACTTGATAAAGCGCCCTCAGAGAACTCAATCTCTCTCTCTCTCTCTAGGTGCTTTACATTTGCTGCAAAGGGAAATGCTATTGAATGGTGAGCAATATCATGCTTAGAAAACGAACAAAATGAATATCATGGTTAGGGGTGACACGCGCAGGGTCAGCATGCAAATGTGGTTAGTGGCAGCACGCACAGTGTCAGCACGCATACGCACACGAAGGACGAATCGTGGGGACCCACTAAATGCTGTCCTAAATAGGTGTGTTTTTAAGTTCTTTTTAAACGTGGTCAGATCAGGGGATGTTCTGACGCAGGTCGGGAGGGAGTTCCAGGCTTTGGGAGCGTACGAACTAAATGCACGGTCTCCAAAGGATTTAAGGTTTGTACGAGGTATTGGTAGACTGTTGGATTCCGAAAAGCGGGTGGTACGATGCTTGGCCTGATGGGGGAGTATATCTGAGAGATAGGCAGGAGCCAAAGAACGAAGTGACCTAAAAGTGAGCGACAGAACCTTGAAGTCGATCCGTTGCTTGACTGGTAGCCAGTGCAGGTCGGCGAGAAGTGGTTTAATGTGGCAACTGCGACGCTTACGACAGACAAGCCTAGCTGCGGAGTTTTGCACCAGCTGCAATCGCCTGATTGCACAGGCCGTTAGACCAGCAAGCAGTGAGTTACAGAAGTCAAGACGGGATGTCAGAAATGCATAGACCAATTTAGATGTGGTATCCGTATCTAAACAAGCCCGAATTTTAGCAATGTTATGTTGCTGAAAATAAGCAAACTTGACTGTGGAGCTGATGTGGTCGTCTAATGAGAGGTCATTTTGGAACACGACACTTGGATTTCGTGCAGATTCAACAGAGACATACTGAAAGAGCCACTTTTGAACGTTAGCCTTTCCAATTCCTGAATCACACTTGGTTTGCCTATAACTAGCAAGTTGGTTCTATCATCACTCAATTTATGAAAGTTTGCTGCCATCCATATGCGCATGTCATCAGGACATGCAGCAAGGAAGTTGAGGGAATTCAACGTACTGAAGGGCTGGGAGGGATCAAAGCAAAGGTACAATTGAGTGTCATCTGCGTGGAAGTGAAAGCGTTGATTGTGCTTGGCAATCACATCGGCAAGAGGGAGAGTATAAACCGTGAAAAGAACAGGACCAAGCACGGAGCCCTGAGGTACCCCATATTTCAGCGGTTTTTCGGATGATCCTTGTCCATTCACATCAATACTCTAGGAGTCTCCCACGAAAGTAGAGCCTGAACCATTGCAGAGCAGTGCCAGTGATGCCCAGGCGAGATGAGAGGCACTCAAGAAGGACATGGTGATTGATAGTATCAAAAAAGCTGCCGAAAGATCGAGAATACAAGCAGTCAGACTCTACCTAATATGCTACGTGGGTCGAGTCAATTTCGGCTTTCTTTAAAGCTCGTCAGCCCACTCTGGGACAGCTGTCTGTTGAAGTGACCTGTTACAGTTCGAGTAATGATGAAAGACTTGTGTCGTAATACTTTGCCATGTAAAACTAGATTATTTAATCGACAGTAACAAGACAATTGGGATGCCTCTACTAGCTTTGAACATCCAAATGAGTCAATCCGTATGAGCTTGCCGATTTCCCTAGTAACAAATTTCGTAAGCTCAGGCATTTTCAAGCACCAAGGATTCACTTGGTACGTACATAACAGGTCATCGGAGTAAAGGAAGGTCGATAATAAATTCCCGCCTGACTTTACTAGCTCTGCAATAGATACATTTACGGGCTCTTAAGGTCCACTAGCCTCAAGCCAATAACGTTGAGTTGGAAGAACGCTATCAGGTAACCGGGAACAAGATTGGTGTCTGAAGTTAGGGAAGGATTTTGCCTTTCGTGCTCTTGCTTAATGCTTTGCTCTGCCATTTGCAATGGCTGACCGTGTGATGACAACCAGTTGGGCGACTCGCAGCCACACAAGTAAGTTAGCTGACGTTGGCATGCAGTCAAAACCAACGAAAAACTCGGTACCAGGCGATGCCGATAAGTTTTGGTGGACCGTTGCGGTAGAGGAAGAAGCAGAATCGCGCCCTCTGACCCTTCGTTCAATAGTGGACGCTGCCGCATGTGCCGCCTAGAATAGAACAGAGGTTTTACAAGAAATTTGACCATACCTCCTATGCACAGGAGTTCCGTTTTCAAGTCAGCAACAGCAGCCAGCTCCAAAGGTTAGAGCCTGCTGCCTCTCAAGAGTACTAAGGCGAGTCAGCCAGTTGCGTAGCCAAGGGTCGGTGATCCGTCATCCGTCACAGGAGGAATTTATTGTCAGATTGGCCCAGTTGTTAAGGTGCTCGCCCTGACCAAGGTCTGGCTGAGGTCGTGGGCTCGAGCCCCGTGGCATATGTAAAGCGTTTGAATAGAGATTAAGTTCTCTTAGGGTGTTACAATTGAGTTATCAGTTATAATTATAGTTGAATGACAGTAGTCCATGGTTGGTATGCCCCGGGCAAGGTCCAGCCCTTTTGAAAAATTCCTTGCCGCGAGGCTGGTGTCAGATGGCAAACCAAAGGCCCGGCGCTTCCGAGTAGGAACGATAGGAGGTGAAGCACCGAGACTTGGCGCTGAGTCGAGTCAGTGGTTCGAAGAGAGCGACGAGGTAGTTCAAAGCATTTGTACAAGTAACTCGAGTTTCAAGCTTTTTCATTCTAAAAACATTGCTAGTTCCTTCAGATGACAGAAAACCCCGTAGAAACTTTACGTTTCTTGCGCGTATTTATTTTTGGTACATGTTCCACGATCGCCGGACCTACAGCACGACTCCACCTGTAAATTAGTTTACATAAGCATGACGTTGGTGGCGTCTTTCTGCGGGTTACTGGGCGTAGCTCCCTAGGTCGACGCCCTCGTGACGGTTCTCAGAGAACGCACGTCAGCTCCACGCTTATAAAACCGGGGCTAACGGAAAGCTACTTTATCTACCCGCGCGGTGGCTCTGCGCCACTCCCACCTGGGAAATCCGCTTCCGCGCAACCAACCAATAACGTCGAGCCGCCGCGAACGCCGCCGGTGATAGGCGCGCTGTTACGTTGTTACATCGGGAATATTCCCCCCCATTGTACGAACGTCTCTTTGGTTGTGCTATGACTCGAAAAGCTCCTGCGCATGGTGGAGGTAAGACGGAAAATGTACGCGCAGTGCGTTCGCCTTCCGTAGGCCGATAGGCGAACGCAAGCCTGACTTGACCGCGTCGCCGGTCGGTTTCTCGCCGCCCCGGCGGCACGCTATGGCGGTTTGCTTTCGCCGCTGCGGCGACTGCTTCCGGCACCGCTTGTCCTGCGACGTTAGTGCCAGTCGTTCTCGACTGGCGGTCAGCGTGGACCGAGTTTTAGCCGCATCCCCATTCCCGAGATAGGTCGAACCAAGCGCTTTTCGCGACGTCCGAGCAGTCGCTATTACGGGGGTGAAGCCGAGGTGTCTTTAATGTTACGTAACTCTGCGCCACGTACGTGCGGCTGGCTCGTCGTACGCTCGTCGATGGTGGTTCGCCTCTGCCCCATTATGTGGCAGCGGAAGCCTGTCTTGAGGCGGACCGGCTTGCACGCGCGCCCAGGCATCCGCCGTGCGCCCGCTATTATCGTGACCGCTGCCCCTGCACCACGTGCCGAGTCCACCCTCCCCAGGACCCACCCTCGTTTCGCTGGCCCTTCGCTTTAGCCAACCGCGCCACCTCTTCGGTAGGGGCTTAACAACGTGTCTCATGCCCACCGTGATCGTGGACTTATAGAGCGGGCCTCATTATGCGCAAGGGGTTTAGTTTATCGTATGCCGTTAATGCGTTCGAGTGCATTCAAGCTAGCTACCGTGCATTCCGTTGCGTGCATTCCTTTGCGGGCCTGGGCACGTCTTCCCTTCTAGCTGCTGCTCATGCAAATGGCCGGCTCGAAATGGGTTCGGCCGGTGAGGAGGTGCGGCAGGGCCTTCACACTCGTCATCCGATTCTCCTTGGGACACTTCTGGGTGCTCAGTGTGCTGCTTGGGAGCAGGATGGACGTAGGTACGATCCGTGCTACCGGCCAAATGGGCATTGAGTCGGTGACTTCGGTGACTTGAGCGCCAAAGAAAGGACGGATGAAGAGCTGATATTGAGCGGCTCAGATTTGAAATGCAAATAAACAAGTGGGCAGTGTGGTACAGGAATGCAGAAAGCTCAGCCGATAAAGGTGCCGTGATGGTACTGGCGTTTGTGGTAGGTGTGCCTGAGGGTCGGGCTGTGTGCTGTACATGTGCTATGATACCACTCCTCGGTTTAGTGGGACTGTTGTCATAGTCACATGTGCTAATAGAAATTTATTTAGTACTGCTGCGTTATTGCCGAGGGGCTGCCTGCACACTCAGCAATATAATGGAAGGCAGAGGGACAGAGAAGTACACAAATGCGACCAGATAATTTTAGATGGACTTGGAGCGAATGCGATGGACTTGTAATGTAATGTAATGTATCTCCGTCAGTAACTCCACAAAGTCATAAAGACCACGTGGGTGTTACGCAGGAGAGAATTATGTGTAGCGCACTCACAGCCTAAGCGGCTTTCGGTACGCATTCGGTAGCCAACAGACTTCGTCTCACGCAACAAAGAGAAAGTGGGGAGCATAGCAGAGTTAGGAGAGCAGTTGAGACTTCTAAGCTGGAGAAGCAGGGCTTAGAGAGAGAGAGAGAGAGAGAGAGAGAGAGAGAGAGAGAGAGAGAGAGAGAGAGAGAGAAAGAGAGAAAACAGCTTCCGTAAAGGGAAGGATTTTGGAAAAGTGCATAGTTGCAATACCGACCGACTACAAAAGAGCTTCAGCAGTTAGATTTTCGGAATCTGACTGTTTACCACTACCCCGTAAAAATCTCAAATCCTTTGGAGACAGTGCCTTTAGTTCGCATGCTCTCAAAGCCTGGAACTCACTCCCGACTGGCGAAACAGGATGCTGGCCTGAGCTTGTATGCAGCAGCAACACCTCGAGATGTAGATCTAATGCCAAGTGAGAAACCCGTTGCTGCTAAGGTGTGGCCCCCCAACAGGTCAGTGGTAGAGGCAGGAGCAGAAAGCCGGAATGTTGCCATCCGACCAACCATTAATTCATGAGGCACTGATGGAGGGAGGTGATGAAGAAAACAACAACAACAACAATAATAATAATAATACATTTGCCTAGCTTATTAAGATGACTAAATCTTTCTTGGCACGTCATATGTGCACCAAAAGATACATGTCAATTGATGAGTGATAATATTAATAATACATTTGTATAGCATACTAAGATAACTAAATCTCTTTCTAGGCACTTCACTTGTGCTGCAAAGGATGCATGTCAATTAGTTAGGACAATTCACACGGACCCAGCAGATGCAGAGTTTTTACACGACCTGCAAAGGATTTGCAATTGGCTAGAGAGAGGCACAGTTAAATGACCTTTGGCAGAATAGTGGTTGTTCAGCACCTAGCCTGACAGGGAAGTGGTTCAGATAGGTAGGCCTGAGTAAGAGAATGAAGGACCTGAAAGGTGAGCAGCAAAACACGGAAGTCGATTTCGATCTGCAGTGGGAGTGCCCACGAGCTTCCCTGTGGCCGAAATAGGGGCCTCAACCGTTTTGCTGCCTGCTCGACCGGCTGGCACCCAACCAGAGAGGAAGGAACTTCCTTTGGCAGCCAGGCTTCACGAGTTTGCTTTCGTGTGGCAGCTGCTCACACAGGCAGTGTGGCAACCGCAGCAGACCTGTGCTGGGCGTTTCGGAAAACAAGCGAATAGGGGTTATGTACTCAGTTCCAATCCACCTGTATAGGCAGTCAGGCTGCAGCCGACCGATCAAGAAACAAAGAGAGCCAAGCTATTTCCTCTGAATGCTTGTGGCACCGGCTTGAATCGACCGACCTGTGTAGGTGATCTCCCTGGCTGTGCCCTTGGCAGCAATTGTCGGTACACAGTCTAGGTGGTCTTCCAAAGGTCAGCCTGCTGATAAGTCTCTGGCAGTCCACTGGCCATTCGCACGGCAGCCACCCTTTGTGGCCTGCCGAAGTCTCTCCATATAGCAGACAGTCTCACACGGGACGACCGGCTGCTCTGCTCGGCAAGTTGTGTACCATGTGCTTGCGTCGACTGTTTCAGATCTGTACCAATTGAATTCGGGAGCCAGAGCGTTCATGGCCCAGTCGTCCAACCAGGTGGCTACCAAAGGGCTGGTAAGTGTGAAGGATGATGATAACCTGTCGTGCCACTGGTGTCTACGCTGCTGTTCGTCTCTGCTTGAGCGGATTAGCAGTGAGCTGCTGCTCATCGGTCCTGTCATGTCTTATTGTGAACTTAGCTGGGCTATACGAATGTGAGCTTTCCAGCAGTCAGCTGCTGGCTCGGCTAGCAAGACTCGATGAGTTTCTTCCAGCTGCTGCCATCTTGCGTGCGCTTTGTAAAAGACAATTGCAGCCGTTCGTCTATGTACATGTGATCAGTAGCCGTTTCTATATTTTAATATTACATCTATATTCTCATCGCTCGTTTACTTAGTTTTTGTCATGGTTTGTGTGCACTGTCCGTAACTGTGGTAGGGAAGGAGGGGGGTCATCCACAGCTCTGGAGCTCGTGACTGCCGATATCTGCCCTGGGGGTGTTTAGTGTATATACGCTACTACGACCCTTCATTACTGTGCTATCAGTATCTGCACAGTTTTCCGTGCCTGGCCATCCCGGTCAAGCTTCAGGTGGGCTCATTCTGTCGTGGTATTGTGAGCCAGCTCCTTCCACCCTGGTGCTAGCCGAGCAGGGACCGTGGGGTTGGGGGGGGGGGGGGGGAGATTAATCTGCTGAGACACTTCGATGCACAGTGAGGCTACCTGCCGAGGGCTTATAAAAGGTTACAAGATCTATTGCAAGCAGTCTCTCCTTTGATATTTGTCCGGGCATTAGCTTTGTCAGCAGTGTACATGTGGATTCTGGATAATTGCCACCTGGGAGATAATTGACAAATGATTCTGGGAATTTGATGTGAGCAGTCAACAGTCAACAGTCACTGCCTGGCTTTCTGAGCCCTCCCCACCCCTGTGAGCAGCCGCTGTCCACAGCATTCATTTGCCTACGGTAGCGATTTGTGCTGTCCTTATTGCCTCACAGCTTGAGAGTTAACTGTTTCAAAATACGATATACTAAATCTATTTTTGTCGCATCATGCCCCTGGCAAGTTCGTATATATTATATATTTGCTTCTGCCAATGTCAATATATTTGCTTCTGCCAGTTTCCTTGCCAGTCTCGTATGCTACTTGAGTAGTTGCGACCGTTTACTCTATGTAAGAACTTGTACTTTGTATGTGCTCATGAGTAGTATGATTTTGAAATTTCTTATGCCTCAAAGTATAGGAAATGGTAATTGCTCGGCACAGACTTTGTTTTTTTGTGACCAGAATGCATTTGATGACCGAGGTCGTGGACTCGAGCTCTCTGGCATATGTGAAGTGCCTGAATAGAGATTAAAGTTCTCTTAGGTTGCCTAACAAATTGATTATCTTTTATATTGTATCTACTTATTTTCCAAAACATTGCAGATATAGCTCTGGCCAAAAGTCTTGCATTAAGTAGAAACAATTTACATTTTGTGCACCTATCATCTCACCCGGGTGGCCTGCACTGCAATGTGTTATCTCATAGTGAGATTTCAGAACATTGATGTCAACTGTTGTCACGGGGGAGCCTGCAAAGGATAGAGTACCCTAGGGCTGTGTGCTTTGTCTACTTTTCTTCATAATTTATTCTCTCCCTCTTGCTAACGTTATCGCTAAGCACAATCTGGGCGTTTAATTTCATGAAGATGACACAAAGCTCTACCTGTGCTTTGATCTCTTCTGCCTTCCAGAACTCTCAACTCCTTTGCAGCATGTATTGCTAACATTCTTTTTTGGGTGGACTTTTTAAAATTGAATGACGATAAACAATGTTTTACGAGTTTTAAGCAAATCATAGTGTTACCCAGAAATGGGAAAGCCTAAACGTCTAAAAGGATTCGAGCAGCATATCTTCTGTCGCATCTGCAACATTCAGTGTGTCCCAGATGACCACATCACATCCATAGTCAAGTCTATCTGCCTAGTTTCAGCTACATATCATTACGAAAATTCGGGCTTACTGAGATACGGACACTCTAGCCTAGCTGGGCCATGCATTTGTGACATGTGACATCCCACCTTACTTACTTTACTCACAACATACAGGTCTTCTTGCCCTTGCAATAAGAACCTTTACGCTGATGGCTTTTCAAAAATGTCTCAATTGCCACATCATGCACGTCTCCTCCATCTGCACTAGCTCCCCATCAATCAGTGCATTTAGGTTTCCTAATTCTTTTGCTCCAGCCTGCGTAGCCAAAATACTCCCTAACTAGGCTTCACATCATCCCACTGCTCTTTTGCCTCAAGGTGTTTAGCTGCGCCTATAACCACCTCATATCTTTTGGAGACCGTACCTGCAGTTCATAAGCTCCCAAAGCCCGAAGGTTACTACCGACTGACGTCACGTCTTCCCCTGGCTTTAAGAAATGGAAAAATCTAAAAGCTCACCTGTTCCCCCACAGCATTTGTCTTGGTGAATTGCCTTTTATGTATGTTTGTACCTGTGTACCGTTTGCTTGCTTATGTGTGCTGACAGTATGCATAATATCACATAATAACCGATCGACAGGCTTCCTTTCCAGCATATGTAAAGTGTCTACATGCAAATGTCTATTTTTATTTTATTTTACAAAGGAGCCCGAGTGAGAAAGGCCTAGGTCTCTCTGTAGCTCAGACTGTTTTTATGTGTGGCTAAATCTCCATCTGCAACTTCTTACAGGGACTAGAGCTAAGTGATCGTTACACTGGCCGTTTTCCAGTGCACTCTAAGCCTAAGAACTTAGCCAAAATCGACAGCCAAAAACTATAAGCCCAGCTATATAGCAAATTAAAATTGATAAGCTAAATTAGGTCCCCAGCAGCAAAGGGCTGCAACCGAAGGTGCCTCAGTCGGCAGCAGGAAGAAACGTAGCAGTTGTGTCTAAGAAATGTGAATTTCTTGCCCAGTACTCAAAGCAAATTTACCTGTCACCAGCAAGTGAAAGCAAGGTACTATGTCACAAGAGTACCCGAGTGCTTGTGCCATTACTAAGCTAGATAAGTACCAAAATTTGCAATTCTTGTAAAGATCATTCATGTAGTATGCTGGAATTCGGCTTCCGCACGTAAGGGGCAATCGAAAGCCTATGCTTTGTTGCGATGTGTTTGACGCCGAAGTAAGAGTAGTCTCGGTAGCTCAGACGGTTCGAGTTCGTGACCAGTAATCCAGAGGTAGATGGAAAACAGCAACAGAAAGGAACCGAGTCATGTGGCACTCTGAAAGTGATTTACATGACTGATAAAATCTGATAAGGACTGTGCTTGGTTGGACAGGTATGATTCGACCAGACTGTTTGAACTGCACCGGAGCCTCGGCCACCATATTGACCATTGTTCTATGTCTCATGTAATAATAGTAATACTAATAATAATAGTAATAATAGTAATAATAATACATTTGTATAGCACCCTCAAAGAACTTAATCTCTTTCTAGGCACTTTACAGATGCTGTATAGGAGCGTTCGAGGGAGAACAGGATAGGAATAACCAGCCAGTGAGATGCTCTCACAAGCATGCCATATCAGACGCTTTCCAGAAGTATCTGATAGTTAATGCTGCCAATAAGCAGAGGGCTACCCGGGCAGCGACCTTCCCACCGTCAATATCTCAGACAGTATTGTTGGTCACTCACGGGAGATTGGCTCACTCACTGCTCTCACTAAGGACACGGTAGGAGCTAGGCAGAAGTTCTTTTCGATGCTTCGAAACATGGCGACGGCAACCTTTTTGACAAGAAAGAAGGGAGGCTGGCTGTTAATTAGCCAAAAGCACTCAATCCAACGAGAGCTTTATAAGCGTGAGTCGACCGATGGCCTCATTGAATGGCTTGGAACCAGCTTGGTCTTAGAGTGAGGCATAGAAAAAATCATCCGTGCTATGGCAGAGCTAATGAAAAGCCTCAGTAGTTGACTGTGACCAACTTCTGCTGGTCACAGTCAACTGCTGCATCTGTGCTATGTACGTGGGAGGGCAGAACTACCTCCCTAAGCCTGCTGGGGAATTTTCTCCTGGAAAAAAGATATCACCAGAGGATCGGCTCGGAGGGCCTCGTTTCCTCTAGGTGTGAATAGTTGGCCCCCATTTGTGGTGCACAGGCTTCCCTCGCTGCCTGGTTATTCCTATCCTGTTCCAATCCTGTTCTCCCTCATGCACTCCTACCTTGCTGGCCTCTTGGGCTATTACCGTCTTCTTGCTGCTGTTGGTACATCGTTGCGGCTGCAGTATAGCTAGGATTAAGCTCAGGGCCAGAATTTGACCTTGCCAATAAGAGCCATTCAGAAGAAGGCTTCGGGTAAATGTTGAGCATCTATGGCCCTTGACACAACTCTCCGGGTCGGTCCACGGGGTGGGAACAAGAGCCAGTTGCACAGCACATATGCCTATGCCACTGTGTAACAGTGTAGCACAACAGTTCTCAACCTGTGGGTCGCGACCCCTTCGGGGGGTCGAACGACCCTTTCAAAGGTGTCGCCCAAGACCATCGGAAAACACATTCCCACATTTTGCACACAATAATTTTATGGTTGGGGCCACCACAACATGAGGAACCGTATTAAAGTTCGCGCGGCATTAAGAAACTTGAGAACCACTGGTGTAGCAGGACGTGACATCATCTAATAACAGGCTATTTGAATCATTTGAATTCATCGTTGAAATTTCGTGTGTGATGGCGCTTTTAGGGCCATGGAAGATAAGACAGTTCCAATGTACTCTCACCTAAAAGTGAGCCTTGAATTTGACCGGCGTATACATGGTCGAAAAAGTCCTAAAAAATAGCCGAAGCTGCTGTGACTCTTTCTCCGGTCGTATGGCAAAAGGATTTTCTACGTTGACAGGGATGCTGAAGTTGCATACAGTATGCACAAATATTTATTGGCATTCGTCAAACAAACGCAGGTGCTGTTGGTATGCCTGCATTATGATCTCCTTTATAATAATAATAATAATAATAATAATAATAATAAATCTTAGCTGATTAAACAGCCTCTTTCTGTAGTGACGGAAAAGCCTGTAGGGCTACCACCACCACTTGCAGTGGCGATAAAGGATCGCCCACTGCAGGAGTTGAACCCACGACCTCGGGACCGAGGTCATGAAAGCAACCACTTTATTTAGTGTGCCATCACGGCTCACCAATATCAAGCTAGGCCACACTCTTGTATGCTGGTTCCTCTGCTGAAGCATTTCACCAAGAGTGAACTTTACTGAAAAGGTTGTCGACTGATGGATGCCGTACACCCCTTCCTCAGCTGCCTGTCGATATTGTCATATTTCTTCTATAGTATACAGATTAGACAATTGGCTGGCTTACTGCTTAAGCACCACACCGGATATGTCAATCAGTTTTTCTTTACCTAACTTGACCTAATCTTCTAACTTGACGAAATCTGAAAAGAAGCTTAGCATGCTTCTGCTTCTCACTGCATTTGGTAAGTCTTAAAGAATAATCTTTTCTATGGTTATGCATGGGGACTCTGTACGGGCTACTGCTAACCATAAATTGTATGCTGACACTGCATGTTACCACTAATCATATGCATGTTGACACCGTGCATTTTACCACTTACCATAGTAAACTTACCATGTTACCACTTATCATCGTCTTGCTTCTTCATCAGCCTACTTAAAGTGCTAAGAAAGAGATTAAGTACTCTGAGGGTGCTGTAAAACTGATTTATTATCATTATTATGGGTTTTTGATTCGCCAGCAGCAGTCATGCTAAAAATCTGTGAAGGGCATGGCTAGGATGCCAAACTAGGTGGAGGGGAAGGCATTGGTGTCATCACCAAGGATTCTCTTGCTATAATGGCTGTCGGAACCAATCGCCCATTGACAGATTCAATTACTTGTTATCGAATATTGTGACTTTGTGTGAAAGCTTGCCATTATACTTATGGTCGTTATCTTGCCGAAAAATATAACGATCCCACAAGCAGAGTATTTGCGCTTTGCTATCCATCTTGCTTGACTGCCTGCTAAATGTAGGCATGTTAGTCTATATCATAGATCTGATGCCAGTACTTGCACCTTTTGTGTCTGAGCACCCCCAAACTATCAACGATTGATTTGCTGCCAAATTTCACATTAGGTTGAAGGCACTTATGCCGGTACGACTCATCTTTCCTTCGGCTAACCTTATATATTGCTATCTATACCAAACATTGTGGATTAGTTTCATCCGTCCATTAAACAGAAATTCAGCCGTCCTCTCTGTTCAGTGGGCATGGCTGTGTGCCCACTGTAAGCTGTCTGCTTTATGACGTTTAGTGAGCAGAGTCTGTTTCTCTCCTCACGATGGCTTTTTTCGATGCCATCTGCTATTGACACGTGGTCCAACCGTGGACATCTTGGTGGTAGCACAGCAAAGGATGCCACGTTTCTAGTTAGGTAACGAAGCAGATTTGTGTGGCACGAATTACACGTGATTTGTGTGGCACGATTTACATGCTTGCTGGTTGCTCAGTTGACACACCCTTATAATGACGATGAGGTCACTTTTACCCCTTATAATGGTGATGAGCTCACTTTTCCCTGCCTGCTATGTGACGTGCTTGTGATGTGGCCAAGACCTGCAAGTGCTGCCACTCTTATTCTGCTTACTAGAAAAACCTACCTAAGCATTTAGCTGATTTAACAGACTCATTTGTATAGCAGTAGAAGAACCTTAACGACTATCACCACTCCTTGCAGTCGGCAATGAAGGATCGTCCCCTGCAGGATTCGAATCCACGACCTCGGTCGTGAAGAGCTAGCACCTTCCTGCCTGGGCTATCATAGCTTACAGAAGCCAGGCCAGGCCCTCTGTAATTGGGAGCATCACTGCTAGTAACTTTTTGAGCTATTGTCTATTGAAGGTGACCGTTCCTCGATTGTTGCCGTTGGGCTTTTTGTTTTCGACTGGGTCTGATTGCAGATTTTTTTCTTTTTTTAAAAAGTTTTGTGGACTTTTTTGTAGATACAGTCAGTACGAGAATGTGTTCCCGATCGAAGCAACAACGAAATTCATTTGGTGCTTGAGTATTATGACTATAATGTCGATGCAGCTATACATGCTTTTATGGAAGGTAAATATCACTGCATGCAGATATAGGTACCTGTACATGGCTGTATGTATACATACATGTATGTATGTATGTATGCATGCATGCGTGCATTCACACATGCCTTTATGTATGTATGTATGTATGTATGTATGTATGTATGTATGTATGTATGTATGTATGTATGTATGTATGTATGTATGTATGTATGTATGTATGTATGTATGTATGTATGTATGTATGTATGTATGTATGTATGTATGTATGTATGTATGTATACATGCATGCATGCATGCATGCATGCATGCATACATACATCTCCATCTGTAGCTCCACAAATCCACTAAGACTATGTGGGTGCTACTAAGGAGAGATATCTATAGAGCACTCAAAGCCTAAGTGGCTTTGGATACCCATTCGGTAGCCAACAGACCATCTCATACATTAAAGAGAAATTGAGAAGCATAGCTGAGTCAGGAAGGCAGTTGATGTAGGGAGCAGCATGGAAGTTGGCAGCTCAGGATGGCCGGAAAGGATATGCCGTAGTCGGCAGCAGGAGAGTAGATGTCGTTGCATAAGAATTGTGGAAGTGAGTTCCACAGTCTAGGACCTTCAGAACAAAAGCTTCTGTCACCAATGGTCTTTAAGCAAACGAATGGAGCAACTAACTTGTTGTCCCTAGAGGACCTGAAGGTATTAGGAGAGTGACACTGGTGGAGCAGTTCAACTAGATATGTAGTAGCCAAGCCGTGGTGGGTTTTGTTGGTCAATGCAAGAACTTTACTCTATATCCGGTGATCAGCCGCAAGCAATTGAAGCTCCCTTTGGCAAAGGAGAAACATTGCTGAACCTCTGGGATTCGTTAACTTGCCTTTCAGCCACATTCACCATCAGCTGCAGTGGCCTAGTAACTTTTTTTGGTGGCCCAGCCAAAATGGAATTATAATAATCTAGCCGAGACAGAACCAAGAAGCTAGTTAAATATATTTTTGTAAGCAATCGTGCTAGGCAGTCCCTCATCTTGTATACGGATCAGACGTAACACCTAGCAGTGGAGGCGATGCTCCTAATGAAACTTTAAAAATTTAGGCAGTTGTCAAAGACGGTCCCTAAATTACAAGCACTGACGATGGTAGCTTAAAAAATGCTAGCTGATTTAACAGCCTCCTTTTGTATAGCGACAGAAGAGCCTTTACGGCTATCACCACCTCTTGCAGTGGCGATAAAGGATCGCCCACCACAGGATTTGAACCCACGACCTCGGGGCCGAGGTCGTGAAAAGCAACCGCCTTACCTAGTGAGCCATTACCGCTCACCTTGCTTAGCAGCATCACCTATTAGAAGAGCAAAGTCTTCAGTCCGGCCACACGTATGGGATGTCCAATGAATAGTAGTTCTGCTCTATCATCGTTTAGTTAAAGAAAATTTGCCGACATCCAGGATCGAATGTATGCAAGGCAGCATTAAGTTTATCAGTCGTTGCAGCAGATTCAGACGGTTTAACGACAAATACAGCTGAAGATCGTCAGCATAAAAGTGATATTCTATTCCATAGCCCTAATCACTTTTACCCGAGGTTCAGTATGAATGGAGAACAGCAAAGGACCGAGGACAAATCCTTGCGGGAAGTAGTTTGGATTGGTAGGCTGGAGCAAAATAATGACGGGACCTAAAGTGAGTGACATAACCTTGAAGTCGATATGCTACTTAATGAGGAGCTAGTGCTGTTCAGGCGAGAAGTAGCGTAATGTGGCAACTACAATGCTCACGAAAGACAAGCCGGGCTCCCGAGTTTTGTATCAACTCTAACGCCTAATTGCACAGGCCAAACACCTGCAAATAGTAAGGTATAGAAACCGAGAAGAGATGTAGCAAATGCATGGACCAACTTGGATGTGGTATGCCTGTCTAAGTTCTGGTTTGGCCTTGTGGTTAAGGCTCTCGCCCCGACCTAGGTCTGACCAAGGTCGTGGGCTCGAGCCCCATGGCATATGTGAAGCGCCTAAATAGTGATTAAGTTCTATTAGGGTGCTATACAATTGAATTATTATTAATAAAAAATATCGTAAGCTGGCCCGAATTTTCGCATTGTTATGTAGCTGAAAGTAGGCAGATTTGATTGTTTAGCTGAAATGGTCGTCTAGTAAAAGGTGAATTTGGAACAAGACACCCAGATTTCGTGGTGATGATATCAGATATATGCTGGCAGGGCTCATTTTGAAGGATAGGTTTCCAATTTCTGAGCAACGCAAGGTTTGCCCTCTACTAGTAAGTTGGCTTCATCGTCATTCAATTTGAGAAAGTTTTTTGGCATCCAAGTGTGAATGCCCAAAATAATTTCATCGCGAGAGTTGAGAGTTTGCCGTGCAGGAAAGCCGGGAGTGATTGAAGCACTGGCAACGCTGTATGTCGTATTGCATAGAAATGAAAGCCTAGACTGTGCTTGGCGATCACATCGGTAAGAGGGAGAGTATAATTTGTGAAAAGAAGTGGGCCAAGCGCCGATAGCTGTGGCGCTCCGTGCTTTCGAGGCACATCGGAGGACTGATACATGCAAAAGTCATTTAGGTAGTCCTCACCCATTGCGACCTGAGCTGGACCGGACTCTACCAGCATGAATGCAAGATCGGAAAGCTTCCCAACGTTCTTCAGTGATGAGTCCGAATATACTTCCCTACGGAGGCTGCTCTCTCAAGAGGATCGTTTGTATCACCAGGAATCAAGCTGATAGTGGCTACTGCTGCTACCGTTTTGCGACCGCTGATATGAGCTCTCCACCGAGTGTCAGAACGGAACAACCCAAAAACGTTGGCCTCTTTTACACTGTCCCCAAGGTGTTGTTAAGCAAGGTGACTGATGATGGTACTAGGTGGTGCCTGGCGGCCCGTCTAAACTTCTAGCCGTGAAAGCGGCTGCCTCCTCCCCCTGCTCTGCCGGGATACTGTGAAATCGGGACTGTTGTGCAGTTAAATTACAACCAGCCATAACTAGGCACCAAAACCAACAGGTCGCCGTGGGCCGGTTAGTAAGGGGTTATGCGCCGGGCAAGCGTACAGCAGTACTACACTACCTGTTGAAACTAAAAGAACCAGTGGAATAGCGGTGTAACAGACACTACGATACTAGCCTGCTGGCTATCCAGACCCCACAGCCCAACAGTAGCTGTCGGTTCGATCTCATGCTACACTCGAAGGGTAGTCTCTGGCTTGATCTGCACCGATATTTGTATAGTTGTTATTAATAAGCACAGAAAGGACGAATCACAAGGACCCACTAACTGCTGTGATAAATAGATGTGCTTTTAGCCTCTTTTTAAATGTCGTCAAGTCAGTAGATGTCGTGACGAAAGTCAGACCTGAGTTCCAGGCTTTGGGAGCATACGAACTAAATGCATGGTCTCCTAAGGATTTGAGGTTTGTATGAGGTACAGGTAATCAGTTAGATTTCGAAAAGCAGGTAGTACGATGCCTAGCCTGGTGGGGAGTAGATCTGATAGGTAGGCTGGAGCCAAAGAATGAAGGGACCTCAAAGTGAGCAACGAAACCTTGAAGTCGATCCGTTGCTTGTGTAACTGGTAGCCAGTGCAGGTCGGCGAGAAGTGGTGTGATGTGGCAACTGTGACGCTGGCGGCAGACGAGCCTAGCTGCAGAGTTTTGCACCAGCTGCAATCGCCTGATTGCACATGCCGGTAGGCCAGCAAGCAGTGAGTTACAGAAGTCAAGACGGGATGTCAGAAATGCATGGACTGGCTTAGACGTGGTATCCTTATCTAAACATTTAAATATCGTCGCGTCAGGAGATGTGCTAAAAGTTGGACGTGAGTTCTAGCGTTTGGGAGTATACGAACTAAAGGCACGGTCTCCAAAGGATTTGAGGTACATACGAGGTGTAGGTAAACAGTTAGTTTCCGAAAAGCAGGTGGTACGATGCTTAGCCCGGTGGGGGGGGTAGATCTGCTAGGTAGGCCAGAGCCAAAGAATGAAGGGACTTGAAAGTGAGTGACAAAACCTTGAAGCCGATGCCTTGCTTGACTGATAGGCAGTGCAGGTCGGCGAGAAGTTGTGCGATGTGGCAACTTCGACGCTCACGATAGACAAGCCTAGCTGCAGAGTTTTGCACCAGCTGTAAGCACCTGATTGCACAGGCCAGCAAGCAGTGAGCTATAAAGTCAAGCCGGGATGTCACAAATGCATGGACCAATTTAGATGTGATGTTCTTGTCTAAACAAGCCCGAATGCTAGCAATTTTATGTAGCTGACAGTAGGCAGACTTGACTGTGGAGCTGATATGGTCGTCTAGGAAAAGGTCACATTGGAACAGGACACATAGAAGATTTCTTGCAGATTCAACAGGAGATGTGCTGGCAGAGCCGATTTTGAGCGTTAGGTTTTCCAATTTCTGAATCACACTTGTTTTGCCCACAACTAGTAATTTGGTTTCTCTTGGACCCAGCTATTGGTTTTCATTCTTGGGTTCATCTCTAGTAATTTGCTTGAAAGCCTCGCCTTGGCATTAATGGCATTCTTGCACTAATGGCATTCTTGCACTTGCCTACCAGCTCAGCATCCTGGGTAGTGAAATGCATTAGTTGGCCTACTTGGTGCTCCTATACTACAGCTTAAAGCTGAAGGCTGCTATGAACCAAACACCTCGCACGCATTGGGCTATTGAAATTTTGTGCTTGATTATTGGCAAAGACTAAAGCAAAATTCAATTCTTTGTTAGCAACAAATGTTGGGTTCGAGTAAGCAAAAGAAAAAATTGAGAACTACGGAAATTACTGTATGCCACATACTGTGATATACATCCGTGGCAGATCACGGGTGGGAGCTCTTTTCAGTGCACCACATTGGAGCACTGCATGCATGGCCAGAATACTTGATCATCGGGCTGGATAACACTCCCAGTGCGTGCAAGCACTCTTCGATCACTGCTATGCGACAACTTTATTTACCTGTAGAATAATAAGCAACATGTCCGACGACCAGGTTGCTAGCCTTTGTAAATACATAAAGCCCCGAGTATATAAGGGGTCTCACTTTGTGTCACCCAACTTGGCCGAGTCTGTTATGCGTCATAGTCCTGTTTGTGAGATGTTCCCCTTCGCCGAGTTGGCCAACCTGGTTGCTACATGTCGCCACTGGCAGGCCTATCGGGGCCAACCAGTCGAGAACCGCCTGCTCACCCAACTCTAGGCTTCGGTGAAGCCAACATTAAACGCTATGAATTTCTCTCTTAACGAATATTGAAAGGGTAAGAATCATTTAGAGAATATTGTCGGCCTTTTTAATGAATATGTCAACTGCATCCTAGGGCCTTGATAGCTCAGGGGCTACGTTGCTCGTTCTTCACAACCGAGGTCGTGGGTTCGAATATGGCCGATCCTTTTTTGCCAACTGCAAGCACTGGTGACAGCTGATAGGACTTTTGTACCACTATACAAATGAGGCTGTTAATTCAGCTAAGATGTTTTTAGTGGTATGCGACCAAATTTGTATTGAGAACTGCAAGCATGCCACATCAATAAACCAGCTGGGATCGTTCCTTGGTCGCTAGTTTTCATAATATCTGACATCAGTTCTAGCAGTGCGGCAACTGATATATTTATGTATGTGGCTTATGCAATTCCACGGAGCTGCTCAATAAAATGATTGCTCTGGCTGTCAAGCCAGGTGTATGTGTGCTGGTGTGCATGTGGGCAAGCATGGCCATGCGTGTGTCTGTGTGTGCATGCACGTGCATGCTTGTGAATGCTTCCGAGTATGGGCTCATTTGACACACCAAGTCGGACGTTGTGAACGATGATGGTGGGCCAACTTCTCGAAAAACGAGGCCAGGTGGCCGAGCTGGACAGAAAAGAGACAAGTTATAAATTATTCAATCGTGGGCAAATGTAATGAGATTAGGTTTTCTTGCCATCATACTGAGGCATTTACAATTTAGCATACTTTAACTAGTATGGTATATACCCAGTTTTCGAGCTGAGAACAAGGCCCAACCATGGCAGTCTAGGCCCTTTCACATCCCTTCCGTCAACCTGCAGGAACAGTCAGCAGTGGCCAAGTGCTGTGTCTGATGAGGCCATGTCTTTTTTGTATCCGGTCGTCTGATTTTTAGCCCCGCCTCATTTGCCTGTAAGCGCAGCACTTGCTTTCACCTAAGGGCAACTTCTTGACATGCTCTTTGTCACTAGAAAGTGTCCAATGTCTGATGCTGCGGGTGATGTAGGCAAATGAGTGCTGCATTGTCATCGTCGGCGTATGGCCACTGCTGGCAGGGCTGCAACGATCATATGCAAAGCTCACTTTTAGATGGAGCCGCAGAGGCGCTGCGTGATTGGCACCATACAAGCAACGCTAAAAGCAACACCAAAAAGAGCAAGAAGGCAAAGAGCAAGGCACAGCAGGCCCATGCAGCAGAGGCAGCATCGTTGGCTGCAGCAGTGGACTTGGTAGTGGCAGACGATCATCAGTCAACGGCTAATGGGTTGGCTGCCAACAGACCTGTTGCCACACAGCCATCAGCTGCAGGTGAGCTTGGCCAAAATTGCTAGTCCTGCTACCCTAAGCACTTGCACATAGAGCAATTTGCAAGCTGCTACTCCAAATACTCTGAAGCTAGGCTCACTCGGCTGATTCGCCGATTTCTGACCGAGTCTCGGTTCCAGAGTGTTGTCCCGACTAAAGCCACATAGCATTGTTGAGAAGTGTGTGTGTGTGTGTGTGTGTGTGTGTGTGTGTGTGTGTGTGTGTGTGTGTACGCACATGTGTACATGTGTGTGTTTGTGTCAGAGAGAGAGAGAGAGAGAGAGAGAGAGAGAGAGAGAGAGAGAGAGAGAGAGAGAGAGAGAGAGAGAGAGAGAGAGAGAGAGAGAGAGAGAGAGAGAGAGAGAGATCCTTACCTAGGTAACATTTACCAGTAAAAAGTCCAATTCTTAGTGATACGATATAGTGCAGCCTTCGACTGCAGACCATACATACAAGGCTATGACAAAACTAAGGTAACTTCGAAGTAGCCTTGCCAGTCCTCCTCTTGCCGAAATTGAGCTTCGTGGTCGAGTAGTAATGGCAGACGATCATGGAAAGTTAAGGTAACCGGTGAATTTATTAAGCTAGAGTGCCTAATTTGGTCTTCTTGCCTGTTTGATGAGCCACTTACTGACGATGTACAATTTGGCAGCTAGGCTCGTCTGTCCTCAGCATTGTTACTTCCATGTTCCACCACTTCTCTCCTACCTGCACTAGGTCCTCATCAAACTCAAACAGTGCATTGACTTCAATTCCTGTTCGCTTCTAGGTTTCTATTTTTTTCTCCTGCTCACCTTTTTGAAATACTTTCCAGGCTTCCCTTAGTTTCAGCCGTTTCTCTGACTCTGGACATCTAACAACCTCAAATCATTTTTAGCCTTCAGTTCCTTTGCATTTCAAAGCCTGGAACTTTGCCATCTGCGAATATCGCGACATGCGCCAACTCGGTGACATTTAAAGGAAACTTAACCCTGCCTGTTCTTAGCAGCATTGCCCTGTCCTTGTCAATCCTCCAGCGTGTGTTAATGCTTGCTCAAATTTTGCACATTATTGTTATGGTTAAACGATATGCTTCTTTTCCACGATGAGTACAGTGCCATACGTCAAGACGTGGCTGTTTTGTCCTGCAAGTGACTACTGAAAATGTCACAGCCCAGGTAGGCAGCCACATTATACTAGGTTTCTCTTAATAGAAATCACGAGGTGCCAGTTCTATTTGGTTTTAATTCTCTCTAGGTTATCTGCATTGTGACAGCCTGTCAGTCAACCTTGTTGTTTTAGGGCATTTCAAAAATATAATAGGCAGTCATTGTTCTTGGTCGCCTGGGCAGAGTCTGTAAGCCTGCACACTCGGTCCCCCTGTAGAGTTATCTCCCAATCCTATAACCCTAAGTGATGCTAGCATTGCAAAAATTACAATTACCGGATTGGCGAGTTTGCAGTGAAGAAGTTGAGTTATCTGAGAGAAACACCCCCGTCCGCAGCTACGCTCTGCTGGCACCCGCCGGGGAGTGCAGCTCCTTGCTGTGTTGCAGATGACGTGCCAGTCTCAAACAACGTCCGTCTGCTTGATGCCGAGCAGAGCCATATCGCTGCTAATGATTCTGCTACGGGAAGGCAATGTCAGCTGGCAAAGCTCACGTCGGCTGCTGCCTCCACCCCCGAAGCACCTCATGTGGAGCAGCGTGCCGACCGACGTGCCAGTGCGGTCGAGACTTACGAAGCTCCTAACACCACCGGTCGGTGCAACGGTGCAGACGATCGTTTCGTGCCGTCAGTTGGGGAAAGTAGACCAGGTGGACCGACGAACGCAGGATCGCGCACAACCTCGGGTGGCATTGCTGCTGATGCCCAGAGCCGTCACAACCCTTCATTGCCAAATGGCGGCAGCAGCGCTGCTGCTACCGTGAAGGCGAGCCTGGACTCGCGTGTTGCAGCACCACCTCGAAACGGATTGGCTGAAGCTGTGCCAGGTGTGTACTCGAAGTCATCCGTCTGTTTGCCGTTTGCTGTGCATGTAGCACCCTGTCTTGAGCTTGCCGAGTTTAGCGGCAGACAGGCTGTGTGCTGAGCATTTCGATCATTTGTAGATAATGTAGTCAATGCCGCTGCCAGCGGCTACCAGCCGAATAGATTGGGACCGGGTCCGATGCCTGCACCGCATGCTACCTCGAGTCAAGCCTCAGCTGCGACTGCTGCAGCAGGGCATGCACTAGCAGCTGCGAATACCACGGGGCACAGTCGTGCAAACGGCCAGGCAACAGGACATACGGCAGGACATTTGATAGGGCATTCGACAGGACATTCCCAGCACTCACACCCGGCCAGTCTGAGCAAGCCACGTGCAGGTACGTGTAGGTCCTGTTAGCCTTTGGGAACCTAGACGAAGCAGTTGGCAATTTTTCTACAGCACCTCCATTCGTGAGGGGCCATGCAGCAAGTTTGACTGCACGTGTCTTTAACTAAATCACTATGAATTCTTGCTACTCACATCTGTCATGTGAACAGTCGAGGAAGGTTAATGGCAGCATCAGACGTAGCTAGGTGCATTTGTGCAGTTACCAATTACTGTCTAAACAGAGAAAATTGATTAAGGCCCTAGTTGCCCTGGCGAAGGCAGCATGCATGAAAGCTGGTATGGTTGGAATTTTCGATGATTCACTACTATTTGACATACGACGGGAGTTAATCCTAATAGGTTTATTATTGTTTGATGAGCTCTAATCTTTAACTGTTACAGTTGGCTTCAGTAGGCTAGGGCTAGAGCTTAAGTATGAAAGAAGGTGGAACCACCCATACAATTGAAAGTGGGTGTTAGTTTTTATTTAGTTTTTAGTGCAAAGCTACCGCTGCTGGGAAATGATCTCAGCTGCCCAGATTTTATGAGTTAAATGCATCAACCATCCATGATCTAGATTGGTAGTTTTATTACCATGCCATGTTTCGGAGCTCTCTTGTGTTCTTGTGGACGCATCTAATTGCAAGACGTTTTTGATTGGTAAACCGATAAGGTTCTTGCTCGTTACATAGCCAGTGAAGCCAGGCATAGACGATAGCATTAAAGTAAAAGTATTAAAAGAAGGGTGCCTATCGAAGAAAAAAGATGTTGGAAATTGAATTTTTGGTCTGCCAATAAATATTTTCAATTGCTGTGCTTGACTTATGTATAATAATAATAAAAAATAATAATACATTTGTATAACATCCCCAGATAACTTAATCTTTTTCTAGGCACTTTACATTTCTGAGTATGCGTGGTTAGTAGAAAATCATATTACTCGAACGAATTTTCAGCCACAGCACCTGCGACCACAGTGCGATAATTTTTTGACTCCGAGTGTATGTATGTATGCCTGTACAGGTATGTCTGTACGAACCTGTATGTACATACCTTTATATATGTATATTTGCATTGGTGCATGTACTCCATCTGTAACTTCACCAAGATAAAGTGGAGGTTATGCTACAGATTTTCTTTGGACACCTAAAGATTATGTAGCTTTCGTTGGTGGTCAACATACTTCACCTCATCTCACTTATCAAAGAGAATATAAGAAGTATAGCCGAGCGAGGAGAACAGTCGAAGCTATAAGTTGCATAGATGTAGCAGTGCAGGATAGCTAATCATGATATGCCGAGTTGGCAGAAGGAGAGAAAATGTCGTTGAACAAGAGTTGAGGACGTGATTTTTACAGCCAAGGACCTGCATAGCTAAAGCTTCTGCTGCCAATAGTCTTATGGTGAAAGACGAAGGACAGCTAATTTATAACTTTTTGTTGTACCTTTGTACCTCGGCTTTGATCCCTCCCAGCCCTCAAGCACGTCGAATTCTCTCAACTCCCGTGCTGCATGTATTGATGACATTCGCTCATGGATGGCAGCAATTTAAAAAAAATTGAATTATGATAAAGCCAACTTGCTAGTTATGGGTAAACCAAGTGTGATTCTGAAATTGGGAAGACTTACGCTCAAAATCGGCTCTGTCTGTCAATATATCTCCTGTTGAATCTGCACGAAATCTAGGTGTCATGTTCAAAAGTGACCTTTCATTAGACGACCAAATCAACTGCGGAGTCAAGTCTGCCTACTTTCAGCTACATAGCATTGCTACAATTCGGGTTTGTCTAGACAGGGATACCACATCTAAATTGGTCCATGCATTTGTGACATCCCGTCTTGACTTCTGTAACTCACTGCTTGCTGGTCTGCCGGCATGTGCACTCAGGCACTTGCAGCTGGTGCAATACTCTGAAACTAGGTTTGTCTGTCTTGAGCGTCACAGTTGCCACATCACAGCACTTCTTGCCGACCTTCACCGGCTCTCAGTCAAGCGACACATCGATTTCAAGGTTTTGCACACTCACTTTTAGGTCACTCCATTCTTAGGCTCCAGCCTACCTATCGGATCTACTCCCTCACCAGGCTAAGCATCGCACCACCTGCTTTTTGGAGTCAAACTATATAACTATACCTCGTACAAACCTCAAATCCTTTGGAGACCGTGCATTTAGTTCGTATGCTCCCAAAGCCTGGAACTCACTCCCAACTCACTCACGACATCTGATTTGTCCACGTTTAAAAAGAAACAAAAATATATTTATGATAGCATTTAGTGGGTCCCTGTGATTCGTCCTTTATGTGCTTATGGGTGCTGACACTGTTGCATGCTGCGACTAACCACACTTGCATGCTGACACTGTGCATATCACCCCTAACCATGTTATTCTTGTTGTTTATTGAGTATGCTACCACGTACCATTCAATCGTGCTTCCATTGCAGCAATTGTATAGAACCTAGAAAGAGATGGAGTTCTCTGAGGGCACTTAATTAAATGTGTTATTATTATTATTATTATAAAAAGAGCACGAGGAGGCTGACACTGGCACTGTAGTTCAGCTAGTTTTGAAGGCACCAGGGTGGACGGGCGTTTTGAGTAAAAGTAAGACTTGGGCTCAGTGTCGGTTGATCAACCTCGAGCCGTCTCGGCTAATTTGGTAGTAGAGGCAGACACGCAACTGAGTTTTTCGGATTTAGTGTATTCATCAGTCTGTTGGCTACCGAATGGGTAACGAAAGCCACTTAGGCTGTGAGTGCGCTATACAAAACTCTCCTGCGTAACACCCACATAGTCTTTGTGGTTTTGTGGAGTTACAGACGGAGATACATACATCAGCAATTAGATTGCCACCGGTTGCTTTTTCAGTCACTTTTAAAGTACTGAATTTCAGTGGTTTTGTGGAGAGAGCATTAGGGAGCCAGTAGTAAGATCTTCTGCCAGCCACTGCAGTATGTAGTTTCTTATCTGGCCAGAAGTGAACATGAATAGCGAATGAGGTTAGCTGAATACAAGTTTTAATGGTCCAGCAGTCATCAAAGACGATCCTTAAATTATAAGCAGTCAACGATGGTTACACTATGGGAGTCAAATTTGAAGAGCCAATTCACTTATTTCAAATATACTGTTTAGCAATGATTTGAGAGTAAGCCATTGTAAAACTCTACAGGTAATGGGTCTGCTGGATGAACTTGACCGCCTTATGGTGATAGTTTATGTAAGAGCTGCCACTTGTCAAGCAAAGCCAATGCAGTTTTGGGAACCACTGCTATCGTGATTGGCGGTAATTAGTCTATTTCGATAAATCACCACTTACATCGGTGGCTTTATCTGCCTTCCACAATTGGAATCCACTTGTGGACTAATCTGTTCTGGGTTTTATCTGCTATCTTTTTCTACAAATAATGTATAGTTGCTCTCGGAAATTGTACCTTAGCGTGCTGGGCCGCTAGCAAGCACTACAGCCACTCCACAATTCAAGCAGACACGATTATCATCGTATTCAGCACCTCTTTTTAGCAGTTATGAAATTGTCATCATATCATATGTGGTCCTCACTAGATTAACTACATCTCAGGGAACTTTTTTATATTGCCCACAATCTGTTTTATATTACATCAAGTAACCGTAGGCTCCACAGGATCAGCTAAAATGATATTGATAACGTTCTGTCATTTAATTATCAACGGGAGTTTTATAAAAGAATTATATTTTTGATCTGCTACAATTGATACCACAAAAATAAGTGAGTTTGATGGCCTCACTTAAGTTATAATAATGACAATAATGATATATTTGATATAGCACCCTCAGAGAACTCAATATCTTTCTAGGCACTTTACATTTGCTGCAAAGGAGCATGCTCGAATGGTTTGTGTAAGCATGCTTAATGACAACAATCATAACATGGTTAGAGGTGACATGCACAGGGTCAGCATGCAAATATGGTTAGTGGCAGCATGCACAGTGTCAGCATGCATAAGCACACAAAGGACAAATCACCAGGACCCACTAAATGCTGTGATAAACAGGTACGTTTTAAGCTTCTTTTTATATGTCGTCAAGTCAGGGGATGTAGTGATGTCAGTCAGTCAAGTTCCAGGCTTTGGGAGCATACTAACTAAAGGTACGGTTTCCAAAGGATTGGAGGTTCGTACTAGGTGTAGCCTACCATTTGATTTAGAAAAAATGTGTCGTACAATGCCTAGCCTGGTGGGGGAGTAGTTACTTGGCTAGGTGCCATGATAGTCCAGGTGGTAAGGTGCTCGCTCTTCACGACCGAGGTCGTGGGTTCGAATCTTGCAGTAGGCGATCTTTTATTGCCAACTGCAAGCAGTGGTGATAGCGATAAAGCTATTCTGCTGCTATACAAAGGAGGCTGTTAAATCAGCTAATATTTATTTATTTATATTACAGCCTTTATTTGTCCCAAATTTTCATGTTTGCTTTTCATTTAGTAACTTACCCACTTGGGTAAGTTGCCAATGTTCCTCGACCCCCGGATTAAATTTTATAGATTGCTGCGACTCGTGAGCATCAGTAGAAAGCTAAGGAATTGGGCACAACAATTTTTCAATCCAAATTACTGACGGGTTTCATAATATAAATATTAAATCAGGCTAAGTATTGATAGCCGACCAACCGATGCCAAGCTAAGTGTGTGCTGTCCTATATGCTGTTTTCTATGTGGCATATCACCACCACCCGGTGTTATGCTGCACTAAGTCGGTTTGAATTTAAAGTTCATTTGAAGTTTTAGTTATTAGGTTTGTTAGTTATCTGGTCGTCAAGGTAGGACTTCTTGGTGCGTCCTGCTTTGCCTTGTTTTAGCTTCCACTTTTGAACTGCCAACTGCCGATTGTTCATCGCCTGCTTTGATGTGTCTCTTTCTCACTTTCCTCCAAATTAATGTGAATGGAGATGATGCATGGCTGGTCCGAAAAATCCATATACAGCTTGAAGCTGAGATAGCACTTTGATTAGTGCTGTGCTGTACAAATGGCAGGCATATAAAGTGCCACCAGATGGCAGGATTCGTATGAAGAGAACTGTAGCAAAACTGTAAAGAGCTGTGCAAGCCACCGCCTAGTGTAATCTAATGTAATGTATCTCTGTCTATAGCTTCACAGAGTCGCAAAGACTAAGTGGATGTTATGGAGAAGAGTTTTCTATAACCTAAGCAACTTTTGGTAGCTCAAAGCTTAAGCGGCTTTCGGTACGCATCTGTCATCTAAACCTGTGGAGGATATGACATGAGGATGTTTTGGGCGTTTTGAAGCATTTCTCTTTGCCACCATTTCCGATTTTCGAAGGACTTGTTACTAACTGTACCACCATCAAACTATAGAAGGCGTTGTCGATGTGCTAAATATCCACTGTAGACATGTGATGGTAATGTGATACCAGCCTTTAGGCAGGGTGCTGAGAGGAGATGGTAGAGCCCCTCACCCCCACCACCAACTGGTTGTGGCATGCTGTGTACGTGCGGCTCAGCCTTCTCATATCTATTGTAATAATAATAGTAAAACTAATAAAGCATGCTATAGTGTTCTAAGAGACCAGCAGGCGATCCTTCATTGCCCACTCCAAGCAGTAGTGATAGCCGTTGAGACTCTTCTGCCACTGTACGAATGAGGCTGTTGAATTACCTAAATCTCTTAGTATATTGCCTAGGCTGGACAGAGTAAATCAGCCGATTAGCCACAGTAACAGCATGTCCGAGGACATAAATGGCATTCACATGGACAAGGCGTTTACATTAACGAACTGGTGGATTTCAGTTCCTTCCCCATAGTGTGCTACAAGGCTTAGAATATAGTTAAAGAGCCCACCAGATGGCTTTTACGTGTTTCTCCAGGTAGGGCTGTCACCTTTTTTATTGGGCCATCAAGGGCTATAAGGAGGTGTGGCATCGGTAGGCAGCTTCACAGACTCCAAATGAAGACATTTTTTTTAGATGAGGCTTAAGTTGCCTGGTTCTTTTCAAATTCAATCCCAAGTTTCGGGTTCCATTGGGTGTGATCATTTTTAAATGGGGAGTCAATCGCGTTTTCAGTGGGCTGTGCTCAACAGTTATTATTTTTTAAAGGATCTAAGACACCCTAAATGAGTGTAATCCCTTATCGCTTTAGCAAGGCTAAAGCACCAGGTTGGTTTTGAGGAGCTACAGTTTTTTATGGGCTGAAGAGGCTTACCTTCGGTGTGCCGCTTTTGGGTCAGTATTCTGAAGTGGGTCTCTCCATCTTAGCCCAGATTTAAGGTGCATGCACTTCACGATCTTGTGGGATGGGGTTGAATCCTGCAGCAGGCAATCTTTTCTTGCCCCTTGTAAGGCAGGTGTGTGCTGCTGTATAAATGAGGCTCCGGAATCTTGCAACCTTTAAGGGTGTTACTGTGCATTCCCGGAGGCATTGCTTGAGGAATTCAGTTTCGGACGGTCTCTTTAGGATGGTTTAAAGCCCTCTTGAGGTCTCTTGACTAAGGATTGTCGTTACTTTTGAGTATTTACCTTTTAAAGTCAGCTCTGTAACCATTAAACAAGTGTGGCGTGTGGGTACTAGGCATAGCAAGTCACCTAAGGATGCAAATTATGAGCCACTTTGTTCCTGCTTTCTCTGATCAGGTTAGGCATGGGAGTGCTGTCAGATGACCCGTGTCTTTTCAATGAACGTCATATGTCCCTAACAATTACCTGTATCATGCTTTCATGTGGTCAAACGGTTCTTTTTACACCAATTTCTGGGTAATTATGTGTGCACTGCCAGTAAATAATGATTATTATTAACTTGCCCATAGCATTGGTAAAATATAAAAATTAAGTATTTAAGAGCAATGGAACCCAGCCAATCATTTGTGTCAAGAAAATCAGGCATATTTGGAAGGAAGCACGTATGCACTCGACGTGTTCAGCTGCATAACTGGAGGAGTTGGAGGTATGTCAAATTTCCGATTGATCTTAGTTGCACCCACACAGGGTTAAGGGATAGCACTTTTGGAAAAAGCGCTTTGGCTATGGGCCTACTAAGACAGGCGTGGTTTTCCCAAACTTGTAAAAATTTAAGTGGTAGAGACGAGCAATTTCTGACAGCTAATGATAAAAAAATAGTTTTTAAATTCAACTAATAATACCCAGGTCTTGATACATAATACCTGCAAATCGTAATGGCTTGTTCATTCAAAGGATAAGCAATTTGCATGCAGTTTGAACCGATTCTTGGAGCTTTTTTATCAGAGACTGCAATTAGGTGGCTTTTCATATTTCTTGGTCCTGGCAGGCAAAGTTCATTGTTATAAGTAATCATTTGCCAACAGTATTGCTTCACTACTATTGCTGCTGCTCATGATGATGATGATGATGATGATGATGATAATGTGTAAATGCTGATGGCAAAAGCTTTTCTGGTGATCCCTACGTTTGTCGAGTTATGTGAGATATTTGAAAACAATTGGTTCGTTCCTCTCAAGATTTGTAAGAAAAAATTAAAATTACCAATTAATTTTTGGTTATGAAGTAGGAGAAGCAATAATGAAAATGTAAATAAATCCAGACAAGTTGTGAAGGTAATGCTTGCAACTCAGCAATGTTTTGAACTGACAATGTCAAAAACCATCTAAAGACATGATCCCTTTTACATCATTTTGGGCTGAAACTAGAATAGAAATTTTGGTGGTAGCTCCGGCACCCTTTCAAATCTCAGCAGTTTGGTTTCTGCATTGCACCTCGTTTTTATGACCTTGCAAAGCTGCAGATATGATACAGTTGTAAGCATACATACCTTACACATGCACACACGCACACACACACACACACACACACACACACACACACACAGTACTGGTCTTATGCAATCCTTTACCCGTGGCAAGCAAGATGAAACCTCAGTCCTTGCAAGTTTTTATGAACTCTAGATCAGCAAGTGTCACTAGAAGGTCCGGGATACGCACGAGAGACGAATATTGGTAATTGATGAATACTGCCACTCTATTTGTCTGCAAACTGGCCAAAGCATGCTGTATTATTAGCTCTTTCGGTGGTTTCTTGTGATACAGTTGCAATTTTTTGGGGAGTGCTTTGTAGTGGTACCATCAGAAGACAAACGTAAGAATGAAAGCAGTGTAAGATTTAAATCATTTGTTGAAATGGCTTGTCCTTTTTGGGGCTGATAATAAGATTGATTTACTTATCTTGGTTGCTAATGGTGACATGTTTTACGTTCAGCTATGATCATTTTGGGCTTTAGTTCATATAGCAGACTCTGCTGTTGGTGGGGTTTGCCCAATCCACAGGAGGTGGCTTTAGCATCGTGTGTTCAATGGCTCTTTGTGAGATTTCTGCAATAATTCGTGTACAATGACGTCTGTTGCATTACTTTCTTGAACTCGTTCTAGTAACTGGTGCGAAACTAGCGCCACGGATTTGCTTGTTGTCCAGCCATCGTGCAGTAGCTTTGTATTGCAGGTCTTGAAAAATCCTCAAAAGATCTGCAGAGACAGACTGTGTCGCTAACTCACTTGCAGCTGGTGTTCAAAGAGGAGTGCGAGAAATCGATGAAGAAAATTAAGGCTGTATTCGAGGATCTTCGAGTGGGGTGTGTTTGCCATGTTTATTTTGCCTCAGCTGTCTCTGTTGTTTCTAGTCGTTGTCTTGCAGGATTTTTACTGCAATGTCTGTACTTTGTAGGCTCAACGAAAGAGAAGCCGATTTGATGTATCAGTTGGATAAAGCAAAGGAAGCTGGAGGTGAGCAAGAGCCAAGTTTTATGTTTATCTATTCCAAGTTTTTCCTCGGTTCCTGATCTTGGGATTTTTCTAATCCTGCTTGTGTCTTCTTGAGAAGCCATTGCTAAGGCGTTTAGCTGTAAAGAAATGTGTGCTCTCTTCTGGATCTATGGGCAGATGTCAAGCTGCAACAGCAGCTGTCCTAATGAGCAGGTGCACATAAGGCAAATGAGGTTGCAGATAGCAGGCCAATCACGTTTATCGATAGATGAGAAAACCAGGTTAAATGTAATAATTCTAAGGCATTTGTGTAGCACGCTAAGATAATAAAATCTCTTTCTGGGCACTTCAGATATGCTGGAAAGGAATCATGTCAATTGGTTAATGATAACATATAGAGCCTCAGCAGGCATAAGCTGACGAAGGACAACTCACACGGACTGAGCAAATGGTGTGGGAACATATAGATGTTTAGCTTTTTTCATGCTATCAAATCAGGCGATGTCACGACATTAGTCGATAGTGAGTACTAGGTTTTGAGGGCATACGAACTGAGGGCACGATTTCCGAAGGATTTGAGGGTGGTTAAGGGCACAGCTACGTCGCTTAGCTGTGCCCCTAACCACCCTCAAATCCTTCGGAAGCCGTGCCCTCAGTTCGTCGGACGGAAGAAAGGATGCTACGACCTAAGTAACAAAAAAGTGTTTCTGATTGTTAGGCCGGAGCAAGAGAATGAAGGGACCTTAACTTGAGTGACTGTCCCTTGAATTTGATATGCTGCTGATGGAGGAACACGTGCGAATTGGTAAGAGGTGGTGCAATGTGGCAGTTACAGCATTCACGACAGACAAGCCTAGTTGCAAAGTTGTGCACAAACTGGAAAACTGGTTGAATAGCTGTTGTCGATCCATCGTCCACGACCATATCATTCCAGAAGTATATCCCTCCTCATTGGGGCCTGCAAATAATGGGTTTGTGAAAAAGTAGTACCCAGACGATAAAGGAAAATTGAAGTCCTTAGGGCAACTCGAATTTGTTTGGTTGTCGCATGATAACTAAAGGTAAAGCTCGCCTTTGTTAATTGATATACTTTACTATCGATAGCTGCTTGAATAATGCAGAGCTTTCTAAGGTCGCTCTAAATTCCTGTTATGTTATTTTTTCGAAGCTGGTTCGAAAAATGGTGCAGGCATGTTATGCAAATTCAGGTCATGAAAAGAGATTTAGGATATGCTCGACTTCGTTTAAAACCAAGTTTTTTAACAAGATAAAAAGCCCCTTATTTCTAGTTATAGATTTCTGCCTTTATGTCTAGCTCCCGTAAGCACGATGTTACTGCTAATGGTATTATGCGGCCGATGTAAGTAAAACATGTCCTATGGCAGATATTTTGTGCTGATGCTGAAAGCCTGCACATAGTAGGATTAAGATGAAAAATTAGATACTGCTAAGTCATGCAAGCATATATATCCAACAACATATTGCAAAAGGTAATATTCTTATGGGGAACCATAAAAATGCTCATGGTACCCGCAGCGAAATTGCCAGCCGGCGAATAAAGTTCGATATAATCCTCTAATCGACCTTTGTCACTCGATCTAGTGTGTGCCAACGACCTCACGCACCTGGTCAGATGAGTTCGGTCACTCCTGAATAGCTCTACACCGTTTGCAGCCCTCTAATTGACCGAAACGGCATTTGGGAGTGGGCTGCCCTCTAGGGCGTGTGGCTCAGCTCGTTAAACCCCTGACGGCAAGGCATTAGGACACTAGCGTTTTCTGTATCTGGCCGGTACTCATGCAAATTTGTCAGCTATAAGTTTCTTGCGAATTCAACTGCCAGTAATAGGAGTAAGTAATTGCAAGACACTCGAACCGTGTACTCTCAGCTCGTGTCGGAAATGCGATTGAGCTTGGAAATGTGGCTCCACAAGACAGGCCAACAAAAGCAAACGTATTGTCAGCTCCGGAGTGCCAAAACCCGGGAATGAACCGGGAGGCCTTTAGATCTTTAGTCTAACGCTCTCCCAACTGGGCTATTTCGGCTGACTGATAATGCAGCTTTCAGTACAACATCAATACGGAATCCTGCGCAAACCATGTCTCATAAGAATTTATGAAGTCGACGATGCAGTAAGATTGAAAACGATCCAACTACATTTCTTGATGAGCAACCAACTGCAAAACCCCTTGAAACTGTTATGCAGTTCTCCATTGGCCACCATGACACTATTTACTTTATGAAAGCCCCAGCTAACCACCACGACACTAACACGTCACGATCTGAGGAGAAGGTATTAAAAGCTTTCTGTTGAGGTTGTAAGTAAGGAGCTTAATTTTGTGTCTGCTTTTGGTGCATCGGGCTAGTAAAGAGTCGGGTGGCCCTTTAAAAGCATTATTGATTCTAGTTTATCAGAAAACGCAAGCAAGATGTTTTTTGTTTCTACTGCTTCATCGATTCATTGTATTGTTTTGAACTCAATATGGCCTATGGCTGTGCGTGAGCGAGATCATTTTTGTCATACCTATCTAGTTGCTGTTGTCCCAGGACAGTTGTCCAAGGACAGTTGTCCAAGTGTTATTTTCGACAGGAGCGTGCATACATGGCACATTCAGCACATCACACATCTCACTGCTCAGTGTTTTAATGCTACTATGGCAACACGTCCTTCAAAAGTCGTTCATATGTTGGAAACTAGATCACGTTTCGGAAACTGCCAAAGCAGACTCGTATTGGCAATTTTTGCATTCATTTGGTTACCACGATATAGTATGTACCATTTGCCGCCGATATAGCTTCCTCACATGCAAGATACCTTCCGGTGACATTTTCTCGATCTGCAGTTATTATAGGGCTGAAATATTTTAGGCTTGGTCGTGATCCTTAGGGTACATTGATTTTATTTTCTTACATGCTCTGTACATGCACGCTTGTGAAGAGCTGCTAGCAGCGGGGATCTTTTGGCCGCCCACCTGAAGCAGGGTCAGGCTAATAGGCAGTGAGATCGCAGTGCCAAGGTCGCAAATTGCCACTGGCCCGATTCGTTCCTGGACAGCAGCCACCAGCTGCGATCCTTCATCAGCCCCCTTATCAGCAGGATGAGAGATTCGAACTCTCTGCTCTCACTGAAAGTCGGGCCGCCCTGTGCAAGCTCAGTTAGTGGTTTTTTTGTGCAAAACGCAGATGGGGTTTTCTATAATTCCATCGTCGAAGTTGCCACCGTTGGATCTACCCGTGCCGCATTGGAAAGCGACTCTGCAGTCTATGATATGGGCAATTCAATGGAGCTTGAGGGCAATGGGTTCGGCTGTGCTCCAGAATTCGAAATTGAGCTTCCAATCCAAAATCGTGCCAATGTTTCAAAGGTGTAATTTTAGTATCACCAGTGCATGCTCGCAGGTATTGAGCCGTAGCGGTCGTTGGCTCAATGTTGCTTAACGTTTGATGTCACTCATTTTATGAGGGATTCAGGTGGTGAATGTACAGGCATTGCATTGCAGTGTTGTATTGCAATGCTAGCATCTTAAGGAGTGAGCAGGAGGGATGGAGGGCAGAGTAAGGAGGGAAGGAAGGATGAGCGATGGAGGGCAGAGTAAGGAGGGAAGGAAGGATGGGGGAGAGACGGTTGGATGCTTTCAGCGTAAGTTGCTAAAAACAAAATTCACAAGAACTTCGCCTGGTGCACCGTACCCCCCCCCCCCTGAATGCCAAAGACAATGGCAATGGAGATGAAAGACTCGTTAGGATTGAGGCAAGCATGCACTACACGTCGTCCCGTTGTGAAAAACGCGAGTATGTGCCGGTGCACTTCGCTTGCCAACTGCTGGGCGTGATTAAGTGATACCATGCGCTCATACCGCGAGGCACACCCCCTGAAACTAACAAGTGAGGCACACAAACAGCTCGCTATGCTTCTCGCTACAACGCAAATGTAGCCGTACCGCTAATGCGACATGACAGTCATCGTAGGTCATTCGATACAAGACCGGATGAGCATGGGTTTGTAATTGGTAGCACCTAGCCGGTAATACTGATTCTAAATGTCAAGCTGCACACTGAGGATTGCTTTGCCCTTCTTTGCATAGGAGCGGCGGCCAGCTGGAAGTCGTCAGGCGCTCAGACTCGCCAGTTGCTCTCGCACTGTGCCCAGCTGAGCGCCAAAGGCATTGCCTAAAGACGCTGCACACCCTGCTGTACCACCGCTCTGCCGTTCACCTGCTCGAACTCTGTCTGCCTAGCAGCCTCTTCTGAGTGGCTCTATATTTTTTTGGGGTGGGGGTGTTGTAGCTGTGCGTTTTGCCGTCGTTTTTCTCTCAGGTTTGGGAGTGTCAGCAGTTTTCCATAGAACCACACGTGAGCATTCTACCTTTCCTTTTTTAAATTGTGTGAAATATAGCTGCAGAACAGAGCAGACAGTACAGACAGCAGCTGCAGCACACACAAAAGCAGCAGCTGTGTGCAATGCACGCCTAGGCTGTACGCCTGGGCGTTCGGGCTCCACGAACAGGCTCAGAGTGCTCGTTCGAGGGCCACGCTTCACGATGGACCTTTGCTGTCGTTTTAGTCGAGATCTTCACTCATCGGCTGAAGAGAGCAGCCGAGTTGCGACTGCAGTGCGATCGCTCCCCTGCACCACCGCCAGGCGGCACTGCGGCTGGGGCACACAGCAGCAGCAGCGTGGAGCAGCAGCTCGCCGACCTTCGTGCTGACATCAAGCACTTCGTCAGCGAACGAAAGATTGACGAGGAGCTGAGCCATGCAGCCCACTTCATTGTCAGCAACGCTGGCGCCACCGACCTGCTCGACGTCATACGGCGCTTTGGTGAAGGTGAGAGCGACGGCTGCTGCCTCGCTAGCAGGAGAAGCGCGAAGGGAGCACGGAGTTGAGCGTGACGTATTTCAGCACTGCATGGCGGCATGCCATCGTTGTCGGCAGTTATCATCGAGGACAATGGTACACCATGCCGAGAAGAGCTCTCCGGCTGCTTTATCTGCCATTTTAGTTACGATCTTGTGCACTGTACTCTGTATCTTCTGTACTCGGGCAGAGATGCACTCCACACACAGTCCTGCATTTTAAAAAACGACACCTTACTGTTCGCCAAACCGGCATCAGTGTGTGCGCAGTGACTGCCGAGTGGCCATTGCCTCATTAATGAGCCTCTTTATCCTAACCGATCTCGCTCTGCCTATTATGCAAGCCTTACAGTTATCAACATCATCATCATCAACAACATGTGCCTGGGCATCACTGGCACTGCTCTGCAGTGGTTCAGGTCCTATCTCAGTGGGAGACTCCAGAGTGTTGACGTGAATGGACAAAGATCATCTGAAGTACCTCTAAAATATGGAGTACCTCAGGGCTCTGTGCTAGGTCCGGTCCTTTTCACGGTTTATACTCTCCCTCTCGCTGATGTGATTGCCAAGCACAATCTAGGCTTTCACTTCTATGCGGATGACACTCAGTTGTACCTTTGCTTTGATCCCTCCCAGCCTTCGAGCACCTCAAATTCTCTCAACTCACTTGCTGCATGCATTGATGACATCCGATCATGGATGGCAGCAAATTTTCTAAAACTAAACGATGATAAAACTAACTTACTAGTTATGGGCAAACCTAGTGTTATTCAGAAATTGGAAAGGCTGACTTTCAAAATTGGCTCTGCCAGCATATCTCCAGTTGCATCAGCTCGAAATCTAGGTGTCATATTCCAAAGCGACCTCTCGTTAGACGACCACATCAGCTCCACAGTCAAATCAGCCTATTTTCAGCTTCATAACATTGCTAAAATTAGGGCTTGTTTAGATAAGGATACCACGTCCAAGTTGGTCCATGCATTCGTGACATCTCGTCTCGACTTCTGCAACTCACTGCTTACTGGCCTACCAGCATGTGCGATCAGGCGATTGCAGCTGGTGCAAAACTCTGCAGCTAGGCTTGTCTGTCGTGAGCGTCGCAGTTGCCACATTACTCCACTTCTCGCCGACCTGCACTGGTTACCAGTCAAGCAACGGATTGACTTCAAGGTTTTGTCGCTCACTTTTAGGTCTCTTCATTCTATGGCTCCAGCCTATCTTTCAGAGATACTACCCCATCAGGCAAAGCATCGTACCACTCGCTTTTCGGAATCCAACAGTCTAGAAATACCTCGTACAAACCTTAAATCCTTTGGAGACCGTGCATTTAGCTCGTATGCTCCCACAGCCTGGAACTCCCTCCCGACCTGCATCAGAACATCCCCTGACCTGACCACATTTAAAAGAAACTTAAAAACATACCTATTTAGGACAGCATTTAGTGGGTCCTTGTGATTCGTCCTCGATGTGCTTATGCGTGCTGACACTGTTCATGCTGCCACTAACCACATTTGCATGCTGACCCAGTGCATGTAACCCCTAACCATGTTATTCATTTTGTTTGTTTTTCAAGCATGATTTTACTTACTATTCTATTGCGTATCACTTTGCAGCAAATGTAAAGCGCCTAGAAAGAGATTAAGTTCTCTGAGGGCGCTTTATCAAGTGCAATATTATTATCAGTACTAGTGTACTTGGGCTTAGGGCTGCCTATGTTGACGGCTGTCTTGTGGCATTAAGTCCATTGGGTCTTTACCCACCCGAGACCTAAAACTGGTCTTGCAATTTCTAACGACGTACAGCTGTTATCCGGGTCTGCTTCTGCATGTCATAATTGATGGGCATTTTCCACGTTTACCGTGTGCGTATATCCACGTATGCACGTTCATATTTGCTCGTCTATGAGAGGGTGAAGGAGTGATGTGATGTGTGTGTGCATGCATGTGTGGTCTAGAGCCTGTTTATTAAGAGTGCTTTTCGTGTTATTGCCACTGGCATTGCCGGATGATTGTAGCAAATATCATGAAAGCCGAAATGGTCGATCCCTTTGCACGCATTCTGGCAAGGACTGGGTCTGTACATGAAGTGTGCATGTCTTTCCAATTAAATTTCTTAAAGCTTTTGATGCCATGCATCGTGTGTGAGCCACCAGTGTGTCTTCAGCACAGTATTGCTCGGTGTCGTTACTGCGTCGTGCTGGCTTAGGCATGACTGAAGCTGTTATCCCGTGCATCTAGGTGTGCAATGTGGTGGGTCCGGTTGTGCCACACACAGTCGGCCCATCCTCGCTTGCATATCTTGCACTGATGTGCATTTCTTGGCTGTTCTCGTTCAGTCGTGCCTGTGAAAAGTGGCTACACGTCTGCTCGGCGGCCGTCTTCCTCTTCGGCATGCAGTGGAACAGACGGTGACGACTTGGCTGCCAAAGTGCAGAGACAAAAGCAGCAGTCACAGGCTACATCAGCAAAAGGACACATCAGTGTGTCACCCACTGCCGCCTCGGCGGAAGCAATGGTGTCATCATCATCAGAAGCAGCGCAGACTGCTGCAAAGGGTGGCATACCATCCGTGGCACAGGGAATACTATTGCCGGCTCCCACTGTTTCTGGTGAGTGCTGGCTTCCGACGGTGTGCATGGTATCTGGTTGAGATGACCCACAGATCTGTCAAAAACTGCAGGTTGACTGTTTTAGCAAATATGTTCGAGCAAGCATTGCTGGCCTAGTCGAACAGTCTCTTGTTTTACCTCTAATTATGGCTTGATGTCCTGGGCAATCGACCGAAGCTCGGTGCAGTTCAAGATTGGTGGCCCTCAAGTTATGCTTCTGATCAAGCGCATGCACCTGCTGCTGCCACCAGGAGGACGTTAGTGTGCTTGTAGCTGACCCAAATAGCACTTGCTATGGTCTGCTAGCACCTCCAGCTCACTACCTAATTTAATAGCCTCTTTTGTATAACCACAGAAGAGCCTTTATGGCGTCACCACTGCTTGTAGCGGCAATAAAGGATCGCACACTGCAGGATTCGAACTCACTAACTTGGGACCGAGGTAGTACAGATATTTAGTTCCCCGACGTGAATGGACAAAGATCATCTGAAGTACCTCTAAAATATGGAGTACCTCAGGGCTCCGTGCTAGGTCTGGTTCCTTTCACGGTTTATACTCTCCCTCTTGCTGATGTGATTGCCAAGCACAATCTAGGCTTTCACTTCTATGCAGATGACACTCACTTGTACCTTCGCTCTGATCCCTCCCAGCCTTCAAGCACCTCAAACTCTCTCAACTCGCTGCATGTATTGATGACATCCGCACATGGATGGCAGCAAATTTTCTAAAACTAAATGACGATAAAACGAACTTACTAGTTATGGGCAAACCCAATGTGATTCAGAAATTGGAAAGGCTGACTCAAAATTGGCTCAGCCAGCATATCTCCAGTTGAATCAGCTCGAAATCTAGGTGTCATATTCCAAAGCAACCTCTCGTTAGACGACCATATCAGCTCCACAGTCAAATCTGCCTATTTTCAGCTTCATAACATTGCTAAAATTCGGGCTTGTTTAGATAAGGATACCACGTCCAAGTTGGTCCATGCATTCGTGACATCCCGTCTCGACTTCTGCAACTCACTGCTCGCTGGCCTACCGGCATGTGCAATCAGGCGATTGCAGCTAGGCTTGTCTGTCGTGAGCATCGCAGTTGCCACATTACTCCACTTCTCACGGACCTGCACTGGCTACCAGTCAAGCAACAGATTGACTTTAAGGTTTTGTCACTCACTTTTAGGTCACTTCATTCTTTGGCTCCAGCCTATCTCTCAGATGTACTCCCCCATCAGGCCAAGCATCGTACCACCCGCTTTTCGGAATCCAACAGTCTACAAATACACCGTACAAACCTGAAATCCTTTGGAGACCGTGCATTTAGTTCGTATGCTCCCAAAGCCTGGAACTCCCTCCCGACTTGCGTCACAACATCCCCTGACTTGACCACATTTAAAAAGAACTTAAAAACACACCTACTAAGACAGCATTAAGTGGGTCCCTGTGATTCGTCCTTGATGTGCTTATGCATGCTGACACTGTGCATGCTGCCACCAACCACATTTGCATGCTGACCCTGTGCATGTCACCCCTAACCATGTTATTCACTTTGTTTGTTAATCAAGCATGATATTATTCACCATTCAATAGCATTTCCCTTTGCAGCAAATGTAAAGTGCCTAGAGAGAGATTGAGTTCTCTGAGGGCACTTTATCAAGTGTATTATTATTATTATTATTGTTATTCCCTTACGACGCAATGCAATGTTTTATTTGATGTTAATGCAAATTCTTGTTCCTATATGTTGATCACAACTAATCTGCACTGGTGGCACGCTGCACTACCTGATTCGGGCACTGGTCCCGTATTAGCTGGCTGCACCCTGTGCTTAGTTCCGAAATGCAATGCAGATGACCGTGTGGATTCCGTTTTGCAATCGCCTGCTTGGGCCGAAATACTGTGTGCAGACCATCTGTGTTTGCGTGAGCTATCTTGTAAATGTAGACTTTCGGTGAACGAATGCGCCCGCTGCTTGGCCTGCTAGCTTCATAAAATCGCCACCACTAGGGGGGCCGGTTCGTGCTCGTGTTTATTCCAGATTGGTTTACTGTAATTCTCATGTCTTTGGTGTCCCTAGAAATCGTTGTGGCTCAATTTAAATTGAAATGGTTACGGACTCATTTTTGTTGTGGGCGACTCGACGTTTCGGCCCATGTAGCAAGATTAAATCTATGCTCCTGTTGGTGAAGAGTATTTGCTGGCTTCTCTTCGAGGTGGAAGTTGAGTCACTTCTTGCGTTCCATATATATATATATATATATATATATATATATATATATATATATATATATATATATATATATATATATATATATATATATATATATATATATATATATATATATATATATATATATATATATATAGCAAGGGTTGGCCCTCTCCTGCATAGCTCGTCTGTTCTGCCAGGACTGCAAGGCTGCTAAGTTTCTCAGATCTATAGCTAGTCTAGCAGGAGCTGTTCCGGTCAGCTGTCTCAAGATGCTGAGTTTTTTGCTCATCGAACTGTGGCGCTGTAGTGGTCTCTCCGAGCACGTGTGACACGAAAGCTCCTTACAGGCCTCCGACTCAAGGCTCTGCCTCTTCAGCGATTTCTGGCCGAGGGGTCAGTGCATGCTCTTGCTGCACGGTAGTGATACAGGTAGGGTAGGCAGGCCCACGCTAAAGACCAATCGTAGCTGCTAACATTTGCAGAGTGAATCGAAAAGCGTGTTGCAGAGAGCAAAACAAAATGCCCGGGAAACCGCACAGCTTAGCATTAACAAAAGCAGCAACAACAAAAGGTTGTGTCATGCTGCCTTAAAACCTTGTGCCTTGCAGCATGCACATAGGCCCTTCGATGGCCTCGGCAGCTGCAGTGCATTATGTGACTGCCATTTATACCTATTGTGAAAGTGATGAGGTGGCATTCGAGCTAAGAGTTGATGTTCTGATCTGCAAGGTGCCGATTGTGCCGGTAGGCGGAGTGGTGACCGAATGCTAGCACTTTGACCCCACGTCTGGCAAGCCTTCCGACCGACAGAGTGTGTCATCGAGTGGTCCAACTTTCGATGGGCAGTTGTCATGACTCACTACTTATCTGCATGTGTAAAACAGTAAAAAAAACAGTAAAAATCATCTGATCGAGCAGCCTCGTTTTAAAATTTTGAGATGTGCATTTTCAAATTGATTTTTTCTATTTTCAAATCTTTGCTATCAGGCAGATGAGCTTGAGCCTGTCGTGATGGTCAGGGCACCTGTCAGTGACCTAGATGTGTCAATACTTGCTGGTTCCATCGGGGGGGGGGGAGAGAGAGAGAGAGAGAGAGAGAGAGAGAGAGAGAGAGAGAGAGAGAGAGAGAGAGAGAGAGAGAGAGAGAGAGAGAGAGAGAGAGAGATAGAGAGAGATAAAAAGGGTAAAGAAAAGGTATGAGAGACAAGAGAGTGAGTGAGAGAGGGGTGATAAGAATTGAGTGTGTGTGCGCGTGCATCATCTCAGTGATAGTCTTTTCTTTGTGTGTGATGTGCAAAACTGAAAAACCACACGTAGCCTTCCTATCTATGTAATCGCTGTACTTGCAAGAATGGCTATATTTCTATTTGCTAATGCTGAAGTTGAGATTAACTGCACTGCTTTTAATTCCGGGTTAGCAGTATTGACCCGATACGTTTTCAGTTGTACGATACTGTAACTTTACTTATCGGTCAAATCTCCCTGGGCGCTTTTGCGATACTTATACTGGGGGGGGGTCTGTATGTTCGACACGACACGGTGATACGCTACTCCACTGTGATACGCTACTCCACTGTGATACGCTACTCCACTGTGATACGCTACTCCACTGTGATACGCTACTCCACTGTGATACGCTACTCCACTGTGATACGCTACTCCACTGTGATACGCTACTCCACTGTGATACGCTACTCCACTGTGATACGCTACTCCACTGTGATACGCTACTCCACTGTGATACGCAGTGCTGTGCCGGTCTGCTCCGGAGAAGTGTTCCTCCAGCTCCTACCATGGAGAGCTGAGGCGTGACGAGCTCGCCATAGGTGCTAACTTCGCTCAGCTGGTCCTGTTGAATCATTGATAGCACCGGGACTCGCTGTATGCATGCCGGCCTGCTGCTGCTGCTAGCTGCAGCGTCTCGGTGGGCATCGGGTCCCCTGCATCCCATGCAAGCAGGCTGTCTAATCCACTGGCCAAGAGCAAGCTGACCAAGCTGTGTGTCCGAAGCCTGTCGAGGCTGTGCCTGGTAATTGTGATTTATCCTAGCTGCCCCTGGCTGGCAGGCTGGCTGCTTCCGAGGTTGTCTTAAAGAGGAGTGCGTGGGAGGCATTCTTTGTTAATTGCTCGAATTGGACAGTTGGCAAGGCGCGGCAAGACACGACTGTTGCTAATAGGCAAAAGAAACTTAATTAGCTTATGCACCTTCTCTTGATGCAGCCGTGCCGAGTCGTCCGAGTGCTGCCGTGCTAACTGTGGAGGCTGCCGCAGGGCACGCGGTACCGACAGCCACGCCTGGCGAAGCCGGCCGCGGCCATGCTGCCAGCGGCGGTGCCACCTCGCACCTGCAAACTCCGGCGTCACCGTCCGACTCGGCAGCAGTAGAAGGCCAAACTCAAGTGCGACAGCAGCAGCAGCCTGACGTTGCAACCGTGGCAGTTGCTTTGGCGAGCGGCGGGCCCAGCACTCAGGTAGCAATGCAGGCGGCCAGCGCGCTGAGCTCATTTTGTCGCACTGAGCTTATTTGGTGGCTGGCACAGAATGCAGGTCGGTGTGCTCGTCCTCGCAGAGAGCATGGGCGCATGTTGCGCTGTCGCTCCGCTGCGTTCAGGCTCTGCACACGGAATCCAGCACGGCCCTGAACGGCGGCAGCAGCCTCGATTCAGGCAGCGCCACAGCCTCACCGCCTGCTGCTCCGGCCCAGCAGCAGCAGCAGCCTGTGGACGGCTTGCGGCAACAACAGCGACCGAAGCAGCAGCACCGTGAGCGGCCGCCGCGAGAGCATGCAGGTAGCAGGCGAGCACTTAATTATGCGACTCGCCTCGCTCGTGTGCACGACGTGGAACGAACGCCGCTCTGGCCACTTGCCGTGCAGCGCGTGGTGGTGGGGGATCCAGCCGCTGGCGATCGCCGCGTAACCAGCAGCCCGACGGCCGTGCTCGGAGCGACACGTCGGCGAGGCTGCTTAAGGCGACTGCATGCATGCGCGCAAGTGAAAAGCGTTGAGCCAGGTTTGACCAGCTTTGTCTGGCTTTTCACTTGCTTTTTTTAAATAGCAGGGCTTCTTCTTTGCTTCGGAAGCCCGGTGGGCCGTCGCAGCGCTCTTTCCGCGACACATCCCACCCAAGCAGCGATAGCGCTAGGTAGGACTCGTGGTCGGAACCCGATCTCAACCGCCGGGCGTTAACGAATGCCGCTTTTGCATTCAGCTATCGTGAGAACATCGTGAGAGTTTTGTGCATTCTACTGAGTTTTCGCAGCAGCGTTAGACTCTCTAGCCTTTTACTGTTCTGTGGTGTGTGCACATGCGTAAAGCCCTCTATCCGGTGTCTGTGGAGTTGAGGGCACTGTGAGAGACTCGCTTGCGCCAAATTAATTAAGCGAGTCACTTTTATTAGATGCTAGTCGCTTCTATTAGATGTGCCCGATCACCCCCCCCCCCATTCATTGCCTCAACTGTCTGCTGCTAGCGACGAGAGACCGGAGCTGGAGGGGCGGATGTGGATGTGTGCGCACAGCAAGGCTCGTCTCGCCTGCGGGCAGCGTCTTTATTCGGGCGCCTTCATCTGGCAGTTGCAGATTGGTCCGAAGAGGTGGAGAAAGCCGATGAGAAGCAGGACTGGCACGGCAGCTACCACGACTCGTACGGCAGCAGGACGTACCTACGCAGTGGCCGCGGTGGACGAGGAGGCCAGTTTGACGGTCGACGGGTCGACGCCAGGCAGTACGGCTACTACGACGACCAGCGGCGCTACGACAGCGGGCCCTACGACAACGGCCGCTACGACAGCAGGCCCTACGACAGCAGGCCCTACGACAGCAGGCCCTACGACAGCAGGCCCTACGACAACGGACGCTACGACAGCAGGCCCTACGACAACGGCCGCCACTCAGCGGCTGCTGATTCGGGCAGATCTCGCGTCTACCGGGGGCGAAGCCCTGGCATCGGGCAGGGCACGGTGCCACAGAGGGCGGTGGCGACAGAGGAGCAGCAGCAGCTAGCCCAGCGCCCTGCAGCAGGAGCCGCCGCTGGCAGCGAACCAGTCGAGCTTGCCACAGCTGCCACTGCTGAGTCTGCTCCTGCAGCCGGTGGCTCCCTGCCGGCTCCCGACCCACTCGTGCAGCCTCGACCGGCAATGTCGCTGTTGAGCGACGTCCTCAGTGAGGAGAGAGAGTCTGGCGCGCCAGCTGGCGGCGCCGGCCGAGGCCGCCATGGCAGTGGCGGCGGCAGCAGCCGAGGTCGTGGTGGCAGGCCACCGGAGCACCGCTCCGAGCGAGTCGGCGCGAGCCGGAGCTCTGACGACGGCAGCAGAGCAGCTCGCGAGTCCAACAGGAACAGCCGACCGCCACTGTTGGGCGCAGCAGCACGAGGGTCGGGAGGAGAGGTCGCGGCAGTCGCCGGCGTTGGCAGCGTGGGCGCTGCCGCCCAAGGAAAAGAGGCTGGCCTCGGCGATGGGTCGCGAGGCAGCAGTGGCGCCACGCGTGCGGGTGCCTCATCGGCTCCCCGCCGAGCTGCTGCTGCCGCCGTGCAGGGCCGAGATGGCCTCGGTGAGAGCTCGGCGGATGGCGATAGCATCAGCCGGCGCACCACGCCGTCGTCCAGCTCGGCCGCCCTCGGCAGCTCTGTAGCTCTCGGTGGCAGCAGCAGCAGCAATTCGGCATTTGAGAAGGCTCTACCGCAGCGGCAGCCGCGAAACAGCGGCCGGGGCCGCGGCCGAGTCTTGCCAGGAGGCGATGCCCACCGAGGTGGCGCTGCTGTAGCAGCTCTGGCGACTGAGGCGGCTGCCAGTCAAGATCGTCACGAGGTTGAGGCCGGCGGGCAGTGATCTGTGCCCCCTTCTCTCCTCGAAATGCACAACGTCGGCGACTACGATACTGTTGATCGGCACACTTTAACTATTTATTCTGCTTTGTTGTTAACTTTTCTCAGGGTACTCCCTTCTCTTGGTGCTGTTCTAAAATCTTTCGCCCGATTTTTCGACTTACTCGATTCACTGGCAGCAGCAGCTGCTGCTGCTGCGACTCTGCAGGTACATCGCGAGCCTTTTCTTTCTCAGCAATCTTTAACTTTCTCTTCGTCACGCGTGCCAGCAGTTTTCCCTGCGACCGTGGCTGCCACTGCTGCCACCCACTTGGCTCTGCCACCCACTTGGCACTCGCACAGGCACGAGGCGCATGACGCTGCCGAGCGTAGCCGTCAACCAACGCCGTGCTGGCCAACTAACCGGTGCATATCCGGCTGTGAGCGAAGGTGTTGATTCTCGATCTTGACCGACGACAGGCCTTGCTTTGATTAGTAGCCTAATGAAATAAAACTATTTTCTGTTTTGTACGTGAGCTAATTACTTGTGAAACCCAACGCAGTCGACAGTCGGTGGGTGGATAAGCAGGTTAATAATAGTAATAATAGTGCGCTTGATAAAGCGCCCTCAGAGAACTCAATCTCTTTCTAGGCGCTTTACATTTGCTGCAAAAGGAAATGCGATTGAATGGTGAGTAATATCATACTTGATAAACAACATGAATAATATGGTTAGGGGTGACATGCACAGGGTCAGCATGCAAATGTGGTTAGTGGCAGCACGAAACAGTGTCAGCACGTCTAAGCACATGAAGGACGAATCACACAGGGACCCACTAAATGCTGTCCTAAATAGGTGTTTTTAAGTTCTTTTTAAATGTGGTCAAGTCAGGGGATGTTGTGACACAAGTCGGGAGTGAGTTCCAGGCTTTGGGAGCATACGAACTAAATGCACGGTCTCCAAAGGATTTGAGGTTTGTACGAGGTATTGGTAGACTGTTGGATTCCGAAAAGCGGGTGGTACGATGCTTGGTCTGATGGGGGAGTAGATCTGAGAGATCAGCTGGAGCCAAAGAACGAAGTGACCTAAAAGTGAGCGACAAAACCTTGAAGTCAATCCGTTGCTTGACTGGGAGAGAGCCAGTGCAGGTCGGCGAGCTTACGTTGGTTATCTAGAATCCTTGATTGGCTAATTATTTGTTGCCAGCTGCAAACAAAGCCATGACCGCCAATCATGTTCACTATATAATCGAGACCTTTGAATAAGCTGGCGTTTGTACTTGGTTTATTTTTTCTCCACATGAACTAAGAGGACGAAAACCACGATCTGGGTCGTAGCATCGTTGGGCTAAGGGTCGGCTTCTCAAATTGCCAATTGAATGACAACGGACTTGAAAGTTGGACAAAAAGTAATTTTTTTTAGCATAAACAGTTAACATTCCCAAGGGTTAATCGCTCAATCATAATTACGCAGCTGTACTATTTATACGAAGAGCAACTTATTTCGATTGCATCCAACTCAACGTCGGCAGTCACGTTTTATGAAAATCTGGCTCGGCCTAACTCTACACTTAATCTGATGTATCTCCGTCTCTAGCTCCGCAAAGCCACCGTGACCAAGCGGGTGTTACACTGGAGAGTTTTCCATAGCGAACTACAAGACTGAGAAACTTTTCGTATGCATGCGGTAGTCAACAGACGTAATCTCATACAACAAAGAGAAAGCAAGAAGCATGGTCAAGTGGCTCATGGCTCAGAACGGCTGGACAGGTTGCAGCGAAGTCAGGCGGTAAGTGAATGGATGTCGTTGCGTGAGTGTTGTTGTGTCGTTGCGTGTCGTTGTGCTTGCTGTCTTTTCCCTCGACGAGCTCCTTGGCTGTCGGACATCGCCTTTTCTCCTATGCGCCTTCTCGCCTACCAAACGTCCTGATACAGTTCGTCTTTTAGCTTAGCGAGGAGCCGGTTCGGAGCAAAAAAAGTGTGGTAAAAACGCGGAGGTAGCGTAAAGTTTGCCAACATGTTTTGCACGCGATGGCATTGAGGCTACGCTTGGTCGCACACTAATGATGTGGCTAAAACTTGGTTTAGAGGGCGAGTCTTGCTTCCTACCTACCCGAGTCTTCGGTGTATATGTCGCCAATACTGGGCGGGGCGGTCCAGACTTATGGGAGACTTGACGAAGGCTCAGCAGCCAAATCCGGCTCTACCTGTTCAGCCAAGACTTAGCAAGCGACCAATCGCAGCCGCCGTTCAGGCCACGCCTACTGCATTGCTATGGAAGGAAGGGCCGGAGTCGCGACCTGACCGGCGAACACGTCGCTGCGTTCCAGGCGAGTCCCTGTTTATAGGACACTGAGCTTGGAGTTCGAAATTCAGATTTTAAGGCACGAACGGTAAAGGCCCTAGCGGACATGTTTCATTCTAATGGTAGTTGCGCCAGCGGAAGCGTGGCCGTAGAGAAACGCTGCAGCTATCCTATGAACGCTCAGCGGGCGAGTGAGTAGGAATCAAGACTTGGAGCAAGTCTGCCGACTAAACCTCATGCAAAAAACCGGGAGACCCAAGTAAGACTAGAGTAGGTGAGAAGCAAGACTCACCGTCTAAACATTGCTTTAGGCAGCCTGACGCGCCCCATGGTCACAGTGAGAAACCGCCAGAGTCTGAAAGAGAACCCCCCCCCCCCCATGAGAGTTCGATCAATAGCCCTGTCACCGCCAAGTATACGCCCTGATTTGGCTCAGGGGTTACGGTGCTCGCCTTTGATGACCGTGGTCAAGGCGAGTACATTTGATGACGGAGGTCTCGAGCTCGAGCCCTGCGGCATATGTGAAGCACCTGGCTAGAGAGAAAGTTCTGTTAGGTCACTGAACAAGTAAATTATTCTTATTTTATTCATGGAACAATAACTTGGTTCAAATGTCATAAAGAATGAGGGTACATCTCCATAGTCACTCTCTTTCCATTGGTACTAAGCAGCTAGGAGATAGAGGAATGCAGCGGCCATTTCCGAACTCACTTTCCTGTTCTCTTTCTCCTCATATATATTTATTATCGAGAAATTTTTTTTTAACTACTATATATACATTAGCCGGCGGTGCCCTGTCCTGCCGGGGTCGATCGTGCTACCCAGGCCTGGTGGTTCAGAAACACTGACCACTCGGCTTCCGAGCCGGTAATGGCGTCGGAGACGCAGTGCCGCCTCAAAGCTGTCCTTTCCGAGCGTGGGATGCGGAGTACGGTCAGGCAAGCTTCATTGTTTGGCCACCAGCTGCCGAGAGCCCCGACCACGAAGGGCCTCATCGCTGCCGACCGGTAGCCAGCGGTCAGGAAAGATCGGGCAATTGCTGCATATTTATCGGTCTTGTCCCTGGCCACCACAATCAGAGCATAATCGCTGCTGTCGAATGGCACCGTCACATCCACAATTACTAAATCAGTTCCGTTGTCAATGACCAGGTCTGGCTCGAGAGCCAGACCACAGGCAAGCGGGAGGGCTTGGCCTGCCGACAAGTAGTAGAGCGCAGTGGCCGGAAGAGCTCCGATTAGGCGGCCCAAAACCAGGTTGTGCCGGGCCGTAATTGCTTGCGGCATCGGCCAGAAGTGGCTCAGCACATAGCAAACGGTCTCTGCCTCCGTGCGGCATAGGCGGCAGCTGGTAACCGTCCAGGGTATGCCGGACTCGAGGCAGCAGCCACTGGCAGCAAATCCAGGTGCGAGAGGTGCACGAACCGCCAAGCCCGGAGCGACAGGCCAAGACCCGTGGTCAAGAAGTGACTGTGGGTGGTGAATCTGTCCGTGGCCAGGTAGCGACTGACCCTGCCCTATGCAGGCTGTGCCACCGAAGCACGGCCTTCCACGAGCCTGGCGAACTGTCGAAGCTTCGTGATGACCACTCGCGGCACGACCCAGTGCTCGATGCCGTCAGGGTCGGTGGACACAGCCAGCACTTCAGGACCGTCCAGCGAGAGGCGACAGGAGAACCGCTTGAGGCACTTACGGGCGTCCGACCACAGCGAATTCGGGCCGACCCTGTTGCCCGAGCCGAAGGCTGCTGGGCTCAGGTATCGCGAACGCTCCTTATCAGACTATGGCATGCCATCTCGACTGGCGACTGCCCGGTCGAGTCTGTGACAGGCGACTTGACGGACGCACGCATTGGGCGAGCACTGCACGCGACAGGCTTTCGCAGCTCGTAGGGTGGAGGCGTTCGTCCCGAAGTGGATCAAGCCAAGCCCGCCCACTGAGCGAGGCGAAAACGGGAAATGCACCGATGCGAAGTTCGGCAGACCGCACAAGAAGCGACGTAGCTCCAGCAGAGCCTTTTCGGATGATTGCAGAGCGGCCACAAGGCACAAGCCACGCCCGACAAAGGTAATCGAACCGTGGCAGAGAAAAAGACCGCCAGGCGTCAAGCTTTTGACAAAGGGCAAGAAGGTTGGGTCCCTGCAGTAGGTCCGAGTGCCCGAGAGCCAGGGAAGAGCCGGCTGCTGCCCGAGATTTCGGCTCTAGGCTGCCCGAGACCCTGACGGGCTCCTAGGTAGGCCACTGACTCGGTCTCCCGCAGCTCGGGGATCAGCCTGTCACGTAGGGTGATTGAGTCGGGCACGGCCTTCGCACCCTTTCCGGCGACGACACAACATTTTGCCGGGCCGGAGCTGCATGCCAGCGTCGACGAAGCCTGTTCAACTGTGGACACGAGGGCCTGAAGACCAGAAGACGTGCCTGAGAACAGGGCGAGGTCATCGGCCCAGGCACAGACTAATAGGGAGGTTCCGCCAAACTGGAAATAGGATTCGTGAATGCTTTCAGAGAGTCTGACAACCGCTTCCATCGCTAGATCAATAAAGATCGATGATACAGGGTCACCCTGCCGGACGCCTGCAGTTGTAGGAAATGCCACCAACATCTCGTCGCGAACCCGAAGCTCCAGGATCGAGCCGATATATAGGCGCTCTACCAACCTGCAGAAGCTCTCCTCCTACTCACACACACACACACACACACACACACACACACACACACACACACACACACACACACACACACACACACACACACACACACACACACACGCGCGCGCGCACACACGCGCGCGCGCACACACACACATATCGTACGATGATTTGAGCTATAATGATATAACAGCTGAAAGCAAGTGCAAGATGACAGCAGGATACTTCTGTTTTCTATTGGTAAACTCATGAAAACTTATATTGATCACATAGGCCTGCACAATTTTGGCTATGCGTATTCGCCAAGGTTAACCGTTGCTAAACGACGTCTCGCCACGCCAGCTTTGTCACGTTAGCTGCGTTGATTCGGATGGTAGTCAGGAGCGTTGAGATAGAAAGAAAAATAATAATGATAATAATAATAATGCACTTGATAAAGCGTCCTCAGTGAACTCAGTGTCTTTCTAGGCGCTTTACATCTGCTGCAAAGGCAAACGCAATTGAATGGTGAGTAATATCATGATTGATAAACAACATGAATAATATGGTTAGGGGTGACATGCACAGGGTCAGCATGCAAATGTGGTTAGTGGCAGCATGCACAGCGTCAGAAAGCATAAGCACATCGAGGACGAATCACACAGGGACCCACTAAATGCTGTCCTAAATAGGTGTTTTTAAGTTCTTTTTAAATGTGGTCAAGTCAGGGGATGTTGTGACGCAAGTCGCGAGTGAGTTCCAGGCTTTGGGAGCATACGAACTAAATGCACGGTCTCCTAAGGATTTGAGGTTTGTACGAGGTATATATATATATATATATATATATATATATATATATATATATATATATATATATATATATAGAGAGAGAGAGAGAGAGAGAGAGAGAGAGAGAGAGAAGAGAGAGACCTCTGTCTCTCCCTGTCTCTGTATCTGTCTGTCTCAGTCTTTGTCTGTCTCCGCCTCTCACCCACTCTCTCTCCCTCTCTGTCTCTCTCTTTATCGCTGTCTCTGTCTGTCTGTCTCCATCTCTCTGTCTCTCTCCCTGTCTCTGTCTCTCCCACCCTCGGTCTGTCGCTGTCGACAGACAGAGGACAGACAGAGGAGAGAGAGAGAGAGAGAGAGAGAGAGAGATAGAGAGAGAGAGAGAGAGAGAGTCAAGCGAGTCGCACCTGCGAATACGTCGCTTTCTCGCGCTGCCGGCTGCGCTCAGCTTGCGCCTGAGCGCACGCGTCGCAAGCGTCACACTTTCGGATGCAGATCGACGAAGGGAACGCTTGTACTGAATCGTGGAACTATAAAAGTTTATATTTCTCTCGTTATTGACTCCACTGAGTGCACGGACTGGAGTTAAACCTAAGTTTAACGCACCTGGGATTGCGAGTATTGGACCACGGAGTCTCGGAGTGGAATATCGCTCAGTGCGACGCCGTCAAAGACGAGCCAAACAGACGGACGCCATCGGCCAGATAAAAGGCCTGGTGGTGGGGGAGCAACCGTGCGGATGCGTTCGATCAAACAGAAGGAGCTATTGGAAATATTCACATATTAAAGACTTTTCGCTCTATAATGCCAACGTTTCTTAATAATCGATCGCTATCGTTCGGCTGGGACGCTGTCCAAGCGAGGACCGCGTTTCACGCGTTTCTCGCTCAACCTGCTGGACTGGACTGAAGCGAATTACATCCGATCGGAACGCTCTGGAACAAATCCGTACGCCCACGAAGGCATCGCCGGTGTATTTCGACTGCGCCCACACTCGGGCCGGTGCGCGAAAACGCCAGCTCGCCCTCACTCGGGTCGGCACGCTATCGCCAACTGTGTAGGCAACTCCCCCTAAGCACTCTTCCCTCGGCCCTTAAATATCATCATCCTTATCGGAAGACCGAACGAAATAAATAGGCAGGGCAAGGTCGCACACAGACGTCAAAGGGCAGCCGCGAAGATCAAAGGCCAGGATTCAGTGGCTGGTCCACAAGCTGACATCAATGGCCCACAACATGGCCATCGCATGAATATCCAGCCACAGCCCGGAACGCGGATTGTTCTCGGAGTTTGGGATCTGAATTTTTGGCTGAACTTGAATGAAGTTTCGTAAAAATTACTTTCAGACGGCGGTTTATAATTTTTGCGCCTCAGTGAGTGGCCGCAGTTTAATAGTAACCGCAAGGCAGCAGTCCCTGAGTGCGGTAAACACGGTGGACGGAGTTTGAAAAGTATGGTACAGCCGCAGATACTCGTGTTTAGCGGTAACTGGATGTATTTGGACACCGTGTCCATTTCTAACATCTTCGCCTTCGTAGCTATAAATTTCGCTGGCCCATAGCTCAGTACCTGGCGGAAAACTGCCACGGAGAAAAGGTTCGGTGAAGAACTTTGCGTCAAAGGGAAATGAAAGCTCTCCAGACTTTGAGCCAATGAGCCTCAGACTTAGGGTAAGATGATCTTCCGTGCGCTACAGTCCCGCAGCAGGCCACCCTTTATATTATGCATTGCCCAAAGCAAGCGTAGGTGCTGGCCATCAAGACTCGTCTGCCGCTGGATAAATAACTGAGGCAGTTTAATCAACCAAATTATTTTCTTTGCTTTATGGTTTGTTCGTTTCGTACTCAGATTTAACAGGCAGAGTTTCCAGAAGTTACCCATTACTGTTCATACCCGCACGCGCCTGCTCCGTGAGTTATCCAGCCCAAGTGTGCACCCAGTACGGAGCGTCTTTAAATGCGTGCTGGAAATGCACGTCTCGGCAGCGCCGCCACTCTAGAGCGTCCGAGTCGTCTGCGTCCGCGGTTCAAACGCACGTAACCTTCTGCTGGTCGACCTTGGTCGAGGATCCTGTTCAAGCTGACATTCTTTTCGTGATGGCTTCGAAATTGAAATAGGTTACAATAATGTTACATTTGATATAGCCGCCTCAGAGAGCTCAATCTATTTCTAGGCACTTTGCATTTGCTACAAACGGAGCACGATCGAATGGTTAGTGGTGGTAGCCTGCTCAACGACAGCAAACATAGCATGGTTACGGCTGACAGGCACAGGGCCAGCATGCAAACATGGTTAGTGGAAAATATGCCACGCGTACTTTTATGTACTTTTTCTGATTTATTTTCTAGCCGCAGTTATAATTAAGTATCATTATTAATAGCAGCGATAGCTGGTCAGCGGCAGCTCGTGCCTTTTTCTAGGCTACTGCCTTTTATGCAACTGAAGAAAATTGGCTCAGTCTGAGCGTGGTGGCTGTTAGTTTCTCAACGTTGCACGTGGGTTCTAAGCAATCCTAGCACGACGTCGGATTAGCAGGATAGACTTTGGGAAGATTATTTATGGTCTAAGCTCTGTTCTAGATGGGAGATTCTTGGCCCCTTCCTCTAAGGAAGCATGAATGGTTCATTCGAAAGCTTCTTGACCAGTGGGGCGCTACTGCGCTACGGACTTCGTATTTGAAGACCGACTGCATACCGTCGTAAGCATCCGTTACGTTGACGGCATCAAGCTTGCGTCCGCCGAAAGTCTAACCGCTGTAGTCGTTTAGGACGAAGCTATGCGCAGTTACGGGAGAGTTGCTTTTGGCGATTTTCGTCGGCGTGCGCGATCCTACTCAAACGAAGCTATATTTTTTGCTGCGGTTTCTTGACTTGGCTAACCGTACAAGGGTCTCCCAAGCCTAGATACAAAGAGGTCTCCTAGTTTCTTTATTAATTAAAATGACGGGTTCGATGTTGGAAGAAAAGACGCTGCACGTTGCATTAAAACCCTGTCAGTGGTGTTTTGAAGGGCCCAATTCAACAATCGGTTCACGAAGCTGGGCGGCACGCTTGCTCTGAACTCTGGGTAGAAAAGCCTTTCACTGTTCGACTTCCGCAGTCGAAAGATGTTCGAATTTCTTGTGTGGTGCATTTATAGCTGCGCTCCCAAGTGCAAGCAGCGATTTTTAAAGCTTCACGAGAGGCGAAAGTGTGCCCAGCATGATAATACCGGTTCGTCGTTTCTCAGCCCAAAACTATTTGCCACCTGGCGTCGGGGCCTTGAGTACTTGGCCTAAGGTGCTTATCTCGAGGCCCTTCGAGATTTTGTTTAGAGGATTAGGAGGTCAGGCGTGCCAGCCAGCAAGGCTGAGTCGGCGGAAGACAACAAACTTTGATGCTTTACGTGCTCAAGCTAGTCCTTCAGTTATGCGTGCTAATTAGTAATGCGATGCATTTCGGAAAGTGTAGACCTCACCTGAGTGTCCTCTCTAAGTGTCAAACTATTTTAGCTTCAGGCATAGCTTACCGTTTACGTTTGATGCTAGTACTCAAACTGAGGCAAAAGGACTAGGCCAGAAGGAATGGAGAGGAGTTTTGCCGAAGAATCTATTGGGTCTTGACAGGTTCTCCTGCACCCATCCTTACTTTGATGTCTGCAGCGATACGAAAGAAAGCCGCAAGCTCGAAGCACTTCTGGTGCACCGAGCATCTGGGCACACTTTTAGGTCTTCGTGCATTCGTAACAACTGGCAGCTGTCGGTGCCACCTCGTGAAAAGAGCAAATGCTAAGAAGACACCCAAAGTCTGATGACTGCACGAAGAGTTAAATCGCAAAAGTATGTCAACCCCAAATCAAGTTCAATCGCAAAAGTATGTCAAGTATGAGATTGTTGCTGTAGATGGGCAGCAGCGAGCCCAAGCTCCCTGCCGCTCTTATTACCGCCTCACATCTCCATTTACAGCGGTTCTTTGCTCTACAGCAGATACTAGCACTCGGAAATGCTAGCATTAGAAAGTATTTTGATGCAGCTCGTAGTTTTTGTTTATCCTTACTTGCCTCCGAAGAGTTCATCTTTACCTCAAAGATATGCCGGCGCACGTATTTTTCTCTGTGGAAATAAAGTATCGAATTTTGCATATTAAAATGTATGTTGCTGTGCATTATACTTAAAGATAGCTGCGTTTTCCCCAAACTGCTAAAAATCTTCTTGCACCTGAACCAGTACAACCTAGCGATGATTTGCGTGGATTTTTGCTAAGGCTTTGAAACATTTCTGAGTAGATTTTGGTCTTTTGTTCAGCAGATTTTACCGGGCTCTAGCAGTCAGTGTGGAACATATGGTGGTTCATTATTAAGGTGCACGCGTTTGCCCTCAAATATTAGCTGCGCAAAGTGGCGTTGTGTTACCCATTACGTTTTTTTGAATCGCGTGAAACAGCGAGCTTTCTAAACGCTGAGAGTTGCTCTGAGGAGTTTCAAAAAAGAATTCCCTAAGCCCATTAGCAGTGCAAGAAAAGGTCTGTGGTAATTTTATATAAAGTAGGATACTCGCTGTGTAGATATCAGCTACCGTTGCCAAATAAGTATTCAGTTACTATGCTAATCTTCCTGGCGTTCTTCACGATGAGTGAAAACAATGAGACGAGTAATTTGGTTCTTCCAAATGTTGGTCTCTTCCAAATGTTGGTCTCTTCCAAAGGTTGGTCTCTTCCAAATACTATCTTTTGCAGCTGCAAAAGATAGTATTTGGAAGAGACCAAGCACAGAGTTTTCGATTTGTACCAAGATTCGGAAAGAGGTAGCCTGACACTCAGCGTACGCCAACAGAGCTGAAGGCGGGCCTGTTGGTATGCAGCGGTTTAGTTTGTAGGGACCAAGTGAGACAAGGTCTTGTGGCTTCCGGTGTGTCTATAATGACGTGGTTTTCGCGGGGCAGACTGCATACTGGCTTACCGCACGCTGCAACGCTCGCCTGTCGATCGCCCCTCTCCCGATCTCGCTCTCTCTCGCGCGCTCCTCCTCTCTTTATTTCTCTCTCTCTCTCTCTCTCACTTTCTGGAATGCTGCTGCTTCCACACGACAGCGGCAGCTCAAATTCAAGGTCTGCCTGTCACCACTAACCATGTTATTCTTGTTGTTTATTGAACGAGCTGGTTTGGTCCAGCGGTAAAGGTGCTCGCCCCGACCAAGGTCTGGCCGAGGTCGTGAACTCGAGCCCCGAGGCCTATGTGAAACGCCTGAATAGAGATTAAGTTCTCTTGGGGCGCTATACAAATGAATTATATATATATATATATATTTTCGTTATAAAATGCTACCACTAACCATTCGATCGTGCTTCCTTTGCAGCAAATGTAAAGTTCCTAGAAAGAGGCTGAGTTCTCTGAGGGCACTATAACAAATGTGTTACTATTATTATTATTGTTATTAATGCGGAGTTCCTGAGCTGCTCATCAAAGACTACAGGACGTTGGGTCTGAAGCTGCTCATCAAAGGCGCAGGATCTGGAGCTCGAATTTTGCTCGAGCAGCGGTGTCGTATTAGCCAGATTGTTCTCGAAGCCACATTTCCTACGAAAGGGGCGCTCTGTTTAAACCATCCACCAGAGCTGATCATCATAAACGCTTATTTGGCAGGATTAGCTAGCCCCGAGCGATAGACCTTGAGCTGGGTTGTGAGCTTGACCTCTGTGGCCAGCAGCCGTTGCTCCCATGTCAGTTCTTAAAATTACGGGTTAGTGGGGTTGCATGCTGCTGGCCAAAGCCGTAGCACTGAGCGTGCCATTGGTGTATGTCATTAGCACAAACTGGGTGCGTTCATACCACCCGGACGGGTTGCAGAAGTGCATTTCTGCTCCTAGACACCGCTAGTACGGCGGTAGCTAACATATACAGGCACCTTTAAGGAGTTTGACGCACTTTGACCTTGGTCACACCGTTAAGACACGCTAGTCAATTATTATTGGTCGTCCAACGTTCCGCGATCACGATCGCTGAGCTTGGCCATCGACTTTGAACTAGAAATCAAATAATACTTCGCGATTATAGTTCGTACGGTTAAAAACACTAAGGAGAAGTCATGAAAATAAAAATTAATATAAATATAATTCATTTATAAAGCGCCCCAAGAGAACTTAATCTCTATTCAGGCGCTTCACATATGCCTCGGGGCTCGAGCCGACGACCTCAGTCCGATCTTGGTCGGGGCGAGCACTTTAACCGCTAGATCAAACCAGCTTACCAAACCACCAAACCAGCTTATTCATGAGCATGCGAAGCATGCAACAGAAAAGATTTCCGCATATAAGTTATGCAAGTGAAAGTTGTACTGCTTTTACGTTTGCTTCTAATGAACTATTTTGTAATGGTTTCAATATCGGCTGGCAAGCTCAGCTAGCAAAGCTCTTGATATGTCGATGCATGGTGGTGAGTATCCTGACATGGCTACTAAGCCCTTGGCAATAATAACGACAGTGTTAGGATTTTTGAAGGTGTACATGTATCATAAACACACACACACACATACACACACACACAAATACACACACACACACACACTCACGCACGCACGCACGCACGCATACACACATATATATGCATTTAGAGGCATCTTTTCCGCCGAGGATTTGGGATTTTGGATTTGGAGTTTTAGGGCTTCGGATTTAGGATTTAAAGCTTTGTATTTGGGTTCGAGTTTAAGGTTTACGGTTAACAGCAGCTGCCCACCATATTGGACATTTTGCAATAGGCGTTTTTCCCATAGCGAAGGAGCCAAACCTTTCATGCTTATTGCCTCCGTGTCGGGGGACATTGTATTGATGGGGCACAAGTCATACACTGGATTATCCGCTCCGTTGTTTTGAACAAGCTGGGTGCGCTGCTTTCCCTCGAATTTCGTGCATAATAATGTAGAAAATCTCAGTTCGAAGACGCGATGACTTTTATTTTTAGCGCATCACACATACAGCGCTATCGAAAAGTAAATGCATGTCTGTAACACATGGTAGCTAGTGACAAGCACATGAATGAGCTGTATCTTGGACAAGATGTATGATAATAATAATAATAAACTTGTATTTCGCCCTCAGAGAACGGAATCTTTCGCTAGGCACTTTACAGATGCTGCATAAAAAGCATTACTAAAAGTTTGGTGGTAACATCCGCAAGCAACAGGTATAGTGTAAGTAAGTGCACGCACAAGAAAGACGAATCAGAAAGACTCATCAAATGCAGTAATACAAATGCGCGTTTTAAACTTCTTTTTAAATGTCGTCATGTCAGGGGAGGTTGTGACGTGCCTGGGTAGTGAGTTCCAGGCTTTGGGAGCACACTCGCCACGCGCGACAGACTGACAGAGCGATGCATTGAAATCCTTATGCGATCTGATCCGATCATCATATGGCCAGTAGGGTTGTTTGTCGACGCGAGCGAGCTGGTTTGACTCTCGCCTACGAGTTTAGAGTTTGTAGGTTCAACTGCCAATGTCGGCGCGACAAATTCTTCTTACCTTCCGGCGCTATGATATTACTTTGGGTGCTCAGTGCTATACAAATCTGCCTGTCATTTTAGTTAAGCATTCCTTGATTAGACTGAAGGACGGTCATTATCACGGCGAGTGTCCCTTTGCTTCACTTTCCTTCGTCTTTCGCTTACTCGTGCTTATAGCGAGCCATATTTTAAGCCTTTGATCTTTCCTATTCCAGCGGCCAGTTGAAAAAATCGCACCGGACTTCAACCACATGCTTTGTCATCCGCTTCACACTTTCGCAAAACGGTATAGGCAGGGAAGCGTGGCAGTAGGATCAAGCTTTTTCCAGGTTCTATAAAGGCCGGATATTAGCGGGACGTTAGCAGGAGTGAAAGAGAGAAGATAAGCCGCTACTGAGCCTGATACTGTTGTGTTAGCACCGAGGCTTCGGCGACAGCTCTTGTGGGAGTCTCACGGATACAGCGGGCGAACGTAAGCGGTAAACGAGACTCTATCTTTATTACTCTCAACGCGTTCGAGATATTCGAGAGCTCGACGAATCACATCGGACGGCAAGAAGTATAACATGCATGAGTGGCCTGACGCTTTGCTGCCTGCGTCAATGGCTTAACTATTGGCCACAGGCGAGGCTTGTAAATGGACGCTTCGCTAATTACAGCAGCAGAAGCTGCAGGCGCACACAACAATACCCATGCAAGCCGTGGAAAATTTTTAGCAGTTAGGTCGACAATAAACTCGCGAGCAAGGCTTGCACACTTTGGATTTCACGATTTTTGCTGTCCAAATTACATTTTATTTGCCCGCCGTATCTCGATGCCGATTAAAACGGAAACAGCGAAAATCAGCCAGGTTATGATTGATATTCATTGTTCGCATTTCGTGAACGGTAAAGGCTAGGAACATATTTTACGACAAGCTATGACCAAGGCAGCATGAAAGCAGAAGCCGTGCAATAGGCACTCAATTTCGTGCTCCGGGAGTTGGAGCATTGGATCTTCGTTGTGCTCTGTGCAGCTGAGCCGTAACGACAACTACTCTCCTGCTGCCGACTATGGCTCATCCTTTTCAGCGGTCCTGAGCTGCTACTTCTATGCTACTCACTACATCAGCTGCTCTCCTGACTCTGCTATGCTTCCCACTTTCTCTTTGTTGCGTGAGACGAAGTCTGTTGGCTACCGAATGCGTACCGAAAGCCGCTTAGGCTGTGAGTGCGCTATACGCAACTCTCCTGCGTAACACCCACGTGGTCATTATGACTTTGTGGAGTTACAGACGGAGATACATAATGAGAGTTGATGCGCTTCGTAGCTGCAGTAAAGCACCTGCAGCCCTTCGTCGCTGCCAGATTGACTCCTCTACGCTATGCCCAGAAACTTGTTCTGTTCTGGATGCGGGCGCTCTTTGTCGCCGCCGTATTCTGCCACTGTCGGCATTCCTGTGTGCACTGGCGCTGCACCCACAAGTCGCCAGGTGTAACTTTCAAGGCTCAAGGCTTCGCCAGTAGTCGTCGCGTGTCGGCTGAATCTAGCACCGCTACGAGCGCTGCGTTTGTAGCTTAGTTCTGTCCGAACGTGGAAGCCGCACTCCATGTTTGTAACACAGCTGTGCGATGATTGCAGAGTCAGATTGCAGAGTCAGGCGTCGATTTGTGTCTGCTTTCCATCATCGGCTCTACAACTAGTAAAAAAACACAGCTGTTTTAACAGCTTCATTTACAAAGCGGCCGAAGAGCCTTAACGGCTATCGGCACCTCTTGAAGTTAGCTATAAAACATCGCCCACTGCACGATTCGAACCCGCGACCTCGGCCGCGAAGAGCGAGCACTTTACTTCCTGGACTGTCACGGTCCAACAGTAGCGAGTTTATGTCCCTTGAAGTAAGTCAAACGGAGAGGGTGGGATTGTAAGCTGTAAGGGTAGTCAAAACCTAGCGAAGGTGTAGCGTTAATCTGCGAACTCGAACAACGCCACGAAATTCTGATTAGCACAACAAACTATACATCGGTCGCAGCCAGCGGGTACACAGTCAGAGACAGACTCAGTTTGCAGGAAACTTTTTTTTAATTTGGGCCAATCGTTTTCAAATACACTGTAGATTGTGTTTCTTGACGACTGAGTTTGTTTGCCGTTGGTACATTAAGAATCTACTAGCGTTTACCAGCAATAGCTGTACATTCAAATTAGTAAATGACCTCATCTCTACGATCCCACGTAAGAGTGTAGTAATCCAAGTCAGCCAGACCTTTGATCGGAAATGTATGGTCTCGCGAACGTAGCAGCTCACGTAGTGATCGGCACTGCTTAAATCTCGTCACGATTTTTCTAATAACGCGCTATATCTTTTGCGCTTCCATGAGTTTTGTAGCGATATTTTTCTCGAGTCCCTTAAAAAACGAAAGAAGGGTGTCTGCACGAGCCATGATAACTGACTAGAAGGTTGGAACCTAATCCACGCTCTTTAGCATGGATCGAACGATGACCGATTGGAAAGGTAGCGAGACCAGCTCTATTTTGAGAGAAGCAGCTTAAGCCCGAGCTGATATTGTCCATCAATGCAACAGAAAAGGAGTCGGCAAATGCCGTGCAGACGACGTATATTTTGTCGGCCTGGATCTCTGTACCATACCAAATGTGAGATAAACTTACCGAATGTCCCTACAGGAGGCGGCAGTATGCGAAGCAAAATAAGCAGCAGCCGGCGGCGGCGGCATTTATGAGACATGAGTGCGACTTTACCATCGATTAAGGCAGAATTGCACATTTTCAGCTTCGAAGTCTACATCCGGGCAGTGAAATTAATTGCTTGGCCTTGTCAAGAATATGAATTACCGTCTCGTTAATATGCTGAGAGCCAAACGGCGTTAATGTAGCTGACGAGCGAAACGGCGACTGAGGGCTGCAAGGCCGGCAGCAAGGAACAGCAAGGGTGTCGGGCTGGGCGAAGGCTGTGGGCGTCTGCACTGCCGGGTTCTTCAGCGGGTATAAACCTGGCCAGTTCTGACTGGGTTCACACCTTCTCGACCTATGTGTGTTTCACGAGCGAGTGGTCAGTTGTCGCAGTTTGAGAGGCGGGCGAGTAGCACTGTCTCTCGAATCGTCCTGCACGTCAGCACTTCGATCTTAGCTATGTATGCTTGGACCACGACAATCCGCACTGGCTTGCTTCCCTTCCCTTCCTTTCCCTTCCTTTCCCTTCCTTTTCTTCTTGCCTCGCCTTGACGAAGCGCCACCTCGACGAGCACCGAGTGTCGACCCGCCGATCTCGCCTACTCGCCGATCGTCGGCCTACCTACGTACTTCCGCCGCAAGCTTTTCTGTTTAGCGCTCTGTCCAGTTTAGCGGTGAAGTGAAGGGAAAGCTGACCGGAGCAGACGCGTCTCCAGCTGAGACTTACTCGAAGAGCAAAAACCCAGTAAATAGCGACAAGGAGCCAGGAGCGAGGAGTTCCGGACTTTTGGTGCACACGAATTTAAGGCGCTGGCAACGAAATATTTCAGCGTATTGCAGGGACTGAGAGACTACAAGAAGCTGAAGAGCGGATGGTGTGAGAGCTCGTGACCGGAGGAGCAAAGGGGCTTAAAGAAGGCCATACAAAAGTTGGGACTTACCGTCCACCGCTTGGCGTCTGACAATTAGTTCAGGTTGTATAAATGTTTTGTCTGGATCGACCCTAAACCCAAAGGCATCTCTCTGGCGGCTGACGGACCTGTCGTTTATTCAGAGGTGCAAACTCATAAAGAGAGTATTGGTTAGAGTCGTACTGTGGCCATGCATCAAAGAGCAAAGGCTTTGGGTCGGAGGGTCAAGGACAAGGGCAGATGAACCAAGTCTACTGGTTATAGGATCTATGTTAAGAGGCTTTAGGTTTCTTAACTTACGTATTCCTTTGGATGCAAAAAACGGATAACATTTCAGGGCGAATAAAACCCCTAATCATTAAATGTGCAGAATAACGTGACGGCAGAGGTCGATAGGTAACAATCCCTGGAACAAATTTGATCAGCGGTGTGACCTTTTATAGGCAAAAGGACTTAAATATGAGCACGAAGGTAGAGAGACTCATATAGAGAAACGGGTTAGGACACATATTATTAAGTGGGTTATCAAAATAGATATTTAAATCACATAGAATGAAAAGAGGGCGATTCCTAGAAAAAAAAAGAACGAAGAGAAATTCAGAGATTAAGCTAAGATTGCTGCTCGGCGGACGATAGGTTTTATTGCTCACTTTTAGGTCCCTCCATTCTTTGGCGGCAGCCTACCTATAAGATCTACTCCCCACCAGGCCAAACATCGCACCACCCGCTTTTCGCAATCTAACTGTTTACCTATATCTCGTAAAACCTCAAATCCTTTCGAGACCTTCACTTAGTTCGTATGCTCCCAAAGCCTGGAACTTACTTCCGAATTTCGTCACGACATCCCCTGACTTGACTACATTTAAAAAGAACTTAAAAATGCACCTATTTATGACAGCATTTAGTGGGTCCCTGTGATTCATCCTTCATGTGCTTATGCGTACTGACACTGTGCATGCTTCCACTAACCACATTTGCATGCTGACCCTGTGCATGTCACCCCTAACCATATTATTCATTTTGTTTGTTTTTCAAGCATGATTTTACTTTTCAATTGCATTTCCCTTAGCAGCAAATGTAATGCGCCTAGAAAGAGATTAAGTTCTCTGAGGGCGCTTTATCAGATGAAGTATTATTATTATTACCCCACTCGGTAACTTACCTACCAGCAGCTGGATAGAGAACCAGAGAGTCAAATAATTGTTTGCAAGAACATAGCGTGGCCTAAAATTGAAGAGCGGCGACATGGGGTACATGGTGACATGGGCTGCTGGGCTGGCGACATGGGCTGCTTCACTGCCAGTTTTTAGCGATCTCGGAATATGAAAAAAGAGTAACTTTCTGTGGTAGCTTCTTGTAGTTGTTTTTGTATAGTGTCAGGGTTCAAGGTTTTGCCAGGAATGCATTGTTGTTCGTGTCCACCCTGCCAAGTCTGCTGAACATGCAGTGTGAACCTCCGGCCTGGTGAGACCAGAGCAGACAGATTCTCATTACACCCGGTCGATTGTAATGCTGCCGGCGCATTTAGCGATTTCTGATTTTATTTATCACAGCTGTTGCAGTTCTAATGATGACCGCGCAGTTCGTCTACGTTAGCCAGATCTCAGTAGCAGCGAAGATGTCAAAATGATCATGGCGTATCAGGCTGCTAACAGCAAATGGCTGCAATGCACGAAGAGCGAGCAGCAGTCCAAAGACGAAAACTGGGTCACCGGCTACCGGTCACCGAGTCACCGAGCGGTCACCGAGGCTAGCGGCGGTAGCTGCGCTGCTTACTAGGATGCAGAAAGAAATAACTAGCAGGGGTTGTAGTAGCAGAACTCCTGTTGCCGTTAGTAACAGCGGTACAGATGCTAGTTGGACGCCGGGAGACCTATCTGGTACCCCAGCATGTTCTAGTGGCAATACCAAACAAGCGAAGCCTGGCGGAGACATGGCTGTGCATGCCGTAGCACTGCCTGAATAAGCTTGAAAAGAAAGCCAGCACGTGCGGTGTTAGAAGCGCTTTCGGCAATAAGTAGTTGAGCATGCCATGATAGCTCAGGAGGTAAGGTACTTGCTCTTCATTGTCGAGGTTGTGGGTTCGATTCTTGCAGTGGGCAATCCTGTATCGCCTACTGCAAGTCGTGGTGATAGCCGTTTTAAGGCTCTTCTGCGGCTAAATATAAATGAGACTGCCTCATGCGACAGAGACGCATCGTATGGCGCTAAGAAATTACCTGTTCATTGATCGTATGGCGCTAAGAAATTACCTGTTCATTCATCGTATGGCGGTAAGAAATTACCTGTTCATTCACGCATAATCTTACCGAGCTATGGATTAAAGATCCTGAGGATTCACAGAGCTCTATCGCTCGCAGCCTTCACCGCTACGGTGGTTGGATTTTGCTCTGTCTGTAGAAGCAGCAGCCAAGGGTTCGGAGCCATAGATGCGGATTGGCTGTGACGAAAGAGGACTCAAACTTCACTACCTGGGTCTTGCAGCCTGAGCACCTCACGGGTAGCATTAGGAAGGGGTGCAGCTCCCCTGGAGCTAAGGCCTTTCCCTCGAGGGAAGTGCTTGTAACTGGTGCCAGACGTCACAGCCAGGGACTACTACTACGGAAACAACTCCTCGAAGCAAGGCTTACGAGTCGAAGAGCAGCTCTAAAGAAAGCAGGTGTGCCTACGATAGGATAACACGACTGTAATTAAGATCATCAATACCTCTGGAGCGAGTCCTTGCCAAGTACCGAAATAGTTATGCCATAGCTATCGTAGATTAAGAATCACTCAGTTCTTAATCATCATCATTAAAGAACTCATAATCCCGGAAGACAGACACAAGGTGAGATTAATACCGCCAACGTACGTTTCAGTAAGAGTGACTGTTGTTGCTGCACGCCGGACTTGTTAGTTGGGCTGCTCTGCGAACGGCTCGTAATGAGCAATTACTGCTGGAAGCTATGAAGCATGACGCAGTTAGCTAATCTAGTACGGTCAAATAAGAATAGCTGTTCGAGGATCTCTGTGAGGACCCGTACTCAGTAATCCAATTATTCGTTAGCTAGTAAATGTAAATAGCTAGCAAGCGCTCACCTGTAACAGTTCCTGCAACAGCTCACCTGCAACAGCTCACCTGCAACAGCTCACCTGCAACAGCTCACCTGCAACAGCCCGCGCTCAGAATAGGAATCGGAGGCTTGAGAGCTTCGGTAATGATCGTCGGCAAGGCAAGACAAGGCAAGGCAAGCATGCTTCAGCTGTTTCGTCAACTGTGAACGCGAATCAAATATTTGGTAATGGGTTTGGGCCTGACCATGCCTGACCATTCAGGCCTGACCATATTTTTGGCGAATCGACGAGCTTCTATAGATAACAGGATAACAGGATCCGTCACCATGCGAGTGGGATTATCAACCAAGACTGGAATTATTTCATGAAACTCACTCTGCGATTGTAGCGCAGTGATGGCATGAAAGACATCCAACCGTATAAATAGCCGATAAATTCCAGCAAAAACCTTGCCTTCAAATAGGGAACGAGGACCAACTGTAATGGTGGCAGAGCGCCGGGTTCAGACGGGATGTTAGTACAGACAACTCGCTCATACGTCATCGGCAGCAATTATTCCGCTAACCTGCTTACACGACCGTTAAGCGTAAGTGGGAAGCCCTTGAATAATGACCAGAGGACGCTGCTATGTGAATCGTGCTTCCATCAGCGCCGAGAAAGCACCAGCAGTGCAAGTAGTGCTATCTGGTGGCAGGGGATGAACAGGGGATGAGCGGCGGCGCATGCGCACTCAACAACGCTCTCAACTTACGTTAAGCAGCAGCTCTTCATAAAGTATTTTTTACCTCCGGCAGGGCAGGACCCATCCGGCGGCCACTTCGTGGACAGCCTACTACTGCAGTCAGACCGAATCCACGATAGTGGAATATCTGCTTCCTTCACTCTAGAGCGCCGGTTGTCTAGAAAGACACCCGGAATGCAAACGGGTCGCAAACCGATGCTCGTGGCTACCAATAGTTATCGCTAGCTTAGTGAGTAAATTGTGTTATGGCGCCGCTTTTAGCTACGCATTCTGCTTGCACACAAACCATCAATTGACCCTTCTGACAATGATCGCTACTGGCTTAATTAAATTGGAAAATAATTACTTCAGATCACCTGTTTTGCATCTACGTATTTCGAACAGTCCAAGTGAGAAATCTCACTGCACACTCACTCATTCACTCACGAGCACGAGAGTCGTCGTCGTCGTCATCGTCTTTGAAGTATTGCAACACCTCACTGGAGCCAGGCCCTTTGCTAAAGTGAATACTGATCCACCCCATATTAGAAAATGTTTATTAAATCTAACTGAAAATTCACAGCACGGAATGAATGACCAACAAAATCGAATCACACCCCATGTAAAATCATCTGCATTATCACAAAAAGAAATTATTAAACTCTCGATGATGGTTTCCATATAAGTACCAATGCTCTTTACAAAAAGGCATGTAGAGGCGCGTTGATTTTTCTAAATGCCCACATTTTTGCCACTACAGCACAACCGATTCCCCGACTCTACCTAATCCTACACTCCCTGGCGAGAAAAACGGATAACTGATATTGCTGAGCATCACGAAGTCATTTCAAGCATGGTATGCGGCAGTATTATTTGTTTTACCAAATTTAGACATACTTTTGCTAGGCAGGTTTACGAATGATCTTGTAGATTTGTTGCATAACATTTGCATGCATACCTTTGTGTTTGGGATCATATCAGCGTCAGGACCCTCATCGGGTTCGATACAGCCGATGAAGTCCGTTAAAAAAGTATTAATTGATTTACAAGCTCATTTTTATAGCGGCAGAAGAGCCTTAATGGTTATCGCCACCACTTGCGGTTGGCAATATGGGATCGCCCACTTCAGGATTCGAACCCACGACCTTGCTAGTGAAGAGCGAGCATTCTTACCGCCTTACCTTTACCCTCTGTAAACAGCTGTAGTCAGGCCAATTCACAGAAAGCCGCCCCTAGATGATGAGAACCTAAGAAGCTTTCGTCTCGTCTTCCTTCTGCAGTTCAATTCAATTCCAAGACACTTGAACGAGCGGCAGCCAAGCAGCTGAGTTATTGGATCAGTATTTATAATCTATCTTGCTAGCAAGTTTAATTGGGATTTAGACCCAAACACTTCCCAAAAACTGCTCTAATGAGGGTTTGAAACTTTCTGAGCCATGCTGATCAAGGTAGGACCTGGACGATAGTCCTACAGATTTCCCAGCAGCATCTGACACAATAAACCAATCACTACGCTTACTCTTCCTCTGGCCGAGGTCACCGCCTTTGACCCTTCTCGGCCTTGCTCTACATCCAAATCACTCACCTCCTTGGCAGCCTGCATCGAAAGTCTAAATCGCTTTTGGATAGCCGCTATCTTCCAGATGTTTAATGACGATAAGAACAACGTAAAAGCTCTGGGCAGACCTAGTGTCACCATCAAGTTAGAAGACCTCACCCTCAAAATTCGTTCATTTATCATCACTCCAGCGACGTCTGCTCATAATTTGTGCGTACTTTTAAAAAAAAAACCTTGGGATTCAATGATCACATTGCCTCCGCGTCAATCAGGCCTACTTTCAGTTGAGTGACATTAGCAAAATTAGGGCCTGCAAGAGTGCAAAAGCCAAAGTAGTTCAAGCGATCGTGAAATCGCGTCTAGATGACTGCGATTCTGTTTATTCACGACTCCCGGCGTGCGCTATTTGTCGAATCTGAAACGAGTGCAACACCCAGCCGCTCCTCTCGTCCGAGGCGTAGCTGCCACGCCACGATGCCTCGTATTGAACGGCGAATGAAAAGTAGTCTCGACGTGTCAGTCAATGGAGCGCTGGACCGCCAGAGAAGCCCGCGATCGCCGGATCGCTCCCCGCTCGAGACACAGCTCTTTTTTCGTCAGCATCGATTTCCACAGCAAGCGGCCTCCGGTCAGACTGTATTTTAAAAACAAGCCAGCACGCGAGATGTGCAGTTACGTGCTTGTATTTCCCAGCGCTGGTGTAACTACTTCCGCTCCTCCTATGGTGGCAAGCCCGACTAAACATGTCGGAGCCATGTTTAGCCACCCACTGCTGCGCTTCACCGGCTGCCTATATAGCATTGCATCACTTTCAAGAAGAATCTCTCTCTCTCTCTCTCTCTCTCTCTCTCTCTCTCTCTCTCTCTCTCTCTCTCTCTCTCTCTCTCTCTCTCTCTCTCTCAGGCATACAGGTCACTTCGCTCACTCGCACCAGCTGGAACAGCTCGGACTTCTTTCTCCCTTAATGTGATCTCGCACCACCACCACCACCACCACCACCCGCCCCGCCCCCCGTTACTCGGTTTCCAGTCGTCTCGCCGTTCCCTTTTGATCGAAATCTTCTGATGATCGGGCTTTCTGTTAGGATGCAGCCGACCGTCTGTAACTGGCCTCCGGCTTCTGTCATCCGCTGCCGATGACTTTGTATCACTCAAGTCTCAAGGTAAATTCGCTCTGGTCCGCTAGTCAGCTTTATTTTTTCGCTTCGATGAGCTTGCAATTTTCCTGTGCACTTTGCGTACTTGCGGGAGTGATTCGCTGACTGATGAGGACAACGAACCAACGGCCCCCTCACATAGTCCCTCATTGTGCGTGCGTTTGCAAGGCTTTCTCAGCGTCTCACGATTGCTAGCTTTTTGGTGCTCATCTAAGCGTAGTACATTACTTGTCGTGAACTATTTGTTTTTGTCTCTCTTGCAGCTAGTTGCCTGTCGTCTGGATAGACACTCGGTTCTCTTACGGCGCTACACAACGACTCAATAGTTGCATCACTTCCACATTACATAGATGTGACCAGTGACTCCAGGGACCGGAGAGCGACATGCGCAGCTGACCCACGGCCTGCTGCGCGGCGGCCTTCGTGGCCATCAGTTCCCAAGGAGAGGCCCCCCCCCCCCGATTGAAGAGTGTGACTACAGCGCCTACGGGGCTGCGATCTGGGAACCGCAGCGCTCCAGGGGCGTGCGACGAGCGCTCTTTATGAAACTGCTCCACGCTGTGGTCCTCAGCCAAGTCTACTTGCCCGAGACCCGTCTATTCTTTGCTGGCCAGAGATTATTAGCATTCGCGTAGATGACAGTAACTCTCTCCTTTTATTGACCCCCGTTTTGCAAGCTGAAAGTCGCTGCGGGGGCGTGACGGACGCGTTCTGCCGTCGGCTTCTGCCGCGGAGCGGACTGAGGCGAACGCTTGTGTGCCTGTGAGGAATGGCAGCGCGCGCAAGGGGATGAGCGATGCGAGCGCCGCGCCCGCGTCGCGTTTTCGCGACCGGCAGCAGAAAAAGGCGGCGTAGAAAAAAGGTGTCAGGAGCAGGGCAAACGACTGACACGAGCGGCGGCGCTAGAAATTAAACACAAAAGCCCATTCAGCGCCGGGTGCAAAGTGCCGGCGAGCAGTACGCAGGTACACGGTACTTGTAACTTGGACGACAAATGATCTATGAGCGCAATACTTACAGGTATGGCGCAATAGCGGGCTGGTATTGCTAATGAACGTGCTACTCACCCGTGAAACAGATTACGGTCGGAGACTTTGGTGTCGGCCTCCGATATCTTTTGAGTTCATTACTACGTTACGTATCTTACCTTCTTAACTGAAGCTCCGTAGAAGCGCGCCGCCAAAAGATAGATAATCAAAGTTTCGCTTAATAGAATGAACTCACGCACACCTTTTAAGGTTGCTGCCGTCTCGCTGAACATTCCGCTTCACAATTTGCCATTCGACAAAGCAGCCACCGCCACTACAGGTGGGTATACGTCGCACCAGAAAACCAACGAAGAAAGTACGAGTGGAGATACCTGCGACAACTTCCGTAGGCAGGAGTGTTAAAATTGTCCTTATCGCAATGTTAAACAATGAAAATTTCTTGAACATATTTTTAATTAAATTAATTCAATTTAAATTTGCAGCAGTTAGCAGGTGACCGCGACTTTTCGGGCAGGCGCGCGCGCGAGAGACACGACGAACGCGTGCAATCAGCTCCACAAAGACACCGCAGTAAGAGGTCTCTAGATGCACGTCCTCGTCATAAATGCATGGCCTCCGATGGACGATTTGCCGTGCCGGCAGAAAGTGAGGCTATAGGGAAAGGGTTGCCATGCGATGGAGCAAGCGACGAGTGCGCCTATCCTTTAATTGTTCTCGGCGGATCCCAGCACATGCAGAATGCAAATGAGCGGCGGCAAAAGATAACGTAGGCAAGTACCGATACGCGAATCCGAGCGCGATGGGCTGAGAAGCCGGGCTGAGTGTCGGTCCGTTCGGTCCTTTCCCAGGACAGCTGAATCAGGTTCCAACTTCCAGCTGTTTAATAGTAATGAGGCTTGCTCAAAGGCAAAGTGCAGATGGTTTTATTCTAAGCGCTCCAGCTAACTCTGCTACCAATCGTTTGACCGAGGCTTTCTATAGAGCATCTCTCTTTGCATTTCACTTTGCAGCAAATGTAAAGCGCCTAGAGAGAGATTAAGTTCTCTGAGGGCGCTCTATCAAGTGAATTATTATTATTATTATTATCTCTAAAGTGCCTAAAAGAGAGATTCAGCTCTCCAAGGGAGCTCTACACACGTTTATCATTATTATTGTTATTACTCCGAAAGCTCGCACAATGCATCGACGTCCCATTTGGCTGGCCTCTCTCTGGCGAATCTTGGCTGCCCCAATCAACTGCCGAAATCAGCAGCAACAATGAACGCTGCCCTACAATGAACAATTCAAGTATGACCGCGCGTCCACTCATGGATGGCCACCAAGTTCATCATATAGAACTCCTGGGCTACTACTCGATTTGCTGTGCGGATCCTGGTGGATTTTATTCAACAGGAAATTAATAGAATTTCTATGCAGATCTTCATATCTGCACTTTTTCGCCACCGAGGAGCCACAGTTTTAACAAAAAATTGTACGACGGAGAAAGAATTGCACAGGTGGTATCTCTACTAATTAAAGCGAGAAATTCCGTCCTTCCCTCCGTCACGCTGCAAGATGGTGCACTTCTGTCAAGCGGCAAGATGGCGAAGCGTTGTCTTCCGTGACGAAACTACTATGACTCAGCGAAGCGAGTCCACAGGCAGTGAGCTGTTCACGTTGTTTAAGAGCAGTTGCAGGAATTCCGCTCAGTGTGACCACCATAGAGCCCCGGTCACACAAGACCCCTGTGCAGCCTAAAGTCGCAAGCGCCCAGCGCAAGTTAGAGCAACAGATTGTCAGTTCCATTTTTAACAATGATATCAGAAAGTAGGGATACTTGAATTCTGAACTGATTTATTCATCTAACGAAAGGTCGCTTTGGAACGGGACGCTTAAATTGCGTTCGGACACTACACGAGACACACAAGCTCAGCTCATTTTGAAGGCTAGGTTTTCCAATCTACGAGTAATAAGAGATTGTATCATAATCTCCTAAGCTGGCTTCATCGTCATTCAATTTGAGAAGTTTCGCCACCTCCCAAGTGCGAGTGTCAGCACGAGTTGCAAGCCAGTCGAGTTCCATGTGCTGAAAAATTGGGATATCAAAGCAAAGGTACACTTGTCATCAGCATACAAATGTACGCATGTCATCTGCATACAATGAAAGCCTAGCATCTGCTCAGCGATTAAACCGGTAAGAAGAAATATAAATTGCGAAAAGAAATGGACCAAGCACAAATCCCTAGATTACGCCGTACTTTAGTGGCTCTCTTGATGACCTGCCTGCTGCTATAAGTGCACTAAAGTCTCCCACCGAGATTGAACCCAAGCCATTTTTTTGCAGTACCAGTGGTGCCCAGGAGGGATGACAGGCACTCAAGAACGACTTGGCAAAAATGGCTAGTGGGCTAAGTGGGTAGCCAGTGACGATCAGAGTCGCACGAATCGTTCAGTGATTGACTAGTGACCTGCCCGAGCTGACCGGCCCGAGCTACAGTTTTCAGCACATGGTTATAGGGCACGAAAGCTGACCCGTGCACGTCACGTCCGGTGGAAGCTCTGCGAAGTGGAGCTACGCCTGCTCGGGTAGCTCGGGCGACTCGCGCTGCCCAGGTGCCGACGAGATCGCTAGTGCATGACGTAGAGGCTGGACGTGGAGGGAGAGCAAGGAAATTGAGGCGCGGAGTGCTGCAGTGGGAATGCTCCTCCTTTGGGATCGACTCTCTCTCTCTCTCTCTCTCTCTCTCTCTCTCTCTCTCTCTCTCTCTCGGATCCTATCTGTCTAGCTGACAAAAGGTTATACATACGATGCGCTTGATCGCCACCCGTATCACCAGGTCAGGTGCTGGCCAAGAGGCGGTCGAGATGGCTAATGGCCTACATCAGTTTTGTTTAAGTTTTTGCACCTGTAACTCTACTTTACACTACTGCTTTTATAAAAGCTAGGCATCGCGTTATTTTGGGGTGGATGAGTTCGATCTACAATAGTCCTCAAATGCTATTCAATGATAAAGTAAGTTCTGATATTGTCTATACTTTCTCTAGCCAGTGCTTAATAGTCTTAGCTAGCTTACCGTCTGCAGTAAACCATAGGCCATCTGAGCTACGGTGTACAGTGTACTCAATCAGATGAGCAAGCGTGTCCAGAACTTTGATAGTGCAGTCTTGTAGCCTTCCTTCAGTGTGGGTAGGCAGGGCGGTTTAATTAAGCAGCTATGACGATGATGCTATTTTTTGTAGACAGCATCGCGGTCAAGGATCTTAAGAATTTTGTGATTCGCTCTTTTTTTATTGAAGGGGACACAGGCTTCAAATTGAATGAGATGAGAATTTAGCACATTCTGCGCTGAATTTGGAAATAATAGGAGTTGGCAGAATAACAAGGCGGGAGAATAGTTGACCGATTGTGTGCACTTAGTCATAAGATGGGCCGTACATGAGAACCCTTACAATTAAATGATCAGCGAAAATTCGAAATTTGGCTTTAAGGGTTATCTCGGTCATCGAAGAGAAGTTAAAAAATAAAGGCTAGCTGCTTCAATAGCCTCATTTATATAGCGGTTCAAGAGCCTCACCATCGCTTGCAGTGGGCAGGCAATAAAGGATCGCCCAATGCAAGACTCATGCCACGATCTGGGCCGTGAAGATCAAGCACCTTACCATTAATGAATATTAAATTATCCGTATAATAATAAAGAATAATTAATTTTTACAATGCCGTTGGACAACACAAACTCTATTCAGGTGCTTCGCATACGCTACGGGGCTCGAGCCCACGACCTCGGTGGTCATTACAATCACCTTAACTTTGGTAGGAGCGAGCACCTTATCCACTAGGCTAAACCAGCTCGGTCTAGTATGAGGACGGGCGACTTCTAGTACATAGAATATAGATGAGATCTGAACGATATGTTATAAAGGAAGACTTAGTACGTTGTGGGCGATAGTAGGGGCCCAACATTAGAAGCTTGCTTTTGGAGGGGCTCAAAACAATAGATTCGAGAGACTGCTTTAAGTGGACTGCAACCTGCTTTTATTTGGGAGGGGATGGGGAGGAGCAAGCTACAGCGACTACACCAGCGCCAGCTTTTATTGGCATCGGGGTATGGAAAATAGAGACCTGTAGGGGTGGCATCGGTTAAAATGGGTAAGTCCGACAATTTCAGCTAGGTCTCCGTCACAGCAAAAATGTGAATAAAAATAATAATAATAATACTGATAAAGTGCTCTCGGAGAACTCAATATCTTTCTAGGCGCTTTGCATTTGCTGCAAGGGAAGCACGATCGAATGGCTAGTTAGTGGTAGCATGCTCAATAAGCAACAAGAAAAACATTGTTAGGGATTACATACACAGGATCAGCATGCAAGTATGGCTAGCGGCAGCATGCACAGTGCCAGCACGCATAAACACATAAAGGACAATTCACAGGGACCCACTAAATGTTGTGATAAATATATGCCTTTTTAGTTTTTTTTAAATATGGTCAAGTCAGGAGAAGTCATGATGCAAGTCGGAAGTGAGTTCCACGCTTTAGGAGCATACAAACTAAAGGCATGGTCTCCAATGGATTGAGGTTCGTACGAGGTATTGATAAACAAGTGGATTCCGAAAATCGGGCGGTACGATGCTTAGCCTGGTGGGGCAGTAGATCTGATAGGTAGGCAGTCGAGCCAATGAATGAAGGGGACACTTGTACAAGTGAGCGAGGAGCGTCGGCAAGCCGACTGTCGCCCACCATTTCTCGGGGTTTCTGCTAAATGACCTCCAAGTTAAAGAGTGATTAAATGTAGTGCTTGGCGGACAGTGACTCTAGGTGGCTCGAGACAATACGGGAAATACTGGAGATACAACCCTGTGCTGTTGTTTCGTCACGCTTTCCCGCGGCAGATACCACAATATATGAACCCTCAAAGATGCAATAATACGATATTCATGAATGCATTTAAACGGTAATAGCGAACCAATAATAGGCAAACACAAACGTTTAAAAATATATGCAATGCATTTATATATCGCGCTTTCTAAGAAGAGAGCTTAATCTCTATTCAGGCTCTTCGTATACGGCGTATACGTACGCCGTGGGACTCGAGCCAGCGACCTGAGTCATTAAATGCATTCACCTTGACCTTGGTTCGAGGCGAGCACCTTAACCGCTAGGCTAAACCTGAGTGCAAACTGAATGGCATGGTGGCTAAAAGCCAAGGAATCCGTGGCCGCAGCAGCAGCTGGTTGTGTGGGGCAGCCAGCACATCCTGACTGCTTCGTGGGCGCAAGGGGCGAGCATTTCGATGTCCGTAAGCACCGTAAGTTTTGTACACGCACGCATATGGAGAAAAGGTACGCTTTAAAAAGATAGCTGAATCAATTTCCGCATTCAACCCTCGCATAAAATATGTTATCAGACAATTCTGCAATGCTCGGAAAATGCTGGCAGTGCTTGAAGTACCGGAAGCGTATAAGAGCGACTGATGTCATATGTCAGACTGCAGAAACTCATTGAAGGAAGACATTTCACATTAATCGTGCATCGCATCGTACAAAAGAAACCCACGGCGGGCTGGAAATAAACGCCCTTTAAATGCCGGCATTCGTCCATCCCTTAAGTGCCTCGCACTGTCCGGGTAGAGCGTCGAAAGAATATTGATTTCAAAGTTACGCACTCGAGATTGCAAGGCAGAAACGTTTTTGGAAAGAACAATATCCACAGAAATTGCAATCAGAATCGCGATCTTCAGAGGCACACAGCACGCGATCAGACCGCAAGTGATCAGCACGTGATCAGCACGTGATCTTCAGAGGACACAGCACGTGATCTCCAGAGGCACAGATCTTCAGAGGCACATACGAAGGTGCCGGAAACAGACCAGCGGCAGACTGAGCGGCAGAAGAGACGCCGCGAGGAGTGCGCTCGTTCTGTGCTAGACGCGATTATTCTTTCTCGGCGGAGAGCGCTCCGTGCGCGTCGATTACCCGGCACAGCAGTGAGCTCGAGTCTGGGTGCCGTCAACAGATAGTTTCGCTATTTCATTTATTATTCGTCGCTCATTCGTCGCTGTCGAGATCCTTCTAGAATGCATAAGGTGTTTATGTTCAGGACTGACGTCCTGTTTCCGTTTCATCCCGACGAGCTAGCCGCTGCATTCGTGCGATCCAAGACGGCCCAAGGCTCTTTGTCACCTGCGCTCCGTCTGCGGCACGAGTAAGACTCCGAGCGGCGGCGCCCACACGACGCACGTTCGCTTGCCGGCCGCCGGTCAGATTGTGCAGCCTCGCTCGGCTGACTGCGGAGGAGAAGGTTGAGCCCGACGAAATACAAAAATATAGAGAGCTATTTGAGGCGATAGGAGCTTCCGTCGCGCGGAGCGTTTCGATTGATTTCGACCCGCCCGCCTGGCTCGCCGCCGCCGTCTCGGGACGCGCTCCGGCGACGCTCCGCTTCCAAGTTGCGCGCAAAAGCATCCGCTGACGAGAATTGCAGCCCCCGAACTTGCGCCGATTGATGTTTTAATGCCAGCGCAAGCGGCTCCGGTTGCTTTTACAGTGCACTCGGCATTAATTCTAAAGCAGACGCCCCCTCTTGCTGCCGCGCGTCGCGCGTTTCCACTTTGTCCTGCCGAGTTTGCTGCTGCACTTGCGCGAGCGAGGCATGTCGAAGGCGTCGCCAAGCTTCGTTCTATGGTGAGAGGAAAGCTAATCGGTCCTGCTCAGTCGGTATTTCTAAGAGCGACTGCGCCTGCACTGTCGGCGGCTTACTGCAAATCCGGAAGCCGCGCGTAGCTGTGATTTCAAAATGCAGAACCGCCCATGGCCGTCTGACGTGCGGAATTGAGGGCCGAAGCAATTTCGCCTCCAGTGGGACTGATCCCGTCGCTCCTGAACTACCTGACCAGTCCGCAAAGGATTGAGATATTATCCAGACTGCCGTTCTGCGGCGCTCGACGCAGTGCTTAGGGCATTGTCTGCAAACTCCCCTCACGCGCCTGTGAGAGCTGGTGTCAGCAATCGTGTGGGCTCATCCGGTTGTTTCCTTCATCCGTCATCCTTGCCGCGCTGGTTTAGCGCAGCGATTAAGATGCCCGCGTCGACCAAGGTCAAGGTTAACTTATTTGCCAACCGAGATCGTGGGCTCGAGCCTCGAGGCACGTGTTAAGCGCCTGAATAGAGATTAAGTTCTCTTAGGAGCCCGTACGAATGAATTATGTTATCGTGCATCCTTTGTCACTGCGTTTCCTCACCGGATTGTCTGGGAATACTGCTTCCATAACATATCGAGAGCGCACTGGCGACCAAACCAAACCTTTAGCCGTAATTTGGTTTTACGAGTGAGCAGCTGGCATGTAACGAAGAGCGCGTGGTAGCTGTCGCATAGTTTCGAGCGCTGAAGTGACGATCGATGTCGTTTTTGAATGGGGATGGAAAGGTTAAGGTTAACGTTCGATTAAGAGGAGAGATCGAGGTGCTGCTTAAAAAGATTCCTCGCCGCCCGGAGTTGCGTGGTGGCTTCTCGGCCAATCGGAATCGGCTTCTTTGAAATCCAGGACGCGATGAGCTCATCGACGACGTTCGTTATCTAGTCCCGCAAAAGAAGAGCAAATCGCGAGAGCAAAATATCAACGGGCCCCGTCGAGCCTGAGACTGTACGAGCGAAACGTGGCGGAAAGCCCCGCCGGAAGCACGAAAGTTGCCAAAACAGACGCTCAAGGAAAAATATTATTATCTCACTCGCGACGCAGCGTGAGACCAGCCAAGTACGAGCTTCTTCGAGCGAAGTCGCTCGCTCGTTCGCTCCTGCTCGCTGACCGGGGCGGCGCCGCCGTGCGCTCACATTGCGGCGGCGGTCAGCTCGCCGGTTCGGCTCGACGATTCCCGAAGAGACGAAGCCGCGGCGCGAAGCCGCGGTCACCGGTTCCAGCCAGAGTCCCAATGCGCCGAAGCGGCGACGGCAGCGCGTCCTTCAGTACGGCCCGAGAAAGCCAAGGTCGCCGACCCGACGCCGACCCGACGCCGATCCGCCCACCACCCACTACCCACTCAGCCAGCCCCGGTCGACGGCCGGCCGGTCGGAGCCGCTCTGCGAGTTGCCTCAGCCACGTCCTTCGGCTAACCCACCTCCGACGTGTGCCTGGAGGCGACGCTCGCCTCGCGAGCTCCAGCCGACCGAATGGCGTCCGTGTCAAAGCCCCAACGGGCTCCATGTAATCAAACCGACCGCAGCAGCCGAGCCGCCGTGCGGACGAATCCGACGGCGGCAGCGCTCGCGGCCAGCGAGCGCTGCCGAGGAGGCGGCGACCGCATTTGTATTAATGCGAAATAGGAAAACGCGACGCCATTGCCCACGCGGATGCGTGCGCCGCCGACGCCGGCTGAAAGGGCCCGCCCGTCTCGCATACATTAGGCTTGCGGCGGGGCGTCTCGGCGGTACCCGGCAGTCCGTGAATTAGTAAACCTGCTGTCGATCGCTGCTCGCGACCGTCTGCACCGGCGTCCAGGCGTTCAGCGCCCGGCGCCGCAGGTCCGGTGCAGCGGCCGCAGCCGCGAGGCCGCAGAGCAGCCGCTCCACTCGTGCTCGATAGCTTGGGTGCCGAGTAGCAATCCGAACCCGCGCTTGCGAAGGGGCCCGCCCTCCGCCGGCTGCCCAGCATGCGATGCCGCAGCGGCGGCGGCCAGCGACGACGCGCGGCCGCCGTCGCCACGCGTCGATCTCGCGCGAGACCCTTGGCTGCCGACGCTCGGCGAGCGAGGCGGCGCCGAGGTCATTCCTCGGCGCTCTAGCCGCGCTCGCAGCTTTGCGGCCGCGAGCGAAACGCGGCTGCTCTTTCGTAGCTGCGCGGCCGCCGGTGACGAGCGGCGGCGCCTCGACCGCGCCGCGGCGGCGGCTGCGGACTCGTGGGCTGCGCACCAGCCGAGCGCCGCTCGTGCTCGCACGCCATCTCGAGCGGCCGACGGCTCGAGTGAGACGCCGTCGCTCGCGCTCCGGCGCCGCCGCCGCTCCGGCTCCGGCCGAAGTGTGCCCGACTGGACGAGGCTCGACCTCGCGAAGCCCGCTTGCAGCACGCCGAGGCGGCCGCGGCGGAGCTGGGCACGTGGGTGGACGTCGATACCGCCGCCGCCGAAACTTCCCGGCGACCTCCTTGGCGCGCGGCGCAAGCCGCGCCGACTTCGATCGGCTATCGGCGCCGCGCCGGCGTAGACCGGCCGTAGCAGCGGCCGCTAGCGGCCGCTGCTACGGCCGCACTGCTCCTAATGAGGAGACCGCTGGCAAAAGAGAACGGCCGGCTAAAATAGGATCAAGCGGCGGCACGCTTCTCGCGGCCGCCGCGGCTCGCGTTGGATACTGTATCGAAACGCGTTCGCCCCGCCAGATCCGGCCCACTCCGCTCTAGTGCATCCGACGCAGCAGCGACTGAAGACAGAGAGAGAGAGAGAGAGAGAGAGAGAGAGAGAGAGAGAGAGAGAGAGAGAGAGAGAGAGAGAGAGAGAGAGAGAGAGACAGACAGACAGACAGACAGACAGACAGACAGACAGACAGACAGACAGACAGAGACAGAGAGAGAGAGAGACAGAGAGACAGAGAGAGACAGAGAGAGAGAGAGACTCGCCAGGGATCGGGGCCGGCGCGGCAGCAGGCAGCAAGATTGCGTTCGCCGCCGCCGCCGCCGCCGCCGCCGCCGCCGCCGCCGCCGCCGCCGCCGCCGCCGCCGCCGCCGCCGCCGCCGCCGCCGCCGCCGCCGCCGCCGCCGCCGCCGCCGGCTCGCGATCTTTAATGAGCGACTAGGATCGGGCGCTAGCGTTACGAAGCATTGGCGGGCGCCGGAGGACTATAATAGGCCGCCTGCCGTCCGGGCCCCTCGTCGAGGCGCATTCAAGATCCGCGTCAACCGGCTGATTGGTCGGTCGCTTATCCGCACCGTCGGCGGCGCGCGGTCTCCCCCGCGGGCTCGCGCGTTCGCGTCTGCAGGCGGCGGATTGCGGATCTTCGCGCGCTGCCGGCGCCGCGCTACCGCCGAGCTCTCGCGACCCGAAACGGCGGCGTCTGCAAATACGTCGGGATCCCGTACGTCACTGCGAGCTTTGTTGACCTTTGTGGCGGCCCCGAGCGAGCGCATCTAGTGGCATCTCGCAGGCGCTCGCATCGACGGCGGCTGGCTCGCGCCTACGGCGGCCGGCGGCCTCACCGTCTTCGGCAGCATCTAGCTGTCCGGCGAGTTAGGTCGCATCGGACTGGCGGCCGGCTGACGCCGCCGGGCGGCGCCCGCCTCGGTCGCGCCGCGGCCGCCGCCGGCGTCGCGCGGCGCTCGAGGAGGCCTAACGCCGGTGCGCAGCGGCTGAGGTGCTCGAACCGCACGAGGAGGAGGCGGCGGCGGCGGCGGCAGCGGCGGAGTCGGAGCCGGCGGAGTCGGCAGCTGTGGCTGGCTAGCATGGTGACGGCGGCGACCGCGGACGACGACTGGGCGTACCTGCAGCAGGAATAGCAGGAACAGCAGAAGGCGGCCAAAGCGGCGGAGGCCAAAGCGGCAGCGCTAAGATGCCCGCAAGGAAAGGCCTTTTGACGCCGCAAAACAACTTCCTCGACACCATAGCCCGGAGATTCGACGGCACGCGTGAGTACCGCTTAATAGCCGGCGCGCGGGCGCGGGCGCGTCTGCCGAATGCCGAGCGCGAGGGTTCCGACGCGCCGACGCAACGACCGTCTGCGGGGGAGGGAGGGGGTAGCCGCGCGCAGTGACTTGCGGCTCGAGCGGAGATGCGCTAGCGTCTCTGACTGCTCAGCGCCTCGGTCGCTCTGCCGCCGACGCGTAGAGAGACTTTTCGCGTACTTTCGCCCGTCGAGCCGAGTGAATCTCGGCTCGTCGGGCGGAGTTGGCTGGCCGCCCGAGTTTTTTGTTTCGCGCACTCGCAACAGCAGCGGCAACGCGGGTGGCGGCTGCGGCATGAGAGGGCCGCTGGCCGCCGGTACCATCCCGCCGCCGCCGTGTACCGCTCGCCGCCGCGGGCGTTGTGCGACAATCGTGCAAGACGCGTTTGAAAGAGCCCTCGGAAGTGAACGCTAGCGTGCAGCTGACAGGCAGCCGACTGCAGCACCAGACGCGGCAGCGCTTCAAGTTTTCGGCGTTGCGAAGGCAGAGAAAGCAGCGGCGCATCTGTGGCGGCGGTGGGGCGGCGGCGGCGGCGGCGGCGGCGGCGGCGGCGCGGCATCGCCATTCATCCTTCTCTTCGTCGCGCCGCCGCCGCCGCCGCCGCCGCCGCCGCCGCCGCCGCCGCCGCCGCCGCCGCCGCCGCCGCGCGCGGGTGCCGGTAGCCACTTGGCGTTAGTATGCCCGCGTTCCTCCCCGGTCGTGGCGTGGGCATAGCAGGCTGGCTGTGGTGGGCCACGCCGAGCTCTGTGTGGCAACATGCCCGCTGGCTCGTCAACCTTTGTCGACGGCGCGTGCACCGCCTGCAGCCGGCAGCCGACGCTCCAGCTGCGTGCGTCGCCCATGCCTGCCGGGCGGCCGGGCGCTCGATCGGCTGCTGCTGCTGCTGCTGCGCGCCTCCTCGTGGTTTGTCCGCTCTCCGCGGGCCTATAGATGGCACCGCGTTCGTCCACCTTCCACTGACGGACACGCCTCACGCTGCTGACAACGGGATGCCGCCAGCCTGCCGCCACCCTGCTAACGACTCGACGACCTAGGCGCGCGCGAGAGAGAGAGGTAGAGAGAGAGAGAGAGAGAGAGAGAGAGAGAGAGAGAGAGAGGGCGCGGTAGAGCGCTTAGAAAATTCGAGAGGGTTGCGGCGATGGGATGAGCGGATACCGCTCGCGTCGCTGAGCCTGGAGTGGGCGGGCTTCTCGTCGACGTCGCGCTAATCCACATCGGGGACCTCTCACCGCCCGCGCGGGAGCAATATTCCTCTCTCCCATCCTCACCGCAACCGTCGCTTGGTGTCTTTCTTGTTAAACTACTTTCTCTAGCTATCGTTCTCTCATCCTCCACTCTTTTTATGTAATACTGACCCTCTCCTCCGTAGCAATCTCTCGTCTTCATCAGGATCTACGTCCTTCCGTGAGCTCTCTTGTCCTCCATTCACACGCTCTCTCTCTCTCCCTCTCTCCCTCTCTTTCTCTCTCTCTTTCTTTCTCTCTCTCTCTCTCTCGCTCTCTCTCTCTCTTTCTCTCTCTCTTTCTCTCTCTCTCTCTCTCTCTCTCTCTCTCTCTCTCTCTCTCTCTCTTTCTCTCTCTCTCCCTTTCTCTCTCTCTCTTTCTGTCTCTCTCTCTTTCTCTCTCTCCCTTTCTCTCTCTCTCTCATCTCTCTCTCGCTCTCTCTTTCTCTCCCTCTCTCTCACCAGTGACAGCGGGTGAAGCCTCCTCGCTCATTAAACGATCAATCCTGCGAGAACGGTCATCCTCACTAATTCCTAGTAGCTCTGCACCGGCCGCAGCGTCGTCGCCTGCACACGATTCCGTAGCACCCGCGCTTGCGGCTTCGCCATGCTCGCCGTTAGTGTGGGGGCGGCGTGGTACGGGGCGGTACTAGGGCTAGAGTTCGCGCAGCAGCGCATGCTGGGTGCACGCATCAGCAATGCCGGCCTTGTATCGCGCGTGCGCTTGCTGCTGGGTCGTCGAACGCCCCTGCTCGCTCGTCGGCGCTCGATCCGACTTTGACTAAAGAGAAGGATCCCACCGCACTTACTGGATCTCCAATGCCGAAGCTGTGGTCCCAATTGCCCGCTGAGCGAGCCGGTTTTTGGGCGAAATAATAGATACGTGTGCATTTCAATCGCTTAAAAACATCGACGCATGTTTTAATGGTTTCATTTGACGCCAGCAATGCTGAGGCGAATGATCTAACCCTAGCACGGACTGCTTTTTGGGAATTGGGCGGTGGCTTCGCGCGAGCTCACGAAGCCACCGCGCCGCGCTCGCGTGCGCCGTCCAAGGCTCCGAGCGAGGAATGGGGCCGAGAATTTCGTGAAGCTTCTTAAAAACTGCTCAAATAAGCTACGTGCGGTCTGCCCTTGGGCGCTACTCCACAGGGCTCATACTATTCAATCGCCGCCTATTGCAAAGTGTGGCCACTAATGAGCACCGGCGGCCGTATTGTGGGCAGTACCCACTAACCATTCGGTTGTAGGACATTTCTCGCCCTGGAAGTTTCCCCCAGGACATTTTCCTCCTAGTAGACCCTAGGTCATTTCCCCCGGATATTCCCCCCGCGGTAGGACATTCCCCCATGTTGATTGATGTATAACTAAGAATACAAATATATATGTACCGTATTTTCGCGTACATAAGACGCGTCATATACAAAGTTTTACATACCCTGTATCCAGGGTGCGTCTTTTATATGAGTGCATCTTATGTAAAATATTGTATACACAAATCGTCGAAACCCGCATCTTATATACGGGTGCGTCTTATAATTAGGTCCGTCTTATGTGCGGAAAAACACGGTACGCGATCAAGTGAAGTTCACGCTCTGTTGAAATAAAATCAACTCAGTATAATTGAATGGATGGATGGATAGACTGAAAGGATAGTTTCTAATGGAGCGAGCGGTGGCGGCAGCTGCGACTGCGGCGGCGGTTGTTGCGGCGGCGGTTGCGGCTGCGCGCCGTACTTCGGCCCCGCTCGCTCTTTCCGACGCCACCAGGCACGCGTTCGTACCCTTCAAAGCGAGCGCGCGCTACAGCGTGCCGCGCGTTCCTGCAAATGAGCGCGAAGCCTCCGAGGTCTACTGAGTATAACTCCACCTCAAGATATCTCGTTACGCCCTAATATGCGCTAATTAAAGCGCGGAATGCGAGCAATGGCGGATTTGGGCGGCGGAGGCGCAGCCCGTCCTAAGCCCTAAATCCTAAACCCTAAACCCCAAACCCTAAACCCTAAACCCTAAATCCTAAACCCTAAACCCTAAAACCCTAAACCCTATACCCCACAAGGGAATGTCCTACCCCAGGGGGAAATGTTCGGGGGAAGTGTCCAGGGGAAATTTTCCAGGGGGGCAAATGTCCGTATCCCAACCATTCGGTCGTGCTTCCTTTGCAGCAAATGTAAAGTGCCTAAAAGAAGAGATTGAGTTCTCTGAGGGCGCTATATAAAATGTATTATTATTTTTATCCAGGCCAGTTGCCCGTGAAGATTGGAGAGTTTTTAGATGAATGCTGGCCGGTGAGGTGGGTGAGACGATGCTACGCGCAACCTTTCATAAGCAAGACCGGTGAAATCTCGATAGGGTAACTTGCGAAAACGATTCAAGCGCCGACGCCACCACCGTAACGCCGTAGGCTTTGAATCAAGATAATTCTTGCACGCACGCTTAACAGTAATGCTCTAATTACAGGAGCAAAAGTGGTGCACCTCGGGAGGCATCCTCACAATTTCAAACAAGATGAAAGGCCAGAAAAAGCGCAGCAACAACGCGCACGCGCGGAAGGTTCAGGCAGGCGCGGCGCTGCAGACTGGATGGCAGAGGCTCAGCCGATAGATAGTATGGTCGCAGCGTATATTTCTGCGCTTTTACTTCAAGCGAATGGGGTCCAAGTTGCGTTCGCGTTTGTTGGTTCTCAGAACTAATCGTGACCCCATGCAATCTTCTTATGCGGCCCGCGTTGCTTTGAACTTGCACACGGTCGTATGATTAGCTGAAATGTGTAAGGCTGCTGTACATATATCTGGATGTTCGAGCACATAGCATAGTAGCTTCTTTTGACGGGGAGATAGCAATCTTGACCTTCCCGAGTAGGAGAGGTGCAGAGGTCAGCAGGCGACTTTTTGAAAGAAGCAACGCAAGGATTCTTCACTCTCCGATCCGCTTTTCCAAAGGCTGGTTCATGCCCTTGGTAATGGACTAGAGCCACTTGAGGATCCTGAAAACGGGCCGTGCACGGTGCATCACGGCGCATTATCGAGCGTCCCTTATTGTTTAAATCGTAGGTGTCGCGCTCAGTTTTTAGATGGCTGTAGGTGTTTCTAACAAAAGATTGGAGCTGAGTATGTGCCTTGTTGCGCTCCTTACATTCGACCAAACTCTGGAAGTGTCTCAATATAATCCATCGATATGATAATAGCCATAAATACATAACAGAAACGAGGAAGTCGCACAGGTTATCACTAGACGTAGTCAGAGGAATCTGGTACAGACAGATGGCTCCGCTGAAAACAAAGATTGCATCGGATTTGGAGTGCTGCCTATTGTAGCTACCTGCTCCTGATGAGAAGACTTCGCAGTGTCTATTTTAATTCAACGAAAGTTGGACTATTTCATAGCCTACCGTGAATATACTTTTACTAAACCGATTCCCTTTGAAGTCTCAAGCTATTCCAAGAGGCGGGTGGTAATTTATAATAAAACGGCATCCAAGTTACATACGGATCTGGTAATGAAAGTCTTGCTGGCAGATGAAGCGGATACTTTGCTGCCAATTGCAACGATAGCCAACGGGCTTCTAGCTCATCGATTGCGGCATTGAATCGTAAGAGGTTGTCTTCCTGCAATGCAGCAAGCTTCTTTGTACTGATTTTCCCAAGTCCTGTTGAGCAAGCCAAAAGCTCTATCCAACCGTTAAAATATAAACTGTATAGTGAGTGTTTACGAAAGTATATATCTTACTTCAAAGATGTATTTCCTTTGCAGCAAATGTAAAGCGCCGAGAAAGAGATTGAGTTCTCTGAGGGCGCTTTATAAATTTTATTATTATTATATCTTAATCAACCATGCAACTGCTAGAATACCTAAATAACTAGGTTGTTAAAAATGCCAGGCAAAACCACAGACGAGGAAATGACGATGCATAGATACTGTCGCTTCACAAGTAGATTTCATGTTTCCATAGAAAGATAATGATATTTAAAAAAATTTATATTTGCAGCATAACGCTCTAACAAAACCAAATTTCTTTATCGATGCGATAATTGATACGGTACATATATACAATTCTAAGATTAATTATTGCTCGTGATAACATGCACAACTTCAGCACATATAAGCACAACAAGGACGAATCCACGTGGACAGGACAAATACTATCAGGGACAGGTAGACTTAAGCTTTTTCTTAAATATCAAAGTCAGGGAATGTTGTGGGGTCATTCTATAGTGAGTTCTAGTTTAGGAGAGCATGCGAACTGACGGGTTGGTCTCCAAAGTATTTGGGTTTAGTTAAGGCCGCAACTAAACAACCTGAGTCAGAACTGCGGCGGGTGGTAAGATGCGAAGGCTGATTAGGAAGTATTTCCGATCGGTAAGCCAGAGCCAAGGAATGAAGGAACGCAGGAGTGGAAGACAGAGCTTTGAAGTCGACGCGTTGCTCGATGGGGGAGTGCAGCGCATGTCGGAGAGAAGCTGTTTGATGTGTCAGTTTCAACGTACACGGCGGGTAATTGTGGCAGATACGCCGTGCACGCCGGTTGTCCACAGTCGGCCGGGACAGTTTTTCTCCCTGTCAGAGCACGCTGGCCTACTTAAGCGTACGGTAAACGTCCACAGTAGCGTGAGCATTGTAAGCGAATGCTGATTGGTTGCTAAAAGAAAGGCTTCTGCGATGCGCCTTCAGCGCGACACCAAAGCACAGGAGCCGAAATCATTGCGAATTTAGTGGCCGCCGCCGCACAATCTCAATATACGTTTCTCGCGTGGATCCAGTGTTCCGCCGGCCTAGATGAGCCTCCCTCCCCCCGAGTCCTCGCCGCGATGCAGTGAGCAGCAGCAGCAGCAGCAGGAAGCAGATACCTGCAGCAGCAGCAGCAGCAGCAGGAAGCAGATACCTGCAGCAGCAGCCGCACATTCAGCCTCAACAGCCTCAGCCCGGAACTCGAAATCGGCACAGCCCATTCAGTATTTGTATGACATCAGGAAGTGTGAACACTCTACTTTTGTTTTATTCACATCGTTACAGCGGCGCGCTGTGGCTGGCGTCATCTCACTAAAGTGCTCAGGCCACCAACCCGGCGCTCGTGACAGCGGTGCAGCTTCCTCTGCAGGCGTGCGAAAACCAAAAAAAATTACCGGTGAAACGCAAACCGCAAACTCAATCGCGGGTAACCACTTGGAGTTGCATCGCCTCCTATACGCAGAGGTGCCGCCGGCCGACGGTAGCGGGATACGGTAGCAACGAGGAGAGCCCATACCTTAATACCTTAAATGCCCGGAATACCTGAATACTTAATGCAGCGAGCGTCCGCAGCGTCCGCAGGGGCTCGTCGTTCGAAAGCCGCGAACGGTTAAAGGTGTCCAGCACCCAGACGTAGCGTACGGCCACTCTCGCTCGGCGCGCGCAGAGTGCTGAACTGAGCACTGCCTTGCTCAATCTCTACAGTTCGCAGCTATCCTGTCTATTAAATGCCGCGGACTTTATGATGCCCGAATATAGAGCATAGAGAGTCACAATCGGCTTCTTGCCGTTTTAATTCAGGAAACGCGAATAATGTCTCGACTCAGTTGCATTTGGGCTGGTGCAGAACAGCAACGTTTCACTAGGCTCTCGGGTCACAGTAATTGAGAATTGCAGCGAGCTGCTTAACTTGCTGACTTTGGCGCCTCCCGTTAATCTGTCGTTCTTTATTCATCAGCTTGCTTTTCTAAGATAAAGTCAAGCAAGGATCAAGCGTCGGGCTGGTTTGGTCCAGCGGTTTAGGTGTCACCCCAACCAAGGTCTGGCTGAGGTGGTGGGCTCGAGCCCCCGAGGCATATGTGAAGCACCTGAATAGAGATTAAGTTCTCTTGAGGCGCTATACAAAAGAATTTTATTTATTTATTTTAACCCAAACGGCTGGGACCTATATGAGCCAGATAGTGACTGGCGTTCGTTATTCGCGGTTAATGAATAGCTATGGCTAGGTGCAGCACGGTAACCAAATGCAGGTCAAGGCAGTTCCTGTATGGGTCTTCTACTGCTGTTACTTCTACCGTTACTCTACGCTTGTTGCTTCTCTTGCATTTTATTTGCTTTGCATCCCATAACCTATCGCTAACTTCCTTAAATTAGCATTATCGGCAATTAGCGTCTTGATGAAGGCCTCCAACCAAGAAATGCAGCCCCAATGATTTTTCTGTGCCAGCTATGAGTCTACTCAGATTCATGCCTGCATAATTCACACCCCCTAGTACCCGACATTTGCCCACTGTCACTCGCAAGGCGTACGACCGCGTAGATATTAAGCACGTCCTCGTGGGTCTCATCCGTTCTCAAATCCTGCTGCTGCCAGTGCTGCTTGTGCTAATGTGGTGTCGCAAAGAAAGTAAACGCGTCCTGGCCTCTACTGTAGGTTGACCGCACTTTTTCGTCTATTAATAATACAACTTTTCGCGGCATGCATCCTGTGGGAGGCATGCATCCTGTTCTCCTGAGAATCTGTTGCTTTCATTCGCACAACTGCAGCGGGTTAACTGTCGCCGAAATCAACGGAGACGTCACTAAAACTGAAGCGTAAGCAAGTGGCAACAGCCACGCTCAGTGGAGCGCTGCCCAGACGATGGCCGCCTGAGGCTTCGATTAGCGTCGACTGCGGATGCGAGAGTTGGCATTCTGGGCTTGCCGCAGGGCGTCCGCCTCATCGTCATTGACCTCGCCCTGGCGTCTCTCGTGAGATCGCCGCGAGCAGCTTCCGAGATCAAACGAAACGCGTAGCGTTGCGACGATGCGGCGTGATCTAGTTAGCGCGTTCCCCTTTGAGCGTACCTAGTTCTGCTCTAGCTTTGGCCTAAGTAATCGAAGGCGCGCTCGCTAGTTCGGTCCCTAGGGAGAAGAGCCGGAGGCGGCGACCGCGAAGAGGGCGCCGCTTCGCGGCCGCTGGCCGCGGGGAAAGGGCGGGGCGCCCGTTTGGGTGACGTATGCGATGCAGGCCGCTCCGTCTTTGCACCGGTCGAGTTTGAGCTACTCGTCTGAGGACCCTTCTCAAACCCACCACGCGACTGTTTAGCGTGCTCCGACTTGGCTCTTGAACTTCCTTGCTGTCTACCTCTAGCCGCGTTCGAAACGCACGCTCGCATAACACGCCGCCATCTCGGCAGACGCCGCTAGATCACGTGGCACCCGGGTTGCGGCTTTTAAACCGTCCTGGTATTGCCTTATGCGAGCAGCCGCGTCTCTATTTAGCCAGGAGCAATTGCCTCGGCGATCTTATGTACAGTAGGCATTTCCTCATATGTAACAGTAAACAAAAAAAGATTAATTGCTCTCATTTCAGCCGAGCGCCCACAGCCCACGCTTTTAATTGCGGCAGCACGTCGGCAGACGAGGTAATTTCTCTCCGTCGAGGGACCTATGTATGCGCCGACGGATTGCAGCAGCTACTCGGGTGGTCTCGTTTGATAGCTCATCGCTGCTCGCGGGCGCCGCTTGCAGACCGAGGCTCTTTAAGGTCACCTGGCAGAGCAGCCGTACTACTGACAGCGCACTAGCAGGCAATTATTTAGAGACCTCTCACCTAGACCGTAGTAGTCCGGCGAGCGGTCAGGTTAGGAGGCGTGCGGCCGAGGCAGTTGGAATGTGCTCGTGCACGCACGCACCTTTGAGCAGCATTGGGCTCGTCAATCATTGTACCTCTTCTCACTCGAGGGCTCAAGCTCTGCATGCGCATGCGTATACGCTGGCCCGCGTACACGCATGCACACGCACGCTCGAGAGCACGCGCACAAGCGAAACCTTGGACTCATCTCTGAGCTCTGCACCAGGGCAACGTCTAGCATAGCTGCCGCCTTGGTTTGGCCCTGAGGTAAGGCGTTCACCTTTATTGACCAAAGCCGCGTGATCGAGCCCTGAAGCATGTGTAATATATACGGCTAGAGATTAAGTTCTCTTAGAGACCTATACTGGTGAGTTATGTTTATTTTATATGGTTCCCACAGCTAGTTCTCTGCCGAAGGCTCTAAGCTGGGCGCCTAACTTCCAGATCTATGTGAATTGAGTCTTACGAAGCTAAGAGTCCGTGGTCAGCAATCGCGCTTTTTCTTATTAAGCTTCCGTCTGAAAGGCGGCTCAGCACTCAGCAGATCCAAAGCACACCTTAGCAACGACTCATTTACGAGTGCCCAAAAGCCGACCTGACAAGTCAGCTCAGCCTACGACGACAAGACAACTCAGCCTACGACGGTCTATCGATCGTGGAGGCGTCTCGTGAGATCACGGCGAAACTGCAAAGTACGCTTGCTCCTATAATAAGAGCAATAAGCATGGCAGAGCTACTGTGCTCGCTTTATGCAGACGGTTTGCCCGAGAGTGCAACGTGGGAGAGCATAGATACAAATCAGACTGCCGCAAATGTACAGGAAATCAATTTTTAGCGACCGAGCGAGCGGATGTTCTCTCGTGACTGGTCCCATACGTTGCTAAGCTTTCGCAAGAGTTCACAATTAGATGGTCTGCGTGATGCGCCATTTGAGGAGCTTGCCCAGTGCTTCGGCCTTGCCCTGCCCTCTCACTTGATCCAGATGCCGAAAGCCCACTTGTATGCCGGCGCAGGCGTGATCCCGATGCCGCACTGAAATTTGAATTCAAGCAGGCCTCAAGGACCGCGTCAACCCCCCAGACGCTCCTTCAAACTTTGTACGACTGGCTGGCTCTTTTGAGATAAACGCGCGGTCGTCATCTTGGCGTCTGTAATATTTGGCCAGAGGCGAGGTTTTGAACGGGACAGTGAAAAAGGATAAAGAGACGGTGTGCAGTAGAGAGTTTGAAAGGACGGCCAAGTGAGAGACTGGAATGTGAAGAGGGGGAGAAGTGAGGAGAGGAAGGTCCATAAAGAGGGCAGCAATTCCTTCTCCGCAAATCTATCCTCCGCCTCCTCCAACAATAATAAGAACAATAAAAGATTTGCATGGCACCCTACAAGAACCTAAACTCGCTCTTGGCGCTTTACAAATGCTCTAGCTAGCGTGCCCGTGCGAGCGCAGCAGCGTGCCAGAGGACGAAGTCGCGTGTCACGGCGGCGGCTGGCTAGCGACCCGTGCGGGCCGCAAACCGAGCCGAAGGGCCGGCATCGCTGGCGCTGCTTACAACCGCGAAAAAAGGAACGCGCGCGCATGTGCGCACCAACTACTGCATGCGACAACAGTGTGCGTTCGCGTGCTCGCGCATCATGGTGCGCGGCTGCAGCGGCACAGCAGTGGCACGTCCCCTCGATCGCTCCACCATCCCCCCTCGGGCAGCGCCACGCCTCCGAGGAGCCGCACGAAGTGCTGAGGCGCTGACTCCTGCCCGCGTGCACTGACGTGCTGCGCTGCCGCGAAGAGCGAGGAGCGAGGAGCCGCCGAGGGCCAAGAGATGGAAAAGCGTCATCGGAGCTTGAGAGAAACTGCCGAAATGCTAGAATATTCCTAACAGCGTGCAGGCTTTGCGAGCTGGCTGGCGAGCCGTTGAAAGGCCCGCGCGGTATGGGGTGAGAGCTGTCCGAGTCGCTCAGTCGGGAATTCTGAGCCCAACGGTTGCAGCGGCATGGGTGCATCCGGAAACGCCTGCCGGAAGGCATTGCCGTCTCTACGGATGCCGACAGCAACTCTGGTGTCGTGGCGACAGCAACTGTTTCCTCAGAATCAGATTGCGAAGCTTCCGGCGAGCTTTGTCCAACCTGCATTCATTCGGCTTTCGTGGTGGCATAGGGTATATAGGATATTTGTAAGTGGGGCAACGTCGGGATGGACGCAGCAAACGACAGCACCGAGGTGGCGAACCTACCCCACCCCCGAATCGGAGAGCCGGAGGGGTGAGGAAGCCGGGGCTTTCACAGCTGCGTTTGGAGCTGCTGGCTGCTGCTGCGGCGGCGGCGGCGGGTGGAGGGCTAAAAGGAAGAGGCGCAGCACGAGCCGAGGAGCCGAGACTTATTTTTTTACTTTATTTATTTATTTATTTTATCTATTTTATATTATTTTATTATTTAATATTTTATTATTTTACGATCTAGTACTTTGCGCGATAATAATAATAATAACAATAATACTGCACTTGATAAAGCGCCCTCAGAGAACTTAATCTCTCTCTAGGCGCTTTACATTTGCTGCACAGGGAAATGCAATTGAATGGTAAGTAAATTCGTGCTTGAATAATAAACAAAAAGAGTACTATAGTTAGAGGTGACATGCACAGGGTCAGCATGCAAATGTGGTTAGTGGCAGCATGCACAGTGTCAGCACGCATAAGCACATCAAGGACGAATCACAGGGACCCACTAAATGCTGTCCTTAATAGGTGTGTTTTTAGGTTCCTTTTAAATGTGGTCAGGTCAGGGGATGTTCTGACGCAGGTCGGGAGGGAGTTCCAGGCTTTGGGAGCATACGAACTAAATGCACGGTCTCCAAAGGATTTCAGGTTTGTACGAGGTATTTGTAGACTGTTGGATTCCGAAAAGCGAGTGGTACGATGCTTTGCCTGATGGGGGAGTATATCGGAGAGATAAGCTGGAGCCATAGAATGAAGGGACCTCAAAGTGAGCAACAAAACCTTGAAGTCGATCCGTTGCTTGACTGGTAGCCAGTGCAGGTCGGCGAGAAGTGGAGTAATGTGGCAACTGCGACGCTCACGACAGACAAGCCTAGCTGCAAAGTTTTGCACCAGCTGCAATCGCCTGATCGCACATGCTGGTAGGCCAGTAAGCAGTGAGTTGAAGAAGTCGAGACGGGATGTCACGAATGCATGGACCAACTTAGACGTGGTATCCTTATCTATACAAGCCCGAATTTTAGCAATATTATGAAGCTGAAAATAGGCAGCTTTGACTGTGGAGCTGATATGTTCGTCTAACGAGAGGTCGCTTTGGAATATGACACCTAGATTTCGAGCTGATTCGACAGGAGATATGCTGGCAGAGCCAATTTTGAGAGACAGCCTTTCCAATCTCTTACTCACACTGGGTTTGCCCATTACTAGTAAGTTAGTTTTATCATCGTTTAGTTTTAGAAAATTTGCTGTCATCCATGTGCGGATGTCATCAATGCATGCAGCAAGTGAGTTGAAAGAATTTTAGGTGCTCGAAGGCTGGAAGGAATTGAAGCAAAGGTACAACTGAGTGTTATCTGCATAGAAGTGAAAGCCTAGATTGGGCTACAGCGCTTATTGCGATACAGCACTATTTCGATACAGCGCTCAACACAAGCGATCTTGTTGAAGGCAGAGAAAGCGTTCGCAGTTTTGCTGAATAGATAAATAAAATAAATTTGCACAGTGCCCGAAGAGAACTTAGTTTTTATTCAGGCGCTTCACCTATGCCACAAGCCCACGATCGGTCATAGAATACCTTCACCTTGACCAAGGTCAAGGTGAGCACCTTACCCAGTGGGCCTCTAGAAGGCTTCATCCGCGGAGGAAAGATGGCGCGTGTCTCAATGCCTGCATAATGGATGAATTCGATGCGTCAGATGCCCCATTTCAATGGATCTTGGTAGCAGCTTTTCTTTGCGTAGAAACCTCTTTTAGTGAAATGTTTTGTTCACGCGGTTTCAGCGAGCTCCGATGGTGCATAGAAACGCTTCGGCGCATGGTCGGCGCTCCGCCTCGCTTGGAATAAGGGAACGAGTTCAAGCTGTAATTGCCCTCCTATCGCGTTCCGATTAAAGTGAAAGCATCGGTTCTTCGTTAATCAAGTTATCTATTGATCCAATTAATAAATCCCTGCGTTTTATAAATCCTCTAGCCGAAGCAAGATTTGCGATTCGAGCAGGTCATCAGCTGCTCAATCATCCTAAGCCGAGTCTCGTGTAACTACAGCTCATAAATGCCTTCGAAAACCGTGCGACATTATCGCTGAAAACACGAGCTTGTTCGCTCTGATTAGTATTCAAGAAATGCTCTCGTCATTCTTTCTTTGCCGAGTTTAGTCCTTAGAACGCACTGGATAAGGATCTCAACCATCTCCAGCTAGCAAAGCAAGAGTACCGTCAGGCCAACTAGGCAGGCAGGGCATCTTGTAAATACAGGCGGCCCGCGAATGTTGCAGAGCTCGTTGGCTCATCCTGCACTGCACGTGAAGGCCTAGACATCCAAGCACAATGTGATTTTTTATGACTTTACTATTATGAAGCTCCCTTCTGGTTCAGCGCCCCATTAATGGAACTCTGCTGCAGTTGTGGACCTTCGTCAGCTTAATGCAGCAGTTTCAGGTTTTCGTCAATGCCGTGAAGATACGCAGACCGCCGCAGGCGAGTCATTGCCCCAATAATGCTAAACATTTTATTTCTACCTAAGTGCATGCACACAGACCGCGAAATCAAAGGCTAGCCACCACTGTGGTTAATTCAGCAGTGCTTCAAATTCCTCTTGGCAGCGAGGCCCTAGATTTGAATCCTGCTGGCAGCCAAATTTTCTTGATCGTGAGGCTCGGGGATACTATTCCAGTTAGCAGTATGATGTTTTTGGCGATCTGCTGATAGGATCCACGAATGAAAATATACGACAGCTGCCGGTATTTGGGCACGGGCAAGACGGCGAGGTGAAGGGCGCACCGTGTAAGCTGTCGTAGATCTATACTCGTGGATCCGATTGATCTCTCTCGAAGGAGCGCTGTTCTTGAAAGAGTCACCGAACGGAAGGGAGCAGCACTCGAGGCACCAGACCAGCAGTATATACGCGTCACCTGACCGTACGAGCACTCTGCACTCCCACAGTGACTGAGACGCGGTTGTAGGCTTTGCTCGGTTTTCCCTCATTATACTTTCGACGATGCGTGCAGTGTATGCATGCTAGCGCGCGAGTACTGCGGCGGCTCCCCCCCCCCCCCGCCGCCGCCGCCGCCGCCGCCGCCGCCGCCCTAAAGGTAGCTGACCGTCGAGCGAGGACGCGAGTGATCGATGGAAGCCACGCCCACGACGCGCTCCTTCTTTGGCAGCTGCAGTACAAAAGCAATTCGCCCGGGCGTCCCGCGTTGCATAAATAATCGCGGCGTTAATTCTGTCCAGCATATTCTCGTCGGCTCGGCTTCGCCGCCTTCATCGACTCGGCCCTGGCCGCGCTATTGCCGTTGCTGCTGCTGCTGCTGCTGCTGCTGCTGCTGCTGCTGCTGCTGCTGCTGCTTTCTGTGCCCAGCCCAACCACCCGGTCCATCTCCTCCAGCTTATTCCCGAGCCGCCTGGCGGGGTAGAGTGTTAAGACTTTTCTACGATCATTTGGTAGTCCAGGCGCCGGCTTTTTAAGAATCAGGTCTCCAGCAGAGGGTGCTCGCTAACTGCTCGGTCTTACTCGAGGGTGCTCAGCTGTGCAATGCGTTTGACCCCACCCCTGTAAATGTCATGCCGCAAGTTTTTTTGTTTGTACCGCTAGCCGATATCCTGCGCAGATGGCTGTGAAGCTGCCTCCTAAAAGGGGTGGCGCACGAGTGGCGGTGCAGTATATCCGCTACCTGTTGTCTATGCACCGAGCCTCTGTTATTCTCTCGGGGCTAGCTGTTTCCAACGATCACTTGGTGGCTTCTGGATTGCTCAGTTACTTAATGGTGAGTGCACGAGCTGCTAGGCATGAGCTGCTAGTTCTTCACGCTGTTCACTTTTTGTGGCTGGACAGTGAATGAATGCGAAGCGACGGTGCGTGCAAGTTTCTGCTACTGAAAGACGGCATCTGATGGCAGATGGCTGTGGCTCTTCGTGAGAGATAATTCGGAACGCTTCTTGTGCAAAGACGATATCTATTCTTTTTCTTCCACTTCCAATTCTGGCACTCTCTTTTCTCATTCATGCGCTGCTAGTTTTAGATGACTCGTTTATTCAGCTTTCGTACTACTTCCACTGTGCTTCCACTTTTTGTTGTGTAAGATATTGGCTGCTGGCTGCCAATTGTTAACCGACAGCAGCTTAAGCACTGCGAACAGTACAGAGAACGCTTTAGCAAAGCACCGCTTAACGCCCCCCCCCCACCCTCGGTAGTAATGCAGAGCTGCCGTTGCCACTCCGACGAATAATGGATAGTCTTTCTCAATCGCCTCTCATCTTGCCTGGGCATCACTGGCACAACACTTCAATAGTTCAGGTTCTATCTCAGTGAGACACTCCAGAGTTTTAATGTGAACGGACAAGATCATCCGAAGAATCACTGAAGTACGGTACCTTAAGGGTCTTTGTTTGGTCCGGTTTCTTTTCACAGTTTATACCCTTCCCTTTTGCCTCACTGAGCACATTCTAGGCTTGAACCTTTATGCAGATGACACTCAGTTGTACCTTTGCATCGATCCCTCCCAATCCTCGAGAACGTCAAATTCTCTCCACTTCCTTGCTGCATGCATTGATGATATCTGCACATGGATAACAGACAAATTTCTTAAATTGAATGAAGCTAAAACCAACTTACTTAATGGGCAAACCAAGTGTGGTTAAGAAATTGCTCTGCCAGCATATTTCCTGTTGTATCTGCAAAAGATCTAGGCGTCCTGTTCCAAAGTGACCTATCATTAGACGACCAAATTAGCTCCACAGTCAAGTCTGCCTACTTTCAGCTACATAACGTTGCTAAAATGTGGCTTGTTTAGACAAGGATAACACATCTAAATTGGTCCATGCATTTGTGACATTCCATCTTGACTCCTGTAACCCCCTGCTTGCTGGTCTACCGGCCCGTGCAATCAGGCACTTACAGCTGGTGCAAAACTCTTCGGATAGGATTGTCTGTCGTGAGCGTCGCAGTTGCCACATCACACCACTTCTCGCCGACCTGCACTGGCTCCCAGTCAAGTAGCGTATCGACTTCAAAGTTCTGTACTCACTATTAGCTCTCTTTATTCTTTAGCTCCAGCCTACCTATCAGATCTACTCCACCACCATGCAAGGCATCTACCATCTGCTGTTGTGACTCAAACTGTTTAGCTACATCTCATACGTACCTCAAATCCTTTGGAGACCGTGCCTTTAGCTCGTATGCTCCCGAAGCTTGGAACTCACTCCCGACTGACGTCACGACACCTCCTGATTTGACGCTATTCAAAAAGAAGCTAAAACGCATCTATTTATCACAGCAGCTGGTTTGGTCCAGTGGTTTAGGTGCTCGCCCCAACCAAGGTCTGGCTGAGGTCGTAGGCTCGAGCCCCGAGGCGTATGTGAAGTGCCTGAATATAGATTAAGTTCTCTTAGGGCGCTATACAAATGAGTGATAATTATATTTAGTGGATCCGTGTGATTCGTCCCTTGTGTGCTTACGCGTGCTGATACTGTGCATGCCGCCACAAATCATATATACATATTGACCCTGTACATGAAGAAGACTGCGAAACTGGGAGTTAGGGAATCATGATCTCCTTCCTTCCGTCTGGAGGCTGCGAACGGGGAATCCGGGAACGAGGATTCCCTCCCTAGTCACCTCTAATCCTGCTACGCTTGTCGACATGGAACATTCTACCTCTAACCATTCCATTTAGCTTCCTTGGCAGCATATGTAAAGTGCCTAGTAAGAGAGATTAAGTTTTCTGAGGGCTCTACACACATGTATTATTATTATTATTATTACAATTGAGCCATTTTTGAGCAACTACAATAAATTCATCGGTCTGTCAACACCTAACCACCAGGTGGAGCTCTGGAGCTGGTGGCGCAGATACAGCACACATGCACGATGATGGAGTCGGCATGCTATCTTCGATAGACCGACTGAGTTCGCAAGAATGACCTTGGGAAGTCGTGATTACGAGATACTCGAAAGTACACGAAGTATGTGCTTGCCTTTAGAGCAGCCTGCACGGATGCCAGAAAACCAGGACAGCTGGATAGACGGAAGCAGTGAACAAGCACGAGGCTGCTGTATGAACGTGGCAGATTTATGCTCCATGCCATCAGGATTGCTACTTGCTTAAATCTATTAGCAGACCTCTAGCTAGTACCTATCGCAGCATGCATTTAAACAGAGCGAATGCCAGACAAATGAGGGCTGACATAGCTATTTCGGGTTTCGTTTGGATATGAATAGACGATTAAATATAACCGCTTCCAGGTACTCAGCTAGCAATTAGGAAGGAAGTCAAATCTGTGATGTTGCGGTCTGCTGGTCTAGCTCTTTATTCTAGGTCAAGAGCTATTATCGACCGTTTTTGATAGCCACTGGAGCCCGTTTGCGACCCCTTTTGCTTTGGAGCTTCACCCGATCAAATCCTACTGTGTGCTTGCACTTGAACCAGATCATGCTACGCGGTGTGTGTGTACGAGGCTACATGTGGGCACCTTTTTTCAAGATCCTGATGTAGCTGACAGTCAGGATTTCGCTGCGTCTCACGCGCGGCTGATGTGGGAATCAAGGGAAAGAGATTAGCATCGGCACGAGCAAATCATTTATGAAACAACCCGGCCAGCTCCGTCGGGGTCACAGGGCATCCAGCATATCGACCCTAGTGGCTTTTTTGCTGCCTTTGGGCTTACTCCATTGCTCTCACTCAATGGAATCTGGGCCAGTTCGCTGTAAAGCGTGCTAGTGAAAACCAAAAGATTTGGGGCTGCTAATCGAGGCGAATAGCGAGGCGATTGCATCGAAAATGGTTCCATAGTCCTTCAAATCGGCATTCGTTAGACCTATTCCTAAAAAGCCTGGATTAGACACAGAGGTCCTAGCAAACTATCGCTCAGTTTCCCTTCTTCCGTCCTTATCAAAGATTCTTGAAAAAATTGTTGCTAAGCAGCTAGTTGAACATATTGAAAATAATGGAATGTCAGAAACATTTCAATCAGGGTTCAAGAGGCAGCACTCTACTGAGACTGCTCTCCTCCGTGTTAACAATGACATTCTACGTAGCAACGATGACGGAAATGTCACTGCCCTAGCTCTGCTAGATCTGTCTGCTGCCTTCGACACCATTGATCACGAAGTTCTGCTTGAACGATTGAGAATAACGATTGGCCTGGCAGGCGAAGCACTGGCGTGAAGCTTGGTTTAAATCGTACTTGTCTGAACGTGTTCAATCCGTGTCGTGTGGGGGTCAAGTCTTGCACACGAGAAGGGTCACCTGTGGAGTCCCTCAAGGGTCTGTACTCGGTCCCTTGCTGTTCTCCATTTATACACAACCTCTGGGAAAAGTGATTAAGGTCCATGGAATAGGATATCACTTCTATGCTGACGATACTCAGTTGTATATTGTCATTCAAACCGTCGGAATCTGCTTCGGCAACTGAGAAACTGAATGCTTGCCTTGCCGATATTCGATCCTGGATGTCGGAAAACTTCCTGAACATCCTAGGATAATCCGAAAAGGCTGCTGCTTGTGAGGTTGTACTGGCCAAGTGTTGATCCACAATGGATCGCCAAGTGACAAAAATGAGGGACTGCAGTTTCAGTTGAACCTGAATAATCGTTTGCCATTATTTCCCCCAAAATATGTCGATTCCCTGTATAGCTGGGGTCATCATAAAAGCTCGGTGCCTTTCAACTAACCTAGAATCGCGTGTATTAATAGGCTCTTGCAGCATGTAGCGAAATACGGTAGCAAAAACGTGTGCTACGGCTCCCTGTTTGAGCATCAGCTAATGTTTAGCACTTCTCGGCCGATAACCATACGGCTCTTTATTGGATCGCATTGTAATCAAACCGAAAGGGTCACTGCTTGCTTTCCGGGAGTCACTCTTGGTCTTCGTGCTTTGACTGCGCCATCAGATCACGCAACGGCAAAGCATAGCTTCTGAATCTGCTACAGGTCTGACACTAGTTTGCTGAATGTCTTGGCCGATGACCAGCTGCCAAACCTTGGTGCATGCCAGCTGCTGCCAGCGAACTTGTCGCTCAGAGAAGAGGAATAGCTAGCTAACGCAGCTTGACGTGCCACACTAATCACCACGTATGCAATGCTTCAGGGGAAGGTAATTTGAGCCCTCGGCATCGACCATCGTGACGATTGCCAACGATATCCAGCTGCACTTACCTTTCAAGCCCCCCAGCTAATCAGGTGCGGCCTGTAATAAACTGAACTCCTGCCTTGCAGAGAGTATATCTTACATATTGGCTAATTCTCTTAAGCTAGATTGTAATAAAACTGAATCCGCTTCATAAGGAGCCTAAGCATGCTACTACAATAAGCGACTCGAGTCTCCTGCTTTTGAAAATCGGAGCTCCTACCAGCGTATACCACAGAACTGAAACAGCTAAGATCTATCTGAAGCACGTCTGTCTTTTACCTTTGTGCGTAAGAAATTACGTCCTTAAGGACATTTAATGCTGGCTGCTTGCACCTGCGGTCATATAGTCAAGCTCGCTTTGCTATCTGCTAGAAACAAGTGGGCTATTGCTAGATGTATATATATATATATATATATATATATATATATATATATATAATAGCTGTCGCTATTACTTCGCAGACTATTAGTGGCCTTACTATTTACTGCTGTTTTTATTCAGGATTATTTAGTGCCTAACCATAACCCACGCAATAACAACAAGCTTTGTTTTTACTTTCGTACACCAAAATCTATCAAAACTGTAGAAGAAGTAGCCATCGTCGCGAGCGCGCCGGCGCAGAACTGCTGGCGAGGCCCGCCGACAACGATTACCGCGACGACGATCGCGAGCGACGGCGTGCACCGAGTTCGCACCGGCGAGTCCGCTCCGACGCGTCCGCTCGAGCGCGCGAATTGAGAGCGCACGCGCAGCCGCCTCGAGCGGTGGCGGCTGCGGACGCGCTCTCGTAAACACGAGTTGAAACGACCGACGCAAACGATTCCAGCCGAGCGGACGGTGGCTCGAGTTCGCATCGGAAGAGCAACGTCGATAATTGGCGCCAGACCGTTAGGCGGCGTTCTCCGGCAAACAGCCGGAGCGCTTGCTCGCGTTCTTGCGCGTTCCCGGCCGGCGGCTGCTCGGAGCCCTGCGGCGGCCTTTCTATCGATTGGCGCCCCGCCCTCTGGTGGCTCTCGTTCTCGCAGGAAGCGGTCGGCGTCGTCCGGTCCAGCGCGAAAGCGAGCGAGCGAGTGCCGGCGCTCGCTCGCTCGGCAGCGACGGGCCGAGTCCACGAGAGAAACTCGCACCGCTTTCACGCGAAGCCCTCCCCTCTCGCATCGCGGAGTGCTTCGAAAGCTGTACGCGTTCATTTTCCTAGCTAGACGCCGTTAGAGAACCGAGCTGCAGCCTTCCACTTTCAACGACTAGGGAATTAGGACGCGAAGGCGAGGTAACAGCCCGCGGCGCGCGTTAGCCAGCGCCGGTGTGCGGGTCTCGCTGGGCGAAATGCTCGCGGACTCTTGGACTAGGAAAGGCCGAAGAAAGCTTCACTGGACGCTCCGACCGGGGTCGTTGACGGCAGGTGGCGCGGCGCGTAATTAGTTCGCGTGCATTTCCCGCCCAACCGCCGGCGCCGATCGCCTGTCGACAGTTGCTCCGATGCAAACGCGAACCGTTCGCGGCGCAATCCGGCTCTACCGATCAATCGCTCGGCAGCCGTTGCGAACGCGGCGGCTGCGTAAACTGCCGCCGTGGCCACCTGGTATAAAGGATGGTCGCGGGATTTACCACCTCTGGCAATCGCCTCTTCTTCGGAGTATGCAGACGCGCTACGGGCCAATTCGTGCCTGCGTCTCAGGCCACTACGCCCCGTCCACTACGCGGACGCAGAAAGGAGGCCATTAAGCTAATTAGCCGCAACCGCTAGAGTCCCTTGAATAATATGTCCCTTGATTCGCCAGCAGCATCAAGCTCGATTGAAATTGCGTCATCTAGCAACCGCTAAGAGGCTAGGTTTAATGCCTGCCGTTTCCGCATCTCGGTCATGAAACCCTCGGGAATTGTGTACTACTTACCAGCTTCAACTATCCACAGCTGCATACTGCAGGTATGTGCAGTAGATTATATGCACCTGATGGCGCTATTTGAATGACAGAGGATATCGGCTGAAGCTTGGGTAGGTACGGGAACCTTGTGGAGCAATTACAGTAGCCTTTCGGAGCGGGCACACTAGTAGCCTTGAGCCGGCTCATTAGTTAGTACGCTTGTTAGAGCTTGCTGACCGCGAGTACCAAGCATCGAGTCCTTCAGCTAGCATTCCTAATAAGAAGAGAACAAGCCCGAACCGTTGTAAAAGGGAAGCTAGACTTGACCTCGGCTAGGATGACCCGGTACGATCTATACTGGTCCTTGTATGTACAGTCAGTCCTGATCTGGTTTCATGCCGTCTCCAGCTTGCGCGTAGTAGGCCCAGATAGTTTAAGGTCTGCAGTAAACCCCCGAGGGGGTTCTCTGGAGGCGGAGGAGTAGAGTAGCTTGCTCAGACAGAGGAGCAAACTCGTCCAGAATAGGTCGGCTAGTGTCGTGGTGTAGCGTAGCATTCTACCGATGGGGACAGGTCGGACGAAGGAGGGACGAAGAAGATACGTTTTCTTGCTCGGTCGAGGGTATTAAGTTTTCGCGATTCGCAGACGATTTTGGATACGGAAGGGGACACAATCTGCAGGCTGAATGATATCCATACTATCTACCTCACATGCTCTCCTGACTCTGCTACGCTTCCCATTTTCTATTCGATGTGTGAGTTGAAGTCTGTTGGCTACCGAATGCGAACAGAAAGCCGCTAAGGCTTCGGTGAGTGCACTATACAAAACTCTCCTTTGAAGCACCCACGTGGTCTCTGTGGCTTTGTACGAGTTACAGACGAAGATACGTTACATTACATTAAATCACGTGGTCCTATGTGCAGAATATGGTAATGACTCTTGTATTCTTGTCTTTTACTTTTGTAATAATTACACTGTGCATGAAACAGATGAGATGTTTAAGACCGGCATTGTCTAAGCCTGAAAAAGATGGAAGTACGGGAGATAATCGCACGGTCATTTCCATCTGGAACGGCTAGCCAGGATCCACAGTCCGTCTTGCTTTTAAGGGCAAGACCATATTAAGCTCTCTATATATAACTGTATGTGTGTATTATGTATCTATGTGTCTGTCTGTTCTGTCTGGTCTGTCTGATCTATCTGTAATGTAATGTAATGTATCTCCGTCTGTAACTCCACAAAGTCAGAAAGACCATGTGGGTGTTACGCAGGAGAGTTGTGTATAGCGAACTCACAGCCTAAGCGGCTTTCGGTATCTGGTGTGTCTTGTCTGTTTGTCTACCTGTATCTATCAATCTATCTATTTATCTATATATCTCCTTTCTCTCACCTACCGTCTCGACTTTCCCTTCTCTTTTCTTATCTCTCTTCCAATCTGATTCTTTCGTGTGTACGTTCCTCACTCCTTCTCTCCACACGACATGTTCCAGCCTGAGCCACTCACGCTGACTTGGCGATTTTAGCACGGCAGCTAGATGAAACTTCGAGAACGCATGTGATAGACGGCAGGGCTTTAAAATTCGGATCCAAAGTGCATTGCTAATCATCAGACACCGTCTCTACCGCACAATGCTCAGTTAAATGATCAAGCTAACGTTCTATAGCCGCTAAGGCACCTTTGCCGACATATAAATGAAGATGTTTAATCAACTCTACTTCACCCTTCCACTGCCTACTTTGGTGTGGATGGAGCTAGACCGGTCATATGTCTGTCCGACTTCCAGTAACGAGGCATTGTAGTAGTAGGTCTCTCATCTTCCCTAACTTTGAATTTGATCTATGTGAACCAATAATCTGGCGGACTTTACACGTCTTTTATGTACGCAAATAGCTACTGCTTATGTTATTATTGGAATTATAACGTAAACTCGGTGTGGACTTATCGATTCATTCAGCAGCCAACCTCACTGTTGAACAAAACTTCAGCTGCACCAAAGTAACTACTCAGTAGATGTGTAGGCTCGAACACTAGGGTCTTTAAGCATGACAGTGGGTACATTCATTGTAACCCACGAAATGTGCTTCTATGACAGGGGCTATTGGGACTCTGATTTCTGAGCCATCTCTTCACGATCCGACAAAGTTAATCGGCATTGTGACATTGCAAGAAGTCTGCATCAGTGATGAAAGTGTAAGGTGCTCGACTGGTAGGATCCAAAGTTACGACAGTTCCCGTGAGTACTGGTTGGAGTACCCTTGTAAGTACCCTACAAGTACCGGAAATACCTCCCAAATACTGGCAGTAGAACTGAATTCGAGCAACCAACGTCATGCCACTGGAGCCTACCCCGGGCTCTAGTGGCATGACGTTGGCAGTCTAGCACCCGAAGAGAAGTTAATCTCTATGCAGATGCTTTATAAATGCCGTAGGGCTCGAGCCCAGGACCGCGGTCGTGGGCTCGAGCACCTTACTTGCTTGGCCAAGCGTGAGCGATGCGTCGATCTAGATGCATCATGCGTGAGGCGTGAGGCGTGAGCAAGAAGTCGCATGCAGCTTTCGCTCGCTTCGAGTAGACTTGCGACCAATCATTGTCATCTAATAAAAAAGGCCTCCAAGTGACCGCGTACGGAGTGGGAGGAAAGAGACGGCAAGCATCGCAGTAGTTGCCGCACGCCGACGACCACGAACGCCGACTTTTCGCCTCCACCGCTCTGCCCCACGTCCTCTTTCCCCTCGGACCTACCGTCAGTCCGCTGCTGCCCGATGGAGCTTCGTGTATCGCTCACCGAAGACACAGAGAAAGCCGGTCGGTCGGCGCTCGGTACGAGCTTCTTCGGCAGGTCGACTGCAACGGCCAGACTCACTCGCTCCATTGCGCATATTTGTGGCTAGGTGAGGCAACAGCTGGCAAGCTAAGTTGCTTAGTCGGCAGGGTTACATCGCACTCCACGTGTCGGCTAGGCGCGAGGCGGCGGCAGCGTTAAAAAGCGAAGTGGAAGCTACGCGTGCTGCCCGTTGTCGGGACCACTGGCAGCAGCAGCAGCAGCAGCAGCAGCAGCAGCAACAGCAAATGGGGGAGGGGTGGTGGCGGTGGTGGTGGTTAGCTTGCTTAGACGGCGTCGGGCAGTGTCTGTTGCTGTTATTATCTTCTCTAGCTCTCACCTCCCTCTCGCCCCTGAGCCAGCCTATGGTAAACACGTGTATTTAAATCTCAGCCGCAGCCGTAGGCATACGTCGCTGGGCCTGGCGGCAGGGAGGCGATATGCGCGCACGATGCGTAAGCCAAGTCCCCATTATCGCAGCGCGAACTGCTCGAGTTCAGCTGAAACTTTGTGCTGCCAGGCTAAGACAGTAAGTCGGCGTGCTGCATCGACTAAGACGGATGCGGCACCGACGTGCGAATGAATGGCCGACTCTCACACTTCTGGCGACCGGCGCCCTGTCAGGTGCTAGTCTCGTGGATGGCGGTGTTTAATAAGCAGGCCGTTCGTCACACTAACTTTAGCCATTATATTCTATTCCTTATGCAGTGGACGTGACTCAAGCCGGTGCCCCGTAATTTCTAGTTTCGATGTACAACTACGGAGTCGCGAAAGGTGCAGAGAAGTGAAGAAATTTCGCAGTGAAGAGACCGCTGCAGCATAGCGGAGAAAGCAGTGCGAGTCGAATTGATCGATGTGCGAGGAGAAACGAAGTGCCTAGCACAACATGCCAGAATTATGCTACAGCCCATTGAAATTTATGGACCTCCTGAGGCGAATATAGAAGAATTATACAAACTTAAATTAATTCCTTGGCATTTATGTTCTTGACCGTTGCTGAGATGATCTCGGAATAATCCAAATTAACCTTCCCCGCGGTGCCAGAGTTGAGCAGCGATAAAACAGGTTTCCAGGTGGTATAACAAACCAAAAAGCAAATGTATAACATGGAATTTTTAAAAGAAATCGGGTTGGCTCGCCAGACGAAGATCTGTAATACTGACGGACAAAAACCTGTAATAAATATTGGCTTTGTTGGTCAGATTTCGTTTGTGGTAAAATGAAAAATAAACAAGAGTAGGTAGCTGAAGAAGTGGCCTCATTTATAAGGCGACCGACAGATAGGTCTTAGCCAATTTCGCCCCGCTTATAGAGGGCAGCAGATTGTAAATTAATTGCGTGCGGAACAAGAGCCAACGATCCGTGTTGCAAGTACAAGCCCCAGACTCAACTCTGGACTACAACCGAGTGGTAAGCTACCGCTCTCCCCCGAATTAAAATAAAAGCGCGCACGCGCGCACACACACACGCACTAGATATATATATATATATATATATATATATCAGTTGAACCCAAAGAAACTTGCTCGTATTCTAAAGTAAACGTTACAATCTCCACCGTATCCTCATTCTGGCTTCGCAAAAAGCGACAGCAGTCTCGGTAGCCCAATTGATAAGGCACATTCCAGGAAAGAGGGCGGCGGCCTGAGCTTGAATCCCATGCGAGCAGATTTTTCACTTGTATTGCCTCAATTCAATGTCGTCCGAAATGCCATCATCTACTTGGACTGCAACAATGATGATGACGATAATAATAATAATAGGTCGTCAGTCCGGCGCCCTGACTAAATTTATGTCCTGGCGCTTTACAACTACGTGCAAGAGGATCAAAGACCAGTAAGTGACGCATACGGTAACAAGCATGCAAAGGCAAACTTCGTGAAAGTAAACGTAACAACACTCTTGGCCTCCGGTTAGTAGAACCCAAGGATTGTAACGTGCACTGAAGGGTATGGTAGCATACACATGTGAGTAAGTAACGCTATAACACCCTCTCAGAAATGATATGGTACTGAAAGCGTGGGTCAGCATTACGCTGCAGTTATCGGTTTTGTTGCTAAATCCTTAAGAGCAGTGGGGATTTGGGGCTTTTGGATCCCGATGTGACAGCTATGCAGCCAAGAAATATCCAATAGGACTGCACGGTGACCTCAGATGAAAGTATCATGGTCAGCCTTTATGACTTCCGTTCTGCACAATTGGCAGCTTTAAATCGCACTCACGTTAAAACTATGTATACTAAGCATGCTGGCAGAGATCCAAATCGAGATGTGGTTATATTTTAAAGCAAACGTCTTTGCTACGATAAAATGTCAACATTAGTAGTCAACGCACACATTTTACAGTTAGGTGCAAGCAGAAAGCCACGATTGTCACGGTAAAAAAAATCTCTCTAAAAAGCCAGTCTAAATGTATTGGACTCTTGACAACGACCTCGCGCTAATATCAATTACAGTAACCCACGCCAAGCTGCCCTTGGGGCTAGCGAGCGATTTTGAACGTTCACCTGGTGGAAATCCCAGCCAGCATGACGCCAGCGGTATGTATACGGTTACCAGCATGTAAAAAGCCCGTCACATTGTGCTAGTCACGCGGGCTTCCCCTTTAAGGTGGTCAACCTAGTCAGCTTTTACTTTCAAGCGTCGGAGTTCGAGGAGCGCTGACAGGAAATAGCGTGCAGAATTTTTAATTGCAGAGCATCGAAAAACGTTAGAAGCCATTTTGACCCATTTCAAGAATTTATTTAGCTTCCGGGCTCGCCAGAGGTCGGCTGAGGACGGGCTCAACCGATAGGACGCTAACCGCAGAAGACTGTAGCCCCTGTAGCTGCACCGAGCATGTTCGTGATCGGCATTCCAGTGAGGCATTCCTATCGAGCTCAGAGAGCGACTCTGGAGGCATTACGGGTGTCGAGTTCCTCCAGAAGGAGCCTCCTGCTGCATTCCTTTACATGGGTATAGAATGGCTGCTGTTGCGGTCCCTCCGACGCCCGCGCTGAGGCGGGTCAGCTTCCAATGGGCCTCCATCGTTCTTCTAAAGAGAAGTGTCATATATTTCGAGAGCTTCTAGATAACATAGTCTTATTCAGGCCCAAAAGGAAGATTTCAGGCGAAGCGCCTGATCGGATTAGCAGATTCAGGCTCTCCAGATGAGGGTGCCATTTTATTTGAATGCGAACCTGAAAGAGATTTGAGGGTGACGTGCCACCGGGTTCAGCAGTGGGCTCTATGCGAGCACATGTCTGGAAGGCAAGCCACTGGCGCAGCTTTGACGGGTTTAACGCGAAAGGGCTTCAGATTAATTTTTAGGTGGGTTAAATACAAGTATGCCGCCCAAATATACGGGAGCAGGGAGCCTTCGGCGCTATCATTGAGACTCACAAGCTTGGCCTCCTCCTCGGACGCCCCTGGAGAGTTCCTGACAGCGAGTCCTATTCCGTGACGGACTGACTGACTGACCGGTCCGTCGATGTCTGTGACGTACAGTTCCGTAAGACACGACGGCCGACTCAACGACTTCGGTTTGCAACGTTGCGCAGAATCGCGGGGTGGGAGATAACTTCGCGGTCGCGACCAAGTAGGGCCGACTGTTTGATAATAAAAAAAAAGGGGGGAGACCGCGAAACCAACCACATGCAGATCTCATTCAGTCTACAGTGTGTGCCCACATCCTCCTATAAAATAACCTGTGAATCGCGAAACCTCAAGACCCTTGACATCGATGCTGTCCGTGCGAGAATATCTGCTTCGACTCTGCTGCTCAGTCCTACCTCCGATCTGTCATCATTGGTAGATAGCTACAACACGACACTAGCTGACACGCTCGACGAGTTTGCACCTCTGACAAAGTGCACTGTGCGCCCCCGCCCAGGCGGCCTATGGTTTACCACAGACATTAAACTAGCCAGGTCTACTAAATGAAAGCTTGAAAAAGCATACAAAAGATCCGGACTAACTGTCCATCGACAGGCATATGAAGACTACTGTAAGTCGTACCAATCGATCCTAGCAAAGGCCAAGTCTAGCTTCTATAGAAACATTGTTGGAATCACAGATGCACAATCCAAAAATGCTGATGTTGACAATAAACCATCTCCTCAACCGTTCCCAGATTAGCTCCTTACCTGATGATCCTTGTGATGATCTAGCTGATCGCTTCTCTCGATTCTTTGTGCAGAAGATAGACAAGATCAGGGAATCCATCCCTGCGATGACAACCTCCCCACTAGAATGCTGTTCCTCGGTTCCTGGCTGCACCTCAATGTCTGCATTTAAGCAGGTCACTAGTGATCTAGTCCTAAAGTTCTTATCGCAATCAAAGAAGGCAACAAGTCCTCTGGACCCTCTTCCCACTGTCCTGCTCCTACGTTGCATTGATCTGCTGCTGCCATGCATAACTAACATCATTATTATGTCATTAGCCTCAGGTCATGTCCCAGCATCTTTCAAAAAATCTGTAGTCAGGCCTCTTCCCAAGAAAGCAGCACTAGACCAAGAGCACTTGAGCAACTACCGCTCAGTCTCCCTTCTACCATTCCTATCATAGACACTGGAACGGGTCGTGGCAGACCAGCTGAACTCATATATCGAAACCTCACACCTTGCTAGTAAGTTCCAGTCTGGCTTTAGAGCTAATCACTCCACAGAGTCGGCATTGCTTAGGGTATACAACGACCTACTTAGGAATGCAGATATGGGTAGAAGGTCTCTGCTTGTTTTGCTCGATCTTTCGGCAGTTTTTGATACTATTGATGACAAAGTTCTTCTAGAGTGCCTCTCATCTCGCCTGGGCATCGCTGGCACTGCTCTGCAGTGGTTCAGGTCCTATCTCAGTGGGAGACTCCAGAGTATTGACGTGAATGGACAAAGATAATCTGAAGTACCTCTAAAATATGGAGTACCTCAGGGCTCCGTGCTAGGTCCGGTTCTTTTCACGGTTTATACTCTCCCTCTTGCTGATGTGATTGCCAAGCACAATCTAGGCTTTCACTTCTATGCAGATGACACTCAGTTGTACCTTTGCTTCAATCCCTCCCAGCCTTCGAGCACCTCAAATTCTCTCAACTCACTTGCTGCATGCATTGATGACATCCGCACATGGATGGCAGCAAATTTTCTAAAACTAAACGATGACAAAACTAACTTACTAGTTATGGGCAAACCCAGTGTGATTCAGAAATTGGAAAGGCTGAAGCTCAAAATTGGCTCTGCCAGCATATCTCCTGTCCAATCAGCTCGAAATTTATGTGTCTTTTTCCAAAGCGACCTCTCGTTAGACGAACATATCAGCTCCACAGTCAAAGCTGCCTATTTTCAGCTTCATAACATTGCTAAAATTCGGGCTTGTTTAGATAAGGATACCGCGTCTAAGTTGGTCCATGCATTCGTGACATCCCGTCTCGACTTCTTCAACTCACTGCTTACTGGCCTACCAGCATGTGCGATCAGGCGATTGCAGCTGGTGCAAAACTTTGCAGCTAGGCTTGTCTGTCGTGAGCGTCGCAGTTGCCACATTACTCCACTTCTCGCCGACCTGCACTGGCTATCAGTCAAGCAACGGATTGACTTCAAGGTCTTGTCGCTCACTTTTAGGTCCCTTCATTCTATGGCTCCAGCCTATCTCTCCGACATACTCCCCCATCAGGCCAAGCATCGTACCACCCGCTTTTCGGAATCCAACAGTCTACAAATACCTCGTACAAACCTCAAATCCTTTGGAGACCGTGCATTTAGTTCGTATGCTCCCAAAGCCTGGAACTCCCTCCCGACCTGCGTCAGAACATCCCCTGACCTGACCACATTTAAAAGGAACTTTAAAACACCTATTTAGGACAGCATTTAGTGGGTCCCTGTGATTCTTCCTTCACGTGCTTATGCGTGCTGACGCTGTGCATGCTGCCACTAACCACATTTGCATGCTGACCCTGTGCATGTCACCCCTAACCATGTTATTCATTTTGTTTGTTTTTCAAGCATGATTTTACTTACCATTCAATTGCATTTCCCTGTGCAGCGAATGTAAAGCGGCTAGAAAGAGATTCAGTTCTCTGAGGGCGCTTTATCAAGTACATTATTATTATTATTATTATTATTATTATTAACCATGAAAGGGCTCTCTCGTCGGCTCGCAGCACTCGGCAGCACGGCCGCAAATCGAGAGCAGCTACCCTCATGCGTAGCCTGCTGCAACGGCTCCGAATTTCTAGCTAATCGGTACACTTAATGAGCATTTCGGGCGCATAGACTTTTTTCTGAGAGAGCGTCGTCTTTAGATCTCTTGTAAACCGTCGCGACAGCTATAGAAGGCTCGTCTAATTGGCACGACGATTAAGTGCTCTGCCATGCTACGCTCCACTTCGGCGAGATGCGACGCCGGCGACGCTCCGGTGTGGGCGGGCAATGTCTCGGTAACGGTGAGCAGAGGTGGAGCCGGTATTTTCATCCGAGGGCAAGACTCAAATGACTTTTATGTTAGCGGGCAAGACCCGCACCGTGTTAATGTAGAACGAGCGAGATGCGTGCTGATGACGATTAGTTACAGCGCGCAGTCGGTCGCGGCGCGGCGCTTATTCGACGCGAGCTCGTTGGGATTAGCGCACAGTTTCGTCGTCGGCGGTGGCGGCCAGGGCGGGTAGGAATCGGGGCCCCGCCGTACGAGGAGGGCGGGCGGGCGGGCGGGCGGGCGGGGGTGGACAAATGCCTTCCTTCCCCCTGGCTCCACCACTGACCTGAACTCTGGGATTCGAAGGGTGCTTCGTCTGAACGCACGGCTCCTGGGTGTCCCTCTGCAGCCCTCCGACGATTGGTGGCCTCCTCGGCAAGCTTCGGCAGGTCCGGCGTCCTCCTCGGCTTAATCCTAGACGTGCCCCGTGCTGTGGCTAACAAAGGCAACTTGTGTAAACGCATGAGCGCTAAATACACAGCGAAACCAGAGTTCCATTCTGAGGCGCCAGAATCGCCGGATTTTTCAGCAACTCCCTCCCTCCCACCCCCTTCGAACCGAACGGACGCCGACCGCCCGCAGTTGTGCAACGTCTTGGTTTTTCAAGAAGCTGGCGGCCACTGCTTCGCATCGCGGCTACGGCCGAGCGGACGGCGTAATATCGCCCGCTCCCAGACCGCTGCCACCGTCTTATTAAGCACGAGCGCGGACGGCTGAGCGTGCATCTATTCGTTGCAGACAGCAACTTCGTGCTGGGCAACGCTCAAGCGCCAAACCATCCAATAGTCTACTGCTCGGACGGATTCTGCGAGCTCACTGGGTTTCCTCGGGCGAAGGTCATGTCGCGAAACTGCTCCTGTCAATTTCTGGTGGGACCAGCCACCAACCAGGACGATGCGGGCAAGATAACGCAAGCGCTCGACGGACGGCAGGAGCTCAAGATTGACATCCTGCTGTATAAGAGCACCGGTAAGAGCCGGTTACCGCGTCCGACATTGGCACAGAGCCAAGCAACAGACGCAGACAGACGGCCAAAGACTAGGGCAAAACTCCGCCGCGACCACTATCGGGCGGCATTCGCTCTTCTACCGCTTCATTGCAACTGTTCATCGACCGCTCCTCTGGGGAATCGAGTGCTAAGTTGCAACAAAAGAAGATGAACCCGCAGGTTGGGCTGTCCCGCAGCAGCCGGCCGGCCGGCCGGCCGGCCGGCTGCTGCTGGGTAAGGAGGACCGCCTTCTGACTGAGCTAGGACGCTAGATAGGAAGAGCACTGCTCTGTCAGCGAAACGTGAGCACTCTACCATTACCTCGGGCAGTTTGCGTTGCTCGGTTCCCCTTGCACTAGCTTGATTTCGCAAACTTGAGCATGGGGACGTACTCTGTAAACTTTAATCCGTGCTCGTTCATGACGAAATGATTAGCACGAGTTCACGGAAGTGCAAAGAAGTGACTAGGCTTTACTTCTGTGCAACGAGAGCCTGAATGTTCGGGGTCGGGCATGATGGTTGCCTGAAATAGCAGGGTCATGTCAAGTATCTCTTTTCTATCTCTTTCGCTCTCTCTCTCTCTCTTTATATATATATATATATATGTGTGTGTGTGTGTGTGTGTGTGTGTGTGTGTGTGTGTGTGTGTGTGTGTGTGTTTGTGTGTGTGTGTTTGAGTGTGTTTGAGTGTGTGTGTGTGTGTGTGTGTGTGTGTGTGTGTGTGTGTGTGTGTGTGTGTGTGTGTGTGTGTGTGTGTGTGTGTGCGTACGCTCGTGTGTACGTGAGTGCGCGAGAGCATTCGAACACGCCAGACGACCGGCAAGATAAGGCAGCTGTTTAATTCAAACCGAAAGAAGCCATGTGGGAGAGGGTGGTGGTCAAACTGACCGACGCTAGACCCGAAGACATTGAAGTTAGACACTGAAGTTTGCGAATAGGCACATTTTTTAAGGCAAGATTCTTTTGCCAAAATTTTCGGGAACCTGGATGTGTCCATCAGACTCAGCATCCTCATTCCTCGCGCGAGAAGCCGACTCAGTGCTGGTTTGATGTTTCATCTAGTTTCGTATGCAGGCCGGCCCACCAATCCCCTTTGCCGACATGTGGCTGCCTGCATGCAATACTTGCTGAATAAGTTGCTTTGCCAAGACGACATAGAGAGAAGACCGGAAGCCAAGCAGGGATCCTCGACAAGTTGGAATGTCCCAGTGGTTCGGGCCCGAGTTTTTTTACGAGAAAGACTCCTGCATAATTGGCGGGAAGTTTTCCCACGAGACAGACTTCTGAGCAATTCCAGTGTCGTGTGGTCTCGTAGTTGCTAGAGCGCGTGGTTGTACCATTGTGTCAGCTTCCTCCACCTCGGAAGGTCCAGTGGGAAAAGGGTGCAATCAACGGTTGAGTAATGACATCGAGCATCTATTATGCATTCAGTCCGTGCCGGGAGTGGGACAATCGGTCTACAGTGGGCGCTCTGGCTCAACAGCGATTGTCGGATTTGAACATCCACAGTTCTTTCTTTATCATTGATTGTTACACGTAATAACAAGTCAGCTGTTCACTAATTTTTGTGGCTTTTTGAGTAATACCGACATCGGGATGCAACAGCCAACACTGAGGGTAGTTTTGGCACATGCAATTAAGATGCGGTGGCTAACAAAGCAGGCAAATAGCCTGACCTTCCCAGTCCCTACAAATAAGGCAGTGCCGCGGTCGCACCTACCTATATAACTGGAGTCAGGCACAGAGGTAGCCAACACTTACGACACAACTAGTGTACGAAAATGAAGATATTTCGAAACTTTTGCGATATGCATAAACTCACCGTCAAAGGTTTTCCATATGCTGGTTTCGCTGGGGACACCACTACATTTGTAAAAGCAACCAGGCAGGGTGGCTGCACTAGCCAATGATAAGAATAGTACTAGTGTGACCTGTGTAGATAAGTGTCATGATAAAGCTCAGCATCAAAGCTCCTACAGACTATTAGCCCTTGCAGGAATGTCCATCAGATTTAAACATGCTGATCCCATTTGCATGCTGACCATGTGCATGTCACCCCTAACCATGGTATGCTTGTTGTCATTGAGCATGCTATCACTAACCATTCGATCGTGCTTCTTTTGCAACAAATGTAAAGTGCATGTAAAGATATTGAGTTCTCTGAGGATGCTCTATCAAATGCAAACCAACTTACTTGTTATGGGCAATCCAACTGTGATTCGGAAATGGGAAAGATTAACGCTCAAAATCGGCTTTGCCAGCATATCTCCTGTGGAATCTGCACGAAATCAAGGTGTCATGTTCCAAATTGAGCTTTCATTAGACGACCACATCAGCTCCACAATCAAGTCTGCCTACTTTCAGCTACATAACATTGCTAAAATTCGGGCTTGTTTAGATAGGGATACGACATCTAAGTTGGTCCATACATTTGTGACATCCCGTCTTGACTTCTGTAACTCTCTGCTTTCTGGTCTACCAGCCTGTGCAATCAGGTGCTTACAGCTGGTGCAAAACTCTGCAGCTAGGCATGTCTGTCGTGAGCGTTGCAGTTACCACATCACACACCACTTTTCACAGATCTGCACCGGCTACCAGTCAAGCAATGCCTCGACTTCAAGGTTTTGTCATTCCCTTTTAGGTCCCTCCATTCTTTGGCTCCAGCCTGCCTATCTGATCTACTGCCCCACGAGACTAAGCATCGTCCCACCCACTTTTTGGAATCTTACTGTTTAGCTATACCTCGTACAAACCTCAAATCCTTCGGAGACTGTGCATTTAGTTTGTATGCTCCCAAAGCCTTGAACGTTCTCCCGACTTGCGTCACGACTTCCGCTGACTTGGCAGCATTTAAAACAAAATTAAAAAACGCACCTAGTTAGCACAGCACTTAATGGGTCCTTGTGATTCGTCCTTCATGTGCTTATTCGTGCTGACACTGTGCATGCTGCCACTAACCACACTTGCATGCTGACTCTGTGCTTGTCTCCCCTAACCATGTTACTCTTGTCGTTTATTAAGCATGCTATTACTAACCATTCGATGGCGTTGGCTTTGAAGCAAATGCAAAGCGCCTAGAAAAAAGACTGAGTTCTCTGAGGGCGCTTTATCAAGTGTGTTATTAGTATTATTATTGTAATTATTATTAAACAGAGATCAGGCATGCAGAGTAGCCACAGTAGCTCCTCACAGCAGTATATCCTGATTACGTGCAGCCGCGGGCTACTCCTATAGGTCTCTGTATATAAGGCCATGTCTTATTGAGGCTGACTAGTCCATGTGGATCCAACATGGTGTCAGAAGTAAACTTAAAAGTCAAAGGGTTATGACACTATTAAAAGCTGATTTGGCCGTGCGGTTGGTTACACTAAATTTCAGCTTCTAACAGTTTTTGCTTGTACAGCAATCACTTAAAGCTTACATCTATCTGTCGCATCACTTATATCTATCTGTCTCTCCGCAGTCTTTTTCGTCCATCTGTCTCATGTCTGTCAATGAATCTATCTATCTAGATAGATAGCTGTCAGTCTGTCTGGTATGTCTGTCTGGTCTGTCTGTCTGCCTCTTCTATTTATCTCTCTCACTCACTCTCTCTCTCTCTCTCTCTCTCTCTCTCTCTCTCTCTCTCTCTCTCTCTCTCTCTCTCTCTCTCTCTCTCTCTCTCTCTCTCTCTCTGTCTCTCTCTGTCTCTCTCTCTCTCTCTCTCTCTCTCTCTCTGTCTGCGTTTCTCTTTCTCATTCTGGCTCTTTGCCTCTCTCACTGTTTAGCCCTTCTTTCCTTCCTTCCTCCCTCCCTCCTCTCTCTTTTGCCCTCATGTGTGTTTCGTACAGTCTGCTTGCTCTGTCAGCATGGTGTACAATGCTCATTTAAAGGTGCAGTCTTAAGTTAAGCCTGAGGAGCACTAAGACTTCCGCTGCCAAGCACTGGCCTTTTAAGCAGCCTGCTGTGTTCAGAGAAGAGTTTGCATTGCACATTTTGATGAGCGCCAGCTGCAGAGCCTATCTTGTTGTTCCGAAGTAGATGCTACTTTGCGGTTGCACGTCTTGCTCTGCGATAAGCTACCTTGCCAGATGCTTATTGGCTGGCTTACGAGTGCATCTCTACCCATTACCACAGCTGTTATTCTGTTTCCTCTCTCCCACCTTGCATCTTGCTCCCGTTCTCTTTCATAAATGCAAACCACAAAGTTCACCCACGCGGGTGCCCGTGTGCACATGCTCGCCCAGGTGCACGTACGAACGTGAGCGCGTGCGGGCGCTGCGAAACTGTCCATTGCCCGGCTCTCTCTTTGGTCTAGCACGCATCTCGCGTTCTCTGCATTTGACTGGTGCACCAGCAGCTGCCTGCTTAGTAGCTGCAGTCTTGCTCTTTGTGCTCGTGGCTTGGCTCAGCCAAGGTTTAGTCAAACACCCAGAGGTCCTGAAGGAAGCAGCAGCCTTGTCTGCTGTGCATTATCTGATGCGAGCTGCAGCCGGCGGCCTCGACCTTTGGTGCCGGGTACTGAGAGAGCAAGCACCACGTGCAGGCAAATGCCTCATGTAAACTCACCGCCCCGTTGAGACCGACACTATCTGGCGGCCATGTATGCTGCGACACGTGCACGCCCAGGCGTGTTATGCCAAGGAGTGAGGCAAGCCTCTGACCTTTGCTCTCTGCCGAAGCTAAGCTGCTAAGCTGCTTTAGTACAACCTTTATACCGAGAACAAAAGGAAAGTGATGCTAATATGGGAAGACCGTCGACAGTGAACACTGACGGCACACAGTTGCCGTACTTTAATCTGCCTCTTGAGGGCATTGGCTATTGCACGATTAGAGAACCGGAAATTTGTATAAGGTTTAATAACTCAATTGATGTTCAGACGACTGCGCATTATTTTTAAAATCGAAAACCCCTCACTTGAAAATATCAAGTCCAGCAGGCTTAGGTGTGATTATCGCAACAAATTGACCGGTATTTAGCAGACCTGTAGCACGTTCACACATGAAATACTTTATCAAATGAGTCGGCATTATACTACCGTGTGAGTAATGCACAATAATCGAGAACATTCTATTTGGAGCAATGCCTTGCTTAGAGTATGAACCATAAAGCCTTTAGGCATGAATGCATATATATATATATATATATATATGTGTGTGTGTGTGTGTGTGTGTGTGTGTGTGTGTGTGTGTATATATGTGTGCGTGTGCGTGTGCGTGTGCGTGTGCGTGTGCGTGTGCGTGTGCGTGTGCGTGTGCGTGTGCGTGTGCGTGTGCGTGTGCGTGTGCGTGTGCGTGTGCGTGTGCGTGTGCGTGTGCGTGTGCGTGTGCGTGTGCGTGTGCGTGTGCGTGTGCGTGTGCGTGTGCGTGTGCGTGTGCGTGTGCGTGTGCGTGTGCGTGTGCGTGTGCGTGTGCGTGTGCGTGTGCGTGTGCGTGTGCGTGTGCGTGCGTGTGCGTGTGCGTGTGCGTGTGCGTGTGCGTGTGCGTGTGCGTGTGCGTGTGCGTGTGCGTGTGCGTGTGTGTGTGTGTAGGAAGCTATAGTAGCGCAGGGTTATGACCACGCCTCTACTTTAGCTCAGAGATCTGAACGGTGGCGGAGCCAGAATTTTCATCTCGAGGGGCAAGACAAGCAAAATACTTATAAAGGGGCAAGACTGCAAGATTCTCAAGAACACGGGCCACACCCACAATTAAGGAAAACTTATATCGTAAAATCATAGTTTTTATTCGACAAGAACTTGGAGGGTGCTCATTTTACGGAATTAAAGCATAATTTCTCCGTTGGTGACGGTCTCGGAGAGTAGGATCTGGGGGCGGGGTAAGGGCCGGCCCAGCTTGCTGCCCCCAGCTTGTAGGGGGAGTGGCAACTGCCCTCCTGGCCCCCCCCCCTGGCTCCGCCACTGTATTTAAAGCATGCATATCTCTCCATGCGGCAAGACAACATTTTACTAACCAAGGCTTTTGAGAACCCCAGAGCCCAAACTTTTTTCACGAGAAAGGTATTTATTGTACAATACTCACAACAGGCTTAAGCAGTGGCAGATGGCTCAGGAGCTGCTTGCAGGAATTTGCATTCCGGCATCTGGCTGATTGATGATCACGGTGCAGCTATTTGGGTTTAAGAATAAGCTGTGGCCAGAGCATGCACAGCATGTGGTGAAATACTTGAACCTCAGCACGAAGCTTCTTTTCTGCTACAGAGTGATGGCAGTGGTATTTGCTGGATTATTAATAAATAATCCAGTAAGCCGAATAACCGATGGCTAGCATTCAAGTTTGAGACCTGTAACTAAGTACTGGTACATAGATATATTGTGCTACCCACGAAAGTGCCGTCTGAGCCCCTTTTGTGTGGCCACCAAGCATTGCTGCCCTGGTTTGGCCCAGGGGTTAAGATGTTCGCCTTTAACGATTAAGGCCATGGGCTCGAGTCCCTGATACGTAATTCACTGGGACAAAGATTAAGTTCTCTCAGGGCACTACACAAATCGATTATATTACTTATATTAACTATGAGGGGGTGAATCTGCACTTCCTAAAGCAGACTCTTTGGGAATCGAATCTCTGGATTCACGATGTCTATCGCGGTCGGTAAGTAAGCTTGCTCTCGGGTTAGATTGGCCATGAGGACTTGACTCGGTGCGGATAGCAGGTCAGCCCGCCCCCTCCCCGCATCATCTTTTCTCCTAGCCGGGCTACGTAGGAGCCGACGTAGCCCTGGTCCTTTCACTAACCCATCTAGTAATGGTTGCTGTTCGGTTTCGGCCGAGCTGCTCTTTTTACTTGTGCATGTAATCTATCTTCGTATAGATCCCGTGTGATTGTAAGTCGATCGCCTATTCTGGACGCTGTTTGCTGGGTGGCTCGTGCGTCATGTCGTATCTCTCTCAGTGCATTCCTCGCTCATGCACTCGCTCTTGGCATTTCCTGTCACGAGGACCTACTTCTGGCCGTCGAGCAATCCAGGCAAACTCTGCCAGCCAGCGTTGTAAATCTTCGGTGTGACATAACTGAGTATCCCCGCAGAGTGTTTGAAACTTGTTCGTTTAATCTCGCGAGAGCTATGGCGGACGGCAAAACTTGATTCTTGCCTTGAGACTTTGTAGCTGAATGCCCGATAACTTTCATTTACTACATTTTGATCAACGGAACTGCTTGACATAGGAAACGCTGAACGTCAAGCCGGGATAGAGGACTTCGTTTTTTGATCGGACGTGCAGTGGTATAAGAATCCTCAGCGCTTGCCGTGTGCATGCATTGTTTGCTGTCCGCCTTATCTTGATAAACTCATTTTAGATTCAGAAGGCCTTCTGTACGGTTACTCGTCCCCGTCGCTAGTTACCCAAAACTAGGACACGCTTACTTAAACAATAAGGATCGCATGAGATTCTCGGTTCTCGATAGGCTGGTATAAGGCAACTCTCTTTTAGCGAAGCTTCCGAAACTTACTCAAACAGCTCTTAGAACAGTTACTTCTAGATATGGCAGTTAAGCTGGCCCTACACAGGCTACGAACGAAGCAGGTCGCTACCTTTGGCTAATAGCGGTGTGATGTCTCTTGGTCGTGCGACGGACACGTGCCAAAATTACGACTCCGACCTTGACGACCAGCCATAGTTGAGTTGATTGATGTGAAGCTGAATTGATACAACAGTGCCAGCCTCCTTGTAACTCGCATTTTTTGCACATACGTTTGGTTAGATAGGGATGATTTTTCTGTGAAGATCTGTAGGTCGTGCTTCCTTTGCAGCAATTGTAAAGCGCCTTGAAAGAGACTGAGTTCTCTGAGGGCGCTTTATCAAATGTATTGTTATTACT